>CAWUFW010007677.1:0-600000 GCA_963921515.1 Calotriton arnoldi | reverse complement strand
TTTGGTGATTTATTAAGATGCATCGTGTCTATCAATTGAACTGCACTACGCGTTTTATGAATATCTAGTTGTTTGGTAATTTTACCAGCCGCATTTGTTGACATGATGTCAGGAATATGTTTTTACATTTGTAAAAATGCGATGCATTTATCCATGTCCAAACTGCAATAGTATTTCCTCAATGTTTACTAGTGCCTTTAAGGGGGAAGGGCTATATATACCCACAGGTGCAGAGCGCCAATCAGATTGAAAAGGCTTCTGCAAAGCCGAAACGCATCTCTCTAGCCATGGGGTCGTGCTAGACCTGATACAATAAAGAAAGCCATACCTTACATCTTCGAGTACGTGCCTTCTTCTTTGCTGGAGTGGGATGGAGTATGTATATATATATATATATATATATATATATATATATTCACTGAAAAAACCATAGGTTTTAGGGACAGTTATAGTTAGTTGGACATTGCACTCGTACAAAACCCGTGAAATTCCCCGTTATAGTTAGTCCAGCTAACTATAACTCGCGCCCGCAATGCACTGCTGATGACGTCACATATTACATCACTCATGACATGGTCAGTGACATCACTGATGACATCACTGATGACATCTCAAATGACATCACTGTTGACATCATCCAGTGACTGTGTGTTTCTGTAAAGTTTAAATATTTTTAATATATATAGGAAAAGACGTATTGAAGAATGAGTGGGTGTGTAAGAGTCTGTATGGATGATTTAGTAGGTGCGTGACTGACTGTATAAGTGAGTGATTTAACGTATCTTACTGAATGCATGGGTTAGTGACTAAACTGGGTGAATGTCTGTATCCGTCTGTCTGTTGCTGTGTAAGTGGCTGCATGTGTTTGTGAATAGCTACATGAGTGTCTATATGAGTTATTGAATGCTTGTGTGAGTATCTGTTTGGGTGCCTGAGTGTTTGTGTGAGAGGGGTGTGTGCGACTCTGTGCATAGATGTGTGAGTGGGTGATTCACTGGGTGGATGGTTTCAAGAGTGCATCTGTGATAGACTGTATGGGTGGGTAAGTGTGTGTAAGAGTGTGTTAGTGAGTGAATGTATGTCCCAGTGGTACATGTGTGAGTAACTACATATGTGAAAGGCAGTATATATGTGTGTTGGAGTATATAAATAGCTATTAGCGAGAGTGACTGATTGTGATAGTGGCTGTATGGATGAGTGTGTGCTTGTATCAGTGATTGTATAAGAGCGTAAGAATGTGCTAGTATTTGTATGAGTAAGTGAGCTGGTGTGTGTATAACTGTATAGGTGAGTAAATGGTAGTGTGTTTAATTATTTGCATGACTGACTAGGTGTGTGAGTACCTCTATGGATGAGTGGCGGTGTTTGAGTGTCTATATAGGAGTATGAGTGCATATGATAGTCCTGTACTGAGTGACCGTAAGTATGAGTGACTGTTCGGGTGAGTGAGTGGATGTGTGCGTAGACCTAAGAATCAGTGAGTGGGTATGTAGTTATTGGTGTTGGAGTGTCTATGGTTTTGCGAATGGCAGTCTTTACTTTAGAGTGGGTGTATCAAAGGTTATATTAGGGTGTGAGAAGATGCATGAAATTATCACATGGATGATGTCATCAGTGATGTCATCAGTGATGTCATTTGAGATGTCATCAGTGATGTCATCAGTGATGTCACTGACCATGTCATGAGTGATGTAATATGTGACGTCATCAGCAGTGCATTGCGGGGCGCGAGTTATAGTTAGCTGGACTAACTATAACGGGGAATTTCACGGGTTTTGTACGAGTGCAATGTCCAACTAACTATAACTGTCCCTAAAACCTATGGTTTTTTCAGTGAATTTCAAAGGTTTTTTAAATGCTAATTTGTAACTATAACGTCCCTGAAACCTATGGTTTTTTCAGTGAATTTCAAAGGTTTTTTAAATGCTAATTTGTAACTATAACATGTCTGAAACCTACGGTTTTTTCTGTGAATTTCAAAGGTTTTGTAAATGACAATTTTTAAATGTATTAATTGTTATATAAAATTTTTTAATACTGATTTACTACATTTTTAGAAACAATTTTTTTTACAGATTTTATTTTTTAAATTACATTGTAATTACATTATACATTACATTACAAAAATACTTTCTCAGAATGAATTACTTTAGTTTAAATACTTTGCACATAGGCAATAGACTTTTAAGTACAGTAGTTACAGTTGTTGCAATGGGCAACACATTTTCAAACACAATGCAACATTCAGCTCAATGTGAATTTCTAGTTAAATGCAATTAGTTACTTTATGGATTACTTTTTCTAACCACAGGACTGGATCCTAGATTCAGTCCTGGCACATCTCCTGTAAACAGTTGAGTAAAAGCGTTTGGTTACAGTCGTGATTTTTAAGGAATATTATTGTACTTTAAAAGTTGACACTTAGAAACTTTTTCTCATAGAATCACCAATGTTATCCTATGGAAGGAAATTCACTTAGCAGGTAAAAACTGTTATCGTTACTTTTTCTTACTCAGTGTTGGATCCTGGATCCAGCACTGGTGCATCTCCTGTAAACAGTTGAAAGAATGCGTTTAAGTCATACAGGCGATTTTTAAGGAATATTTGTAGTTTGTGAAAATCGACACTTTGAAACTTTTCTGCTGAAAACCAGACAATGGATTCCTATGGAAGAAAATATAAGTTACTGGTAAGTACGGTTAAAATTACTTTTCAGGGTCAGTGCTGGGCTAAAAGATGCAGCACTGGGTTCTCTCCTGATAACAGGTGAGTAAATTGGAATTCGTACTTTGGTTGATTTTAGAGGAATATTATAAAGTTCCAAAACTCCACACTTAGAAGAATTTCCAAGTGAAACCAGTCAATGTTAGCCTATGAAGGAAATTCAAGTTACCGGTAAGTACGGTTAAAATTAATTTTGAGGATCAGTACTGGGCTGAAAGATGCAGCACTGAGGTCTCTCCTGATAACAGGTGAGTAAATCAGAATTCGGATTTCGGCTGATTTTAGAGGAATATTTTAAAGTTCCAAAAATCAACACTTAGAAACTTTTTCAGCAAAAAGCAGGCAATGATATCCTATGGAAGGAAATTCAAGTTACTGGTAAGTACGGTTAAAATTACTTTTGAGGATCAGTACTGGGCTGAAAGATGCAGCTCTGAGGTCTCTCCTGATAACAGGTGAGTAAATCGGAATTCGTATTTCGGCTGATTTTAGAGGAATATTTTAAAGTTCCAAAACTCCACACTTAGAAGAATTTCCAAGTGAAACCAGTCAATGTTAGCCTATGAAGGAAATTCAAGTTACCGGTAAGTACGGTTAAAATTACTTTTCAGGACCAGTACTGGGCTGAAAGATGCAGCACTGAGGTCTCTCCTGATAACAGGTGAGTAAATCGGAATTCGTATTTCGGCTGATTTTAGAGGAATATTTTAAAGTTCCAAAACTCCACACTTAGAAGAATTTCCAAGTGAAACCAGTCAATGTTAGCCTATGGAAGGAAATTCAAGTTACTGGTAAGTACGGTTAAAATTACTTTTCAGGACCAGTACTGGGCTAAAAGATACAGCACTGAGGTCTCTCCTTATAACAGGTGAGTAAATCGGAATTCGTATTTCGGCTGATTTTAGAGGAATATTTGTATGTTTCAAAAATCAACACTTAGAAACTTTTTCAGCAAAAAGAAGGCAATGATATCCTATGGAAGGAAATTCAAGTTACTGGTAAGTACGGTTAAAATGACTTTTCAGGACCAGTACTGGGCTGAAAGATGCAGCACTGAGGTCTCTCCTTATAACAGGTGAGTAAATCGGAATTCGTATTTCGGATGATTTTAGAAGAATATTTGCACAATGGTGAAGGGAGGGGGCGGGGCCTGAGGTGACATCTGTGCAAACGCGCCCCGTGGCGCGTTTTAAGTTGGGGATTAAGTCCCTTGAATCCTGAGGGTCCCTAGGGGCCAACTAGCCCACCAGTAACCTCCAATATGCGCCAGGGGCTGCGTTGCAGAGACGTGTAGAGAGGCCACACCCTTTTACACCTCTCTGCAACGCAGCTCTGTGGCGCTTTCTGGATGTACCTGTTGGGCTAGTTGGCCCTCAGGGACCCTCAGGATTGAAGGGGATTTAATTCCCCATCTTAAAACGCGCCACGGGGCCTGTTTGCACACATGTCACCTGAAGCCCCGCCCCTCCCTTCACCACTGTGCAAACGCGCCCGTGGTGCGTTTTAAGTTGGGGGATTAAGTCCCCTTGAATCCTGAGGGTCCCCGGAGTCCAACTAGCCCACCATATACCTCCAAAAGCCCCACAGAGCTGCGTTGCAGAGAGGTGTAAAAGGGCGTGGCCTCTGTACACCTCTCTGCAAGGCAGCCTCCTGGCGCATACTGGAGGTTCCTGGTGGGCTAGTTGGCCCCCAGGGACCCCCAGTATTCAAGGGGAATTTGTTCCCCTCTGCAAACGCGCCAGGGGCGCGTTTGCAGAGTGATGAAGGAAGGGGGCGGGGCCTGCGGGCCCGATCGTTTTTTTTTGTTGTTTTTTGTCCCCTGAAGGGGGGCTGTGTGGCCCCCTTCCTTTTTTCTGTTTTTGGGCCCTGGGGACCCCATCCCCCAGGGCCTTACCCCTTTTTAAATTACCCAAAAAAAAAGAACGGGGCCCCCTTCCCTTGGCCTGTATTGGCCCCGGGGACCCCATCCCCCGGGGCATGGCCTCTATATTTATTATTTTGAGGGGGGCAGCGTGGCCCCCCTCCTCTGGCCATTTTAATGCCCCGGGGACCCCATCCCCCGGGGCCAGCCTTTCCATTTATTTATTTATTTATTTTTTCTCTTTTTTGGGGAGGGGGGCCGCGTGGCCCCCCTCCCGGGCCACTACTTGCCCCGGGGACCCCATCCCCCGGGGCTGGCCCTCTCCGTTGGGGACTGTGGGGGTCCCCAATCCCCCACAGTCCCGCCGGCTCCCCGCGTCCCTTGGGAGCCGGCATTGCTTTTCCACATGGGGAGCTGCTAAGATGCAGCTCCCCATGTGGAAAGCAATGTGCTTTGGATATTGGAAGAGAGAGCAGGTTTCCCTGCTCTCTTCCAATATCCAAAGCAGTTTGCTATGGCAGGACGGGAGCCGCGAGGCTCCCGTCCTGCCATAGCAAACTACAGTGTCCCGGGGTAGGCACCCCGGGACACTGCAGGAGCCGGCCCTGGGGGTGGTGGTCCCCAGGGCCATCAAGGGTTCCAGGAGGGGGCCGCGCGGCCCCCTCCCATTCAGTACACAGCCCCGGGGAGGTGGTGGTCCCCGGGGCTCTGGGGTCCGTAACGGACCCCCATATTAAAATGTTTAGTGCCCCGGGAGGTGGCGGTCCCGGGCGTGTGGGGGGCTGGAGCCCCCCACACTGGTTTTATTTTTAATAAAAAAAAGCCCCGGGAGGTGGTGGTCCCGGGGCTGCGGGAGGGCTCAGAACCCTCCCGCACCAGTTTTCAAAAAAGCCCCGGGGGTGGCGGTCCCCGGGCTTGGGGGCCCTTGAGGCCCCCACACATTAAATTATCCCCCCACCATGCCCCCGGGACTTGGGCCACCCGGGGCCAATTAGCTATCGAAGCGCGGGAGACCGCGCTCGATTTCTCGGCAGGATTCGCGCACCCTGAGCGCATCCTGCCGATTTTTTTTTAATTTTTAATTTTTTTGCCCAGGGGGTCCTTGTGGGACCCCTGAGCAAACCTAGGGGTCAGGGTGTTTCTACCCTGCTCCCTTTGTGCGCTTTGCGCACTTGTTTCTGTCCCTCGGTTCTACCGAGGGACAAAATGGCTGCCAACATTTCCTGAATCGGAATGTTGACAGCCAGCTGACAGCCAATTAACATTCAGCTCGTGATCGGGACGGTGCGCGCAGGGTGCGCTGAGGGTACGCGGATCCGACGCGCCCATAGATATATATGTGACTTTACTTGTGAATTTCTCAGGAACTACTGAACGGATTTACACCATTTAAGCAAAAGGCACCAGTCTGAACCAAGGGCTACCTCTTTGCCAAATTTGGTGTAATTCCGTTCAGCAGTTCGGGCTGTAGCTGCGACTAAAGGTTCCTATGGAAAAATGAATGGGGAAAACGCGTTTTGGGACCCCCTTTTTCTCGGCCCCCGCTTCACGTATCACCCCGAGACTTTCAGGGTAGGAGCGGAGCGGAGCGCCCCAACAAGTTGGAAACTTTCACGAAGATTCATCAACCGGCGCCAACGTTATTTCAAATAGAATGTCGCGGATTTCCTATGGATAATAGGTTGTAACTATAACTATCTACTGGCGACCGCCAGTAGATATATATATATATATATATATATATATATATATATATATATATATATATATATATATATACTTAGAGCAGAAGAAGAAGATCCTCGCCCTGCCTTGAGTTAGTGTTGCTTTCACCACATCCGCCCCAGCAAGTGTGTGATCAATTATTGGTGTAAATTTAATTTAGCCACACCTCAATACAAATCACACAGCCCAGGGGAAGATGGTTAGGGTTTAATGAATGGTTGGGAAGGGGTATTTGAGGAAAAGGTTTGACAAACACTACACATGGACAACACACAATCTTGGCAGATGACCATCATAAATCTGTTAAGGGAGAAAAAGGAAATGCATGCATTATGATGACTTGATGGTTAATGATAAGTAGTACTAGACTAGTAGTACAGGGCAGCAGTATATTATTAATATTATGCAATTTCCTTGCCTGTCTGCCCTCAGAGAGACCCAAATTACATACATTTTATGTTCTGTTGTACCGGGCTTCCTTTTAAAGCTAGCAAAGAAAATAAAAAACTATCTGTAGGGGTCAATTATAAGCAAAGAGCAAACATAATAATAAACAACAACAAACACAGTCATAATGATTGAAGAAAAAAATGAAGCAAATTAATTAAAAGATGATGAATGATACTAAGTTACTATATATGTTATGGTCAAATTGGGGAGTTGCATCTCAGCATTCCTCTTGTTCCTCCCTTCCATGGATGCTCCGTCCGTCAATCTTGGGTGTCACTGCCTGCCTGGTGGATGCGGATTGGTAAGGTAAGTGTGAGTTGTTTTTCCCAGTATAGCACAGGGTAAAGGCCGGCCTGTAAGTGCAGATGGAAAAACAAAAGGGATATTGATAAATCAAGGAGAAAAAAAATGCATAAATTACGGAGGAGTGCAACAAGAACACTTTCAGAGGCGGCATGGCTAAACCATGTCCACTACTCTGTTTCCAGCATTAACCTACAAAAACAACAGGACAGAGCAGGCCCACGGCGCCCACCCAACCTCCACTTAGCTTAGATTTTGAGCCAGACAGAGCACACATATACAGCAACATAGCATTTTCCAAATTAAGTAACTAAATCAATGCACCGCTGTCAGTCATACCACTACACTCGCCTCCACCACTACACAGACATGTAGGTCTGCTGTGGTTATTGGTGACTTGTTTACCTTTTAGGCCACTTCATGAAACACCCCGAGTTATTCCATCAATCATCTCTGATCCTACTGACTGACTGCGATGAGTATAGTATGGTCATCATCATCATGGTGTCCAACTCTGTAGTGTACCGAGTGAGTCCACAATAGATCCCATATTCAAAAATGCAATGGATCAGCCTGCAGTAGAAGTACAATTTTGTTATTAAACAACAAGAAGGGAAACATTGACTTGAGTGACTTTTTTGTGTATAGATTTACTAATACTAATACACTTCATGCACAACAACAATAACACAAACACCAATCACTCAGAGTCAGCGTCCAATGCATGCCATCCATCATCATTACCTGTTGTTCTTAAGGGGCAGTACCTCTCGGCTCGGAAAGGAAGATAGCTATAGTCATGTTCTTTGGAGGGACTCGACAAGGCAGGCACACATTTCTTGTACTATTCTCCATCCAATGTCTGGCTTGAGGGAAATAGATTTAGAGCGAGTCAGGATGGAGCAGGACTTGGAGGAGTGGACTTACTTCTTTAATAAATGCACACAGTTGCAACTCCAATACGGCAATAAAAAGAGTAAGATGGTGGTGATGGATTTGTTGTGATTCGAACCAGAAAGACAGAGACACACACAAATAATAAAAGTAAATAAGAAAGAAAGTACCACCAGTTGAAAGCCTAGTTGTCAGAGAAGTAGAGCTCATCCTCAAACTCTGGTGGTTCACCCAGAAGTAGGTCATCTAACACACTACTTCCATGACCTAAGTCGCCGTCATCATCTTCCTGCTGTGCTACTTCAGGTATGGTGTAATCCGGTGGTATAAAGTGCTGATTAATTTTGATCATGGTTAACCCCTCCACGTTTTGGGGCGAGAGACTGGTCCTTTTCACTGTTACAATGGCACCAGCAGCACTGAAAACACGCTCAGAAGAGACACTTGCGATAGGGCAAGCCAGATAGTTTATCGCCAGCATGCTGAGCACTGGCCATTGGCGCCTTTTCCCATACCAATACAGCAATGGGTTTTGATCAATGTAGACCTCTGTTGGATCATCGAGATAGGCCTGGACCGTCCGCTCAATTCTCAGGGGTTCTCCGCTTTGCTCGGCCTCTTTTGCCTTAGCTTCAGCACTGGACCTAACAAGCCCTTGCTGTAGAAACCATTCCTGTGCCGATTTTGGTGGGGCTGATGCTCCTGTTCTTGTTGTTGTTGTTCTTGGTGTTGTTGGTGGTTTTGGCTGCTGTGAGCCAACTGCACTGCCCTCAGGCTCTGAAGTTGAACTTGACGCCGGCTGCCCTGCAGTTCTTGTTGTGGCCTGGAGTAGCGGGCCTCTAATTGCCGGCCGTTCTTTTTCTAATTGACTGGCTTCCGCAGCTATCCAAGTTTTGTACTTGGCAACATCCACTTCTGAAAAAGGAATCAATGTGTTAGTGTTCAGTACTGCTTTGTACCGTGGATCCAGAATTGTGGCAGAAATGTAACGGTTGGATGACACAATTTCTCTTTGCACCCTTGTATTTTCAGATAAGCGAAGGGTTAAGCTCTCCACCAACTCATATGCTTCGTTTTTTTCCTCCACACCTGTGTACATTGCAGACACCCCCTTCAGCTGTTCCTGTAGCATGTGCAACAATGGGATAGCTTGGCCCATAGTACAGTCCTCCTTGCTGACTTCATGTGTGAAGAGCTCGAAAGGAAGTAGCATTTCTGTCAGGCATTTAACTAGGCCCCATTGGTCCATCTCAACGGTCATGCCTTTCACAGTAGCATCCCCTCTTTGACATATTCATTGATTGGTCTGTACTGCTCAATCAGGCGTTCAAGCATGTAATAAGTTGAATTCCAATGTGTTGGCACCTCCTGAATGAGTGCTTTATAAGGCACTCTATGCTCACGTTGAATGATCCTCAGCTGCTTCCGGGCTTTAAAAGAATGGCTGAAATGTGTGCAGATTCTTCTGCAGGTGGTCAGTAAGTTGTTGACTCTGTATTCTTTTTTTCAGAAAGTCTTGAACAATAATGTTAATGCAGTGCGCCAAACACAGGACCCTGAAATAGCCACCATTGGACATGGCCCTAACTATATTACTGCCATTGTCCGTGCAAAAAACCCAATGTTAAGCCCTCTTGGGTGCAGCCATTCAAAGACCTTGCCGTTAAACTCTTCCAAAATGTTTGCAGCAGTATGAGATTTCTCCATGGCGAACATGGCTACAGTTGCATGTTTACGAGTGGCATTAAAAGTCTCAGCAGTGTCAACACCTGCAGATATATTTTCTCTAACCCCCACAAAAGAGATCGAGTGTGCAGTGATGCACATGTAATCAGTGGCTTGGCAACTGGTCCACATGTCTGTTGTCAGGTGGATAGTGTGAACAGCACTCTGCTGCAAAGCTTGTCCAAGTAATTCCAGCACGTCATGATGTAGTGCTGGAACAGCAACTCTGGCAAAATAGGACCGGCTGGGAACCTTCCATTTTGGGCAGATGGCTGTCACAAATTCAAGAAAGCCCACCCCCACAAAAGAAAAAGGGAGGAGGTCCAGCGCTAACATTTTAGCCAGCTTCGCATTGTACAAACGTGCCGTTGGGTGGTTGCGTTCGTACTGCCCCTCCGACCTAAACATGCTGAGAATGGTAGGCTGGATTTTTTTCTTTTCTGTTGCCACTGATGCAGGTGACTTCTTGGCGCCAGATGTTGTTAGGCTCAACGCCGCACGTTTTTTCGTTGCAGTACTCTCTTGCCTTAGTGTCTCACTCTCAGCCTGACTCTTACTCTTGTGCCACTGAGATGTTGCTGAGGCTGATGAGGATGTGGGCGGTACCACTGCACTGCTGGGGACAGGGCTACTTTGTGTTCCAGAGAAAATGTCTCCCTCTTGTTCACCTTCCACTGCGATCGTATCTTCTACTTCTTCATCACCACCAACAGCAATGGGTGCAGTTTTTTGGCCTTTAAGGTGCACCTCCCACTGGATCAAGTGGTGTTTTTTCAGATGGGTTGTTTGGCCTCCGGTTCCTTAGTTTGTACCAAGCTTACCCCGACTAACACCTTGTCCACAAATGGAGCATATAGCAACGTTCCCCTCCTTACTGCTAACCGAAAAGAAGTCCCAAACTGGGGAGGTGAACCTTCTGGTGCTGCTGGAGGTGCCACTTGCAATGCCGGATGAACTGGAAGGTGGGCGTGATGGAGTTTGACTCTCTGCAGATGCAGTACCTATTTCTACTGAGGTGGTTGTGCTGGATGTAGGTCGCTGCCGGGCCTTTGCAAATGCAAATATGGAAGCTGCAGGTGGTGTTGGTGTTATCTGTGTTGGTGGTATCCATGCCACATCCCTCACAGCAATTTGGGATGGGGTAATAATGTCGTTCTCCACTGGGGCAGGACTAATGTTCATGATGACTGGCTCATCATCATCCTCCCCTTCTACATCTACCTCCATAACTCTAAGGCTTTCTGGAACCTTCCTTTTCCCTAGCCTTCTCTCGTGGTGTGTCTAACTCTCAGACTGAGGTGGTGGCATCCAATTGGCATCTAGATCATCAGAAGGGGGGCTTGCAGAAGAACTCGATGGACTAACCCCCCTTTTCCTTGCTGGGGATCTGGAAGACAATGGATCTTCTAAAAGAGTGGCTTGCTCTTCTTCCTCTGCAGGAAGCTCTATCTCCTGAACTGCCCCTACTTCGGGAGGAACAGCTACTATTGTGGGCGGTGGTTGCGGCTGTTGTTGCGGCTGTTGCTGTCCACTTATCTGAGTTTCCTGCGTTGATTGGGTACTACTTTGCGAAAACGATAAGTCAATTTCAACATCACTGCATGTTGGCGTTGTCGTGATTAGACTGGCTGCCTCTGCGACAGACATGGGCTTGGGCCTAGGTTTAAGGGATGGGTCCACTGATGCGGGGGTGCTTCTCCCAGCTTGCTCCTCTGACACTGCTGCTGCAGGTGCAGTTTTTTGTTTCCCAAAAAACATCTTGGTTGGCACACCAGTCTTGGTAAGTGGCAGTTCCTTCTTCTCACTGGCAACTTTCTTGGTACTGGAGGACCTGGTACCTTTCTTTGGGGCCATCTTCTTCAGATGTCAGCAGCACGCAGTGGCACAAGTTGAAGAGATGTCTGTCTGTGGTCACGTGACGTCGTGCGCAGCAGGACTTCTGTCTGGCAGTACAACGGGTGATGATAACACCTCCTCCTCAGTCTTTTGTGCACCTAAAAGCAAAGAAGCCAGAAGAACATCAGTGAAACGTTGCATTTGCTGTTGTGGATCAATTCCTACTAGTACAAACAAACAAATATAATAATATATAACTTAGTGTGTGATCACACTTGTTAGTGTTATTATTAAGATTATTAAATTTTATTAACTCAGTTTAGTTATTAAAAAAACATAACAACAGTGTAGCCATTTGTGAGACTTTGAAAACAAGAGCTTTCATGGTGTACTGTGTACAGTCAGGAAGGATAGGAAAGAAGAACAAAAAAAAATACAAATGTAATGGAGCCTGTTTGGCATTGTGCATCACGTGGGATGCAGCATTCATGGAGCTGCAGCTGGCAATGGGGATGGAAGCAGTAAGCCAAGAGGAACAAAGGAAAGACAAGCAGGCCTATGGCAAAAGCAGCACACTAACTAGTACTGCCACCACAAAATGGCCACCAGCCACATGGTCACTCACAGTCACAACAAGCAGGAGGCCTGTAAAACAATGAACTCAAGCAGGCCCCATATGACCATACAAGGGAGGCATGCTAAACAACACAGCTTTAATGCAACAATGCAAAAACGAAAAACCACAGGGCTAAAAAAGGTTTGCAAGTTACACAACAACCACACCACACACATCCAGCAAAGGAATTTAAGTAACACATACAAAAAAAGTGAAATACCCCCAAAAAAACACATTTTTCAATTCAATCCAATGCCATCCATGCCATAATGATGTTTAAATTCAACAGACACCACAGAAACATTTGCTTCCTGCACCCATGAGTAGCTCTGGGCCTATTGGTTGGAAAACCCATTGGCAGACTAGGCCACGTAGTGAATCAATTCAAATCAATAATATTGCAAATGTATTAGAAAATGTAGTGAACTGTGATGCATTTTTTGCTGGGTAAAAGAAGAAAAAATTGCATGCAAATCAACAACAAGGCATGGGCACCACAAAGAAGGCTTGCAGGCCTAATGCAGAAGCACACTGACTGCCTTCACAAAATGGCCACCAGTCACATGGCCAGGCCACAACAACAAGAAAGGGAAGACAGACAATGCAGGCCTATGGCAAAAGCACACTGGCTGCCTTCACAAAATGGCCACCAGCCACATGGCCAGGCCACAACAACAAGAAAGGGAAGATAGACAATGCAGGCCTATGGCAAAAGCACACTGGCTGCCTGCACAAAATGGCCACCAGCCACATGGCCAGGCCACAACAACAACAAGAAGTAAGCCAAGAGGAACAAAGGAAAGACATGCAGGCCTATGGCAAAAGCAGCACATTAAGTACTACCACAAAATGGCCACCAGCCACATGGTCACTCACAACAAGCAAGAGGCCTGGAAAACAATGAACTCAAGCAGGCCCCATATGGCCAGACAAAGGAGGCATGCTAAACAACACAGCTTTAATGCAACAATGCAACACCGAAAAACCACAGGGCTAAAAAAGGTTTGTAAGTTACACAACAACCACACCACACACATACAACAAAGGCATTTAAGGGAACACACACAAAAAAAGTGAAATACCACAAAAAAAACACATTTTGCTATTCAATCCAATGCCATCCAGGCCCTAAATGATGTTTAAATTCAACAGACACCACAGAAACAGTTGTTTGATGCATCCATGAGTAGCTCTGGGCCTACTGGCTGAAAGGCCTATAGTATTGGCAGACTACTGGGCTAGTGAATTAAATAAATATTGCAAATTAATTAATTTCAAAATTTGGAGAAAATGCAGTGAACGGTGCAACATGTTTCCTTTATAAAAGATGAAAAATTACTTACAAAGAAACAACTAGACTCCTACTGAACTACAGGCCACCCACCACAATACATTTTAAAAAACGATGAAAAGTACCCAAAAAATGTAGGTGCAATGCCCCAATCAAACAAACAACACCAATTTTCCAACTTACTTGTGAAATCTCTGATTCAAAAGTCCTCAAATCCAATGATATATGATGCAGCAGCCACAAAGAGTGATCCTTCCAGCTCCAAATCCAAATGAAAAGTGAACAGGAGATGGTCAAAGCACTGGGAGGAGCCAGCTGGACAGGAACAGGAAGCTGGAGACTCTGGGGCACTTACTTCCTCTTAAAAAAAAAAGTAAAGGGACTCCTTGCACAAAAAAATACAGCCAAATGTCAATCTGAGGAGTTTTTTTAATCAGAATCAGCGTTTCGAGAAGGTTTTGTTGCTGCTCGAGAGAGATTCTTCTCCAGATTGCAAATTCTGCATGTTCGGGATCGCAATCTTCGCAAAACTTCCGCCAGAAGTCCGATGGCGCGCCCGAATGATGTGTTCGCGATCGCACACTCTCGCTGGAACGTGCGGCCGGCTACCATTTCTCGTGGCGCTCACGAACAGATGGGAAATTTCGTCAGCGATCGCAGGCATCCCGGTAAGTCACTCCCGTGCGCGCGAAAACGCATTTTGAGATCGCAAACACAAAAAAAACTCTGCTCCACTGCAGAGCGCGGAGTTTTCGGTAACTTCGCGTTCTACGCGGAACGTGGAGTTGCCAAAAATCTGCAAACTCCGCGAGCGGAGCGGATTTCACCGCCCAGGCTTAGTACGTATGCACTCCAATCACCCAGACATTATCCCTACACTCATACAATCACCCAGGCATTACCCATGCACTCATTCAATCACCCAGCCACTCCCCATGCACTTATAAAATCACCCAGGCACTAGGTATGCACTTCTCCAATCACACAGGCACTACCCATGCACTCATGCATTTACTCAGGCACTACCCATGCACTCATACATGCATTGAGGCACTTCTGCTGCACTCATGCAATCATAGAAGCACTACCCATGCAGTCTTCCTATCATCCAGGCACTACCCATGCATTCATGCAATCACCCAGGCACTACGCATGCACTCATGCAATTACTCAGCCAGTACCCATGCACTCATATGTGCACTAAGGCACTACTGCTGCACTCATACAAACATAGAAGCACTACCCATGCAGTCTTCCTATCATCCAGGCACTACCTGTGCACTCATGCAATCACTCAGGCACTACCCATGCACTCATGCAATTACCCAGACATTACTCCAGCATTCATGCAATCACCCAGGTAGTACTTATGCACCCCTCCAATCACCCAGCCACTACCTATGCACTCATGCAATAACCCAGGTACTACCCTTGCAGTCCTCCAATCACCCGGCACTACTCATGCACTCATGCAATCACCCGTGTACTCGTGCAATAACCCAGGCACTACCCCTGCACTCTTCAAATTATCCAGACACTATCCATGCACTCCAACAATCACCCAGGCAGTACCCATGCACTTACAAAATCATCCAGGCATTACCCATGCACTCATGCAATCATTCAGACACTATACAAGTAGTCCTGCAATCACTCAGTCAGTATCCTTGCACTCATGCAATCACTCAGGTAATTTTTCTATTTTTAACCAGTATATGTGGTTCCATAAGAACCGGTTTTTTGTTGTTGTTTTTAAGAATTTTTTTTTTTTTTGTATTTTATAACCACTTTTTGGGGGGGGTATTTTTGACTTTTTTTTTAAACAAAACAAAATTGAAGACTCCAATAAAACTGTTTGGAAAAAAAAGGAAAAGAAAATTTGGGAGCAGATTAAAAAAAAAAAATTAACACTTATGTATTTTAATTGCATTGGCAATGACGTCAATGCATTGCTCCCCAATGCAGAGTTTTGCATCACATTTCTTGCAACTATGTGGCATCCAGTAGTTCTGGAACGATGTGTGGCCTCGGTGTAGGTGGAAGTCCTTGTGAGGATGTTGAAGGAGCATTTGGATCTTGTTGTGCCGCTTCATTCCTCTCCCTCTGAGAAACTTCTTTCACCAGATGCAAGGGGTAGATTGTCTCCAAATGTTTTTTCATGGATGCTGTTCCACATGAGTACTTCTTGTCTGAACCTCTCAAGAGTACTCTTTTACAGATCTTGCATGTAACTTTTCTTGCATTGACCTTCTTCTCTCCCTCCGGCATAGTGAAGAAGGCCCAAACCACACTTTCCTTTCTTTTTTTAATTGGCTCCACTATATCATCTTCCTCTTCCAGAGGGTCTTGATCAGGATGACTGGATGCCATTGTTTAAATAAAAAGTCAAGAAACACACTAAAATAGAAAAATCAAGGAAGATGCAAGAAGCAGGTCTTGCCAGGAAGAAAGAGAAATAATAAGAGGAATAAAACAGGTGTTGGATCCTCCCTCTTACAGAATGAACATTTTATAAACCAATCAGAAGCTTTCTTTTCAGGTCACATGGAGTCGCGCAGGGTGCGTGCACCCGTCGCTCACCCGTAAAATTTCATATACATAATTATAAAGTATAAATAGGTGTTTATAAAATATTTTTAAAAGTATATTAGTGAAAGTGTTTATACAAATATGATATTTTAACTTTCTATGGTGATATTTCACACTTTGAAAATTACGCCAAAGTCGCGACCCCTGCGCGACCCCGGAAATACGTGCCGGGAAGTGTCGCACACCCTACGCGCATACATCACGCACTCGTGACATTTCGTACAGTTCATTATAAAGTAAAAAATACTGTTTATAAATTGTTTTCTAAATTATATTAGTGAAAGTCTTTAACCAAAACTGATATTTATAATTTCTACAATGATATATCATACTTTTGAAATTACACCGAAGTCGCGACTCCAGCGCGACTCCAGAAATGCGCCAGCAGGGTTCGAGCACCCTGAATCTGTGCACCCATCGAGTAGGTTCACGTAGGGTGCGCGACTCCTTTGTAAAAAAAAATTAAAAAGAAAGCATAACAATACAATAAAATAAGTTTCACAGTATTAAAAGCATTATTTCAACAAAATATAAATGTAAGTTGTACATATAAAAAACAGAGTATATTTTTAGTAGTGTATGATATATATATTTTAAAAGAGTGATTTTAATTGTTGAAGATTTTAGAAAAACTAAGTATATATTTTTTTTTTTAAATCAAAATATAGTTCCAATTATTTTTAAATAAAAGCAATTCAATAAAACACTTACAAATGTTGTAAAAAGGTAAGGTTAGAAACAATTTTATACTTAAGAATTACAATTTAAAAAACCTTAGAAATTCACTGAAAAAAAACATATGTTTCAGGGACGTTATAGTTAGAAATTAGCATTTAAAAAACCTTTGAAATTCACTAAAAAAAACATAGGTTTCAGGGACGTTATAGATAGGATTTAGCATTTAAAAAACCTTTGACATTCACTGAAAAAACCATAGGTTTCAGGGACGTTATAGTAAGGAATTAGCATTTAAAAAACCTTTGAAATTCACTGAAAAAACCCACAGGTTTCAGGGACGTTATAGTTAGGCTGACATTTCACTCGTACAAAACCAGAGAATTTCGACGGTTATAGTTAGTTGAGCTAACTATAACTCGCGCCCCCGCAATGCACTGCTGATGACATCACATATTACATCACTCATGACATGGTCAGTGACATCACTGATGATATCACTGATGACATCTCAAAAGGCATCACTGATGACATCACTGGTGACATCATCCACGTGAAAATTTGATGCACCTCCTCACACCCTAATATAATCTTTGATACACCCTCTCTAAAATAGAGACAATCATTTTTGAAACCATAGACACATCAATACCCGTTACCACATACTCTCTCACTGATTCCTAGATCTACAGACACATCCATTAATTTACCCATACAGTCACTCATACATGCAGTTACTCATCAATACATCACTATCATATACACTGATACAGCTATACAGACACTCACACAGTGTCACTCAGCCATAGAGGTACTCAAACACCTACTCAGTCACCCAATGAATCAATCACACTGCCATTTACTCACCTATACCATCATCATCATCAAACTTTATTTGGTCGTTAAGACCATCAAAGTGCATAGGCGTACAAAAGTATGGTAGTTAGAACAAGATTTTCATAATGGAAATTGTAAGCCAAAATAGATGACATTATTTATACAGCGACAAAACATAATAAAACCCGAGCCATTAAAATCTAAAAGACAAGTTAAAAGAAACTGGCTTCCAAGATAATAAAACCATACAAGCTAAAAACACATAAAAGGTACATAAAGTGCTAGTGCATAATTAGCAGAAATACAGTATTGCACAGTTCTCTGTAATTTAAACATAAGTCATATAGTGACATGATCATAAGACATCGAGTGCGGACTGGATACTTTGTGAGGAGTGATACTTAATCTAATGGTATGCTCAGTTCATTTTAGCATCTGCCTCCTAATGAACCAGAACCTCCCCAGGAATTTGGCCATTGCACATACTATTTGTGGCCTTATATCTGTCCTGAGGATGCGTAGTGCCTCTAAATGACTACGGGTTCCTAGTTGTCTACAAGCAGGGGCTAACCATTTAGATCTTGGGTTTTTATACAGAGGGCATGCAAAGAGAATGTGCTTAGTCGTCTCCTCTATCTCGGGGCAACATGGACAGTTGGATGATTTAACTTGGGAGCCCCTATTCCATGACGCGGTAAAGGAGTTTAAGGGGAGACATCCAAATCTAAATTGGATAAATAACTTCCTCTCTTGCGGGACAGTGATGAAGTCCATATAGGGCTCGTACACACCAACCATCTTAAACTCCATAAATTCTGTCATGAGTCGACCTCCTTTCACTTGTGTGACTGTTCTCTCTGCCACCCATTTCCAATAGTAGGACTTGACCCACTCTCTACTGGGCAGTAAGCTAGAGTCCTTTTCTTCCCAAAGGTTTCCCAGGCCTATTTCAAAAAGCAATGTTTTGATGTTACAGAACCAGCCAATTTTTTTAAAACGATCCAATTTAAAAACCTCCTCGGTAGCAATCGCATAGTGGACAAGCTCAGGTGTTTTTTTAATGCGGAGCCATACACCTATACACCTATACAGTTATACACACACTGCGTCACTTATTCATACAGATACTAACACAGACTTACTCTCTTATATAAACACTGACACAAGCACACACTCATCCATACAGCCACTGTCACAATGACTCACTCTCACATATAGCCATTTATATAGTCAAAAACTCACATATACTGCCTTTCAGATATGTAGTTACTCACACATGTACAACTTAGACATCTAAAAACTCACCAACAGGCCTATACACACATTCACCCACCAATACTGCCCTTCAGAGGAGCACTCTTGAACCCATACACTCAGTGAATCAGTCACTCACACATCTATGCATGGAGTTAAATACCCTCACCCACCCACACAGACACTCACACACCCATACAGATACTCAGACAACAAATCAATAATCCATATAGACACTCATATAGCTACTCACTAACCCATGGAGGCACTTACACACCAACTGACAGACTGATACAGACATTCACACAGTTTAGTCACTAACCCATGCATTCAGTAAGAAACCTTTAATTACTCACTTATACAGTCAGTCAAACACCCACTAAACCATCCATTCAGACACTCATACACCCAGTCATTGTTCAATAAACCTTAGCATATATATATAAAAACATATTTAAACTTTACAGAAACACACAGTCACTGGATGATGTCATTAGTGATGTCATTTGAGATGTCATCAGTGATGTCATCAGTGATGTCACTGACCATGTCATGAGTGATGTAATATGTGATGTCATCAGCAGTGCATTGTGGGGGTGCGAGTAATAGTTAGCTCAACTAACTATAATGGCCGAATTTCTCTGGTTTTGTTCGAGGGAAATGTCAGCCTAACTATAACGTCCCTGAAACCTGTGGTTTTTTCAGTGAATATATATATATATATATATTCACTGAAAAAACCATAGGTTTTAGGGACAGTTATAGTTAGTTGGACATTTCACTCGTACAAAACCCGTGAAATTCCCCGTTATAGTTAGTTCAGCTAACTATAACTCGCGCCCCGCAATCACTGCTGATGACGTCACATATTACATCACTCATGACATGGTCAGTGACATCACTGATGACATCACTGATGACATCTCAAATGACATCACTGATGACATCATCCAGTGACTGTGTGTTTCTGTAAAGTTTAAATATTTTTAATATATATAGGAAAAGACGTATTGAAGAATGAGTGGGTGTGTAAGTGTCTGTATGGATGATTTAGTAGGTGCGTGACTGACTCTATAAGTGAGTGATTTAACGTATCTTACTGAATGCATGGGTTAGTGACTAAACTGGGTGAATGTCTGTATCCGTCTGTCTGTTGCTGTGTAAGTGGCTGCATGGGTTTGTGAATAGCTACATGAGTGTCTATATGAGTTATTGATTGGTTGTCTGAGTATCTGTATGGGTGCCTGAGTGTTTGTGTGGGTGGGGTGTGTGCGACTCTGTGCATAGATGTGTGAGTGGGTGATTCACTGGGTGGATGGTTTCAAGAGTGCATCTGTGATAGACTGTATGGGTGGGTAAGTGTGTGTAAGAGTGTGTTAGTGAGTGAATGTATGTCCCAGTGGTACATGTGTGAGTAACTACATATGTGAAAGCCAGTATATATGTGTGTTGGAGTATATAATTAGCTATAAGCGAGAGTGAGTGATTGTGATAGTGGCTGTATGGATGAGTGTGTGCTTGTATCAGTGATTGTATAAGAGCGTAACAATGTGCTAGTATTTGTATGATTAAGTGAGCTGGTGTGTGTATAACTGTATAGGTGAGTAAATGGCAGTGTGTTTAATTATTTGCATGACTGACTAGGTGTGTGAGTACCTCTATGGATGAGTGGCGGTGTTTGAGTGTCTATATAGGAGTAAGAGTGCATATGATAGTCCTGTACTGAGTGACCATAAGTATGAGTGACTGTACGGGTGAGTGAGTGGATGTGTGTGTGTAGACCTAAGAATCAGTGAGTGGGTATGTAGTTATTGGTGTTGGAGTGTCTATAGTTTTGCGAATGGCAGTCTGTAATTTAGATTGGGTGTATCAAAGGTTATATTAGGGTGTGAGGAGCTGCATCAGATTATCACGTGGATGATGTCATCAGTGATGTCATTTGAGATGTCATCAGTGATGTCATCAGTGATGTCACTGACCATGTCATGAGTGATGTAATATGTGACGTCATCAGCAGTGCATTGCGGGGCGCGAGTTATAGTTAGCTGAACTAACTATAACGGGGAATTTCACGGGTTTTGTACGAGTGAAATGTCCAACTAACTATAACTGTCCCTAAAACCTATGGTTTTTTCAGTGAATTTCAAAGGTTTTTTAAATGCTAATTTGTAACTATAACATATCTGAAACCTATGGTTTTTTCAGTGAATTTCAAAGGTTTTTTAAATGCTAATTTGTAACTATAACTGTCCCTAAAACCTATGGTTTTTTCAGTGAATTTCAAAGGTTTTTTAAATGCTAATTTCTAACTATAACGTGTCTGAAACCTATGGTTTTTTCAGTGAATTTCAAAGGTTTTTTAAATGCTAATTTGTAACTATAACGTGCCTGAAACCTACGGTTTTTTCAGTGAATTTCTAAGGTTTTTAAATGACATTTTTTAAATGTATTAATTTTTATATTAATTTTTTTATACTGATTTACTACATTTTTAGCAACAATTTCTTTTACATAATTTATTTTTTAAATTACATTGTAATTACATTATACATTACATTACAAAAATACTTTCTCAGAATGAATTACTTTAGTTTAAATACTTAGCACATAGGCAATAGACTTTTAAGTACAGTAGTTACAGTTGTTGCAATGGGCAACACATTTTCAAACACAATGCAACATTCAGCTCAATGTGAATTTCTAGTTAAATGCAATTAGTTACTTTATGGATTACTTTTCTAACCACAGGACTGGATCCTAGATTCAGTCCTGGGACATCTCCTGTAAACAGTTGAGTAAAAGCGTTTTGGTTACAGTCGTGATTTTTAAGGAATATTATTGTATTTTAAAAGTTGACACTTAGAAACTTTTCCTCATAGAATCACCAATGTTATCCTATGGAAGGAAATTCACTTAGCAGGTAAAAGCTGTTATCGTTACTTTTTTCTTACTCAGTGTTGGATCCTGGATCCAGCACTGGTGCATCTCCTGTAAACAGTTGAAAAAATGTGTTTAAGTCATACAGGCGATTTTTAAGGAATATTTGTAGTTTGTGAAAATCGACACTTTGAAACTTTTCTGCTGAAAACCAGACAATGGATTCCTATGGAAGAAAAGATAAGTTACTGGTAAGTACGGTTAAAATTACTTTTCATGGTCAGTGCTGGGCTAAAAGATGCAGCACTGGGTTCTCTCCTGATAACAGGTGAGTAAATCGGAATTCGTATTTCGGCTGATTTTAGAGGAATATTTGTAGGTTTCAAAAACCAACACTTAGAAACTTTTTCAGCAAAAAGCAGGCAATGATATCCTATGGAAGGAAATTCAAGTTACTGGTAAGTACGGTTAAAATTACTTTTCAGGACCAGTACTGGACTGAAAGATACAGCACTGAGGTCTCTCCTTATAACAGGTGAGTAAATCGGAATTCATATTTCGGATGATTTTAGAAGAATATTTGCACAATGGTGAAGGGAGGGGCGGGGCCTGAGGTGACATCTGTGCAAACGCGCCCGTGGCGCGTTTTAGGTTGGGGGATTAAGTCCCCTTGAATCCTGAGGGTCCCTAGGGGCCAACTAGCCCACCAGGAACCTCCAATATGCGCCAGGGGCTGCGTTGCAGAGACGTGTAGAGAGGCCACACCTCTTTTACACCTCTCTGCAACGCAGCTCTGTGGCGCTTTCTGGATGTACCTGTTGGGCTAGTTGGCCCCAGGGACCCTCAGGATTGAAGGGATTTAATCCCCAACTTAAAACGCGCCACGGGGCGCGTTTGCACAGATGTCACCTGAAGCCCCGCCCCTCCCTTCACCACTGTGCAAACGCGCCCGTGGCGCGTTTTAAGTCGGGGGATTAACTCCCCTTGAATCCTGAGGGTCCCTGGGGGCCAACTAGCCCAACAGGTATATCCAAAAGCGCCACAGATCTGCGTTGCAGAGAGGTGTAAAAGGGGCGTGGCCTCTGTACACCTCTCTGCAACGCAGCCCCTGGCGCATACTGGAGGTTCCTGGTGGGCTAGTTGGCCCCAGGGACCCCCAGTATTCAAGGGGAATTTGTTCTCCCTGTGCAAACACGCCAGGGGGCGCGTTTGCAGAGTGGTGAAGGAAGGGGCGGGGCCTGCGGGCCCGATCGTTTGGGGTTTTTGTCCTCTGAAGGGGGCTGTGTGGCCCCCTTCCTTTTCCTGTTTTTGGGCCCTGGGGACCCCATCCCCAGGGCCTTACCCCTTTTTTAATTAAATTTTTAAAAAAACGGGAAGGGGGCCGCGTGGCCCCCTTCCCTGGGCCTGTATTGGCCCCGGGGACCCCATCCCCGGGGCATGGCCTCGATTTTTTTTTTTCTTTGGAGGGGGCTGCGTGGCCCCCTCCTCAGGCCATTTAAGGCCCCGGGGACCCCATCCCCGGGGCCGGCCTTCCGTTTTTTTATTTTTATTTTTATTTTTTTGGGGAGGGGCCGCGTGGCCCCCTCCCGGGCCACTACTTGCCCGGGGACCCCATCCCCCGGGGCTGGCCCTTCTCCGTTGGGGACTGTGGGGGTCCCCAATCCCCCACAGTCCCGCCGGCTCCCCGCGTCCCTTGGGAGCCGGCATTGCTTTCCACATGGGGAGCTGCTAAGATGCAGCTCCCCATGTGGAAAGCAATGTGCTTTGGATATTGGAAGAGAGAGCAGGTTTTCCTGCTCTCTCTTCCAATATCCAAAGCAGCTTGCTATGGCAGGACGGGAGCCGCGAGGCTCCCGTCCTGCCATAGCAAGCTACAGTGTCCCGGGGTAGGCACCCGGGACACTGCAGGAGCCGGCCCTGGGGGTGGCGGTCCCCAGGGCCATCAAGGGCTCCAGGAGGGGGTCCGCGCGGCCCACCTCCCTTAAATTGCACAGCCCCGGGAGGTGGTGGTCCCTGGGGCTCTGGGGGTCCGTAATGGACCCCCACATTTATTTTATAAGTGCCACGGGAGGTGGTGGTCCCGGGCGTGTGGGGGGCTGGAGCCCCCCACACCTTATTCAAATAAAAAGAAGCCCTGGGGGTGGCGGTCCCCGGGGCTGCGGGAGGGCAGAAGAGCCCTTCCGCACTATTTTTTCAATAAAGCCCCGGGGGTGGCGGTCCCCGGGCTTGGAGGGCCCTTGAGGCCCCCACACATTAAATTATCCCCCACCATGCCCCCGGGACTTGGGCCACCCGGGGCAAATGCAATCGAAGCGCGGGAGACCGCGCTCGATTTTATTGCCGGCAGGATTCGCGCACCCTGAGCGCATCCTGCCGATTTTTTTTATTTTTTTATTTTTTGCCCAGGGGTCCTTGTGGGACCCCTGAGCAAACCTAGGGAGTCAGGGTGTTTCTACCCTGCTCCTTTGTGCGCTTTGCGCACTTGTTTCTGTCCCTCGGTTCTACCGAGGGATAAAATGGCTGCCAACATTTCCTGAATCGGAATGTTGACAGCCAGCTGACAGCCAATTAACATGCAGCTCGTGATCGGGACGGTGCGCGCAGGGTGCGCTGAGGGTACGCGGACCCTACTCGGCCATAGATATCACTATCTTTTTACTTTTGATTTTCTCAGCAACTACTGAACGGATTTACACCATTTAACAAAAGGGTTCTTTCTGAACCAAGAACTACCTCTTTGCCAAATTTGGTGTAATTCCGTTCAGCAGTTCGGGCTGTAGCCGTGTCTAAAGTTTCCTATGGAAAATTGCATGGGGAAAACGCGTTTTGGGACCCCCTTTTTCTCGGCCCCCGCTTGACGAATCCCCTGAGACTTTCAGGGTAGGAGCGGACCGGAGCGGGCCATAAAGTTTGAAAATTTTGCGAAGATACGTCAACCGGCAAGAGAGTTATTTCAAATAGAATGTCGCGGATTTCCTATGGATAATAGGTTGTAACTATAACTATCTACTGGCGACCGCCAGTAGATAATATATATATATATATATATATATATATATATATATATATATATATATATATATATAACTTAAATTTGTATGCAGAAGCAAATAAATATATAAATATATATATATATAAATATATATATATATATACATATATATATATTTATATATATAAATTTGTTCAAAATCACACAACCCATACCCACCCTAAACCCTAAAATTACCCTTCCCATCCCAGAACCCTTTTCCATCCCAAAACCTAAAATTACCTTTACCACCCCAAAACCCCTGCCCACCCTAAAACCTAAACCTTCCCTTGCCACCCCAAAACCCCTACACACCCTAAAATCTAAAATTACCCTTGCCACCCCAAAACCCCTACCCACCCTAAAACCTAAAATTACACTTGCCACCCCAAAACCCTTACCCACCCTAAAACCTAAAATTACCCTTGCCACCCCAAAACCCATATCCACCCTAAATCCTAAAATTACCCTTGCCACCCCAAAACCCATACCCACCCTAAACCCTAAAATTCCCCTTGCTACCCCAAAACCCATACCCACACTGAACGCTAAAATTTTCCTTGCCACCCTGTTAGACATGGCACCATTGGCGTGGGTTTCCCCTGTATTTTTGCCTTTTGCCTCCTGTGTTTTTGCTGTGTGTTGGACTTCGTTTTGCTGGTCTAGATACTTTGGGCACTTTGCCACTGCTGTTCAGTGTCAAAGTGCAAGTGCTCCCTTTGTAAATTGTTGTTATGGATTGGTGATTCCATGATTGGCATATTTGATTTACTAGTCAGACCCTAGTACAGTGCACTTTGTGTGCCCAGGGCCTGTAAATCAAATGCTGCTAGTGGACTGCAGCACTGATTGTGCCACCCACATATGCAGCCTGTAAATGTAAACTCTGGCCTGCGATTGCAGTCTGGTACTGCCATGTCGACTTGGCAAGTGCACACACTTACCAGTCCCTAAACCGTCCCTTTTCTTACATGTTAGTCACGCCTATGGTAGGCCCAAGGTACCCCTGTGGGCAGGGTGCATTGTATGTGAAAGGTAGGACATGCCCTGATGTGTGTGGCATGTCCTGATAGTGAAATACTGCCAATTTCGTTTTTCACTATTGCAAGGCTACCTGCTCCCATAGGACAGAATGGGGAGTTTGTTTATAACATCTTATAAACATAACTGCCCCCGGGAACAAGGTAGAAAATAAAGTTTGATACGCCTGAACTCAGAATGTTAAAATTCATCTTTTTAGTGAGGGTGGTTTTTCTGTGTTTGAAAATACCACTTTTAGAAAGTAGGTATTTTCTTGCTTAGCCATCCAAGGTGACTCTGCTAGGTTTGTGTATTGCATGTATGGCTTTGGAGTGTCAGGGGCTGGGGAGGAGCAGTGGCTCCAGAGAGCCTGATGAGTCAGGGTTGGGCTGAATAGGCCTGGTCTGCATTTGGAGTGGTGGGAGGAGTAGCACCTGCACCTGAATAGGGCTGTGCCTGCCTTCCACAAAAATGGCTCTACCCCCCTGTGGTGTGTCTGGAGCCAGGGCTCACACTGACAATGGAGGTTGTTGTGCACTTGCAAAGTGCCCCACAGAACTGGTTTTGGCTGGGTACAGACACTCTCTGCCTTCAGAGAACAAAGGATTTTTGGGTATAAAAAGAGGGGCCAAGACCCCAGACTTTTAGATCACTTCTGGGAAATCAAGAGGTACCTTTGCCAAGGAGAAGAGCCAGAGAAGCTGAGGAGGTATACTGCCCCTATGCTGTTTGCTGTCTGGGGTTGGCCTACAGTGGCTACTTGCTGCCAAGGAAAGGAGAAAAGGACTTTGCAGTTTGCTGTGTCCCCTGCTTGAGGAAGATCTCCAAGGGCTTGAAACTGAGCTTGCCTCCTGTTCTGAAGTCTCAGGGACACAAAGACTTCACCACCAGCTCCCTTGAACTTCCTTGCTGGGAGTTCTGATCTGCAAAGAGGTGTCTGCTGTTGTTTTGGACCTCTAGAGACTGTTTTCCGCTGGGAGCTGGAAGAATTCATGCATCGTCCCGGATCGTCGCATCGCATCAAGGTGCCAAGTTTGTCGCATCGTTGGGGGACGCAGTAAGAAACCGACGCATCACCTCCCCATGCAGTAAGAAACCGACGCATCACCTCCTCTCCGGTAAGGAACCGACGCATCACCTCCTCTACGCAGCAGTAAGGAACCGACGCATCACCTCACCCGGAGCAAGGAACCGACGCATCACCTTCCCTGAGTGTAGGGAACCGATGCATCACCTTCCCTGCGGCCCGTTTTATTTGTTTGCGTGACGCATCCCAGGTACTTTGTGTGAAAAGTGTTGCATCTGCAATTTGCTTTGAACTGAACTATTTCTACCATCTGAAAGTCATATTTGTATTACTGTATTGTGGATTTTTAACGTTTGGTCTTGTTTTGGTTTAGATAAAGAATACTTATTTTTCTAAACTGGTGTGGTGTCCATTTGTAGTGTTTTCACTGTATTACTGTATGTGTTCACAAATGCTTTACACACTGCCTCTGAGATAAGCCTGCCTGCTCGTGCCAAGCTACCAAGGTGGTGAGCAGGGGTTATTTTAGAAGTGTATCCCCCTTACCCTGACTAGAAGCAAGGGTCCCTATTTGGACAAAGGTACTTACCTCTGCCAACTAGAGACAGCCATTTCTAACACACCCCATACTCACCCTGAACCCTAAAATTACCCTTGCCACGGCAAAACCCATACCCACCCCAAACCCTATAATTACCCTTGCAAAAACCCTGAACCCGATATTCTTACCTTATACTTACATGTAAAACACATATACCTTTACCATTCATGCCTTTCCAACAAAATTCATTGTAAAGGCATGCGTGGTAAAGGCATAGGCGTTGTAATGGCATGTGTTGGGATGGCAGTGCGTTGTAAAGGCACTTTTGTTGTAATTCCATGCTATCTAATATCATGCATTGTAATGGATTCGTTGTAATGGATGTTTCCCTCCTCCAATCAGCCCTGAGTCTCACAAAATGGAAGCCAGAATCTTCCAGGTATTGTACCATTCACAGGCACACAAATATGCAGCACATGAATAGCAGAACAAACGTGCTGCGCAGTTCTACATACATACCTGATGTAGGCCAAGGGTCAGTAAAGCACACAGCAATGGAACTTTACATGAGTGAGTCTGTAGGCCTCACTCCAGCGACACAGGTAAAAAGGCCTGTTCACTTCTACACTTCATCTGCGCACGTGCAACTTAGCTCCTGGAAAAGGTAGTAGCCTTTCACCACTATGAGGGTAGCGTATTGGGTGCACCTACCGGTCCAACAAGAGAACAATCTGACAGGCCTATGTCATGATGCATACAAATGATCCTATTTTCCCATGACAACAAAAATCAGCACTAGGGATCCAGACATCATTGCAGCTGGGGCATTCAGGGTAGGAGTCCTCACCTGTCACCATATGAGGGACTTTTCCATCCCAACTCTTGGTTTAAGAGGAAGTTTTGAATAAAATATTTTTAAAAAGGGAGCATGAACTTGTTCAGCTGGTTCCCATTAACGATTACAAAGATTATATTCTGTCGGCTCGAACGGCACAAACTCATACTTTGCAGTACGTGACGTAGCCTTGCAAAGATGATATAGACCCAACTCCTTATACCTAACCGCTCCTCCTCGTGAACTGCAGGTGCAAGAAATTAGGCTCCTGGTTTAGGGGATGAAACCCTACTCAAGCAGCAATCACAATTCTTGTCAGGGTGAAGTCACAAGCAAACCCCAGATTCACCTGTGCTCAACCCTCTGCTAGCTTGGCACAGGGCAGCCAGGCCTAACTTAGAGGCAATGTGCAAAGTATTTGTACAACACTTCAACCAGTAATAAAATGAAAACACTACACAAAAAAGCAGCGCACACAAAATTAGAAAAATAGAGTACATTTTAATACATAAACAAGACCAAACTGACAAAAATCCAATCCAGAGATATGCAATTTTAATGATTAAGTGGAAATAGTGCCAAAATGCCCAAAGCGCCAAGAGCAGTTATCTGGCCATGTAAAACCAGGAGAAAGTCACAACAAGTTCAGGCCGATGAAGCATGGGTAGGTTACAAGGACCACGTTAATCCCACTGAATAGTTACCTTTCAGTCCAACATAAAGGGTCACGTTTGCGGTGGAGGGGGCCACAAGGAGCAGGGAAGCATTGCGGATGGTCGTCACTGCAGCACGAAGAGCAGGCCTGGTGTCACGGATGGGCGTCGCTGCGACATAAATATCCTGTTGTCATTGTAAATAGTTGGGCCGATGCTTTGCGATGGTGATCACCGGGAACAATTGATGCTGTAGCTCAAAGGGTGGGGCTGATGGAATTCCGCATTGGCAAGCTGTGCAGGTGATGAGATTTCTGAACCAGCAGGCCTGTTTGCAGTTGTGAAGAGCCCAAAAACTTCAATTCAGCCTCCCTGAGGCCATAATAAGGGCCAAGGAACTGAGGGGCACCACTTGGGGGTCAGGGTCCTGCTCCAGCTGGATCTGGGTTCTGGTTCAGTTGGTTGTGAGCCTGTTATGTCCCTTTGGCTTTGAACAGGAGGCCAGCAGACTAGCCCTTGGAGTCACTCTGGGAATCCTGGGTTCAGATGCAGGTCCAAATCCCTCTGACTCAGACAAGAGGACAGGAGAGCAACAGGGCAGGAATCCAGCAAGGCAGCAGTCCAGCAAGACTGTAATCCAGCAGGGCAGCAGTCCAGCAGAGTGGCAGTCCTTTAAGAAAGGGAAGAGGGTCTTGTTTGGTGGCACCTCCTATAGTCCTTGAGTGAGCTGTCACTGTTTGAAGGCAGAGGTAAGACAGAGGGAGACCTTATTTGCAACTTCTTATCATCCAAGTATTTGGATTCTCGATTGACTTGTGTCCACCTTTCCCTTGTCTCCCAGAAGTACCTGTGAGGCAGTTGCTTAGTACTCAGCCCCAAGATGTGGGATATATTGGTTGGAGCGATGCGTAATGATGCGGACACTTCTTCTGCACTACATTCATGCAAGCTAAGATTCAGAAATCTAAAAGATACATCCAACTTTTAACTTGTTATGTATTATATCAATATCTTGCATCACTTTTTCAAATGGGACCAACGGTACGTTGCAGCAAGTATAGGGAGATCCTTCCTTGTCAAATTGTCGAGGCCAAACAGACATAGGGCGTAGTTTAAATACTAGCCACGCTCAAGATAGCCACCGAGATTTGCCAAGATCTCGCGAGATCTCAGCAAAACCCGGTGGTTAACAAGAATAACTGAGCACAAGGCTTATTGCTCAGACGATGAGGTGCTGGGAGCTCAGATAAGATGATTTGAACAATTCAGCAATGTTCATAACAAAACAAGGTATACCCAACAATCATTCCTAGTATTGCCAAACATTGCAGCGGGGCTCGGGCGGGGATTGGTAACACTGGGCCCCATAAAAACCATAAAACGGCACTAGTGGGGCCCAGCAATGTTGCTAGAGTGGTGGGACAACTCAGGGCAGCATAGCATAGAAAGGTTCTGAGGCCCAGCAGTGATAATAGAGTAGTGGGTCGACTAAGGGCAGCACAGCAGGGAAAGGCTCAAGGCAACCAAAGGGCAGACTGTAACATATTCCTTACAGTCAATAAGATACTGAAACTTCCCTTCATATTAATGTGTCACAGCCAGAGATGGCAGAACAAGGACCCACAGCAGTACCTGTAGAGCACTGCAGCCAAGTGCAGCGCTATGAGTTAAAGACAAAACTCTTACATTAGTAAGTAATTTTAAAATGTATGCTTAACGATTTAGTGATTATATAGATGGTTACATTTTTTTATTGACTTTATATTAATTGTACATGTTTATATTGTTTTAATACATATTTTAATTATTGATAGCATTGTTTATATAAAATATTGTTTATTAGTCGATTTCTTTTGTTTGAATTTATAATTACATATTAAAATGCATTTATAGAATTTTTTTAAGTGAATTGTACGTGTATAATTGCACTTTTTAAACCTTATTAAATGAATCCTAATTTTTTAATATTTTTTTATAAATGTATTACATTTTTGTAGAAAAATTAATTTAACTACATTTTTAGAGTTATTAATTGTTAAATATATTTATAGACATGTATGCTTATTTATGTAATAGCAATACTTACGTCCCCAATATTTTTTGTAGTCGTTATTCTTGTACTTTGCATTACAAGCAAGTAAAGTCTCTATATTTTTACTGTGATATTTTCGTATCATGATAATTTTAAGGTCAATGTTCTGTCACAGATGTGCTGAGAATACTACTTGATTGCTCTGGGCAGGCAAAGAGGAATTTGCATTAATATGTATTGAATGCAAATCTGGTCCCTCCATAATGTCTGCTGGTTATTAATGCTGTTTGGGTGGTGAATACTTTGTTAATGTAATCCCTTTTCACATGGGAGATACCACTGAAACGTCTGCTCTTTTGACAAACTTTGAATACTTCTTTTGACAATCTCAACATGGTATGTATTGGTGCTACACCTAACGCAAATAAACCATTCACAAATTAGGAGCTATGTCATCGGTTTTACATACACAAATATATATGTCCATATATGTGTATATATACACACACATATATATATATATGTATATATATATATATATACACACAAACACACACACATCATTACACATGCATATGTATACGTCATTGTCAATGCACAAGTATAGGGAATGACTGTGTTGCCAGCAGTGGCCACATCAACATGACTTTTTGACTATTTTTATTTTGCTGATGTTAGGTAGCATCAGCAAAAAGCATTTTGCTTTTTGCGGATGCGCTGCTGCTGCACTGTATCGGCACAAACGTTGGCAACACCTTTAAGGCAATTAGGTGAGACCCTTTGGCTTTGCCAAAGCTTGTTTGATTTGCTATTTTAGCAAGCAGAGTTCTGTCCCAGGCAGAATTCTATTTCACTACCCCGAAGTGTATTTCTAATTGATGTTCAGGGCAGCTTGGAATTCTCCTCTGTGGCAACGCTGGATTACAGCTGAATGGAAAACAAATTTGGTAGAAGGTCATATATTCTAATTAAGGCTGTGGCGTAATCCCTCATCTTGCGCTCAGTGGACACACCGCTGACCTGGTATGGCGTTTTTTTGGGACTACAAAATTTAATTAGGTTTACTATTCACTAGGGCTAATAAGGTCTGACCTACTTGTAATGCTTTTATAGTAATGCAGTACAACTCTGCATTTCGCCCTTTCCTCCCCTTTCTTTTCACAGCACAAGCCCACACTCAGCCCTCGGGGCCCTTCACAGATGTCATTTACCAGTTACTTGTTCGCAGGTTCCTTCGCCTCGGGTTTCCTCAACAATGACATTCGGTCACTCTAAGGTGAGCAGCAGCCTCGAACACTTTCTGCACCGCGAATGCCGTCCTTGATAAAAAATCTCTCGGAGTGTGAGGTGAGTGAGGACACAGGCTGAGTAATATGAATTGCCGTGCTCCAGCACTTCTATTAATACTACTGAAATGTGGAGGTCACTGGTTATGCTTTTTGGTAAAACTACATCCTTATCAAAGCATGTCCTTTATTAAGGTTTATGTTCTGCTGCCTTGCTGATTTCCCCAGCAACTTTGATGGCAATTTATTTGTACCTTGCACGTGCCCCCGTCCCCTCTCGGAAAGATGCATTGACATTGCTGTACGTGCTGAGCGCTGGATGTTTTAATAGCTGACTTTTTGTATGTGCTGATCTAGTAACTACACGAGTGAGAATAACTACAATTTACATATAGTAAGCTTGAGTTGGGCAAATGTTCCCACAAGGCTCTGGGCTCCTGAAGGTGCTGACAGCGACTCATTTAAGTACAATGTCACCTGAAGCATAGGGTGAAACAACAGTTCCATTGCCCGATGCGCTTCCTCAGCTGCCTTGTCTGAAGTAGACATTTCAGTAATGGCTGGCTAGGCTCCTCCACTTGCTTTGCTGGAGGGGAGATTAAATCAGTTTGTTTATGTTTTTCTGCTTTTCTTTGGTGGAATGGGCTTCCTTCTCAGTGTAGCGCCTTCCCCAGCCCAGGAGCATGCAGATGAATTACACCACATGGGAGCTGCGGTCAAGCATTACTTTATTCTTAAGCACACACTCACACACTGCACAACACATCATACTTTCCGTTAACATTGCTCTAACATCTCCTCACATAATACATATTTCCTGTTCAGAGTCCGCCCAGAACCACGAGGGTCCTAGTGCGCATAACATCAATAAGCTGTATCTCCCGATTTGTTAAATAAAAAGTGGCAGATATCACTAAAATCACAATTCCTCGATTAGTCAGCGAGGCGCTCGCATTTGTCTGCTGGCTCAGGGGATCCAAGGTGATCGATGTCCACCCTGATCGGGCACCGTTGACATAATTCTTTGGCCAATTTCTTCCAGGATAAAAACTCCCACATTTATACAATTTCACATTGTCTCCCATCAAAACACAGGGATTCCTACCTCCTAAGGCAAATCAGTCAAGGGCTACATCTCATACTTTAGATTGCTTTGAGCCCCTCACTATGGAAGAAATCCATAGTTCATTGGGGTCAGCGAAGTCTGGCTCTCCCTTGGACATCTGTCCACCTAAGATAATGTCCTTGTTAGCCACTCCCTGTGCCCCAGTAATCTTTGAGATTTTTAATTGTTCAATCAAAACAGGCACCATTCCACCCGAGTGGAAGGCGGCATGCGTACGTCCATTCTAAAGAAACCTACGCTGGATCAAAAATCCTTGAGTAACTATCGCACCATATCTCTGTTACCTCTTCTGGGCAAACCTCTTGAAGGTCTTATTAATACACAATTAAGTTCCTATCTCGAACTTAATCATATACTTGATCCCACCCAATTTGGCTTTCGCCCAGGCCATAGCACGGAGACAGTGCTCGTGGCAGTAATGGACTCTCTGCGTGATACTTGTATTATTAGACCTCTCTTCAGCCTCTGATACTATTTCCCACATGAGGCTGATGGAAAGTCTACAAGAAATCGGCATCTAGGGCATCGCACTTAAATGGCTCCACCATTTTTTGACAGACGGATATCAAACTGTCACACTGGACCCTTACTTTTCACGTAAGATAAACCTGAACAAGGGTGTTCCGCAGGGCTCATGTCTGAGCCCAACCCTGTTTAATATCTACATGGCTCCTCTGACTGGGATTGCAGAGTGCTTTGGCTTTGGTATAATCTCATACGCGGATGACACCCAGCTAATGTTTACACAGGGCCATGATCTGATGGCGGAAAAAGAGCGTTTCTCCTCAGGCATGTTAGCCATCTCAGACTGGATGAACGAGAACTATCTCCAGTTAAATGCAGAGAAGACGGAGGTTATGCTGCTTGGCAGAGCCTCCTCTATCTGGACTGATGATTGGTGGCCTCATCAACTGGGTGACACTCCCGCGCCTAAGCAAGCAGTAAAGAATCTGGGAATAAAACTGGACCAAGCCCTAACTATGAGGGAGCACATTTTGGCTACTACTGGCACCTTACTACAATCTACGCTTATTGCACAGAATTTTTCCTTACCTCCCCATCTCTGCCCGTAGAACTCTGGTTCAGGCCATGGTAATAAGCAGACTAGATAATGGCAATGCGCTTCTGGCAGATGTCAGTGAAACGCTGATTTCTAAGCTTCAGGTCGTTCAAAATATGGCAGCTAGGCTTGTCCTTAACTGCCCTTCTGGCACTTCTTCGACGCCTCTGATGAGAGAACTACACTGGTTGCCAGAAAAAAAACGCTCCTACTTCAAAATCTGCTGTCTCGCATATAATGCCTTAAAGGGCAAAGGCCCGCTTAATCTTCGGAAAAGAATAAAAGCCTATGCTCCTTGCCGCAATTAAAGATCTTGCTCTAAAGCCCTGTTGCGGATCCCCCGCATTCGTTTAACATGTAGCCGGGGAAAGGCATTTTCCTATCTCGCCCCATGTACTGGAACAAGCTCCCCCTTCACGTTCGTTCCTGCCCTAATTACTGTAGTTTCAGGAAAAAACTCAAAGCCTACCTATTTTAATCACCCTCTCCATTTCCTGATTTTTTTTTTCCCGCTACAGCGCCGAGATGCCCTCGGGTGATTTGTGCGCTATATCCAGTCAAATTAACTTAACCTGACACAATTGGCCTTTAAAGTTGTAGTTATGTTATGTAAATTGCTAACACTTTAACTCTTAAAATGTGGCATATTTCTGACTCTTGAGGAAGTAGTAGCTGTAAAAAAAAAGCGCATTGGAAATGCAATAGGTCTCGCATTTGTTGGAGTTGGCGCTATTGGCATTATTGAAGCCATTGTTTTTTGCCTATGAAATAGATATGCCCTCCCCACCTTAATAAAATAAAGAACTCAGTTGTGTGTTTCTGTAGTATTTGGTACAGCATGCGAGTTGCAGCCTACCTGTGCCCAGATTGCAGTGAGCAGAGTCCAGGAAGTGGTAAGGAGGCAGACTAGTGCTGTTTCTTTCCTAAAAAAGTTACGATTTTCCCCACCTGTGATTGCATCATCTTATTTTTTTCTTTTCAAATTTCTTTACCTGTCTTTGCCTGTGGTTGTTAGTTTAAAATTGTAGTTTTAACCTGCCAGTGATTGCATGATTTATCCCATGTTTTTGTGTTTAAACTTGTGGTTTTTCCTGCCCGTGATTGCTTCCAATTAACCTGTTGAATTGTGGGATTTGCAGTCCAAACTCTGTAGTTTTTCCCTCTCATTCCCCGTGACTATCAGTTTTTCCCTCCAAATGTCTCCTTTGCTCTGTGCTAAGACCTGTATGTTAAGCAGTGCACCCCCAGCGACCATTTTGTGTAAACAAGTCAGTGAAATCAGCCCTCCCCCCCCCGACACAGCAGTAATCTGCTGTAAGCTGTTTAAACTGTGTTTAATAGGGACTGTGCACTTCGTTTTTTGGCCAGGAGAGGGAGTAAAGCTTTATACAAATAGTGTTGTTAGAGGACAAGTTTGTTAGGGCCTTACCAAAGTGTGGATTGAGCCTGTCTGTCTCCTAGGAGATTTCTGAATAGAGGAGCAGCTTCCAACTCCCTGGCCAGCAAACCTTGTCTGAGGTAGCTGGGACCTTATATAGTCTGATATTGTTTGGTACATCTGTACACTGATTGGTGGTTGTATCTGATGTTTCTATTGGATTAGGGTTAGTGTACTCATTGGTTGGGTTTTTGAGGGTTCTGATTGGTTTCTGGGTCTGTGATTCAATCAATGTAGGGTTGGGGCTAGGGCTAAGGTTAGGATTTTATTGGAAGTAGGGACTAGGGCTTCCTGTGTTATTGGTTGTTGGGACTAGGGTGGGGCTAGGGTTAGGATTTGGTTTTCTATTGGAAGTAGGGACTAGGGCTTCCTGTGTTATTGGTTGTTGGGACTAGGGTGGGGCTAGGGTTAGGCTTTCTATTGGAAGTAGGGACTAGGGCTTCCTGTGCCATTGGTTGCTTGGACTAGGGTTGGGACTACTGGTAGGGCTAGGGCCTCTATTGGACGTAGAGATCAGGGTTTTTTAGACTGATTGGGTGCTTGGACTAGGGCTAAGATTGGCTCTAAGGTCCTGGTCTCCTATTGGTTCTAGATTTTAGGGCTAGTGTTGTGATTGGATAGTGTTAGGGCTAGGGTTCCCATTGGCTGAAGGGGTCACCTGACTACTAGGGCTATACATGGCCAAGGCTTAGGGCGTCTCAGCCCGGGTGTCTCAGCCAAGGGTGGAGAGGACCAGGGTGGAGAGGACAAGGGTGAGAGCCTGTTCGAGACTGGTCAGGACCTGGGTCAGAAATGCTGCCCATTTTCCCATTCATTAATACCCACCCTATGCATGTGTACCTCTGTATATAAGCATTTATTTTCACTATAGATATGTACCTATCTTTGTGTATTGCTTTGTATAAACATGTAGAATAATTATATTATATAAAAAAAAAAAAAAAATCATGTTTGGTCTACAGTTACTTGCTTCCATTGTGCATCTATGTACCTCCATGTACTTGGATCTGTGTGTCTGTTACTTTTCTCCTGAAAAAACATATCCAATGCACTACCCGATTTCTCATCCTGTACCTCTATCAATATCTTTAATCTGCGTATACTTACCTCCTTTATGCATCTATATACTTTCAATGTACTTATGGATCTATATATTTATCACTTTCTTCTAATTTAGCATTTCCAGTGCACTACCCCATTTCTCAGCCTATACTTCTCTCAATATATCTTCTAGCCCAACTTTTTGACTCATCTCAAACTTCTTTCTACTACTCTTTCCAATGCACTACCCTATCTCTCACCCTATAAATCTATCATTATATCCTCTACACCCACTCTCTCATTTATACCAAACCCCATACCACTACGATGTTCCCCAAAATAACCCTTTCTTGACTCTCCTACTCTACCCCTCCTTGCATCAGCTGACACCTCTTTTTACTATACCGATCCCCCAAAACAAACCTTTCTAAACTCTTCCCTCTGACTCTTCCCCTCCAAAAACCCTTTTACTCATCCATAAGCCTCCTCCTACTGCTTTGACCTAAAAAAAGAAATCCTTCACTCTTCTATCCCTCCACTATCCCTTTCAATCAAAATAATAGACAACCATGTTCACTTCTCTAATTCCATATTCCACTATACTAATTCACCACTAATCCTTTATGGGTTCCAGAGTAGCGTGCTACTCTCCAACAAAGCGTTTCAACACCTCCTCAGTGTTACAAACGCTATATAAATGCAAACCTTTCCCTTTTTTATCCCTCCCCAACCCTTCTCAATCCAAATAACTGACTAACATATCCACCACTCAAAATACTTCATATTTCACTATACTAATTTTCAACACTAATCCTTTATGGGTTCCGGAGTAGCCTGCAACTCGCCAGAAAAGCGCTTCAATACCCCATCAGGGGTAACAGGCGCTATATGAATGCAAACCTTTCTTTCCCTTCTATCCCTCCGCTATCCTTCTCACTCCAAATAACTGACTAATATCCACCACTCAAATTACTTTCATATTTCACCATACAAATTTGCCACTAATCCTTTATGGGTTTCTGGAGTAGCGTGCTACTCACCAAAAAAAAAAGCGCTTCAAACCCCATCAGGGGTAAGAAGCGCTATATAAATATAAACCTTTTTTTCCTCTTCTATCCTTCCGAATCCAAATAACTGACTAACATATCCACCACTTAAAATTTACTTGCATGTTTCACTATACTAATTCAACACTAATCCTCTATGGGTCCCGGAGTAGCGTGCTACTCACCGAAAAGCGCTTCGACGCCTCGTCAAGGGTAGTAAGCGCTATACAAATGCAATTACAATACAATACAATAAGCTCAGGCGCTTGAGCTGGACCTGCCGGCGGGGTCGCCCCATGCATGTTTTCAGGACTCAACAAGTGTCACGACAGGTGTTTAAAATGTGATGTGTCCTGAGTGATGGATTGTCCAGGATGATGTGCTGTCATATTATGTCCCTTGCACGCCACAACCCGTAAAGGATCAGCAGCAAAAGGAGTGTCCATTTTCCGTCTTCGGCTTTATTTAACTAGTACCCAATCTCCCTTGTCAAAGACTGTCTCCTGGGCATGGCGACGCTGATCTGCATCTGTTTTTATTTTATTTTCCAAGTTGCTTAGGTGTCTCAAACCTTGTCAGTATTCGCTGATTGATCCGGGGTCCATTGAGGTAGTTTTGTTCTGATGGCTCTCCCAAATATCAAGGTGGCTGAATTCTCACCAGTTGTGGAGTGAGGAGTTGATCGATAGGCCCGGAGGACCTGGCACATGGCTTGATTCATATCGATTCTGCCCATGGATGCTTGTTGAATGACCCACCTGAGTGTGCCCATGCCTGTTTACATATGGCTTAAATTGCCAAGGACAAGTGACAGACTGTCCTGAAATCAAGAGACAAAACCTGCGGCGTGAAGCGTTAAAAAGGATGGTCCAGGTATTGGTGCGAGGGAGTGCGCATCTGGAACCGGAAGCCGGATATGGAAGCTCCAGTATGATAGTATAGGATGTAGAGCAAGCCGATTTTTGAGCCAAGTTCAGTGTCAATGCGAATCTGGAAGTTCCAGTGTGAAAATATACGATGCGTAACAAGCCGCTTTGGCGGTCTTGGGCCGGGTTCAGTGCCAATTGCGTAAGTGGTCCTTGGTCTGTCATACCATGGTGTCATTTATAATGTCCTGACGATGATCCCAGCATTCTCTTAAGAGATCGAAACGCCGTCGACACCTTGTACACCTTATACGCTTTGTGAAAATGCTTAAAACTTTTGCGTAATGGTGTCCCCTATATATTTTGTTTGTTCTATAAGAAATGTGTTTGAAACAAACAACTTCCCTTGCCTGAACCCCTTACTTTATGTTGTACGTTTCCCTTGCCAAGTTGGATGCAGGCTTGTGTCCCACTGAAACTGTTTTGTGTTCATTGTTTGTAAATATTGTTTTTGACTGCATATTAAATATCTGCCCGGCTGGACAGATACCCACAATATAGCACTGATTGGGTCTATATTCATTGATCACAACTTATTTTCTGTCTGGGGACCACTGTCTTGAGAAAGAGTTCAATTACCCAAAGGTCCCTGACTGACTGTATTTGGGTCTCCCTGTCTTTTTATAATGTAATCACTGTAATTGAAAGCATGTGTAACAGGTTGGATTACTTGGTGAAAACTTCCTGAAATATCTCAGCAGCCGATGAAACTCCAAAACTCAGTCTCATATATCTGAACAAACCAACATGAGTTGAAAGGTAGCAATATACCTACAGTCCTCCTCCAACTTGAGTTGATGGTATCCTTTGTTCAGGTCAAGACGGGAAAACACTTTGGCTCCGTTCAGTTGCATGATCATGTCCGCTTTGTGTTGACCAGGGTGTCTTCCCCTCTCAATGGCTTAGTCTGCCTGGTGCATATCAACGCATATGTGCACTGTTCCACTACTGTCCTTCTTTAGTAATACTACTGTGGGTGAAACCTATGGCATGGGGCATATGGAGCGTTCAATGATGTCATGTTTTAAGAATGCCTCCAACTCTTTCTCTTCCGCTTCTTGTAGATGAAAGCAACTCTACGGTGCTGCTGAGCAACAGGGTGAATGTCTTCATTGATATGAAGCTGTACTTTTATTTTCTTGAGTTTTCCCAAGCTATGGAACAATGACAGGAATTGGCTCGCGATCTCAGACTGAGCACGAAGGTTACGGTTGAGGGATATCAACCCCATGTCAGCAGCACTGGCACAACTGAGCAAACAGGTACTCGATGAAGTCCCTTGTAGAACAGGAATGGTGGCTCGCATCGATGTCTTTGTGCCGCATTGTCACTGTGAATGATCCATGGCTTGGCAATAGATCAGAAGCGGCCCAGGTATATACTTTATTGCCTGTCAGAGTGAGGCAAGGCAAGGGGGTAAGCTGTCAAACTTTTCCACTGGCATGATATTAATCGACGCACCACTGTCTGTGATGAAAGTTTCTGGGAGATTGTACACTTTCAATGTAATTTTGGGACAGTGTCCAAATGAAATTTGTCGCTTTGATTGGTGAACTTTCTTTGAACTGTGATCTTTTTTAAAGGCAGCCAACCCCACATGTGCACACCATACTTTGGTAGATATCAGCACACACCGATCTTCTTCACTGGTACTCAGTGGTGATGTCGAAGAACCTTTGTACGATGAGGTTGATGACGATTGATTTTGCCTGGATTATACTTGCTGTAGTTGATGTTGCTTTTTGGTTGTGGCGAGAATGCTTCTGGAATGTTCTTGCATTCATCTTTTACTACCATCATGACGCACTGATTATTCTTTAGCTCGGAACACAGTTATGAAATGGTTCTCCTTCCGACAACCTTTGCAGACATGTCCTATGGCTGAACATTTACTTTTATGGGGAAATGAAAATTCACATCGGAAGCATAGCTTTGTTTTCTTTGAAGACGTTGACTTACGTGTATGTTGTTTATCTTTGTGTTTGCTTTCCATGGTTAATGCTGATTCATTGTGTGCTGTTCTTGCTTCCATGTCAGCAGCTCGTCGGTCTGCTCATTCTTGTGCTCTTGCTGCCATCAGCATTTTCTCTAGACTGTGTGTTTCTCTCAGCATATGCCTTCTAAACAAATCTGAAAGGCAGCCATCAATGACTGTGACACACATGGCTTCTTCGTTGGTGAAGTCACAGAACTTGCAATGTTTAATGAGTACATCAAATCTTTCAACGAACTCGTCCATTGTTTCACCAACCTGTTGTCATGCTTGGTTGAAGATATAACTTTCATAGTCGACATTCGGCATTGGATTAAACTTGACCTCCAACGCTTATTTTACCTTTTGGTATGATTTAAGATTGGTCCATGAGATTTTCTTTATCACTTCTTTCACTCTATCACCTGCAAGATTTTTCAAATATTTGATGATCTTCTTGTCATCTTCTTCCTCTAGCAAATCTATGAAGTCATTGAATGTCGATCCACACAGTCCTCCTGGCACCAATTTTCTGCTTCTTAGACGTGTCCAAAGGAGGTGGTGGCTGCAGGACCACGGCTGCATTTTATTTCACGCTCCCTTCTGCCACCATTGTGTGAGCAGGTGCCGTTCAGGCGATCTGCAGGCTGGTTCTGACAACTCCTGCAAGCAAAAGTTGACTTCAAAGCATGTGTCTCAGTATGCTTCAATCACCCCTGACAGTGAGTAAGTTCTCTGTTTCTCATACCTTGCTGACGTGATAATTATTTCTTGCTTCCTCTGATTAGTTGTTCTGTATTTGGGGTACACCGCAGCATCTCTGTCACCCACCTCGTCGGCGGGTTTGGTGGGCGTTTTGAATGTGCAATTTTTGTTTTTTTCAAACCAAATATTCTTTATTGTTTTAGTTGATTAAAACCATAACAATATACTCGTAAAATTAATTATACTTGTTTTAAAAGAAACATGTACGCATTTTAAAACATCAGTTGTCGACAGGGCAATAGCTACACAGCCCGTTTAAGCAGGATAAGATAGGACTAAAAAACGGGTAGTCTATTATGTGAGATGCAGACTCGGTGGGGACTTTTGAATTTACCACCTCAGGTCATTGTCCTTATTGGATGTTGATATAATACAATATAATCGAGGTGGGCTGGAAATGGTTTGTTGTATGAAGGATGAACTCTGAGATGCTAGTATGTGTCTCCCCTCAGGCCAGACTTTACTAGTTTGTCGTACAAGGTTAAAAGTTTTACTAGATTACAGTTGAGCTGTTGATCATTTGGATCAAGATATTGCCGATCTACAAGTGCGAATGCCCCTTATGTTAAAATGTTTTTTCAATAACAGAAGACAATATGGTTTTAAGATTGGACAAATGCAAATTAGGTGAATAAAGTCCTGCTTCACTGCTACACAAAGGCTACATAATTTCGGGCATTTGTATTGCCAGCTTGGTTGGTCAGCATTTGCTGGAATTGAGCCAAGACGTAATGCTAAAAACTTTCCTTTTAAATATGGGGAGTATGTCTGACCTAAATACGTTGCTGGTTGCAGCTGTGTATGGGCTGGAGCAGGGCTTTGACTCCACATGTGCCGGTCACAGACTGCATCGATTCTGGGCACACATGGCATGCTGATTATGGGCACACATGACACGCATGAGCAGTTTGCCTTATAATTGCAAACTCCCAAGGAGAATAGTCTTGTCTTCTCGGACACGAATCCCCTACTTGTCACCAGTTGTAGTGTCTTCCCCAGCCCAGGAGCATGCAGATGAATTATGCCAAATGGGAGCTGGGGTCAAGCATTACTTTATTCTTCAGCATACACACACACACTGCACAATACATCATACTTTCTATTAACCACACCCTAACACCTCCCTGCATAATACGTATTTCCTGTTCAGAGTCTGTCCAGTACCACAAGGGTCCAAGTGCACATAACATCAATATGCTACACTTAGCAATGCAAAAAATGGAAGAAGCCGGCCATCCATGTCTGGAGGGGGAGGAAGAGCCACTGGAGAATGGAGCTGTTTTTGTCACCCTATATTTCTAGTGAGTCCAGGTCCCCCTTTCCCTCCTATTTTAACCAGTGCCAGCTGTAAAGCCTTGGAGCTGGCAGGACAGAATGCTCATGTTTTGAGCCTAAAACAGAAGCTATGGTGTGCAAAGTGAGCATTCTGGTTGGTTTTGCACTCCAAAGATTTTCAGAGTCAAAGATAGTTGGCCTGAATGCCCCTGCCACACTACAGCCAAAGGTCACACAAACATGTCTCTTTCTTAAGTCCTCATTACAATTTTAAAATCCCTGTGTAAACTACTGTTTGGCCAGGAATCAAACCTCGCAAATTTCCCCTGGTAAATATCAGCAGGTAAAACCGGGCGAATTCTACTGGCCGAAAATTCCCAATATATATTGGACCATGCCTAAAACATCAAAATCTGCACGCTATGGCCCATTTTAAAGGGCACAATGTGTAACAGGCGATAATTATCGCATCTTTTATATTCCGACCTTCGTGTTCTCAAATTTGAAAAGATGCAATAACAATCGCCTTCCCAGATGAGCCACTCGTAATGAGGGCCTAAGTGAACCATTTTGTTATAGATGTGATCTAATGACTGGGTTGAACATTGGTTTCAATTTGTCAATTACTCGCTCACTTGTTCTTGACCGCACGGACATGAAATATTACGTAGAGAACTGAGGAGCAAAAGGTCGCTGCAACTGCAAGAGCGTTTTCCTCAAACCCAGTTGTGAGCATAGAAGACTGTTTCAGTTTTAAAGGAAATTTCCACATGCTGCTGAAGAGTATCTTTAATTGAATTAATGTTTATTATATGACATTTTAAAGCCTTGTTGAACATACTGTATCAAATAAAGCCATGAAATGATCGGGAGATTGCTTATATTGAGCTTAAAAATATATTACATGATTACCCAGTCATGATAACTTCCTACATAAACTGGAAGTAGGTACAATCAATCATTCAGCGAGTCAAAGATTATAATTTCCTAATATAACATGTAAAACACCCAACAACGAAAAGATACATTAAGTACAGGTCTGAAGTTCCAGTACTTATTATTTTTTATAGCCACTCAAGTTGCAATGAATTATTTATACTCATGGAGGTCGCAAAGTCAATACTTTCATTACTTAAAAACTTCCTTGCTCCTGAATTTTTAGCACATGCACTTGTTCTGTGCCCTGACCCGATATATTGGAGAAAGTTCCAACTATGAATAGGCTTCCAATATATTCAGGGGCATATTATCAAGAACGGCGTTAAAATTATCGCCGCTTTAGCGGCAGAAAACTGCCGCTAAAGCGGCGATAATGGGCTTGATAATATGCCCTTGAGAATTCCAATAGAAGCCCATGTTGACACCAGAACATGGGCTTCTATTGGAATTCTCAAAGGCATATTATCAAGCCCATTATCGCCGCTTTAGCGGCAGTTTTCTGCTGCTAAAGCGGCGATAATTTTAACGCCGTTTCTTGATAATATGCCCCTAAGTTCGTTGCATTACCACATCTATGAGTTCACAGTAATTCGGCACTTTCATTGGAGGCAGAAAACTATCCATCAGATTTCTGACACCAGGGACAGATTGAAACAGCGAGAAAAAGGTGGTTTTGTGTAAAGAAAACAAAGCTACACAAATGTTAAAATGTGTGACGGATTTGTTTTGTGCATATGCATTTGCCAACGGTGCAAAATGGGGTGTCTGGGGTGTGGTAAGGCCTGCATCAGGCACAGAACTCACCAGCTCCATCATTGGCGGAGGGATGTAAGTACAGAGCCTGGTGCACATACAACTTCATGACTGCAATCGTGACAGGAGAATGTTCAAAACTGGCAGGTGGTAGAAATGTCCCTTCTGAACTACTTGCTGCTGTACTCCACTGGAATCCATGACTAGTGCAGTTTCTACACTAAATTAGAGGTTAAAATGTAATTACATTAATCAGTTGATTTGTAGAGCACCCCTTGTCACCCGTAAAGGTATCCAGGTGCTGGCAGGGTCTAGGGGATTAGCCGAAGTGCCAGGTCCTCAGCGCCTTATGAAACTCTGCAAGGGATGGGTGGTCCGGAGATGTAGGGGTAGTTTGTTTCATGTCTTTGATGCCAGGTAGGAGGAGGAGCATCCTTCACTCCTGCTTCGTAAGGCGCGGGGGTTGTGGATTAACGAGAGGCAGGCATCTCTTCTGAACAAGGAGCCAATGAAAGTCCCTGAGGTGGGGGTGATGTGGGCTCGTCTTGGGAGGTCAAGTCTGGCAGTGGAGTTCTGTATGGTCTGTAGTCTTTGGAGGAGGTGGGTTGCAGTCCCTGCGTAGAGAGCATTACCTTAGCCCAATCAACTGGAGATGAGGGCCTGGGTGATGTTGCATCTTGAGCTCTGGGGTAGCCATTTGAACATCTTACAAAGCATGTGAAAGATGAATAAACAGGAGGAGGAGACGGAGTTGATCTGGGTTATCATAGTTAACTTGTTTTCCAGGATGATGCCTAGGTTTCTAGCGTGGTCAGTCGGAGTTGGACTAGGTCTGAGCTCCATGGGCCACCAGGAGGCGTCCCACAGGGAGCTTTTGTTGCCGAAGATCAGTACCTCTGTCTTGTCTGTGTTGAATGTCAGGCACTTGTCCTTCATCCAGGTGGCAACATTTGTCATGCAGTTGTGAAAGTTGGTCTTAGTTTTGCTGGTGTCTTCGGAGAAGGAGAGAATGAGTTGTGTGTCGCTTGCATAGGATATGATGTTGAGTCAATGGGTTTTGACGATGCTGGCCAGTGGTGTCACTGCGTGTTGAAGAGGGTGGGGATGAGTGAAGATCCTCAGGGTACTCCGCAGATGATTTCTTTACATTCGGAGGTGAAGGGTGCAAGGTGGACATTTTGAGTTCTTCTGGTGAGAAAAAAAGCAATCCATCTGAGAGTGGTTCCTTGGATGCCGATGTTGTGTAGCCTAGTAATGAGCGTGTGGTGCGAAACTGTGTCAAAAGCTGCTGAGAGATCGAGGATGCATTCAAAAGGTGATGGATGGAATGCTTGAATTAATCTCAACCACTGGTAATTACTCTCAGCCACATCCTAGTCAATCATTATTTTGCACACCATGACACCTCAGTTTGGACCGAGCTATATACAAATCAGTCTTGACCCTGCTCCAATGGGTACAGTCCAGACTGAACTGCCAAGCCAGGTCTTCCCTGAACCAGATCACAAGCAATGCAGAACCGGTTTTGCCGTTGTTATGGGGTCATCAGCCAGATATAGCTTGGTTCCAGTGACACAGTGTGCACGGGACCCACGTCTGGGCATATACGTCCCACTTAGGGTGACAGATGAAAGTATACAAAAGGTGATGGATGGAATGCTTGAATTAATCTCAGCCACTGGTAATTACGCGGGCTGCATCCCAGTCCTTGGTGATTTTGCACACCATGCCACCTCAGTTTGGACCCAGCTAAATGCAAATCAGTCTTGACCGTGCTCCAATGGAACCAATCCAGCCCAAACTGCCAGGACCTGGCAGTTGGGTTGGATTGTTCCCATGAGGAGCAGGGTCAAGAGTGATTTGCATATAGCTAGGTCCAAACTGGAATGGCGTGGTGAGCAAAAAAACAATAGATTTAGGGCCAGATCTCTGTACTGGGGGTGAGTCTTTGACATTGTTCAGCATTCTGTATATCATTTGTTCTTTTTGCATTTGTCTCCCTAAGTGGGACAGTATGCCCAGACGTGGGTCCTGTGCTCACCATGCCACCTGAGTCAAGCTATCCTCGCTGATATGGGGTGATACTACGAAACCGGTCCTAGGATGTTTGTTTCTGGTCTGGGGAGAATCTGGCCTGGAATGTTCCCATGGGGAGCAGGGTCAAGGCTGACTTGCATATGGCTGGGTCCAAACTAGAATGGTGTTGTGAGCACAAAAAAGACGCATTTAAGCCCAGATCTCTGTATTGGGGATAAGTGTTTGACATTGTTCAGCATTCTTCCATCATTTGTTCTTTTTGCATTTGTCACCCTAAGTGAAACAGGTATGTTCAGATATGAGTCCTGTGTTCACCATGCCACCGGAAACAAGCTATCCTGGATGAGAGGCGATACCCTAAAACTGGTCCTAGGATGCCAGTTTCCATTCTGGGGAGGACCTGGCCTGGCAGTTCGAGCTGGACGGTTGCCATGGGAAGCAGGGTCAAACTGGAATGGTGTGGTGAGCAAACAAACGATGGATTTAGGCCCAGATCTCTGTACTGGGGGTTAGTGTTTGACATTGTTCAGTGTCCATTGTTTGCATTTGTCACCCAAAGTGCGACGGGTATGCCTAGACGTGGGTCCCATGGTCACCATGCCACCAGAGTTAAACTAACCTGGCTGATGAGGGGTGATATGCCAGAACCAGTCCTTGGATGCTTGTTTCTGGTCCAGGAAGGAAGACCTGAACTGGAAGTTCGGGCTGGACTTTACCCATGGAGAGGAGGGTGAAGACTGATTTGCATATGGCTGGGTCCAAACTGCATTGGCGTGGTGAGCAAAAACACGATGGATTTAGACCCATATCTCTGTACTGGTAGTAAGTGTTAGACAATGTTCAGCATTCTGTCAATCGTTTGTCCTTATTGTGAGAAGTCTAGGAGGATCAGTGCCACTGCCTCTCCTTGGGCGAGTAGGGCTCGGATGTCATTGGTGGCCGCAATGAGGGCAATCTCAGTGCTGTGGTTCCTGCGGAATCCAGATTGGGCGGTATCGAGTAGGTGGTTTTGTTCCAGACATGAGGAGAGTTGGTGGTTGATGGCTTGTTCTAATACTTTGGCCAGGAATGGGAGCAGGGAGATTAGTCAGTAGTTGTTGATTTCGCTGGGGTCGGCTGATGGTTTCTTTAGTAGGGCGTTGACCGCTGCATGTTTCCAGTCCTCGGGAAAGATGGCCATGGCTATCAAGATGGTGAACAGGGTAGTTATTTTATGGCTGATCCTGGCTCTGCCTAGGTTGAAGATATAGTATGGATATGGGTGAATGGACATGTGTAATGATGGGTGTCCTGGGAGGTGAACTGCTTCCATTTGGTCAGTTGGTTGTCTGCGGTGGTAGAGTTGTCATTGCATTGGCTGAGGAAGTCGATGCCTTAGGCTGGGGTTTGAAGTTCCTGTAGGTTGTGGTGATCTTGTCATAGAAGAAGTTTGCAAGATTGTCGCGGAGTTCCTGTTAGGGGGTGATGTTGTTTGTTGCAGCTGAGGAGTTGGAGAATTCCTTGACAATGTTGAAGAGTTTTTTTTTGTTGTTGCAGCTTGATTTGATGCGTGATGGTAGGACTTTTTTCTTTGATTCTCTCAGTTGTCAGTGGTGGAGGTTGAGGGCTGTCTTGAAGGAGGTCTTGTCAGTGGTGTCCTTGCTTGTGCACCAAAATCTTTCCAGTGGCGTTTAGCAGTTCAGAGGTTTTGGTGTGCCAGCTTGCCTGCTTGGTGGACCTTCTGTGTGTGTTATTGTTGCTGATGGGAGCAACGTTGTCGGCGCAGTTAGTGATCCATGTGTTGAAGTTTCTATCATTCTGGTCTAGGCTGTTGGAGGAAATGGGGTGGGTGGTGTTGAGGACATTGATCCATATATCCTCTCAGACTCTGCTCCAGTTGCCCTAGGGGGGACTGGGCAGACTGGTAAAGGAGATCCGTGAGAGGGTGACGTTGAAGTGGTCGGTCCAGGTGAGTTCTGAGGCTGTACTGATGGGGTCGCTGGAGGTGAAGATCGGGTCTAGCATGTGGCCTGTTATGTGCATGGGGTTGTGGACGAGTTGGGTAAGGCTGATGCTGTCGAGGAGGTTGGTGGAGTTGGTGTCGTTGAGATGGAAATTGAGGTCACCAAGGAATATGTAGTCAGAGTCTATAGAAAGGTGGGGTGATGAATTCGGCAATAAAAAATTGCAGAAGCTTGGTTGTGGTCCTGGGGGGGGGGGGGCGGTAGGCTAGGGTGCCCCTGATTGTTGTTTTGCCATCTGTTTGCAGCTGCTAGTTGAGGTGTCCCATGGCTGGATCAAAGTCATCTGTCGTGGTTGGTCATTGGATAGATACCTCATGCATGATGACGATCCCTCCGCCTGGCTTGTTGATGCGGTCACGGTGGGTGATCTTGTAACTCTTGGGTACTGCAGCGGCGATGTTGGGCGAGTATGTGAGGTTCAGCCAGGTCTCTGTGAGGAAGAGCATGCAGGGTGCGAAAGTGGTGATGAGGTCCCAAATCTCAGTTGCATGTTTGCATAGTGAGCGTGTGGTGAGGAGGGCGCATGCGAGCTAGTGTTCTTGTGCTGTTGTGGTCAGCAGTGTGGTCTGGGAGGGGCTGGGCGGCATGTTGGCATTTGTGATGGAGCAGGTGAAATGGCAGTGGATGCAGGTAAATGGTCTTACCATGGAGTGTGGATTGGCTCAACAGGAGTGTTAGTAGTGGCATCCGGGGTCGAGGGTGCAGAGATCAGCAGCAGTGTAGCTGTTTTGGGTGGTAGGAACAGGGTTTGTGGTGCTGGGCGCGGTCCAGGTGCTGACAGGCACAAACGGGCTTGCCTTTGGTCTGCCGGTGGCTGCTATTAAGTAGGTCCTGGGAGATGGGGGGATGCGGAGGCGGTGAGCGGGGCTACATAATGCAGGAAGAAGAGGCTGAAAGATGAGCAGAGCAGGTAAGGAGCGGGGGCAGGCGGGGAAGCGGGTAAATGGCAGTGGGAGCAGCAAAAGGGAATGACGGGGGCGAGAAAAAGGGGTGAGAGAGTGGGGGAAAATGGCAATGGTGAAAAAAAGGATGTGATTGAGAAAAAAATAATGAAAGCAATGCATAAAGGCAAAAAGTGATTAAAACAAGGATGCGAAAAAGAGAAAGAGCTGATGTGGAGACGAGGAGGAGAGAGGGGTACACTAACAGAAGCAGAGGTTGCTGGCATAGTGGGGAGCTGGGTTTGAAAGGGCCTCGAATGGTCAGAGGGCCAGTCCAGGTAGGTGGGGAGCGGGGCACCTACTTAGACAGCATTGGAATGCACTAGCCCTTTCAAGCTTGTGCAGCTGCCTACCCCATATGTGTGAAGAGGTATGAGGCTTGGAGACATTAGACAATCTGCTTCCTTCAACCATGTGGTTCCTGGGAGCAAATTTATGTTAGAGCGGTCATTGGTTGGGTGCCTTCTGCTCTGACGTGTCTGAAGAGCGAGCCTGTAACTGCAAGCAAAGTGCTGTCACTCCCTTCACCACCACATGCTACTTGTGAATCAGGACCTAATTGCTTTGAAAATGCAGTCACTCACATGCAAGGACTTTGTGACCCCCACAAATTAGCATATTTTTATGAGCCTGGCCTTAAGGGTCCAAAAAACATTTCAGGAGTTGCACTAAACAATCTAAAAAGGCACATAATCCACCAAAGCAATCATGGAGTGCCCATTTCATATGTGGTCTAGTGGTTCTTAGACTACTAAAGACTCCTTTACACACATTGAAGCACATTCACAAATTGTACATTGTAGTACGTTTAGTAGTATTTAGTACTATTACAGTAGTAGTACTCATATACTATCAGTGGTGTCTCCTCTGATATGGCGGAGGAGCGTCAACCCACTGCTTTTAAGCAGTGCAAAGTAAAGGAAACATAAAATGATAATAACTTTAAGTTTTGCTTTGTGTGGCGGAAGGGTGGGCGGGGCTGCTCTGCTCTCGGAGCAGGGCAGGGAAGGAGTGGTTTCCCCACTCCTAAGTGCATATGACTGTTTGGCCGGGCCTGTCGGGCTGCCCAAAACAGTCATGCACACTTTCCCTGTTCTCAATGCAGGCTGCATTACAGCCTGTGTGGAGAACATGCCCAGGCCCCCAATCCCTGGCTTAGCGTCGAACCAAGATGCTCAGACCAGTCACAACGCTGCAGTGCTGCATTATGATTGGTCAGGGGAGCCTGGGTGCTTATTCACAAACCTACATTCAGAGACCTTTGCCTCTTCTTTCTTTCCTATATGGAGTTCTCCATCCCAGTTGTGGAGGTTTCTGCTCACTTAGGTATATATTTGAGTAGTAAATGTGGAAGGAACCTCAACAAGAGGCTGGAAATTAGGTAATACTTACTACTAAATGGAAGGGGCCTAGGAAGTGATAACACATGGTTTAGGGAGAGACATGCAAATACCAACATCTGCCCAGAAAAGAGCAAGCCCATTGCTTTCACAAACTGCACTTCTAAAGATACGAAAGCCTAAAAGGACCTGAAACAGTCGTAATTGTACTCCAGTCCAGGTTTGGACTAAGTCTTGGACCACACATGAGCACTCAGAGGCCCTGAATCATACTTCCATAGAAAATAATGGAGGCAGTGACTTAAAATAGCACCCCATAGTAAATAATGCTAAATAAAATAAATATTTTGAAATTTTATTTACACACATATATATTTACACACACACACACACAAATGCCTATGTGTACACACACATATATATATATTCAAGTGTTAAAAAGTTCTATTCAATTTAAAATTATGTTTTAATTTAAATAAATTATTATTTCCTTAGTTTCGCATAATTAAATGCAACTTTACCTAGTAATAAAAAATAAAAAGTATTATAGTTAATGAACAAATAACTTTTAATAAAATTTACCGAATAGGAACTAAATATAACAAGCATCTGCAATGCAATAGGTCTCGCATTTACGGGAGTTTGAGCTATTGGCATTGTAAATGACAATGCCTTTTATTTATGTTTTGGTTTTTAAAACATAAATAAAAGGCATTGTCATTTACAATGCCAATAGCTTAAACTCTCGCTAATGCAAGACCTATTGCATTGCAAATGCTTGTTTTTTTTTGGATCCATTTCACAGGGGGAACAAATAAATAAAATGAGGAAAGAGAGGGTGAGAACCGTTTCTTGAAGTTACGGTTTTCAGTAAGTGAGGAGGAGCAAGACAGAGGCAGAAAGAGAGGGAATTAGAGGAAGAAAGAGAGGGGGGCAGCTGCCAGCGGCAGAGCAGAAGTTGACACTGTCCTTGTCTTCTCTGGGTAGGAAGGAAGAGACAGAGTCCTTTTCCTTCTCTGCCCGCCCCGCAGGTCCCCAAATAGCTACAAACGCTGAGCCTTATCTGTAGTCCATAGCTATTTCTGCCGTCCTGGGACGCATGTTTTTTTAAAAAAAAGTAGGGGAACAGAATCAATTGAATCAAAGAAGTAGGAGCACACCGTGCCCTGCCGATCCCACCCACTTTGACCACTGACCTGTTAAACGGGAGAAAGTCTGTAAACCGACTGAAGCACACCTTCATTGAGCACTGCATAAAATACGCGGATTTCACCTCCATGAGCATCTCGTAGGGCACTGACTTGTTGATTTGGTAAATGTTGCCCAGCAGGAGCCATGGCATGGGACCTGGTGGCAGGTGATGCTTCTTTTTCCAGGACGAGATGACCCTGGCCAGGAGCAGGGACAGCATGACGGTTCTCTCTCTGAGGACAGTATTGATCTGCCTGATCGTATGCGTGGCCAAGTACGGTTTTTGCTTGAAAGTGGAATGTGCCAGAAGTCAGAATGACGTGACAAGTTTTCCTAAAATGCATGCCCCCGAAGTTTTGCTCAGAAGCTCTACATAAAGACAGTGACAGTATAAAAAAAACAACCAGCGCTACTGTTGCCAAATCTACGTAGTACTCATATTTTTATCATCAAATGACATGCTGAGTTAAAACCTGCCTGACAGAATTCAAACAACTTTTATCACATAGATATTCGTAAAGAAATGGTAAAGCGAGACGAGGTAAGTTAAACGCTGTGAAGTAAAGTGGCCTGGCCTTTTTTATCTGCTGTCAGATTTAACTCTTAAACAGAAGGGAAGCTAAAAAAATGCAGCTTCTGTTCATTGGAAGTCACAGTGAATGACACGTTACACTATTAAGAACTAGCCATACACCATTTCTTCCGGCACGGAATACTGAGAGCTGCACCATCGGACAACCATAAGGAACCATGAAGCAGAGGGGGAGTGGTGAGGAGTGATGATAAGGGAAGCACCAAAAAAAAGAAACAGAAAGCTGAAGAGCAAAGCCCGGCCCTGCGGGACACTGCCTCCTCCTGCCGGACAAACAAAAGGAACAATTAGTGAAATCGCCACAAAGGGATCGAACCACACAAATGAGGGACAATTGCTGTAATAGACCAATTACAAGCCAGCATTTCCGAATGCCACAGAAAACAACGAACAGCAATCGATGGGAGTGCCAAATACCCACGAAGAGATACAACAGGTCGAGGCTCGATCTAAAAATGATAGTAAGTGTGGGATTTTAGTACAATATTAAATAATAATATTTAGCAATGTAATAAATATATATTTTATTTATTTAGTTATTTATTAAACATTTATTTAGCTGGGTTGTTGTACTGTAACATTTACTTTTTAGTTCTTGGTTAATAATAGTTGTTTTAAGCTAATTTACATTAACATATTTTAAATATTTTTTTAAATAATGACTACATTTTATTATTTTTCTCAGTTCTTTACCATGGGGAGATCGCTGCCCCAGTGACATAGACATTGATAGACGACCCCCAATCCTACCTGCCTAACCATTTTCCCTATATTCTTCCTGTAGTTTCCTACCCTGATGAGAATTGTGTGCACTGTTTTGACAATATATTAGCCACAAACAATACAAGCCATGCAAGCAAACAACAAATGATAAACTCTGGGGCTAGTTTAGAGTGCGGCAGAAAGGGTGCTGCATCGCAACCGAGTACTCTTTCCATCATTCTGAAGGCCCGCCTGCCTCATTTAGAGTTGGGCAGACCTTCAGTATGTCAGCAGTGGGGACTGGCTATGGGGGCTGATATTAATATTGGTGGGACCGCCACCAACAGGCCGTCTGTGGTAGCCCCACCGACAGACAGCCCTTTGGTCGGACCACTGCATATGATGCAGGCAGTCGGACCGAAACCATTGGAGGGGAAGACCGCCATCTCCGACAGGATCTACGATGCCGTCGGGGCAGCAGTCAGACTCGTATCCCTCGAATAGCAGTGGTGCCGAGACATGCACGATGTCCATTTCCCACAGCTTTTTTATGGCGGTCCCACTGCCATGAAAAGGCTGTCAGAAAGGGAATTCAGGGGCCAAAGTACAAAGTGGCCCAGGGGGCACACGTAGTGCCCCACTCACATCCATGCACCATGTGCCATGCACCACATGGTGCATGGCACACTGTGAATGGATGTGCATAAAGTGCTCTCTAACACTGTGGCTTGTGCTGTGGCTTGTGCTGCGGACCTTTTCCTGGCCCACAGCAGAAGCCACAGTGTTGGAGAGCACTTTTCCAACCACCATCATGGAGGTCAAATCGTAATTGGGCGGTGTTTTGAGGGAGTGGAGACATGTAAGTCTGCAGTGAATAGCACAAAAGTGTAAAGTTACTACTAGGTGCAGTGGTAATTTTACACATGAGTAAATGTACACATTTAAATGTACCTTCTTGAAACACCCCAAATGTCGTATATAAATCTTTCTAGAGTGTGGCTTATTCCATCGCATACCTAGGCTTAAGAGCCGCCAAATAATGGGGCATATTTACAAGGAGCTTGCGCCTCCGCTGCATCATTTCTTTTTATGCTGCGGCAGCGCTTTCTTTGCGCCATATTTACAAGGTAATGCATCTAGGCAGATGTGTCACTTTTTGCCGGGAGACGTCGATTTTTCCCTTTGTAGAATTTGGCTGCATCACGTAGTTTTAATTTATGCAAGTTAGGTGTTCCCACCTAAAATCCCCTGAAAACTGACGTAGTGATATTTATGACATTTTGCAAAAGAGATGCATCTTCAGGAAGCGGGTCCCTGAGCTTGTGATGCGTCAAAATTCCTATGCCTCTCAAACCCAGGTGTAGGAATGACGCAGTGGCTGTGGCATAGATATCTGACCAGCTAAAGTGACTTGAAACAGTGCAGTCGGCAAGCAAGTCACATCCCCTCACCATAATAGACTTGTATGCACTCACATTGTACTTTCACATAATATGTCACACATACATAGGCATGGTGTTACACATAAGTGCACTATAACCACTTGTATGCGTGACATCCAGGACCAATGTAATAGAGTGCAAGGTGAGTTTTTCACCTTTTCACACTCTATTACATTGGTCCCCACCCATGAGGCTACTTTCCTCAGTCAAAACTGACGCATCGCTTCTGATTTCTGACACATTGCTGTAGCTGTGTCAGTCTTATGACCAACTACAGCAATGATTCAAATAGCTGAAAGTGCTCTGAAAAGCTCTATTCCATCGGCCAGCTTCAAATCTAAGCTTACAGAATTGAACAATGAAATTGCAGAACATAAGGAATATCTTATGAAGCAAAAAGTAGTGAAACTACAGAAAGATATCCGTAGATTTGACAAAGAGAAAATATATCCATACCTGAAACAGGACTTTGTCCCTCCAGATAATAACACCTCTGACACTAGCTCTAATTCTACCAGGAGGGGCTCATCCAGTAACAGTGATTCCAGCACAGAGAACTGGACTAATAACCACACCAGAAGGGGTGGCCGACAAGGCTTCCAAGGGTTCCCCATGCCCCATTATCAAGGACCAGCGTATTGGCAATACCCCATGTTCCCTCAGGGCCCTCAACCCCTTTACCCCCCAGGAATGAACCAACCTTTTTTAGGCAAAGGGCGCGGGCGAAGAAGAGGCAATCAACAAGACAAGAGGGTACAATGGGAAGAACCACAACAATGTGTGGTGGAAACCCGGAGCTACACCAAGAGGAGACCTTGATTGTAAACCTTTCGCCCAGGGCTCTAACAGAGATGGAAAACAGAGTCCTACAAAAAGGTTTGGGGTTTGTGCCCACCCCTAGGGTGGACAAGTTCAAACAACATTGCAAATTACAAAAATTATTTCGCAAGGTACGGCTCAGAGCCTTCTTTGACGGGACACCCTCCCAAGAAGCTAGTGACTCTGGCCTACATAACCCCTCCACTTTTACTCCAAACACCAATATGGTACCCCACGAGGTTATCACTTTTGAACAGGCCGTTCTCAAAGATCTACAGAGGGAGTCTAACTCTAGAAAACCCTGCAACATCACCAGAGGAGAGTTGGCGGCTGTCACTTCCCTGGCAAATGATCCTTCCATCACAATTAAACAAGCTGACAAAGGTGGGGCCACAGTAATCATGGCTACTACTGATTACGACACCGAATGTTTAAGACAATTGAGTAATCAACGATATTACACCCCCATCACCAATAGTCCAGTGACACGATTAACTACAACCATAACTGCACTTGTCTTTGAAGCCGAAACTCAAGGCTGGATAAGCAAGAAGGAAGCTGATTTCCTTATGAAAAAAGACCCCAGGACCCCTTATTTCTATATTTTACCCAAAATACATAAGGGGGTTACACCCGTACCCGGCCGCCCCATTGTATCGGGCATAGACTCTGTACTTGAACCTTTGTCACAATTCTGTGATCACTTTTTGCAACCATTGGTCAGGCAGATACCGTCCTACATACAGGACACTACTGACGTGCTGCGCTTACTATCAGAATTCCAGCCCACGAGCAATATTGATTTCCTCATCACTCTAGATGTTGAGGCGCTCTACACCAACATCCCACAAAGAGCAACTCTAGATGTGATAGAGGAGACATTGAGCTTGGCACCTTGGGATTCCCCACACCACCTAGTTTCATCCTTGAATGTGCTACCTTGGCCCTAACCGAAAACTTTTTTGAGTTTAAAGGACAGTTATATCACCAAACGCAAGGTACTTCCATGGGGAGTACCTTCGCTCCTAGTTTAGCCTGTCTGTACATGGCGGCTTTTGAGGGCCAGCTCATTCTTAATGATTCTAACCCCTACCGTCTGAACATACACCTATGGAAGAGATTCATAGATGACATTCTTGTCTTCTGGTCTGGGGACCTAACATCATGCGAAGAATTTTGTGTATGGATTAATACACTCAATCCATACCTAAGATTCACTTGCACTGTTTCACAGAACCAGATACCTTTCCTGGATCTCACGATCAAACTTGAACAAGGGAGTTTAAAGACCACGATGTACAGAAAAACAACAGATCGCAACAGTCTGTTACTCTTCAGTAGTCATCACCCCTGTGCCCTAAAAGAGAACCTCCCCTTTGGGCAATTTTTAAGGGTGAGAAGAAATTGTAGCAACACTGAAGACTACAGAACTGAGTCAGAAATACTGGCAAAAAACCTGGTGGCACGGCGATATCCCCCACGAAGTATAGCCCTCAGCAGAAAGAGGGCCAGGAATAATAATCGCGATGCACTTCTGGAACAGAGAGAAAAGATCCCTAACGATATACTCACCTGTGTGACCACGTTCACACCTGCTTCTAACACACTTAACAAAGTAATTAGGAAGCACTGGGGCATACTCAATACTGGTTCCTTGACCCTGGATTCACCACGTTTCGCATTTAAACGCTCGCGAAATTTAAAAGATATGTTAATTCACACCAGGCCCAAGACAGTGAAACCAGTTGTCCAAAGAACTTTATGGGATCTACCACCGGTCATGGGCCATTATCCCTGTGGGTCGTGCACTGCGTGCACTTTCACCTCAATACACAAGACCATCACTTTTACCAACTCCTTCGTCTGGGAATTGCGGGCACATACCAACTGTAACACATCCAACTGTATTTACCTAATCACCTGCCCCTGCAACTTGCGATATGTAGGGATGACCACCCGCCCCATTAAGACACGCATTTCTGAGCACCGCAGCAACATCCGCTGCCAGAAACTTAACACGAAAATGTACTCCCATTTTTTTGAATTACGCCATACGCCCGATTCATTAAATTGGGTGATCTTAGAGGCGTTCACTAAAATCACCAAGAATGCTCTCTTTTTGAAGGAGCAAAAATGGATACATCGATTATCCTCTCACACCCAAGGATTAAATGATGATATAACTTGGAGTGCGTTGAGGGTATGATTTACCATTGTGTCATCTGTTACTTAATACATCCATTTATTTTATTGAGCCCTGTACTCCATGGACACCATCCAGTCACAACTATATTCATTGTGATTTTCCAGTAGCCTCATATATCAATACCTAGGTCTCCTGACATCACACCATTTTAGTCACATGGTTCACTCGGATTACTCAATATATATATATTTTTTGACTTAAAGACATCATTACTGATAAAAATAGGGAGAATATCCAACAATCGTGAATAGTGGCATAATGCATTGCCATTCCCCCTATGTCATCATCACCACGATGGGGTTCTTATGAATACCAGTCCATAATGATGAATATGGTTGTTATAGTCCATACCTCGACTACTACTGAACAATATGAGGTTTTTTACGGGCAATAAATTACTTACTACGAATTGTTTAAACCTCGAGAACCACGCTCTGCAATATGTATTGATGCTTATAAACAATGTTCCAGTATGGCCGCCAATTCTATGCCTCACAGAAGGGCTTCCCTCTCCCAACATGGCGGACTCAAAATAGTTTAACACGCACTAGCTGTCCTACCACTTGCACCCCGCCTCCCGGAAGTGCCTGCTCCCAGGAGAGCTGAAATACGTTACCGGCGTTTGTTTCTCCACCACCCGGTCCCGGTAGTAGAGGGTAGGTCAACTGATGACGTGCTACTTGCACACCAGTGAGTACCGGTAGTTTGTTGAATTTGGCAGGTTTTTGGACACTATGTAATCGCTAGCTGTTTGCCATTAAATAAGAATGGGGACTTATTATTTGTTAAGTGTGTGATGTCTGTGCCATGGATGGCATACCCGTATGGCAAACCCGTCCCCTCACCATTCTGTGTGACTTGCACGTTTCTAGTATTGAGCTACTTCACTGGCACGCCAATCTTCTTACGTTTAGCAAACTCACTGCTCGAATGTTACGCTTAATTGCCGAGTACTTGCCACTAAGTGCGATTGGGGAGTACGACGTTACCCTGGTGGTTTGAGTTTTTGATTGATTAGGTGTGCGATGTTAGTGCCACTCATGACATACCCGTTCCTTCACCACTCGGTGCGAATCGCAGATCGAGGTATACGGAGTTCGAGATACTGTTCCAGCACACTTATTTTCTTTTTATCCAGCATACTCGCTCCTTGAACGTCTGGTGAGGAATTGCTTGCCTGGCTACATTTAACGCCTCAGCATGCAACTAATCAGCATGTGATGAATGCTTGTGGATCTTTTGACCTATTACTGTATGGCAAAAAGTGTCACTTTCGTTTTTGATCGCTCCTGCTGTGAGTGATGAGCTGGTTGCTGTACCCAATTGCTGATTTAAGCTATTATCCCATGGTTTTTTCCTCTATGTTTTTCCTTTATTTCTTACCCCAGTACATGAGGAACTCCTTGTGTTCAAACCTACCGGGTACTGTGATGCCTGGTTAGTCCACAACTTGGGGTGAGTACATTTGCTCTCTGTGCTATGCTGCTGTGTGCCACCTAGGTTGAAGTTCACTTTAGATCACCTTGTGCACTCACCATGTGGCACCTTGTTTTTATGGTTCTATGCTCACCACAATACTCTGAGAGTCAGTTTTCACAGGGAATATGAGAGATTACACATATATACAACTGTAACGTATTCATCTATGTGATCTATTCTCTCTCTCTGCAGGTAGTTCCAGTACTACCAGGTATCTGACTAGTGAGTCGTACGGTTGATGTGAGTGTGCAGCCACAACAACCTTTGAGTTTTAAGTTGTAGATAGTAATTTTTAGTACAAACCTGTTTTTTGGTCCTGACGAATCGCCCGTAGATTATTCATTTGGCGAGAAACATGTTGACCTTTCACCTATAAGAGCGCCATAACTTGAGACATAACCCTCAGCCTAGCGCCTTATATTCTTTGTTTTTACTTAGGGTAGGAGACCCCTTGATTAAAGTTATCGTTGTTGGTACTCCCAACCCTATTTTAGATTCACTATTAATACACATTCATCTACACATACTAGACCCCTCACCCCCACATCACCTAAACGGCTGTTGGAAAAAGATCTCCGTTAAAGTGCCCCTACTATAGGGAGCCCGTCTGGTATTGCACCGCCGACCCGACGAGGAGCAGCCCGATGATGAAGCATGACACCCTGTCGGGTGTGTGAGGGCAATATAATCCAATAAAATGGATTCCCAACTTTGAACTATTCTGGTTTGGTTGGCAAGTATTCCCTTTATTTAACTCTTTATTTAACTCCCTCATCAAAGGAACAGCATTAACTTGTTTTTCTCAACTACAGCAATGCGCCACTTTTGGGCCGGATTCCTTGCGGCATCCTACCCACGGATGCATCAGAATTTCTGAGGCATCCTTGGGACCTTGCACCATGGAGCCCAGTATTGTAAATAACGTCATAACGTTTTTTGATGCATCCATCACTTTTTGGATACTTTGATAATAGGCTGAAGCACAAGCTCAGGCAAGAACCTAGAAAGCAAAATTAGGTAAAAGTCAAACAAAGAGCCTGATTTACAGTGCAGTTACACTCTCAGGGCAATTAAATATTTTACTCTGTCGCCTTGATGGAGTTTAGAGATGTGCGCTGCCTCAGGGACTTCTCTTATATTGGAAGGAACTGCCATCACGGTGGCTCCTGTCAATATTCTGAAAGTGTGCCGTTTGGCTCTGTCAACAAGACAGAATAAAAATAAAAAGGCAATGACCACCTAGCCCTCTGAGTTTTCTCCTATGGAATGGGGGGGTCACTGAAAAGTTGTTACTTTCACTTACTGCTACGTTTTGGATGGTGGTAAGCGAAAGTAAAAACATACCATTTGTTTGTCCATTCTAAATAGGGCAAGTAGGAAAATGTCAAAACTTCAGACAGCCGTTACTCTATCTCCGCTGTCATATGTCAGTGGCGGAGATGGAATAGTCCCCACTGCTGACATACTGAAGGTCTGCCCAACTCTAAATGAGGCAGGCGGGCCTTCAGAATGACGGAAAGAGTACTCGGTTGCGATGCAGCACCCTTTCTGCCGCACTCTAAATTAGCCCCAGAGTTTATCATTTGTTGTTTGCTTGCATGGCTTGTATTGTTTGTGGCTAATATATTGTCAAAACAGTGCACACAATTCTCATTAGGGTGGGAAACTACAGGAAGAATATAGGGAAAATGGTTAGGCAGGTAGGATTGGGGGTCGTCTATCAATAAATCAATCAATCGGTATCTGTATAGTGCAGCTTTTCACCACGGGGATTATCCAGGCACTGAGGTAAGGGGAGACTTAGTCGAAGAGCCAGGTCTCGAGTTTCTTCCTGAAGTTGACAAGTGAAGGGGAGGTTCAGAGGTGAGGTGGGAGGTCATTTCAGAACTTGGTGGCTAGGTAGGAGAAGGATCGACCTCTGCTTTGCATGTGCAAAGGCGAAGGAGGTGGATCGGAGCTGCCTAGAAGAAGAAGGAAATGTGAGAATGAGTGTGTATCTCCATGGTATAGAGAGAAGGGACTTCAGAAATAGTGCAGTAAAGGAGAATATAGGCAGGAGAGTCAAAACCTGAAGTGCAGACCTTTGAAGGATGAACATGTGAGAGAAAGAGAACCTCTGATCTAACCACCCCAATGCCTTCACAAAACTCGCTGAGTATGGACTGATGGTTTGTCAAATGCAATGGGATATTTGGGTGTGAGTGTGTGATACCTTCCCTCCCACCTCCACAAGATCAGTTAGAAGAGATAATAACAGAAGGGAACCCTATCTCACTTTCCATTTCTTTCCCTACCTCCCTCCACATGATGAGTTGTGGACATAAGGCCTGCAAACCCTTTTCCCTCTATACAAACGTGACTGGACTGTAAGAAATCGTGATGGGAGCCAGACAGTCAAATTTTAGCGAGCCCCAACTGAATGAGACTCCTGCCCATACTATGTACAAACCATATGGTAAACACATAAATGTGTGTGGGACTTGTTAATGAGGTTGAAAAGAAGTCCTTTCCAGAGCATGGTACCTTTGACTTAGAGAGATTAGCTAATCTGCAAGAGACTGTAAGACCCCAAACACAAAATAGAAACTGAACAGATGCAACTCTTCTTGATATAAGGAGGCACACAAGCGCAAGCATGAACCCCACATTTGGAGTATGAAATAGACTCAGGGAAAGTTGAAATACCAAATTAAGCACTTGAGGACAGGGTCAGGATTGTTCACCAACTGCTCCTCCTCCTCCCTACCTGTACCGTACCCCAGATCACTGAACCGCAATAGAAGAGAGAGACAGTTAGTATACAAGGGAAGAGGATTTGTTGGACATATTCCCCATGCTGGCCAATGGGGCGTAGGCATAGCTGGAGTTGCACCCATAGATGAAGGACCTTTGGGACCATAGGCTGCCAGAGCACAAATAGGTAACAAGCTAGCAATCACTGCGATGGCTGGCAGTAAAACAGCAAGGTTAGAGTCTGATTTCAATACCGTGGATTGGTCTAGGGCATGTGTGCATTCTGCCCCAGGGTGTAGGCACCAGTGAGAGCCAATATGATTCAATACATTAACGATGTTCTGTTTGCTTCCTGTACTCTAGATCAGTGCAGGGAAGACTGGGGCATATTCACAACAGAATGGTGAAGCGTGGCGTTAAGCAATAATTGTTAACAACACGCTTTACCATTCTGAAAACACAGGGATGCGTCGTATTCACAAGAATGCGGCTCACCCCTGTGTTTCCCCTAGCGACGGCGCTAAATCGTGCTGCCTAGTTCCCACGGAGGCACCCTTGCACCATAGTGCAAAGGTGTCTGCTTTGGGGGGAATGATTGTGTATGTGCAGGAAGGTGTCCCTTCCTGCATATAAACAATCCAGAATGCTGATTTTAAACTCCTATGTGTGCTGCAATGTGCAGCACACATAAAAGTTGCAAATTGCCAATTGTTTAATGATTGTTTATGTGCAAGAAGGGACTCCGTCCTGCACATACACAATCATTCATGGTGATTTGCTGATTCTATGTGTGCTGCACAATGCAGCACACATAGAAACAGCATAAACAAGGAGAAATAACCATTTCTCCTTGTTTCGCCATGTTAAGACCAGGTTTTCCCTGGTGTTAATATTGGCACTGCCTCCTATTTACGTGACCCTTGTAAAGGGGGGGCAATGCCAAAATCAATGGGTGTTGTGGTGAAACACACACCGCAACAGCCATTGCCCACCCCTTTCACACAAAGTGTAGCGTGAAAGGGAGACTTATTTACAAGGTGGTATTAAGCCACGTAAAGTGGCTTAACAGCCACCTTGTAAATAAGGAGAAGGGATTATCACCACAGGAACGTCGCAAAAAGTGACATTCCTGTGGCGATAGGAGCTTGTAAATATGCCCCACTGAGTCTACCTGCTCACCGAAGTGGCTAAGAAAGGTCATAAGGTTCAAAAGGAAAAACTCCAGTTTTGTCTTCCCCAAGTAAGATTTCTTGGCCATGAGATTTCCGCTGACAACTGTCTTCTGTCCTCTGAAATAGTTGAAGCCATTCATAAGTTGCTCCACCCTATACCTGTTTCCCAGGTATGTAACTTTTTGGGAATGGTAGAATACTGTAGGCAATGGATTTGTAGGTTATATGGAAATGGCCAAGTCTTTGCAGGAATGTTCTAGAAATGAACCCCCTGAACCATTGCAGTTCTCTAGTAAAGATGAAAATGCATTTGTAAAGATAAGTCAGCCATTTACCTCTGCGTCTGCCTAAGGGCACCCTTAATATGTTAAACCTTTTACTTATTGTATTGTCACAAACAAAGTGGGTTTGTACTCAGAGTATTGGAACAAAGCCATGGGTATCACAAAATGTCCATAGCTTACTAGTACTTAATGTTGGACCCAGTCATGCCTAGGCTTCCACTATGTTTATGGTCTGTGGTAGCAGCTGCAATTCTTGTTGGAGCCTTTGAAAATATTGTGCTAAGTTCTCCACTAACTGTGGATGTGTCCCACTCCATGGTTGCACTTTTCTCACCTATCTTAGCAAAAAAAGGAGAGAGAGGAGAGAACAGAAGGGCTCATTTGTCTCCCCTAGAACTGAGTCAATAAACAAAGAGAACGATCTCAAAATAAAGCTTTGATCAACGAAACAGTAAAGGTCATCAGAGAAGTCGCCCTTGCAGGGAACACATTGGGTTCATAAAAGAACCCTCACACACCAACCTAGTTGGTGGCATGCTTCATCACTAGGTTCCCACCCAGGGGGCCGAGTGCCTCCTGGGTGTGCTTCAACGCCTGATTACAGCAGAGCATGTTTTTGCTTCTGTTTTTGAGTGGGGAAGTGAATATCGTGAAAGTGAGAATTAAAAAAAATACCTCCAAGGTGCTAAATTCTTTATTATGTGGTACCTGGGGTAGGGTTAAAAGCAAATCGTTGGACATGGATGAGAGAATATGGTCTCACACATCTCAAAAGATTGTGAAGGTGATCAAAGTGATGTGATCTACATGTTTCAGCCAATATGCTCCCAAATAATTGGCTTTCTTCAGGACCAGTGGTTCAGGGTGAAATTGCCCTGAAATCGCGTGAACTATGCACAAATGCTAAGGTGTGCATGGGTAAGTTAAGTGCGTAACTTATGAAGTTCACCGTCAATTTAAACAACTTCTGCAAGATAAAAAGGAGGTGATTAAAAGCATCACAAGGCCCAAGGCGGTGGAGACCAATTGGCAATACATGCACCCCCAGGCCGGTGTTATTCATCTACAGACTAATGCGACCGTGCGTGAAATGGTCATACAGTCTGACATGCAGTTGGTAGCATTGAGTGCAAGGTTCATTTGAAAATAAATGAAGCCCATGCTTTTTTATGGGTGCCCCAGTGTTTGAAAGAGCCCCTTGATCTATGATTCAAAAGCACACTTAATGTGCCGGTGGGAGACCAATTAGCACGTTTATTTTATCAGTAATTGCACACCACATTGTACCAACACGTCAGGTAATAAGGCAGGAAAAAACAAGGATGGTGCATGGTCATACCATTTTAGATTGTCAGTATGCACGTTAAAAAGTGTGAGCAAAATTGGCACCACCTACTTTAAGTGCTAATATTTTTCGTTACATAGATCCCGGTGGGAGGCGGTGCCTGTTGTCACACTCTATTAATGTAAATCAGGGTAAAAGACATGGCATCAGCAAGGGTAATGGCTGCCGCAAATGTTAGAGGGGTATATTCACAAGAACGTGTGCTAAACATCCCCAAAAAATGTTAACGCAACTTTACACATCGCAGCCTATCGTGGGAAAATAACCCTGTGTTCACGTGGAATTCACAACACGGCGGTACCATGCGATAGTCCGCCTAAAATGCGGCCAATGTCCGCGATACAACCACCTCGACGGAGCCAAAAACAAAAACCACAACACAACAAAACGTGCGATGAGCCCATTCGCGATGAGGAAAGCAGCGATAAGCACCACCAGGCCGGCGACACACAAACGGCAGGCGGGAATAAGCACAACAAAAGCCTGAAAAAGAAAGACAAACCAAACAGAAAACAACAGCCAAGCACAATGGAGGCAACCGGAGCCAGTATACAACCCCACAAGCCCCATTGGCAACAAAACATTGTACATGGCAGCCATCGTGTGCAAGGTGAATGCAGCCAGAGAGCGGAGGAGGACAATGGAAGAAAACCAGAACAGCCGGAATGATGCGAAACGCACAAACAAGCAGAAACACGCCAACAACAAGAAGGCAGCAATGCACACCGGAGGTGAGAGTCCAGCGCCACAACAGGAGCTGGATGACATGGAGGAAATGGTGTCCACCACATCAGTCTGGAGATGGTGGCAGGACCCGGGGACCGGAAACTGCACAAAACAACAGACACAACAGCAACAGGGAGAGGAACGACCAGGGACTGGGGGGACGGGGGAGATGGGCACAATGGCACACATGCACAATTAAGCACAGCACAACTGCAGACAAACCATGCCCAAGAGTAACAACACCAACCAAGAGCACAAGTCACACAACTCGGCAATATCACACCACTGAACAAGCACAGAAGTGAAAACCACACTGCCTGAAAGGGAGAAGGGTGAGCCAAATCAGAGCTGAAGGGACATCTCACACATAATGCAGCACACACACATAGGAAGCAGAGCACCTCAACATCTAACACAATGTGGTACAAACAGCAACATTTGCACAACCGAACACAGGACACAAGTGCACCCGCTTGTGGCCGGCAAACGGCCATACGCATCTGGTAAAGCACGAAACAGGGACATGATAATGCACAAGTACAAACCCACAGCCCTGATGGGGGAGCAACGCATGTATGGCAGGCAGCCAGGAAGTCCGGGACACACACATTGGCATACAAATCAAGACACAACACAGTTGGAGACAAGTGAAAGTGCGGAAACTTTATCAACAAGTGCGTGTCAGTACGGCCAAGAGAAGTGCCATGGTATGCAGACCAATGCAGCAGCATGTCTGAATGAGGAACGTAGGAAAGCGCCCATGTCCACCCCGGGGGAGTCCATCACCAACACAAGTCAGTGCCAACCCGCGTTGGTTGTCCGCGCATGGATCAGGAGTCCAGGCCAATGCAGCCATGTCCACTGTCGTCTTGGGACATGTGCAATGGGTCACATCCAGTTGTGGCTGCAGATACCTTGTCACTCGTCCATGAACGCGAGTGCAGCAGCGTAGGCCAACATCTCCAATGAGAGACCGTCCTCCACCACATCTGACATGTCGTCGACGTAATCCATCAGCTGACCCGGACAGATGTGCTGACTCCAACCCCTGGCCCCAATGTGCACCAAAGCCCAATCGGGTAGCGGCTCAATGTGCTCACTGCACACGACGACTCGTGCAATCTCCCAGGTCCAGTTGCCAGCATGCATGCCAAAGATCCATGCATGCCATAAACGGGCATCACAGTGACACTCCTGGTCGTGGGCCAACAGGGGGTGCACACACACGTCGAAATCCAGGTCAGCTACAGTCACGTTGGAGAGGCAGACATCCATGGTCCACTCGAATATGCACGAGCGACAATGCAACACAGGCTGAACGCAGGTGATGTACGCAAGGTGGAAGCTCAGCCGGTAACTGATCCGCAGCACTGCCAACAGCAGTGCCCCCAGTACATGCAGCAGACGTGCACGGTACAGGTCCACGTGACTGGAGTTGAGCATGTGTCCAGGATGGTCTGCCATTGCGTCAGTGGCTCTGCTTGAAGTGGCACTGGCTTGCCCTGCGCCAGTCCTGTGGATGAAATGCCACAGCTCGGAGCAATGAGCAGTGTCTGTGTGCAACGGGTGCAGGCCTGGGGTGGGGTGGGAGTACGTGTGAAGGCCATCTCACGCACGCTAACTACGACCAAGGACTTCTGCGTGTGGGATGTGTACACGTTGGTCTCACGTCGGGCAGTGCGTAGTGTGGGAGTCGCAAGTAAATGCTATCGTATCTGTCAGGGGGTGCTGGCCACATGCAAGTCCCAGCTCGGAGCTGCAGATGTGCCACCGCCTGATAGTACAGACAAAGGACCCTTCATCCCTACAGTAACTTCACCATCTGCATGCATCCTGGAGATGTACAGAGGCCTGTCGTGGGTGTGGTGGGATGTCTGCGACCCTGGGAATCATGGATGATATGCTCAGCACGTGGCACATGAGCGGCCTCACTGTGTGTTACGTTGCCTCACAGCTGCTCCTCCCTCCCATGAGCCCCCACACTTGTGTGCGCTGCGCGGTTGTATTCCGTGCACTCCTACGGCACACCATTGTCATGCCTGTCCGTGCATGTCCAGCGGCATGCCAACAACACCCTGACGCTGGCCTTTGAAGGTGTGCGGCCACGTGAGTGTAGGCCAATGGTCCGGACAGGGCGGACATCAATCAATCAATCAATCATGTCACTTATAAAGCGCACTACATACCCGCGAGGGTCTCAAGGCGCTGGGGGAAGAGGGGGGTGGTGCTGCTACTGATCGAAGAGCCAGGTCTTGAGGAGTCTTCTGAAGGCCAGTAGGTCTTGGGTCTGTCGGAGGTTGGTGGGGAGGGTGTTCCAGGTCTTGGCGGCGAGGTGGGAGAAGGATCTGCCGCCGGCGGTCATTTTCCGGATGCGGGGGACTGTGGCGAGGGCGAGGCTGGTCGAGCGGAGCTGGCGGGTGGGGGTGTAGAAGCTGAGTCGTCTGTTGAGGTAGGCTGGTCCGGAGTTGTGGAGTGCTTTGTGTGCGTGGGTGAGGAGCTTGAAGGTTATCCTCTTGTTGACAGGGAGCCAGTGCAGGTCTCTCAGGTGGGGTGTGATGTGGCTGCGTCGGGGGATGTCGAGGATAAGACGTGCAGAGGCGTTCTGGATGCGTTGCAGCCGTCTCAGGAGCTTAGCCGTCGTTCCTGCGTAGAGGGCGTTTCCGTAGTCCAGCCTGCTGGTGACGAGGGCCTGGGTGACTGTTTTTCTTGTTTCGGTGGGGATCCACTTGAAGATCCTGCGGAGCATTCGGAGGATGTTGAAGCAGGATGAGGAAACGGCGTTGACCTGCTTAGTCATGGAGAGGGTGGGGTCGAGGATGACCCCTAGGTTGCGTATGTGGTCGGTGGGTGGCGGGGCTGTTCCCAGTGATGTTGGCCACCAGGAGTCGTCCCAGGCTGAAGGGTTGGAACCAAGGATGAGGACCTCCGTCTTGTCCGAGTTCAGCTTCAGGCGGCTGGTCCTCATCCATTCGGCGACGGCCTTCATTCCTTCGTGGAGGTGGGCTTTGGCAGTGTGAGGGTCTTTGGTGAGGGAGAGGATCAGCTGGGTGTCGTCGGCGTAGGAGATGATGTTGAGGTTGTGCTGTCGGGCGACGTGGGCGAGGGGTGCCATGTAGATGTTGAACAGCGTTGGGCTGAGGGAGGAGCCTTGGGGTACGCCGCAGATGATCTTGGTGGCCTTGGATCGGAAGGGGCGAGGCGGACGATTTGTGTTCTGCCGGAAAGGAAGGATGTGGTCCAGTCCAGGGCCTTCTCTTGGATCCCGGCGTCGTGAAGGCGTGTTCGTAGTGTGTGGTGGCAGACCGTGTCGAAGGCGGCTGATAGGTCCAGGAGGATGAGGGCTGCTGTTTCTCCGTTGTCTAGCAGGGTCCTGATGTCATCGGTGGCGGCGATGAGGGCGGTTTCGGTGCTGTGGTTGCTGCGGAAGCCGGACTGGGAAGGGTCCAGGATGTTGTTCTCCTCGAGGTAGCGGGTCAGTTGTTTGTTGACGATTTTCTCGGTGACCTTCGTGGGGAACGGGAGCAGAGAGATGGGTCGGAAGTTCTTGAGGTCCTTGGGGTCTGCCTTGGGTTTCTTGAGTAAGGCGGTGATCTCGGCGTGCTTCCAGCTTTCCGGGAAGATTGCTGTCTCGAAGGAGATGTTGATTATTTTCCGGAGATGGGGCGCGATGGCTGTACTGGCTTTGTTGAAGATGTGGTGAGGGCACGGGTCTAGCGGTGAACCGGAGTGGATGGTGTTCATGATCTCGCTGGTGTCCTCGTCATTGATGTTGGTCCAGGAGAGCAGGCGGTTGGTGGTTGTGGGGGCAGTGGTCTCGGTGGTTGCTGGGGCGGTCGTGGTGTTGAAGCTGTCGTGGATGTCGCGATTTTGCGGTGGAAGGAGGTCATAGGTGTACAGCCCATGGCTGGCTGTGATCGCGCTGCGAATGAGGTAGGCAACTGACTCATGCAGCCGCAGGACTCATACACATAACACCTGGCATGCACGTGCCAAGACCCCGAGCGGTCTTGCGCTCCTACATTTCCCTGTACGTGTGGGCCCGCCCTCCTGGTGCATGCTACATTGCAACATCGACTACTGTGGCCCTGGTGGTGACAACACCCCAACACAGAGACACACTTACCGCACATCCTGCCCAAGGCCAGGTCCGAGCCACGCCCTGCTCCCCCTGCTGAATCAGCACACCCCTGCGCTGACCTGACGTACGCTGGACCAGCACACGCCGCTTGTGCATGCAAGGGGGGCATGCGAAGCTACATGTCCAGGGTCACTGCCAACACCGAGGTGACATGGTATCGTCCACTGAAGACAGCACACTGTGATGTTGCAGGGCCCGTGCCCATCATGCTGACACAATGACCAGACGGACACACTTGCTCAGATGGTGTGAATGGCTACGGTTACGTGCGCCCGGCCACATTTATTAGCAGGCACACATATCGAGTGACACCTGTGTTGGATGTGTGTGGGGTGTGTGCACACCAGCCAGCAAGGGCTGCCCGCTGCAGTCAGAAATCGACAACAGTGTACATCGTAAAGGACACAACCATTCAACCATAAAGGCCCCATGACTTGTGCTGCACAGAGTTAGTGGCCCCAGATGCACAGCGTCCAGCACGGGCCTACCTCCACGGGCCGCTGACTTGCGGGGCACTGGGGCAGGGTCACGAGAGCAGAGCAGGTTTCGGTAGATGACAAAGGGGCTTGTCGCGGAGTGTCTCGGTGGACAGTGGAAGGTGTACCCCAGGGGCATGATGCAGAGGGCAGAACCACGCTGAAACAGTCACTATGGTGGAGATGAATGGAACAGACTCATGACGGACACCAAGTCCGGTCCAGCCAGATGAAGATGCAGAAAACCACCAGGCCATGGACTCAGACGCCACCAAAGTCCAACCACAAAGTGCCCATGACTCATTGCGCACAGAGTTAGTGGCACCAGTGCTGTTAGGGGATGCCGCCTGCGATGAGGCGTGTCCAATGGTGTGGACTCCTCCACATCTTACCCAAGACACAGTTCCACATGTGTGACCTACTGGACCGCAGTGTAGGCCTGAGGCAGCGGTCAGCACGGGCCATTCACCCAGTGTCGCCGGCTTAGGTTGGATGGCCCCACCGGCCTGCGTAGTTCAGGTTCAGTGGCACCACAGGACGCGGACTTGCGGTGAACAGGGTTGATGGCACCAGGTCAGTTGTTGATAGTGTTCGATCACCTCCGTGACTCTGATCCGGCTTTCGTCCAGACTGAGCCGCATCTTCCTCTTACTCCTCTCCGTGCATTCACTGGTGTGGACTCTGCCATTCATGATTCGCGACTAAGTGCTGGATGTGTGATCTACTGGTCCGCAGGGTAGGCTTGGGCCCTCAACCACGTGTCGCCGGCTTGCGTTGAACAGGGTTAGTGGCACCATGTGTCGCCAGCTTGTGTTGAACAGGGTTAGTGGCACCACGTGTCGCCGGCTTGCGTTGAACAGGGTTGGTGGCACCACGTGTCGCAGGCCTGCGATATGGAATTATGCCTCACTGATCAAAGGGAGTCTGGTGCTGTGGCCGCTGCCACGGACTTGGGGTCACTGCCATTCAGGACTCAGGACACACTTCCACATGTTGGACCTACTGGGCCGAAGAGGACGCGGGTGGAGTATGTAAATGAGAAAGGAGTAATGTGGGCCAGCATCGGGGGGGCCAGCGATGGTCTGCAGAGGCTGCAGAGGTCGCGGGACTGGTGCTTGGAGCTTGCACCGGCACGTGGTGGGCCCTCTTTGACACATGCCGGTGTCGGCAGGTGAGCGGAGCCTCGTTGGTGCGCTGGGGCAGGCATGACGGGTGTGGGGACCAGTGGCCTGGGGTGCAGCAGGCGCACAGGGACGCATTCCCCGCCGCGCTCGGCGCAGGACTCGTGGTGGGCTGAGAGGCGCCGCCCTGGCAGACGCGTTGTCCATTCCAAATGAGAACCACGCCCAGTGCGACGGGCTTTTTGTTTACACCCCTACGCAGACCTGGCGTACGCAGGTTCGACCCACTACGCACGTGCATGCAGGGGGGATGTAACGTGTGACATTTCTGCGTTCTGCCCCACAGCCTGTGGGGACATAATAGCGTCCACTGGCCTCTACACTCCATGCACCAGCAGTTGATCTCCACATGGCCATTTCCGTGGTTTGCACTCTGTGGTCTGTTAGGCACCTCCACGCCACACCTGGAATTGGGTAGGTTGACATTCCTTGGTCACTTGCCGCTCTCGCACATGCCTTCTCCATGCCTCTCCTCACATCCTGCTATTGTGTGTCTGTGGTGCCATGCCGTGGCTGGGTTGTGGGCATGGCAAGGCCAGATTCCCAATGGAGTCGTGTTTTCGTGTCTGGTCGGTTGGCATGTTGTGTGTCATGTTGAATGTGGTTGTGCTGCATGCCCATTGCCAGTGTCGTGACTTGCATGACTGTGGGCTGGAGGTGTGTGGTGTGTTCATTTTGGACTTACCAACGGGCACTGCATTTCCATGGGTGCCATCCTGGGAGTGCAGGGTGATGATGGACTGTCCGGAGATGTGAGAATCATGCACTCTGCCTGGGGAGTTGGCCACGACATTGTTGAGGAGTCCTGGGCGGTCCACTATTGCCTGCACATTCATGGTATGCGTGTGCTTTCTGTTGTGGTAGTTGTGTGCAGTGTCGGCAGGGGGCACGAGGGGTACATGTGTGCAGTTGATTGGCCCTGACACGTGAGGGAATCCAGCTATGGCGTAGGGGCCTTGCTTGGTCTCCAGCTGCTCCTGCGCAGTGTGGGTGAAGTGGAGGTGCTGGGGTACCAGGCTGTTGTTGGCATCCAGGACAGGTGTGATGACCTTGGATGGGGCTGGCTGTGTGACTCCTCTGACTCTGGCAGTTGTGGCTTGGATGGTGCCAGAGGCCGACATGGGCTGCGCAGCAGGCAGCATTGTCTGCGGAGGGATGTTGGTTGTCCGCTGGGTTGGTACCGTCAGCAGGTGGGGGATGTGGGTCAGGATGCGGGGGATGGTTGTCCTTTTGGGCCTGTAGTGGGCAATGTCCTCCTCTGGCGTTGGGTCTAAGCGGCAGGTGCGTTTCAGGTGGGTCCGCTGTCTTTGTGTACGCTGCCTCTGTGGTGTTCCCGGGGGGGGCGGGACGGGTCCTAGGGGTGGTGGCGGGCCTGGGGTGGGTGGAGGTGGGTGTTGTGGCCCTTATGGGTCTCGGAGCTGCATGATCATTGTCTCCATGGCATCTGTGGGTCTTCAGATGTGGCTCTTGCCTGGGCTCCCTTTCATGCTGCAGGTAGTCGTCCTGCTTAACACCAGCAAAAGCCCACTCTATGATAGACTCGAATGGTTGATGGGAAAACATACAAAGAGAACTCCGAAACTTGTTCAAATTGTAATTGTGACTCGATAAAAAAAAAACAGATAGGGAGCATTTCGAACACCGCGTTAGCAAAAGCGGCTCTGCACCACCAAGTGCGGTTAGGATGCCCCATTATGAAAAGCTTTACTAATGAGGCAAACAGAATCGAGGCTTTCATTTTCCGGTCTCCAGTCGTGGATCAGATGTCCCACAACACGTGATAGTTGAGAAGCACAAAGAGTGCATCAAAAGAAGTTCAGGTTACACCATGCCTTAGCCCTGACGAAAATCCTGAAAATTAAAATTGGGATTGGAAACGCGTCGGCATTGTTTCGCATCAACATGCCATGATGGGTATTAAATGTCCTCTGAGGAGGTTTTGAGAATAAAATAGACCCCACAGAGTAGCACATTATATTTATATAATTTTTTCCCCTTTTGGCAGCAGTTCCCAAAGTTTCATAAAAAATATAATGCAAGGAACTGCCTATACATAATTGGCACAAATGAATTGTTGGTGTAATTGTATTTATTTCTGCAAAAATTATTTTGTATGGTTGTGTTTAGTATAATCACATTGTCATTATTTCATTTTTTGATATTATTCACAAATTTGTATGCACTTTATATGTATTATAGCTTTTGTGTATTAGATATGTATTCAACACAGATATGTTTAAAAAGCGTTGCAAAAAGTGTGATTACATTATAAATAACTGTGATTAAGACACCTAAAAATGCAAGAACTTTGAGTCTCGCATTTTTGACCGCTTAAAATAAAGTGCGGCTTTGAAAAACAAACAGCCAGGTTCCCCTCTTTTTTCACATAACACCAGCAAAAGGCAGGTGTTAAATCCCTGCTGCTACCGCGGCTTATCGCCTGTTTTTGGTTCGCATCGTGGATCTGGCAGTTTGTTGTGAAAGTGGTGTAGTGGTGTTTTCGTGTGTTTTTGCACGGGAACGCCTACTCTGCATCTCATTAGGGTTAGTTGGGGGTGTCCACCGTAGGGATACATTTTGGGGAAGTTGTCGCGGGAATACTGGCGATGTCTGCAGTTTGCACCCACTTGTGAATGGGGTGTTAAATCTATCTCCACTTTTGATGGGTTAAGGTGGAGATAAATCGGCGGTAGGTCCTTGTGAATATGCCCCAGAGAGTACTGATCGAGCTGTTGTTTCATTTAGTTACTCACTGCGTCAAGGTCAGCCGCCTGCTGTGTTACCTACTGTTCGTCTCTTCCGGGACCCTGGCAAAGCCATGTCTCCGGTGCTGGTGGATGTATTTGAGAGCCTGCTTCCTCGTACATTGACGTGCGGTGCGCGTCGATGCAGAGACAAGGCAGTGAGGCTTCCTATTGGATGGGGCGGGAGAGCCTCTGTTGTGAGTTAGAAGGAGGTTAACACTTACCTTCCCCAAAGTCCAATGGAAGAAAATAGCTAATGGACAGTATTGACTACATTAAGTTGGTGGAACAGATGTGGGTCCGGGCGGCTGTAAAAAATGAACGAATCCAGGGAGTAAGTGAATGGTACTTAGATATCCAATGTGTACGTTCAGCCTGATCCGCTCCAGGATGCAAATATGGGTCGGGGGTTGTGTTACCCCCATCATTAACAAGGCATAAAAACCCCAAGGTATTATGTGATAATAATTCAGTGAAGGGGTTGCGAATCTAAGTTTGCTTTGAACCCTACCCCAGGGACCACATAATAAAGAATTTAGTACCCTGGAGGTATTTTTTTTCAATTCTCACTTTCACGGTATTCATTTCCCCACTCAAAAACAGAAACAAAAACCAGCTCTGCTGTAATCAGGCATCGAAGCACACCCAGGAGGCACTCGGCCCCCTGGGTGGGAACCCAATGATGAAGCATGCCACCAACTAGGTTGGTGGGTGAAGGTTCTTTTATAAACCAAATGGGTTCCCTGCAAGGGAGACTTATCTGATGACCTTTACTGTTTGGTTGATCAAAGCTGTATTTTGAGCTTGTTCTCTTGGTTTATTGCACTTTTCTCACTACAAAAACTCAGCATCTCTCCACAAGATGGTCAGCCCCATATGAAATAATATTGTTGTCTGCCTCTCAAATTACTTTGTTGCACTGTGCTGCTTTGAATCCTGTTTCTCTGATGAATTCCAGTGAAGATGGAGACCCACATGATTGTATCCTAACCACTACATAGGTTACTAAGATATATATTTATTTAACTGATGTGCCTTTCAATGAATGTGAACTAATTTATTTTGTGGTTGATTCCTGTCTCAGAAATGATAAAGGCACTCTAGTTGCTGGTTACGTTGTTTGCACAGTATATCAAGTGGTGCAAAGCTGTAATCTGCCTACAGAGAAAGCTGGCCAAGTGGCGGAGCTCATTGCACTCACCCGGACTTGCTCCTATCTAAACAAAAAGCTGTTACTGTGTACACGGATTCAAAGTATTGGCCATATTCACCAGAAATTCATGCAACGCACTGCAGCAAGCCACTGTGCTGCACTGCACTGCGTGAAAGGACAGGAATGTGCATTATTTAATATTGTACATTGCATTCCGGACCTTTCCTAGTGCAGGCGCACATTTGGCTGCCTAGTGCCAACGCACAGAACCTTGCACCATGGTGCAAGGGTGCCTGCGTTGTAGGCAGGATTGTTCTTGTGCAGGAAGAGACACCTTCCTGCACAAAAACAACCCTCAGAGGCATTTTCCTCTTTCTATGTGTGCTGGTGAACGCAGCACACATAGAAAGAGGTAAAAACGAGGAGAAATAAACATACTTCTCGCTACGCCAGAGGATTTTGATGCATTCACGGGTCTACCACTAATGCTAAATCTGGGAATGCGTCAAAATACATGGGTGGATGTGTGAGAACACCTACGCTCCAGCCATCTAACGCCTCCCTGGGACAGAGTAACACAAGGCAGCAATTTGCGTTACTACAAATTTACCAAGCAACGCAGGTTGACACAAGGTGGCCTTGTGTGGGTTGGTAAATATCAATTAAGGTTTTGCGTTGCCCTTGCACCTCCTTTCGCCGCGCAAGGTAAACACAAACCCATGATAAATATGCACCTATGTGTTTGGAGTAATGCATAACCTCCAGCTTCTTTGGATGCAGAGGTTTTTTGACCTCAGCAGGAACTTAGATAAACATTGGCAGTATGTTCAAAATCTTTTAAATGCTTTGCAATTAAGAGAAAAAGTGTCAGTGGTTAAATGTGCTGCCTACCAACACTCCCATAATGATGTTTCAAGAGGCACTGCCCTAGCTGATTCTGCTGCTAAAAATGCCGGCTTGTTTAAAACTGCTGAGGTTGCCATCTATGCTGTGAAAACGGATCTATTTCTGGTGCCAACATTAAAGGGTTTGTCACAATTGCCGGAGCAAACCTTTTGGACTCAAAAGCAATTCTGAATAAAGCATCAATGCATAAAAGACCCTGAAAGGGTTTGGAGAGACTTCACTGGGCATGTGGTCGCACCAAAATTTCTATCAGCTAATATTAAACTGTCCCTACCAACCCACGTCTGTAGGGACTGTTTGGCTTGTGCCTCTGCAACCCACTGATTTTCAACCTTTTTTTCTTCTATAACCCAAAGTTATTATCAATCCTGTGCCACATGACTGTCATTCAATGCTGCTAAAGGGTTTAAGACCTCCCCTGCTGCTCCTCTACCCCCTTGAGACCCCCGTCATTCTCATCCAGGTTAAGTTTATACAACTACCTACATGTGTGAATAACTAATATGTACTTTTCATGATATGCATGAGTTTAAGTTGGGTAAAGGTGTATCCCTGTGCCCGTGAAAATGAAATTACTTTCACCAAGTGATTACTCAGAGCTTTAATCCCTAGGTTCATTGTACCAAGTCGAATTAGTGTTCAAGGAACACATTTAGTTTCTGCAGTAGTACAGGCAGTTTCTAAGGTGCTAGTACAAGAACAGCACTTTTATTGCGTAAATCACCCAGAGTCAGCAGGTAAATTGGAAAGAACTAATGGGACCCTGAAGGATAAGATAGCCAAGATATGTTCAGTGACAGTTAAAATGGCCCAATGCTTTACCACTAGCCCAGTGGCCTTTGAGAGCGATCTCTTCCCATACGACTAAACTACGTCCGTATGAATTAGCCAGGGGTCAAACCACAATGACTCCCTCAAACCCACCTGTATCCTCTGCAAAGATAGAGCTGCAGTTAAATGATGATGCTGTTTTACAATATTGCAGAAAGCTTATATAATGTCTCTACAGTTTCCATTCTCAGGTACCAGATATCTGACTGAGAGTCTGACTGAGGGCTGCCATTTCCTCCAGCCTGTCAAGTAAGTATATACACCAGAGGAAGTTTGCTCTACAGCCCCACTGGCAAGGACCTTATCAGATCTTGCTTATCCCGAATACTGCTGTTAAATGTTAAGGCCTAGCAACTTGGATCCATTTCTCTCACAGCAAATGAGTTAGTCCTCCTTGAGATGATAATACTCCTGCTGCTGCTTCAAGGCCTGGGCCTGCTTCAGAAGAAACTACTGGTACTGTCTCTACTTCAGTCTCTTCAAGTTTGTGTTGGTTGAGGTCTCTGTGCCCACCTCCTCTTCCTGCTACACCATCACAGGATGATGCCCCAACAAACTCTCATCATTACTGCCTCCATCCATAATAGGCAGCCTCCTCCTTCTGGATACTGGATTTCTATGTTGATCTGGCCTGCTTTCTACCTTGCTACTTTGAGCATCTGAGTGAGGTAAGGTACATCTTTCCTGCAGAATGGGGTATTATTTCAAGCCCAAACAGTGTGAAACTCCCCTGGTACAAAGCCACCGCTTGGCCTAATAGGGTAACTCACACGCATTATTGCTGAAAAAGTAATGGCAGGCCATTTACTCTTTCTCATTCTGGAATTGAACATACATGCCTGTCGATGTAGGCAATAGTATTCCTTTGATTGGAGGGGCAAGCAGTTTTAATGACACTTGCCTGCAGCTTTTCCACCTTGGACATGGACTGTCAGAAAGTGCCGGCATTTCCCATCTTCTTTCACAGGCCTCAAAAAGTTCAACAACGACAACGTGCCAGACATGATTCATCTCGCAATAACTGAGCAAGGATGTATTTGCGAGCACAGGGTAGCAAATTCCTCCAGTATCTTTGTTGGACAAAGTAAATATGATTCACCTGTAGAGAACATTCCTTTTAAGTCACCTCTCTTCGAGTGCCGCCACCCCTATGGACAGTTGTTTCTAATACGCCACCCACAAGGAGGCCATGCATTTTTCATTTGCAGATCAAAAGCTTACCCCTGGTTGGCTTTAGATTGAACTGGCTCTTGCTAACCATGTTATATTGTACCCACCAAAAGACACTCTGATGATTATCCTTTAAAATGAAAGAGGGGTAGGCGAACTAATTCGACTAGCTATACGCTCTTCTGCGCTCTAATTCCTATGTATGGAAAGACTGTGACTTTAGATGAAATAAGAAGAAATGCAGATATTGTGACAGAAAATGCAAATTCCACCACAGTAGCTTTGGTATTAGTAACAGAACAGCTAAATGATGCTGTCGAAATGGTTCAAAATAGAAGGGATTTAGATTATCTCCTAGCGGCAAAACACCTCCCTCAGCATACCTGAACAGATAGATCACAATAAGGAGAGTATGAGTAAGCTACATGAGATACAAAGCTGTCCCAACCTTAGTCCAAATGGCATCTGGTTGTGGCATGGGGAAGTTTCCAGCTCTTGGGGATGGGAAGAAATTTGAATCCATTCTTGGCATTGTTTTGATAGTAGTTGTCATTTACATTACTTTTGGGTTAACCCTCTGCATCATCCAGTGACCTAGCAAAAATTAAGGCTCTGCCAATACTTTTCTCTTAGTAATCCAAGAATGATGAGGGAAGTGATCAGGATGAAATTAATAAAGAGATAGTGAGACTGTATTCTGTTGAGTTGTTTGAAGAATTTCCTTTTCCCTCAGTTAAAAAGGAAGTGGTTGAAAACATATTCAAAATCTATTTGTATTATGTTCACATATTTCTATGAAGGGCATGTTAACAACCAAATATGTAGTCATGAATTTATCAGCTGTTAATTAAATATGGATATTGTTTTTTGTTTGCTTGAAGCTTCCTGTGAAAGTAAAATGTTTCCAAAACTTTTACGGGCTTAGCAGGCCCTGAAGCCATAAAGCTCAGTATTGAGCAGTTCCCAATAGTGTAACATCATTTTTAAAGATGCCAATAGTGCTTGATTTTGTGGAATAATGTGTCCTTGAGGGGTAGATCCTGACACCTGCACATTAGATGAGTTTCTGCTGACAGTACCAAGCCTCTGCCACATATTCATGCTGCATTGACTGTATTGATAGAAATTGTATATATTCTAGGTTGATTTCACATACATATTAGCGTTAGCTCTAATTGACCATTTTTTAGAAAGAGCACCGATCAGTTGAAATTAGAATTTTCTTTATTCTTTTGCTTTGCTGCCTGCTATTTTCCATTACACTCTAGTTGTTCTGTAGTCTTAAGTATGTGTTGTGTTTATTTTTATGCAAAAAGAACAGATGATGGACGGAATGCTGAATAAATCAAGCATTCACCCCAAGGCACAGATCTAGGTTGAATCCATAATTTTTTGGCACGCCATGCCATTCCAGTTTAGACCCAGCCATATGCAAATCAGTCTTGACCCTGCTCTCCATGGGAACAGTCCAGCCTGAACTGCCAGGCCAGGTCCTCCCTGAACCAGAAACAAGCATCCTGGGACCGATTTTGGGGTTTCACCCCTCATCAGCCAGGCTAGCTTGAATGCGGTGGTGTAGTGAGCATGGGACCCACGCCATTGCAGGTTAGACCCAGCTATATGCAAATCAGTCTTAACCTGCTCCCCATGGGAACAGTCTGACCCAAACTGCCAGGCCAGGCCCTCCCTGATGCAGAAACAAGCATCCTGGGTCCGGTTTCGGGGTTTCACCACCCATCAGCCAGGCTAGCTTGAATCTGGTGGCGTAGCGAGCACAGGACCCACATCCTGTGATACCCCGAAACCGGTCCCAGGATGCTTGTTTCCAGTTCAGGGAGGCCCTGGCCTGGCAGTTTGGACTGGGCTGTTCCCATGGGGAGCAGGGTCAAGACTGATTTGCATATGACTGGGTATAAACTGGAATGGAATGGTGTGCAAAAAAACAATAGATTTAGGCCCAGATCTCTTTACCGAGGGTGAATGTTTGACATTGTTCAGCATTCCGTCCATCAATTGTTCTTTTTGCATTGTTGCCCTAAGTTGGAAGGGTATGCCCAGACATGGGTCCCGTGCTCACCATGCCACTGGAGTCAAGCCAGCCGGACTGATGAGGGGTAATACCCTGGAATCGGTCCCAGGATGCTTGTTTCCAGTCCAGAGAGGACCCTGGCCTGGCAGTTCTCATGGGGAGCAGGGTCAAGACTTATTTCCATGGCTGGGTCTAAACCGGAATGGCTTGTTGTGCAAATAAACTATAGATTTAGGCCCAGATCTCTGTACTCGAGGTGAATGTTTGACATTGTTCAGCATACCGTCCATCAATTGTTCTTTTTGCACTGTTTTATTTTTAAGAACTGATAGATATCACCTATGAAAAGACCCATCCAGATAACCTCAACAGCATCCATTGTATTCCTCCTCTTCAAAACACACCTGGTCCATTCCTCCTCTAAAATTATACCTCTCAACCTTTTACAAGAGATTGGAGGGTGACCCTCTCTCTTGAAGCACTCTTCTATCACCTGTGAAACTAAATGTTACTTACTATACTAGAATATTAGCTCAATGCATTCAGCGTTCGTTTCTTTCACAAAGTGGTGATTCACAAGTCACAAATTTGAGTCAACCTTTAACCTCCCAAAGGCAGCAAATTAAGTACCATAAATGTAGTAGTAGCAACATCAGTTATTAAGAGCACATGAAGTGTTATATTATAAAACAAGGTATTTTTGTTGTATGCAGGAGCTCTAGTAAGCTGGCCGAGGAAGGGAGGGTGGCAGGTGAACAAGTGCAAGACCCTCCACAGCGTTTGTGAGCCACCAAAGGCAGGTGAGTTGAGATGTTTGCTAAAAGTTTATACCAAATTCCTGAAATCTTAATGCATCCTCTCTGAACCAGCCCACCCAGTCCAAATTAGAAAGCCCGGTCCATCTTCTATTGTTGAAAGGCAAATTCAGATCCCCTTTTTACAGAACTGTACTCCATTAGACATTTGAATCTGTTCCTGAAATCTCAATCAATACGCCTCTTGAAATTTTCTTCCAGACACCATTAAAAATCTTATTCAGACCACTCTTTGAAAGCCACAGTGGTACACCTTTTCAAGGCTCCCACCAGACCCCCACTAAAAAAAATACCCGTGCACCCTATTCCAAAAACCAAATCTTCTTCCTGCACCAATCAGAGTCCCACCCCCTCCAGGCCTCATCCTCTCTGCACATTAACAGTTTGCCACAATATATTGTGTTTTACTACAAATCAGACCAAAAGGTATAGTCAGGTGAAAAAAGGATTGCAAGGGGCTTTCTATGCACAATGCTTTAGACTACCTGCCCTCCCTCCCTCTCTGCCTCCTGGTTTTTCCTTCAATTGGCACTGTTGTTACAATGAGAATATGTAGTTGAAGCTCAATGGACCTTATCAAATCACATAAAGGGGTGGAATCAGACCCTGTGCATGGTGCCCGCTTTCCTGTGGAGCTCAGCAAGCAGAGAGGGAGTGTGCAGCTCAAATTACCGACATCCAGCACAGTTCATTATTCTCAACAAAGAGAAGAAGGGGCTGACACCTATGCCACCCATAGACATTCTTGGGTTGTTTGAAAACAATTGTGAGGCAAGGACATCTTCTGAGTAGAAGTGTTCCACCCTCACCCTCCGGAACAATGAGGCACATCGCAGATAGCAGCCCAATACGGGCTCCCTCAAACACCAACAAAGGGTGGGCATTTCAATTTCCTCCACAGTGCCAGCTCTAAGTTCCCATCTTGCAACATGGCAAAGCCACCAAACAATGAGTGCTAAAAAACTCTGCTCATAGCAATTTTCCCTGTCTGCCTCACCAGTAATCCGGCTGCTGTTAAGTATGCGTTATGAGAACTTTTGTTTATAGCCGTGGGGGACAACGCAATGTTACTGTTATTGCTTTCTTTCCCCTTTGTGCTAGATGCTGTTTCATTGAATTATCGCCACACATGCCACAAATGTTAAATTGCCTCCCTTCATATGTGACATACACCTCCCACTCCTCCCATATGCACTGCTGCAGTGTAGAAGTAAGAGTGGTTGAATCTAGGCCCTTGTAATACAGTTTAACACTCTTCACAAACTTTAGCACTTCATCACAAAGAAGACGTTGGAAATGGAGGCAACCCTTTATGAGGGGCAAATGGCAAAGCCACATACTGTAAGATAAACTTTGCCCTCTGGCCTTCACTTTTGCTGGAGCCTTGATCTCCATATGCCACAACACTAGTTGGAACATTACCTTTGTCAACTACTACTAAATTCTACAATGGCCTCATGTAAGGCCGCCTGTCAATTACTGTTTATGAAAGTGATGGGGGCCACCAAAGTCACAAATGTACCCGGGTCAAATTAGACATCCCTAAAAGCTATACTAAAAGAAATCACTGTGGTAAGGGCCAGGCTTAGTTCCATGGATAACGCAATGGCAGACCCAGCTGCAGAAAGTGAAGACTATCCAAATGGACCTGAAATCCTTCAACAAGAGGGTTGAAGGGTTAGAGAGCAGGCTGACAAAGGTTGAAATGTAGCTGGAAAAGACTGACTATTGAAGATCTGATATTTGGTATCTTCGGCAGAAGTAACTTACCTTGAAGACCAAACACAACATGATAACATTAGAATCTATTGAGTACCAGAGAAACTGTAGAAAGAAAACATTGAATGATTCCTCATTAAACCCTTACCTCGCCGTACAGGTCTGACCTTTACATCACTGTTAGAGAGTTACAGAGAGTGCATCATATCCATAAAAAGATGTCAGCTAACAAGGACACAAGAAGACCACATCCTCTTATAGACTGTCGACTCTGCCATGAACAAATGCAACAGATTTTGCTGGCATTACGCAAACAATGACCATATCACCTCAACGGCCATAAGGTTCAGAGTACTGTTGGTTTCTCGACTGACACCAATACCAGAAGGAAAGCATTCCTGTCTCTTAGACCTCAACTTCAGAAATGACGCATTAAGCAGGCCTTTTCAATCCTGCACAATGTGGCAAATCTAGGGCCCGATTCAAAGAACTAACTTAAGACAAAATCCTAAACTTACTACCATTTTGGTATTCACAGAAGGCACTTACTCATTTTGGTATTCACAGAAGGCCCTTACTCATTTTGGTATTCACAGAAGGCACTTACTCATCAATGAGTAAGTGCCTTCTGTGAATACCAAAATGAGTAAGTTACTCAAAATGAGTAAGTTACTCAAAATAAGTAAGTTACTCATTCTGGTATTCACAGAAGGCACTTACTCATCAATGAGTAAGTGCCTTCTGTGAATACCAAAATGGTAGTAATTTTAGGATTTTGTCTTAAGTTAGTTCTGTGAATCGGGCCCCTAGAGACTACACAGAAACCGATGATTTAGCGCAAGGACTTGGAGAGTCACACTTGTATTGTATATAGCATTTATAGAGCGCAACAAACACCCTACGGGTACCCTGGCGCTAGAGATACATGTATGCAGACCAACGTGAAGCAAGAAGGACAGAACCTAAAAACATTGCTCAAAAGAACGACAGGATCACTATCTGGGGAACAACCACGTTTTGATCCTTTTCCTGAACAGGGACAGGGTACTGCATTGTCTGATTTCAATTGGGAGTGTGTTCCAAAGCTTTGCAGCAGCAAAACTAAAAGACCTTCCTCCCAATCTGACCTTGTTGAACCTGGGTACCTTTGCCAAATAAGCAGAAGAGGAACGAAGGGTCCAGGTAGGAGTATACCAGACCAATTTCTTCTGCAACGGTCTAGGACCGAGTCCATGTAACGCCCTAAACCCCATGCATAGGGATTTAAAATAAATTCTTTGCTGCACAGGGAGCCAATGTAGCTCCGATAGGCACATTGAGGCGGAAAAACTTCGTGGTCTAGACAAGGCCAATTTCGCAGCCGTGTTCTGAACACGCTGCAGTCTCTGTATCAAATACTTAGGGGACTCCAGCAGCAGAGCATTGCAGTAGTCAAGTCTACTTAGGATGGCGCCTTGAACAACCAAGGCTCTAACCGAAATTGGGAGCAACGGAAGAATCTTTCTCAAAGCCCTAATGAGACCAAAACAGCACCCCACCAACTTGTTCACTTGCGTCTCTAATGACAGGTTGGCATTAAACATGACTCCCAAATTTCGCACCGTCTTAGATGGCGCCAAAACAGTAAATGAGTCAAGGGGCCAGAAGTTGTGAGGAAGAGGCAGATGGACCTTCCCAATTGCGCAGTGTACAATTTCGGTCTTATCCGAATTAAATTGTAAAGAGTTATTACGTAACCACTGCGCAGTGTCATGCATACATGCATGAAAATCCTCCAGGGCATTGGGTAACGTTCCATCAAGAGATATAATAATCTGAGTGTCATCAGCATAATTCACCAATTTTACATTATGAGCCTGAATGATATTAATCAGTGGGCTCAAGTAGATGTTAAATAAAATTGGGCTGATGGCAGATCCTTGTGGAACCCCATGACAGATATTAGTGAAGGCTGACTGGAAAGGGGAAGGGCCACTGCCTGACACCTGCCAGATAGATAGGATCGAAACCAGTCCAGGGCGGTGCCCACTACTCCCACCTCCTCTAAACGTGTTAGCAAAATGTCATGGTTGACCGTGTCGAAAGCGGCAGACAGGTCGAGCAAAATAAGTATTGCTGATTGTCCCCTGTCTGCCAACAGACGCAAATCATCCAACACGGTCACCAAGGCTGACTCGGTTCCGTGTTCTGGACGGAAACCGAATTGTACATCTGCCAGACAGTTGTTACGTTCTAAAAAAACTGACAGAGATTTGCTAACCAAACGTTCAAGGATCTTCACTGGGTAGGGGAGGAGAGAGATGGGCCGATAGTTACCCGGACAGGTTGGATCAAGAGTGGCCTTCTTCAAGAGTGGCGTAACTACAGCCTGTTTCCAGCCAGATGGTACAACTCCACTAGATAATGATTGATTACATATCTGTCGAAGCCTGGGGAAAAGTTCTGATGCAAATTCCTTCCAGATTTTATGCGGAAGGGGGTCCAATGGAGAGCCCGAAGAAACACCCATAGCAAGCCTGTAAAATTCCTCATCCGAAGGGGGCTCGAAATGGTCCAAAAATCTCTGTTTATCGGTCCCTTCACCAATCTGTGTTCCTACGCCAGGCACCCCTCCCGTATCAACAAACGGAGTAGCTGCCCCAAAAGTCACAGCCTCTGTCCCCCCAGAGAGGTTTTTTTTGAGACCAGAGATGATGGTTCTACTTTTATCATTAAAAAAAGTAGCCAAACTGTCACAGAGATCTTGAGTAGGCTGAACCTCATTTTGTAAGCACTGAGGATTAGTAAAGTCATCAACAATTTAAAAAATACATTTAGACTTATTCAGCGATTTCAAAATGAGCTCTGCGAAATATTCCTGCTTCGCAGCAAGAATTTCTTTCTTGTAGAGAGAAATAGCCACTTTCCAGGCAATCTTATCCTCATTCATGTAGTACTTTCTCCACTTCCTTTCTGCCTGTTTACATTTTGATTTCAAGGCTTTCAGTTTTTCATTGAACCACCTAGCAGAAGGTCTACCCCTATTTTTACAATTTTTCAAAGGGGCAATTTCATTGACAATTGAAGTAATGAGATTACGAAGGTCCATATAATTCTCCTCCACTGACCTAAGCACATCCAAATTGGAACCACACCACCATTACTAATAGAGCAGAATCTACCACTTCACCTAGATCATGCCCCCCAATGCTCCGTCAGCCCACAGGACTGTCCCTTTAGGAAACAGATTGAATGAGAGAAAGCGATCAGGACGGTGGAGGAACTCACACAAAAAATCACACGGAGACGAATCCTGGCCTCCACTGAAATTATCATTCGAAGATGACTACTCCTAGCAATCTACTGGTGGACGCTGGCCTTGACTGCCAGATGAGTACTATCTGAATGATCGAATGTCGATGATGCATTGCTCTTATTGACTATTACATTCTTATACTGTTCCATTGTCTCCCCTCTTATTTTTTATTTTTTGCCCCTCTTGTTTGTGAATGACTTTCTTTTGAGGTATTGCATGATAATCAACTACTACTTTGCTCGCATGGGTCTGGAAGGGGTGGTTGGCACATTGTTTCCCACACCTCAATTCTAAATGCATGAGCTACTACACCTCCACCTTGGGGTCCTGAAAACGACCCGAGAGGACTGACCAGTCATCAAGAGTTGAACAATAGGACACTTTCCAATTCTAGTGTAGTTACTTTGATTCAGAACAAAACCTATCATGTCTGTGACTCTTTATTGTCCTTCTCACATACAATCCTCACTAAAACCAGGGATACTTTAACTGCTCTCCTATCCCTTACATACCCCTATCCCTACTCCCATCCCACGTACTTGGAAGAATACTTCCTCTACCCACATACAACTTTTAACACTGATTTTACATATGCGAGTAATCTTCCCACAGAACTGGGATGGTAACTCGACAACAGGGGCATTGAAGAACCTCTTCAATGCCCACACAACTGCAAGCACTTGGTTTCAATTGCTGGCCTACTATGCTTCCTAGGTAGGATTCTCTGGCTAACAAATGTCATAGGGTGTTCTTAACTCTTCCAATTGAGATAGGAGCAAATTGTTCTAATGACATAATAAGTATGCATAAGAAAGGGCCCAAAGAAGTCCATCGCCTTTCTGACAGGGGCCTTAGTGGAAGCCTTTTTCAACTGGTAAAAGGCTAATAGTGTACAATCTAGTTAATGTCTTGCACTGCTTTCTGAATGCCAGCACAATGAGTAATGCAACTACGGAACCGTAGAACTCAACAAGGTTCCAGGTGTAACTTATGAGGCTGAAGAATGCCTGCACATCTGTCTGGACAGTTCAGGGCTTTTTTGATCTGTGGTGGCTTAAATCTTGACCTGGAGAGAAGCCACTTTCAACAACACACTTGCTGACCAAGGTGGAAAACTGAACATTGTCCTATCTGGTGCTTGGCTGCCTTATCTGTGATCGTTGCTTGCTTTTGTAACTGCAGCACTTCTTGAGGTGAATCAGTAGACCCCCTCACATGTCACTTAACATATCCATGTCATCTAAATATATGACTCTGAATTGATCAAGGTCATGCATGATTGGGTTCAACAATCTCTAGAAAGTGTCTGGAGTATTATTTTGCCCACATACATAGCCTAAAATTGGAGCAGGTTTTCTTGTTGGGAAACACAGAATCTTTGAATCAGAGAGCAAGGCAACCTTTCAATACCCACTGGTCAAGTAAAATAATCAGCAGCCTGTAAGTTATCAATGAGTTCATCAGTTCTTGGAATGGAGTGTGTGCCTCCGTTGTGACCACATTGAGACCTCTGCAGGAGAAAAGAAGAGCTGCCCACCTCAGCTTTGCCATAAGCATCACTGTCTCACTATGTACTCAGCAACATTTCATAGACCCGTAAAAACAGACTCTTGGAGAATTCTACTGTTATGCATTCCTGAACCTTGTCTGAAATCTGGTTAGATTTTTGTCTTGATAAGTAGGCAGTCTTGTGTAAATATGGCACCATGGCATCAGACCAGAAACCCACACTTTTTTCATTGCTTGGATGTCGGGAGAAAGAAGAGGGGAACTTCTTCTATGTGGTCATCTTGCTCAGCCCCTTGCAGCACTCTCTTCCTTTTGTTTAACTGAGGGAATAATGAGTGGGTGAAGTTCCACACAACAGTAGTAGATTTAAGCCAGCTAACAATGACGATGTGAAGAGAGTGCCTACTAGCACCAATATCAATCAAGTAATTAACATCACTGATTTCTGCAAGGCATTCTACAGACTGGTTTGCTCATCCTTCCAAACAAGCAGCTCCATGGGCCATAATAGGCATATACTGGGCCTTCTGGTACCCTCTCAAAGTGGTCATTTTTTCATACCATCCTTGATGTGCTCCTGCCTTCTCTGGAGATTACACTTCATTTTATTCTCTAGAGATTATTCTTGACTTTATGCCTGAGCTGGTCCATCATCTTGCAAAGTGCAACATCATCTATGGAAGATTCTGGGGTGCCTTACCAATATTCCTTGAAAATATGGAGGAGGCCCCAGACATGGTGACCTAAAAGCAATCTGAAGGGATTGACCCCAAAGCTTTTCTGTAGCACCTCCCGTTATGCAAAAAGTAGACATGACAGGAAGATGTCCAACTTCCTCTTCAATGGAGCTTATAAAGCATGCATCACAGTCTTGAGTGTTTTGTAACACCTACTGTTAATCTAAAGGTGGTATGAGGTAGAGCACCTATAGTGCAACCCACAGTTTCCCACATGTCTTTCATGTTTGTGAACATGATGGTGGGTCCCCAAAGTGAAAGAACTTCTTCTAGGAAACCTAACTGTATAAAGACCCCTATAAGGCATGTGTTTCAACAGGAGATGTTGAATCTTGAGCCAAAACCCAGGTGAGGATGTTGGGAGTAATTATCCCTCCAACCTTGTGGCACAGAGGACACTAATTTCCAAAGGAACATTCTACACCATGTAATCTCTTTGCCACACTTTCCCTTACCCTGATTTCCCTCAAAGTACACGCAATCATCAAATTGGTCCTCACATATCTTACCTATATTAATGGCATTTATATTATAGCCCTTCCGGATATACTTTGCAGACCTATGAGACTCTCTAAAGTAGCAGCTAGACAACTCTGTATCTTAAATACCAGGAGCACGATCCCTGGATAGCTAACAATGTTTGAAAACCACCTTGGATTTTTAAGAGAGCTAAAAACCTAGCTATATTTAAGGACCTAATGCCTACGAAATGCCCAGAAGCAATATGACATTTTTCTGCACCTAAATTTCACTACCAACTCATGCTTAATCACAGCTACATGTTCGCTGTAACATGTTTTGAAGCATGTCCAAACTTCTCAGTTAGCTGCTCATCATCAAAGTGCTTGAGCCCTCAGGAGGAATATGAAGCTCTTTATAAATAGTGCGAAACAATATAAGTTATGAATGATTAAAAGAAGCTTATAAAGTGTACTGATACTCACATAAGGGGTGTCCTGGCACTGAAGCAAGGGCTAACAAGATAATTGTTTGAAAGCGAACAAGTCATTTTTTTCTAAAGTTGGCATGATCTGTGATTAGGCTAAGTTCATAAGGAATAGCATTGCAAAGCTTTGCTGCAAGTCCTGAGGAATATCTGACACCCACTCTAAATCTCCTAAATCTTGGTACTTAAAGAAGAATAGAGCAGTCCAAACAAAGGGCTCTAGCAGAAATATGCAAGGGTACAAGCCTTTGGAGATAAAAATCACAGGCACCAGATGTAGCTTTATGACAGATACAGAGTGCCTTAAAGATTGTTCATTTGGCCAGCAGTAACTCATGCAGGGAAGCTGAGAAGACACAGATGAGTAAGAGGAGAGCCTCAGTATGAAACAAGCTGCTACGTTCTGCTCAGATTAAACTTATGGCTGGAGCAAGAAAGGAGGCTGGAGCAAGAAAGGAGGCCGGCGTAAGAGTCATTACAATAAGCAATCCTGGCCAAAATATTGGCCTGGATAACAGTCTTGCAATGAGATGAAGGGAGAAGTGAAATAACTTTCTGCAGTACACAAAGGTAGGTAAAACACGTGTTGGCCACCATGTAACTACAGAAATAAAGATATATATTGAAATATCCCTCTTAGGTGCGTGCCGAGGTAGCTTTTGGGGGTGGTACAGAGTCTAACTCGCACAGCTGATTAGAACTTTGGATTTATCACTGTTCAGTTTCACAGAAATGAATCATATCCACTTGCCCACCTCAGCCATACAGAGGTGAAAGGTAATAGAAACATCCTTAAAGGAATTATCATTAAAGTAATCCATAATTTGAGTATCACCTGGGGGAACGCTGGGTGGGAGGAAATTTGTGGATCCACGCAGATTCCAGAACATTCCCACACAGAAATTTGAGAAAAAAGTGATTTGTTCAGCAAAATTTGAGGTCTGCAGGGGATTTTGGGTAGGAGAATGTTGAGGGACCCACTCAAGCCATACCTTGCTGGACACTCCCGGGTGTCTAGTTTCCAGAAATGTGTGGGTTTGCTAGGTTTCCCTAGATGGCAGCCGAGCCCCGGGCCAAGAACTCATGGGACCCCCCCTTGCAAAACCAGGTTGGTTTGTGATAGGTCATTTTGATGTCTCCTCAATACGTTTTGGGCCCTTGCCTGTCGCGTTACTTGACCCACTCACGTGAGTGAGAAATCATTTTTATCGGGAGACCTGGGGGAATGCTGGGTGGTAGGAAATTTGTGGATCCACGTAGATCCCAGAACTTTCCCAGACAGAAATTTGAGAAAAAAGTGATTTTTTCAGCTAAATTTGAGGTTTGCAGGGTATTCTGGGTAGGAAAACTTTGGGGGACCCATGCACGCCATACCTCGCTGGACTCCCCCGGGAGTCTAGTTTTCAGAAATGTGTGGGTTTGGTAGCTTCTCAAGATAGCCGCCGAGCCCGGGGCCAAAACCCAGGTGACCCCCTTGCAAAACCAGGTTGTTTTGTGATAGGTCATTTTGATGTCTCCTTGATACGTTTTCGGTCCTTGCCTGTCGTGGGTACTTGACCCACCCACGCGAGTAAGGTATCATTTTTATCGGGAGACCTGGGGGAACGCTGGGTGGTAGGAAATTAGTGGATCCACGTAGATTCCAGAACTTTCCCTGACAGAAATTTGAGAAAAAAGTGATTTTTTTCAGCTAAATTTGAAGTTTGCAGGGGATTCTGGGTAGGAAAACGTTGGGGGACCCATGAAAGCCATACCTCGCTGGACTCCCCTGGGTGTCTAGTTTTCAGAAATGTGTGGGTTTGGTAGTTTCCTAAGATGGCCGCCGAGCCCGGAGCCAAAAACCCAGGTGACCCCCCTTGCAAAACCAAGTTGTTTTGTGATAGGTCATTTTGATGTCTCCTCAATAAGTTTTGGGCCCTTGCCTGTCATGGATACTTGACCCACCCACGCGAGTGAGGTATCATTTTTATCGGGAGACCTGGGGGAACGCTGGGTGGTAGGAAATTTGTAGATCCACGTAGATTCCAGAACTTTCCCAGACAGAAATTTGAGAAAAAAGTGATTTTTTTCAGCTAAATTTGAGGTTTGCAGGGGATTCTGGGTAGGAAAACATTGGGGGACCCACGCAAGCCATACCTCCCTGGACCCCTCTGGGTCTTTAGTTTTTAGAAATGTGTGGGTTTGGTAGGTTTCTCTAGATGGCTGCCGACCCCGGGACCCAAAACTCAGATGCCCCCTACTTATCCGAAAATGACCTGGTTTTGCAAGGGGGTCACATGAGATTTAGGCCCCGGGCTCAGCGGCCATCTTGGAAAACTACCAAACCCACACATTTCTGAAAACTAGACACCCGGGGGAGTCCAGCGAGGTATGGCTTGCGTGGATCCCCCAATGTTTTCATACCCAGAATGCCCTGCAAACCTCAAATTTAGCTGAAAAAAATCACTTTTTCTCAAATTTCTGTGTGGGAAAGTTCTGGAATCTACGTGGATCCACAAATTTCCTGCACCAGCATTCCCCAGGTCTCCCAATAAAATGATACCTCACTCGCGTGGGTGGGTCAAGTACCCGCGACAGGCAAGAGCCCAAAAGTATTGAGGAGACATCAAAATGACCTATCACAAAACATCCTGGTTTTGCAAGGTGGGTCACCTGGGTTTTGGCCCGAGCTCGGCGGCCATCTTGGGAAACTACCAAACCCACACATTTCTGAAAACTAGACACCGGGAAGTCCAGCGAGGTATGGCTTGCGTGGATCCCCCAACGTTTTCCTACCCAGAATGCCCTGCAAACCTCAAATTTAGGTGAAAAAAACAAATTTTTCACATATTTTTGGGTGGAATCACCGTGCCGGCACAAATGTCCTGCCCCACAGCGTTCCCCTCAGTCTCCTGAGTAAAATGATACCTCACTTGTGTTGGTGAGGCAAGGGCCTGTGACTGGGAAGAGCCCAAAACATAAGAAATAAGGGTATAGCAGCGAGAATTCTAAGCGCTACATTTTTCTTAAAATACGTTTTTAGCCAATTCTGCATTGGACACCCACACAAGTAAGGTATCATTTTACTCGGGACACTAAGGAGAACGCTGTGGGGTAGGACATTTGTGCCGGCATGGTGATTTCACACAAAAATATGTGAAAAATGTGTTTTTTTCAGCTAAATTTGAGGTTTGCAGGGGATTCTGGGTAGGGAAACATTGGGGGATCCACGTAAGCCGTACCTCATTGGACTCCCCAGGGTGTCTAGTTTTCAGAAATGTGCGGGTTTGGTAAGTTTCCCTAGATGGCGGCGAGCCCGGGGCCTAAGAACCAGGTGCCCCCCCTAAAACCAGGTAGTTTTGTTATAGGTAATTTTGAAGTCTCCACAGTATGATTTGGGCCATTTCCTGTTGCAGCCACTATGCCTACCCACACAAGTGAGGTACCATTTGTATCGGGAGACCTGGGGGAATGCTGGGTGGTAGTAAATTTGTGTCAGCCCGGTGATCCTACAACTTCCCCACACAGGAATGTGAGAAAAAATTCATTTTTTCAACAAAATTTGAGGTTTGCAGGGGATTCTGGGTAGGGAAATGTTGGGGGACCCACGCAAGCCATACCTCGCTGGACTGCCCAGGGTGTCTAGTTTTCAGAAACGTGTGGGTTTGGTAGTTTCCTAAGATGGTTGCCCAGCCCGGGGCCAAAAACCCAGGTGACCCCCCCTTGTAAAAACCAGGTTGTTTTGTGATAGGTCATTTTGATGTCTCCTCAATACGTTTTGGGCCCTTGCCTGTCGCCGGTACTTGAACCACCCACACAAGTGAGGTACCATTTTTCTCGGAAGACTTTGGGGAATGCGGGGTGGGTGGAATTTTGTGGATCCACACACCTTCCAGAACTTTCCACCACAGAAATGTGAGGAAAATATGTTTTTTGGGACAAATTATGAGGTTTGCAAGGGATTCTGGGTAACAGAACCTGGTGAGAGCCAGACAAGTCACCCCATCCTGGATTCCCCTGGGTGTCTAGTTTTTAAAAATGTATAGGTTTGCTAGGTTTCCCTAGGTGCCGGCAGAGCTAGGGTTCAAAATCTACAGCTAGGCACTTTGCAAAAAAAGGGTCCATTTTCACGGTGAACATGTGGTGTGTCCATGTTGCGTTTTGGGCCGTTTCCTGTCGCGGGCACTTGGCCTACCCACACAAGTGAGGTACCATTTTTCTCGGAAGACTTTGGGGAATGCGGGGTGGGTAGAATTTTGTGGATACACGCAGATTCCAGAACTTTCCACCACAGAAATGTGAGGAAAATGTGGGTTTTTTTTACAAATTTTGAGGTTTGCAAGGGATTCTGGGTAACAGAACCTGGTGAGAGCCAGACAAGTCACCCCATCCTGGATTCCCCTGTGTAGTGTAGCTCCTATTTCCCTAATAGGCTCTGCGCATTGCAATAATATATCCTATAGGTTTGACATAGGACTAAGGTCAGTATGTCCCTATCGAGTATATTAAACTTAATTACTTGTGCCAGCTAGCTCAGAGGCCACTAGAAACTCCTTGACGACAAGAAGGGAGTAGTTTCTGGCAGCCGCAAAACATGACCACTTTGTTTCCCTTTAGAATCAGAACGTGTCCCAGAGTCGTGGAAACAATAGATAACTATTTCACTCAGCTCAATCGTGCATGCTTAGTTTTCCTCAAAGTTACACAGAAAGAACAGACGGGCATTTCAATAAAAGATTTATTGAACAGTCTTGTTTCTGGTGTAAGTAAAATGTGCTGTTACGATCACAAGACAGTATGCAAGATAAATAATGTACAGTGTGAGCAGTAGAAATAAATAATACTGCGATAGCATTATCTTTTAGTATATATGCATTTACATAAATGACACAGACTAAAAATGCGAGTACTCATACGATGCGTTTCTAACCTGGTTCTATCCCAATGTACCTAACCTAACCTAGGTGTAGGGAGAGGTATGAAGTAGGTGAAGTATTCCTTACTATGGTATACTAAGAGTATGTTAAGCCTAGTATGCCTAGTATGCCAAGAGTCCCTCTAGGTTCTAGTCAGCTCCATACCTGAAGAATGAGAGAGGTAGGAATCTCTTGCCAGACTCGAACTCCAACACCCCGCAAGGGAAGTCAGATCACTGGAAGCTGGACTCTCTGCGTGCAGGGATGACAGCGTCTTCTCAGTGCGTCAGGCCGGAAAACGGACTCCTCTGAAGTCGAGGTCTCCTCTGATTTACAGGGGCTAGGGAAGGTATATTTATACCTGAGAATTACCTCAGAATGTTAGCATTGACGTGAGTCGGACAGCGGAAGACGTCATGAATGAACCCCTAAGGAATAATGGTTCATGCATAATATATGAGTCCTTGAAGAAATCAATAGTCCTGGGCTAGGGAAACTCCCGCAGCCTAAGGGTCTGTTCTTCACGAACTCGTTGTGATGTTAGGGAGAACGGATGTCGGAGACCATGCCTGTATTTGGAGCGCACGGTTTAATGCCTAAATAGGACTGGGATTTTATGCCTATATAAGGGCAGGGCGAATTGTGCCTATATAAGCACATGATACTGGAAAGCCCGTTTATGGACACCCTAAGAGGAATACAACACCCACTCCACTTTCGTGTGTACGATAATACTAAAATGCTAAACATTTAAAATGCTAAACATTAAACGGAGTACCGCATATTAAAAAATATTTCTTAAAAGCATTAAAAAACATAGTAAAATGCAAAAGGTACTGTACATATGAAGCAATGCTTTTCATTTCAGGCATAAAGTTCGAAATTAAATGCAATGGGAATGAAATAAGCAGTAATATTTACATGTGACAAAAATGATCGATAAGTTGTACAAAAATCAAAATCATTTCATGTCATAAAATTAATGAACTGTTATAGACACACAAGATGACTAAGTGTCCGTGGAAGTACCGCGAAGTCCGTACTATAAGGCTAGTTCTACTTTAAGCAAATTGAAGTGCCATTTTAGTACGAAAAATGGGAAAAAGTTCAATTTTGGTAAAGTTCCAAGTTTTTTGAAAATGAAGGCCAAATTGTTACTGCATCTCTGGAACACTGTATGCTGAATCAGAGTCAGTTTACGGGTCTGGTGTAAACATGAGATCATCTATTTCTATAGACAAAACATCATCCACTGTAGTTGGTGTCAGTTGGAACACCTCGTGTAGTAGATTAATTGCACAGAGATGTGAAGCATCGCTTCCAGCATAGGTTGCCGCAGCAATGTTCGCGTCCGTTGTTACCTGTGTGCCTGTAGATCTTTCTCGTACCTCAGCAGCAGCCGGAAGCGTCTGTGAGATCTCAATGAATGCTGACATCAGGATTGGTAGCCTCTGGGGACAACACAGAGCATGGGCCGTTATCGGGACCAGCAGAGTATCGACGTCCGTTGGCGTTGCTGATGGAAATGTTAGACAGGTGTCCAACACGCATTCTTCACCGCATAGCAGGCATTGTAGAACAGGTAAGATGCAATCTTGCCAGATTGGTCTGAATGACAGGAACCACGTGGTATTCAGGTCCCGTAGACGAGTCATGCCCAATAGCTGTACTATTCGCTCACGGCACTTTCGTTCAAGGAGAGCTTTCTCCATTTCGCTTGGAGTGATGTCTGCGAATAGGCTGGCCATAGCGCAATAGCAGGAAGAGAAATAGAATTCCGGCAACAAGTGCTAGAATCAATGGTATGCCACCAAACACCGAATGTGCAAAGTTCGGGATGATACCGAGTATTGCCTGGAAAGGTGCTAACAGACCGGAGCAGATGCTCTTAAATACATGTATAATTCCTGTTGTATCAGACATATTGAAGATACGTCCTATCATTTCTACGAAATGTATAGGGCAGTTTGTATGTATTAAAGTCTGTATCTCAGCCAAAGTCCTTGCTACTTGTAGATCATAGGTTTCTTTGGCCGAGGTCAAAGGCACTGTTTGCTGTAAAAGCATGGCTTTCATTCTGCTCAAAGTATCAAATCTTATAAAAGAGACGTTCAGCGAAGGCCATAGAGGCAACTCCCTGACTGTGTCTATTGGGGCAAACAATACTTGCATACAGCAAGTGACCCTGGAGTTGACCGTTACTAGATATGGGATGCCTGGCAACATGCCGCAGCAACTCTGATCATTCAACATGAGGTAACTCCCATTCGAAAGTTGTCCAAACGTTAGATTAATCACAGCAGCTGGTGTACCCTGCTGATGGCAAGACAAATTTGCCACAGAACCATTACAAGCCCCGTGTACAGAAATGTCCTGACATATAAGTGAACCGCTCAGTGCATGTTTACAGTGTGTACCGCTCAAAAACACTTCACGATCCCCACTCCAACATCTATATGTATACGGTAAATCCCAAGATGTCTTAATGTATTCCTTACCAAACCTTTCATATTTGCCTGCTTGCATTTGTCTGAGGCAATACTGAAACTGAAAAGTAGTCACAGGTAATGTTATTTTGCCATGAATGAGCCATTCGGTAGCTGGTTTTTCTGCCACTGTGAATGGTAATTTTTCCAGTTCTTCAATGCTCAGCACTGTATACCTTGCTCCTCTTTGTGCCAATTCGATCTGTTTATCAGTTAGATTGTATTCCGCAAACAGAGCTGACGTGTTGATGAAACGCCAAGGCACATAGCCCGCTCGCAAAGATTGCAGCGTCCAGCTTAATAACCCAATAGAACGTAATTGAGACTGACCTTGTTGTAACATCGCCAAATCTTGTTCTAGTATGTCGATAGCAGAGGATACAATGCCATCCAATGAATATATTCTGGAGGACAAAGTTGTTAACCCATTGTCGACCACAGAGAGGGTTTTCTCTAAATACGATCAAGTTCACGTATTCGTTCTGCGGCCTCCATCTGTGACACTTTCCATGCTTCATTATAGGCAGCATAAATGCCGGCATATATGAAACGTTTTTGACGCGGTTTTCTTGGTCCAAGCAAGAATTCCCTAAGATCTGCGTCCTCTTTAAGTAAGGATAAGTGTTGTTTCACATCCTGTAGTGTAGACTTATGCAGCCAATCGAGGCATAATTTTCCTACACTGTATGTTGTTACTACCCCCGGATGCTGTCTTTGGACGTATCTTGGGTCTGGCCTATGAATAGTAAAGCCCTGAGTTTTATTCAGGAATCTTTCCTGACAGTTATTCGTGTTTGTGGGCCAGATCAACCATTTTTTCCAATCAGGATTAGATCTGTTGAGTTGTAGTATATTGTCAACTGTCACCACTGCCTGTGTATCGTTATCACTGGCAGGAGTTGGCACAGAAGGTGTTTTCATCTCTTTGATCTTGGCTAATCCAAGACAAGATGTTTGTTGGACGGTTTCATTCAAAAACATTATTTGTTCAGGGATGATACAGGCTCTAAATAAAGCTTCTATACCCTGTACTTGCCAATCTTTAGTACCCCAGACAGTTTTTGTGTCTATTGTGTCTTTCCATAAGTCGAAACCCTGTCTAGACAGTTGGGCAATAAATGCTGCAGAGTAAATCTGTTTCGTATTTGTTAACATAATTTTCAGTCCTGTTTTGTTTATATTTTTAAAGTAAAATGTTTCTGGGTCAGATGTATTGTAACCTGAAAAATATGGAAACTTGCTAGCAAATGTTTTTGAACTACCTTATGGTGGTGTAGGACAATGTTCCCATTGGTTAAACATAAACACAATTCTTGGATATGCAGATTTATGCAAATAATGATGACCATAGTGGTTATAACAATACAGTTGTTCATAGTCTGATGAACCCTCTAAATATTCATTTTTAGAAAATGCAGCAGATTTTTCTAAGTCAAACATTATGTCATTAACAGTCTCAAAGTCCCAATCATCTGAATAGGTACTGGACGTAATTAGATCACTTAGTGAAATTTTAAACAAATGTGGAATGTTCAATTGTTCCGTCGGGCCGAAGATTTCATAATCTGTTTTGTCCCACACTATACCATCCTGTATAGGAACGGCTGTGATGTTCACTGATGACAAGTCTCTTGCTTCACGATGGGAAGATTTATGTGGTTTCAAAAGTACGTTCACGTCTTTTCCTTCAGTGTTCACATGGATGTATCTGCCACTTATAAGCACGCTCACAGTTGTAACCAAAGCTAGCCAGAGCAGGAAAACAAAAAGTCCAGATATAATCCAGAGTTCAATCCATGGAGAAACCAAATAAGTCTTTTTCAGAAAGTGAAGAAAGTCTTGTACTTGCTGCTTGAGTTTGAATGATGCTGGCGTCGTTTCAGGTTTACTCGGATCTTCTGAGAACGTATCAAAGTTAATGAAATAGCCAGAAGCAGTTCTATCAATTGTTGGAATTGCATCAGGATTTGTAGAAATCACTGGAACCAGTTGATCACTTGCTACATTGGTGTAGACAGGTGTATTTGGACGAACTGTTACTTGGTTTTCAAGAGGGATGAGTTCCATTGCATTGTTGCTCAGTCCTTCATCTGTTACAGCTGAATTCTCGATTGTTATCAGTCTTTCAGTCTGAACCTCTTGGATAGTAGCGAGAGGAGTGCGTCTGCTACTAGGTCGGAGTCCACGAGGCCTACTATTTAGTATTGGCCACATACTGTGGTTTGATGAGGTCGATGGACACAAATCTTTTCTCCTTTCTTCCAGCAAGGGGCGGCAGAAGTACTGTTCTTGTTCCTTGAACAGCTAGGACAGGTACTGGTTGTCTGTAAGAAGGTCCAAATTCTTTCTTGTCCGCAATTTTTTCTCTGACTAGATCCCCAACTTTTGGAATCCAGACAGGCCTTGCTGGGACCGCCGGTTTTTCCCCAGTGGTGGTTGGCTGCAGGAATACGTTGCTTTGGTTTGTTCTTAATTCATTGAGTTCCTGTAAAACAGCCAAACGATCTTTGATATCAAACGGTTTATTTTCCACCACTGTGCCTATGTGTTCAAGGTCTGGTACCCACATTCTTGTCCCAAATAGGACCTCATATGGAGTGACCCCCCCAGAGAACTTCTTGGCAGATTGTTCAATGAGCGTTGGACCCCATTAAGGTGTTTGACCCACCCATCACCCGAACCTAATACCCTAGCTGTTATAGACTGCTTTATGTCCCGGTTTTTCCTTTCCACAACCGAATTTCCCTCAGGATGGAATGGAGAGGAGTACCGCAATGCAACGCCCAGACTGGTCATGGCTTCTTTGTAAGCCAGAGAGCTAAATGCAGGACACTGGTCAGAATGTAGCGTGCCTATTGCGTATGTGCCGATAAAGACTCGCAAATCTTTTATAACAGTTTGAGCGTCAGCCGAGCGCTGTGGCCATATCCATAGGAATCTAGAGCATGAATCCACTGCAACCATGATATATTTATAGTTACCGTCCCTTTGCAAGGGACCGCAGTGGTCCAGGTAAACACAAGCTAATGGTTTGTCTGAAATTAACAGGGGTGTCTGTGCAGGACGTTTCACTGTTGAGACTTTCATCTGTTGGCAAATATCACATTCCAAAACATAGTTTTTAGTTTGTTTCCGAATGCCAGGCCACCAATATCTTTGCTTGAGTAAAGATACTGTCACAGAAACACCTGCATGGGCAGAAGCTATCCCTTCGTGTGCTGCTAGGATTAGTCCTAATCTGCGTTCCTTGTTTGGAATTACCCTATCCCCCACTCCAGGGATTCGAGCAAAAGGAACGTTGTTCGCAACAATTACATAAGAGTACTTGAGTGGAAACCTTTTTGCTAACGCTGCACTGCTGCCCTTGCTTGAAGCATTGACAGCCAACATTATCTCACCGTCTATTTTTGTTTTTGAACGAGTGATCGCAGCTACGGAAGACGTCTGAACAGCCCCCTTTGCGGCTTCGTCAGCCAATGAATTCCCTGCAACGTGAACGCCATCACGTTGATGACTCAGTGTGTGGATCACAGGAGCCTTTGGAAGTTCGTTTTTCAACTGAACTACTTGTTCCCAAAGCATTTTATGCTTTATTGTGCCACCTTTCGCATCTTTGAAACCATTTTCAAGCCAGTTTCGTATATAGTCATTATACGACTGAACACAGTAAAAGGAATCGCACACTATTAGTGTGGGGAATTCTCGATCTGTACTTTCAAGTGCCAGTTTGAATGCTTGTAGTTCAGCTCGCTGAGCTGTACAATCTCCTAGAGATTGAGTTTTTGTGACCATAGGTCTGAAGATGCCATTTCGCATGCGACCTTTAACGATTGCACACGCTGCACTGTAAGCTTGCTTACTCCCTGTTGCGGGCTGTGCAGATCCGTCAGTGTAAATAATAAATTCGTACTGATCAAGAGGCAGAATCTCAGTGGGCAGAGGACATTCTTGTTCATATTGCAGGAATGCTTGTGTTTTTAAATCTGGATCAAAAACATATTCAACATCTGTTGCAGCAAGAGAATTAACCCATTGTATCCATCTTGGATGTAATGCTTTAGCATTTGGAATGCTTGCTTTTGTGATCGCTTCTAAAGCTGGTACCGGGGTTACGACAATAATGCGTTTCCCTTGGGCTAAGGCTCTTTCTTTTGCTACAGCGGTTTGAACTGCTGTTAGAATTTTTTCAGTTGAACTGAAGCGCATTTCCGCTTGTGTGTACAAATGAGATTTGTATGCGATTGGTATTTTCTCACCCTCATTGAAGGTTAAGTAGGTGAATCCGCATTGACCCGAAATTATTCGGATCACCAAATGTCGTTGACTTACGTGTGTTTGTAAGTGATTTGTTGCTAACATGTTAGCCTGGAGTGAACGCAAGACTTCTGTGTGTTCCTGTGTCCAGTTTTTGATTGAAAAATCAGGTTTGATTAATGCATAGAGAGGTTTAACCCTTTCTGCATAATTTAGAATGTATGTTCTTCCAAAATTTAGGAAACCCAGGATGGATTGTAAGTTTTTAGCGTTTTTGGAGGTTGGAGCAGCGCACATTTTTCTAGAAAGTTAGCTGCCAAGCTCTTGCCTTCACTTGAAAGCTCATATCCTAAAAATAGGACATTGAGATGGGCAATTCGGGACTTTTTAAATTTGAACTTGTAGCCCTCAGAGGCGAAACCCAGTATAATGGTGCGCACCCTGTTCAAGTGTTTGTCCAGGTCATCGTCTGTCAGATAGATGTCATCGACATAGGACAATGCCTCATTGTCATAAATTTGTAGTAACTCCGTTACCCTCGCTGAGAATAACCCTGGGCTGTTCTTGAACCCTTGTGGGAGTCGACAAAAGTGACGCTGGGTCCCCATTATGGAGAATGCTGTTAAGTACCTGCTTTCAGGTGCTATGTTTTGACAAAAGAAACCATTTGAGATGTCTAATGTGGTTTTATATTTTTTACGCACAATGTTATTCATTAATGCTGTGCTATGTGCATTTTGCACGGCAAAGGTTTTAGAACAAGTGTTTAAGTGTCTGTAATCCAAAACTAGACGATATGTATTGTCTGGTTTGGAGACAGGAAACAAAGGATTGTTCATTGAGGAGGTGCATGTTTCAATCACCCCTTGGTATTCAAGTTGATCTAAAATCTCCCTGACCTGTTTTTTAGCTTCTTGCTTTATTGGGTACTGCCTTTGTGCAGTTGGTTCATGTTTCAGATGTATTTTATGGTGAGGTGAGTCCTCATCCCATCCTACATGATTTTTATAGAATGCTGGGACCTGGGCCACTGCCCATTTCCTGGCATATGTATATTTTAGGTGTATTGGAATATGGTTGGAGAAGGCAGGCATAATAATGTCCTCGCCATGTGGGCACTCCCTGACAAATTGTGGTGGCCAGTCTTTTTCTGCTAGAAGTATGTCATAGCCCCTTGATAGTCTTTCCCAAAAAGTGCTTTCACCTGTCTAGGTTTGTCTCCCTCCATCCGGAGTGTTATTTCATATAACTTTTGTGGAGTACTAACCCTGGTGTCTACAGTCTCAACTGTAATGTACTCATTCAAGTCCACTATCTCCAGAAGTTCCTTCAGGTTCTGGCGAGCTATTGTGACTTCTGCTGCACTGTCCAGCATTGTCTGAGCCCATTCTCCGTTCTTGAGTTGTGTTCTCAGTATTCTCGGCATGTCTGATCTTTAGACCTGCTACTTTCTTTTGGAGAATTGAGGTTTTGCTTTAGTTTTTGGAGCGTGTTTTTCGTCTTTCGATTTCACGCGTTCTTCTCTATGTTCCGTTCGTCCTCTTCTTTCCGAAGTCTGTGATGAGATCTGAAAGGGACGAGAGGAACGTGTATCAGTATCTTGATACCTGTCAGGCTTTCTCAAATTATCCCTATTCCTGAGGTTATACATCCTTTCAGAGGGCTCCTTTTGAGGAGACCTACCTCGGGATTGAGATTGTTTCTCATTTGAATTTTGTTTATTAGTCTCCCACTTCTTTTTAGAAGATGTAGGAGTTTGTTTACTTGAGTCCTTCTCAGGACTTTCAGATAGTTTCGGCTTCACTGGTCTTCCACCCAAACTATCTCTGCCTAATTCTGCATATGATTGTTCTATTATTCTGGGTAGCTCAGTTTGATGTTCTGTAACATCGAATTCCCTTAACTTCTGGCGGATCGCCACTGCTGCTGCCTCCCCTTTAATATTAGATAATATTATTGTTGAGACCTGGTCGAAATTTTTCAGTAATTTCATACCTAAATTTAGAGCAGGCTCTGCCCCGTATTCATTTTGAATTTGTTTCAGGACATCAGGTATTACCGCAATTGACAGAATGCCATGTGTTTTAGTATAGATGGCAGCAAAGACTGAGCCCCAAGTGGTGCAGTCTTCCAGTTGTGGTGTGATCCCCATCGGTAAACTGATTGTCAGTATTCTGTGTTTCTCATGCGGGCTAGTATTTGGAAATACTGCTTCGATTTGAGTAATTTTTTGAGCTATCCAAAATGGAATTTGCTCACGTTTTGTGGGCATTTTACCCATGACTGCGTATAGAGTCTGTGGTGTAATTTTTAGTGTATTCCCCTGGTGAGGAGTTTGATTTGGAAGTGTTAATGGTGGTTGGACTGTGAAAGTCCGCATGACATATTGTACCAATTGTCTGTAGATTTTTATTAGTTCTTGTAGTTGAACAAGTAATTCCTCGTCTGACATTTCCTCAATGTCAGGATGAGGTGTGTAGCCGGCTAGAATCGGCCATGTTGCTCCTGGTCTACCTAGTGGACCGAGTCTGGTAATGTTTCTGTGATGTTTTAGGGCGCCTTTAAACCAAAGCTGATGCTCCTGGTATGTTAATGGAATTTCAATATCCTCGAAAGGAATGTATTCCTCTGGTGGATCATCTTCTTTGTAGAAGTGAAACATGTGTGTTACTGGATTGGATTCAGGAAATATTACCCATGAATAGAATACCTCTGTCTGAAAGGATTCGTGTGCCTCTATCATGAAAACTGCTCTACCTCCTCTTGGTGGTAGGCCGTGTTTTATGAGTTTTAGAGTGATGGCTCTTCTTAAGTTTTGAGGGATGTCTATAACACCCTCCTCGGTTTCATTTAAACCTGTAATGTTAAAAACTGCTGCTTGGGCTGGATCAGCCGCAGCTCCACCGTTTCCGGTGGCATTGTCGGAGTCAGGCATTTTTTTGTTTTTTGAAAAATGTAGAACAAGTTTCAAGGAAACAAAGATAAGGTGCACAATATTTTTGGAACACTGTATCCTTCAACGTTGAGCAAACCAAACAGCTAATATATAGGGTACTGCCCTATGTAGCCGTGGTGGATACTTAACCCTGCCCACTCCAGACGTCTTTTGGAGTATATGGGTAGGGGTCTCTGAGAGAAAAAGCACGGCTGAGTTACTCAGTATCTAACGTTGAATTACCGCCTTACCAAACTGTTGGGCGCCATGTAGTGTAGCTCCTATTTCCCTAATAGGCTCTGCGCATTGGAATAATATATCCTATAGGTTTGACATAGGACTAAGGTCAGTATGTCCCTATCGAGTATATTAAACTTAATTACTTGTGCCAGCTAGCTCAGAGGCCACTAGAAACTCCTTGACGACAAGAAGGGGTAGTTTCTGGCAGCCGCAAAACATGACCACTTTGTTTCCCTTTAGAATCAGAATGTGTCCCAGAGTCGTGGAAACAATAGATAACTATTTCACTCAGCTCAATCGTGCATGCTTAGTTTTCCTCAAAGTTACACAGAAAGAACAGACGGGCATTTCAATAAAAGATTTATTGAACAGTCTTGTTTCTGGTGTAAGTAAAATGTGCTGTTACGATCACAAGACAGTATGCGAGATAAATAATGTACAGTGTGAGCAGTAGAAATAAATAATACTGCGATAGCATTATCTTTTAGTATATATGCATTTACATAAATGACACAGACTAAAAATACGAGTACTCATACGATGCGTTTCTAACCTGGTTCTACCCCAATGTACCTAACCTAACCTAGGTGTAGGGAGAGGTATGAAGTAGGTGAAGTATTCCTTACTATGGTATACTAAGAGTATGTTAAGCCTAGTATGCCTAGTATGCCAAGAGTCCCTCTAGGTTCTAGTCAGCTCCATACCTGAAGAATGAGAGAGGTAGGAATCTCTTGCCAGACTTGAACTCCAACACCCCGCAAGGGAAGTTAGATCACTGGAAGCTGGACTCTCTGCGTGCAGGGATGACAGCGTCTTCTCAGTGCGTAGGGCCGGGAAACGGGCTCCTCTGAAGTCGAGGTCTCCTCTGATTTACAGGGGCTAGGGAAGGCATATTTATACCTGAGAATTACCTCAGAATGTTAGCATTGACGTGAGTCGGACAGCGGAAGACGTCATGAATGAACCCCTAAGGAATAATGGTTCATGCATAATATATGAGTCCTTGAAGAAATCAATAGTCCTGGGCTAGGGAAACTCCCGCAGCCTAAGGGTCTGTTCTTCACGAACTCGTTGTGACGTTAGGGTGGACGGATGTCGGAGACCATGCCTGTATTTGGAGTGCACGGTTTAATGCCTAAATAATGACTGGGATTTTATGCCTATATAAGGGCAGGGCGAATTGTGCCTATATAAGGACATGATACTGGAAAGCCCGTTTAAGGACACCCTAAGAGGAATACAACACCTGGGTGTCTAGTTTTCAAAAATGTATAGGTTTGCTAGGTTTCCCTAGGTGCCGGCTGAGCTAGGGTTCAAAATCTACAGCTAGGCACTTTGCAAAATAGTGTCAGCTTTCACTGTAAAATGTGGTGTGTCCATGTTGCGTTTTGGGCCGTTTCCTGTCGCGGGCACTTGGCTTACCCACACAAGTGAGGTACCATTTTTCTCGGAAGACTTTGGGGAATGCGGGGTGAGTGGAATTTTGTGGATCCACGCAGATTCCAGAACGTTCCACCACAGAAATGTGAGGAAAATGTGTTTCTTTGGACAAATTTTGAGGTTTGCAAGGGATTCTGGGTAACAGAACCTGGTGAGAGCCAGTCAAGTCACCCCATCCTGGATTCCCCTGGGTGTCTAGTTTTCAAAAATGTATAGGTTTGCTAGGTTTCCCAAGGTGCCGGCAGAGCTAGGGTTCAAAATCTACAGCTAGGCACTTTGCCAAAAAAGGGTCCGTTTTCACTGTGAAAATGTGGCGTGTCCACGTTGCGTTTTGGGCCGTTTCCTGTCGCAGGCACTAGGCCTACCCACACAAGTGAGGTACCATTTTTCTCGGAAGACTTTGGGGAACGCGGGGTGGGTGGAATTTTGTGGATCCACGTAGATTCCAGAACTTTCCACCACAGAAATGTGAGGAAAATGTGGTTTTTTTTAACACATTTTTAAGTTTGCAAGGGATTCTGGGTAACAGAACCTAGTGTGAGCCACACAAGTCACCCCATCCTGGATTCCCCTCAGTGTCTAGTTTTCAAAAATATATAGGTTTGCTATGTTTCCCTAGGTGCCGGCTGCGCTAGGACCCAAAATCCACAGGTAGGCACATTCCGAAAAAAAAGTCAGTGCTAGTGGGCTTTCTGCCGCCCTGGGAAGGGGGGAAATCAGGGGCTATTGCCCCGATATGCCCTCAAGGGGGGCAGAAAGACTGTTGCTATTCTTTTGGGGGGTTGGGGGCATTGGGATGCCCATTCTGGTCAGCCCCAGCCCCTGCGTATAAAAAAGTCAGCATATTCGCTGGGGCATAGTGGGCTTTCTGCCCCCCCCGGGGGGAGATCAGGGGCTACTGCCCCCATCTGCCTCCTGGGAGGGGCAGAAAGACTGTGGCATCTTTTTTGGGGTGGGTGGGGGCATTGGCATGTCCATTCTTGGCAGCCCCCACCCCGAACTTTGGAGAACAAAAATCCCTGGTGGCTAGTGGGCTTTTTGCCCCCCCGGGGGGTGCAGATAAGGTGCTATTGCCCCATCTGCCTCCCAGGGGGGTGCAGAAAGACTGTAGCATTTTTTATTTGGGTGGGGGCATTGACATGCCCATTCTGGGCAGCCCCCACCCTTACCTGTATTAAAAAAAATCCCTGGCGCTTAGTGGGCTTTCTGCCCCCCCGGGGGGGGCAGAAAGTCTTTTGTTATCTTTGGGGGGTGGGGTGGGGGAATTTGCATGCCCATTCTGGGCAGCCCCCAACCCGGGCCTATAAAAAAAAGAATCCCTGGCATCTAGGGTGCTTTCTGTCCCCCCGGGGGGGGCAGAAAGACTGGAATTTTGTGGGAGGGAGGGGTGGGGGCATTGGCATGCCCTTATTGGGCAACCTCCACCCCTAAATTCACCAGGGAGAAAAAAAAAACCTGGTGTCTAGTGGGCTTTCTGCCCCCGGGGGGGCAGATTGGGGGCTACTGTCCCGGGCAGAAAGACTGTACCTTTGCAGCGGAGGGGTGGGGGCATTGGCATGCCCATATTGGGCAGCCCCCACCCTAATTATAATTTTTTTTTAAATCCCTGGTATCTAGTGGGCTTTCTGCCCCCCCAGGGGGACAGAAAGACTGGGATTTTGTGGCCGGGGGGTGGGGGCATTGGCATGCCCATATTGGGCAGCCCCCACCCCTAATTAATATGTAAACAAAAATCCCTGGTATCTAGTGGGCTTTCTGCCCCCCCGGGGGGGCAGATTGGGGGCTACTGCCCCATCTGCCCCCCAGGGGGAGCAGAAAGACTAAATTTGCCCATTTTCATATGGGGGAGCAAAGGCCCTTGCCCAAGGGGCCGCTCCCCCCTCCCTGGTGCCTAGTGGGTGGATCCCTGCTTGGGGATCGCCCTCCTGGGGCAATCCCCAAGCTGGGATCTACTGGGGAGGGATACCATTGGAAAGGGGAGATTCTCCCCTTTCCAACGATACCTCTCCCGTCTTTCTACGTGCTCAGGGGGCTGAGATAGCCCCCTGAGCACGTAGAAAGGGAAACTGAAATGAGCCTCTTGACTCATTTCAGTTTCGGTTTCACTAAAATGACGTCAGCGCGACGTGCGCGCTGATCGTCATTTCAGGGAAACCAGTGGGGGGCCTCGGGAGCTGGGGAAGCTCTTCCCCAGCTCCCGAGGCTCTTGGGAGGCTCTTGGGAGGTAAAGGGAATCCCTCTGGTGCCCGCACCAGAGGGATTCCCAGTGCCATGGCGTCGGACGCGCCGGAGCCGTCCGACGCACATGAGCACTGATGCGTCGGACGGCTCCCGCGCGTCCGACGCATCGAAGGGGTTAAGAAAGAATGAAACCAAAGCAATGCAGTTTTTCTGATTCCAAGGGAGTTCCTACTTGGAATGAGGGTGTCGTGTGAGATAGCGTCAGATGCAGCGCCCAAATCCAGTAGAATGAGTGCTGCTCTGTTGCAATGATCTATGATGAAATGAAGATCTACAGCACTCGTAAGCAGGGTTCTCTCCATGCTGGTAGAAGAGTAAAAAACCAGACTGCACAGAATTTAATAAGTTATGTGATTCAACATAGCAAGCAAGCTGAGCATTTACTTTTTTCTACAGGATTTTATTTCCATACGGTAACAGAGATATAGGCCTAAAATTACTTACCATTTGAGGGCCATTTGTGGCCTTTTTCAACAGTGGAATTTGTTTCCATTGCAAATGGACATTAGCAGTAGAAAACAAACTTTTGCATAACCCAGTCGGCAAAGGGGCTAGAATGCTAGTTCAATATGATAGGTACATGCAGGACAGGGATTTAATGGAGAGTGTGATTTGATAGATTTTGCTGTACTGTTAATGATATCAGTTGAAAGTCCTTTGGCATGGTAGGAATCAATTGTAGACACAACACAAAAAGAGAGGTTGACGGGGAGCACTTGATTAAACCAAACACATACCTCTCCCTAAAGTACAATAAATAACACAAAGAGGTACTTGTGGTGTATAAAATAATGTGTATCTATACTGAAGACAAGTGTTTTGTTAAGTACTGTAACCCTCACCCACACTTAAGTGGCATGCTTCATCATCGGGTCCCTCCTTACCCTAGGACCGAAGGTACCTGGTGTGGGCTACAACTGCCTATGATAGGGAGTTACTCTTGAGGTGTTTTGAAATGGTATGGGCCCTTGGAAAGATGTTGGTCTGGTTGAGGGGTGCAGAGTTGTTGGATATGGTTGAAGTGAATTAAAACTACCTCTTGGTAGGCTGAATCAGAATTCTATTTGGGTGCCTTCAATGGATAGATTAAAAAGTAAAAAGGAGTTGTTATGTTATGTTATGTTAATTAAACTTGATATAGCGCGCAAATCACCAGGGGGCATCTCGGCACTGTTGCAGAAACAAGATCAAGGAAACGGGAAAGATGTTCAAAATAGATAAGCTTTGAGTTGTTTACTAAATTTACAGTAGTTTGGAGAGGAGCGCACGTGAAGAGGAAGCTTGTTCCAGTACATGGGGGCAAGCTAGGAAAAAGCCTTTCCACCGCTGCGCGTTTGGCGAATGCGGGGAACACACAATAAGGCTTTATCGCGGGATCTTAAATTGCGACAGGGAGAGTTTACTTTTATTTTTATATAGCAGGCCTTTGCCTTTTAAGGCATTATACGTAAGACAGCACATCTTAAAATAAGAGCGCTTCTTCACTGGCAGCCAGTGTAGTTCTTTCAGCAGAGGAGCTGAGGAAGTGCCAGAAGGACAATTAAGAATAAGCCTGGCTGCAGTGTTTTGAACAACCTGGAGTTTGGAGACAAATGTTTCGCTGACCTCTGCCAAAAGGGCATTGCCATAGTTTAGTCTGCTTATTACTATGGCCTGGACCAACGTTCTACGAACAGTGGTAGGGAGGAAGGGGAAAATTCTGCGCGAAAGGCGTAAATTATAGTAGCATGTGCCAATAGTAGCGGAAATGTGCTCTTTCATTGTTAAGGCTTGGTCCAGTTTTATCCCCAAATTCTTTACTGTTTGTTTAGGCACGGGAGTGACACCCAGTTGGTGAGGCCACCAGTCATCCGTCCAGATAGAGGAGGCTTTGCCAAACAGCATGATCTCCGTCTTATCTGCATTCAACTGGAGATAGTTCTCGTTCATCCAGTCGGAGATGGCTAACATACCTGATGCGAAACGCTTTTTTGTCGCTATCAGGTCCTGGCCAAGTGTAAACATCAGCTGGCTGTCATCTGCGTATAAGATTATATCAAAGCCGAAACTCTCTGCAATCCCAGCCAGAGGAGCCATGTAGATATTAAACAAGGGGGGGGCTCAGGCATGAGCCCTGCCGAGTAAAACGTCAATATAATATGTAGGGGTTGATATGTTTCTGCCTAGCTTATGACCTTACAAAGAGGTTCCTGGCATTCATCAGCATCATAAATATATGTCAGTCTACAAAATATTGTAGATGAAGTGTTATAAAGTGTGAATGGACCGATTGTTTTAGGAATCAATTGTAGCCATGGACTGAAAACTCAAGCAGATAAGGGAATTTTTTTCCAGAGAGTCGCAAAGCTCCTACAATGGAATAATTAACACTAAACAGGCCTCAGGCGCTGACTAAATTTTAACAATCTTGACCAGCTCTGTAGGAGAGCTTTTGGTGGCTTCAGTTTTTTGGGAATAAACAGCAGCTCGTGCTTTGTAAATAGAAGTTTTATAGTTTTTAAAGCAGAGCAATGGGTGATTTTAATACTCTTGTTATGTGCTTTTCTCTAATTTTTTTCCAAACCTTTCATTAGCGTTTGATAGTCGCAAGGTCCTTCATGTACCATGGTGACAATATAGTTGACCTAAAGTTACATCTTACTTTAAGAGAAGCTATATCATTGAAGGCTACTTCAATCCAGATACTGTGGCAGCAGAGTCCTCACACATTGGTGGCAGCAGAGTCCTCAGATGTTTGCCCTGTAAAACTAACGAGGGATAGATGCCTTGTGAGAGCTTGATCTAGTTGAGTTTTAGAAATTTTAACCCAGGATCTGGATTGACTAGCCAAATCGTTCTCATGGGAAGCACAGACACTAAATGGCAAGGGCAAGGAAACTGTCCATGTATAAGGAATAGGAGGACTGGCACCCAGACAATTCTCACAGGAGACAATGTAAACAAATTTTGACCCTTGGTGTTTGGGAGTAGAAATTAGCTTATTCAGACCAATATGGCTAAAGCATCAATTAATAAGACATATTCAGATTTACTTGCTTTCCTGAATCACATATAGAAATCTCCAAAAATGGTATAGTTAGAATTTTGTAAGAGGATAGGTGCTGCCCATTGATCTAAATTACACACAACACTTCCACAGAGCCCAGAAAGGCAAGAAACCAGTGTGACCGAGGAAAAGCCAGAATGAGAAGCTGTGGCATGAAAACAAACAGTTTATGCAAAATTGGCCATTTGTTTGCAGGCCAGTGTAACATTTAAAGAAAAATTGTGTACAATTGCAAAATCACCTTCTAATTTGTGCAAGCGGTCCTAACAGAGGATGTTGTAACTTGGGGGGATTGCTAGGGCCCAAACTGGATCAGACATATCTTTAAGCCATACTTCTGGCAAAATATTAGATCTAGAGAAAGGGAGGAAATAAAGTCACGAACTTCTATCTTATGACTAACTAAGGAGCACGTGTTAAGCACAGGACAGTTAAATGAACAGTGAGTATAAAGCTGCTTACCAATGAAGAGCTGATGGGATTTGAGCGAATTGAAGAGATCGAAACTAATTGAGTGGAACCCAGTGTCTCAAATATGAGGTTAAGAGCAGAATAAGAACATAAAGATAGCAAAGCTTTACTGGAATGTTATAAAGTGTAATGAAGTTAAAAAATATAAAACTAAATAACACTTTAAAACTTATTTTATGAATTTAAATATTTAAAAAAGGAAAGCATGTTTTAATCCTAAAATTGCAAAAATGAGAAATAAAAATATAAAGTTAAGTTTAAGCCAAAAAAGTTAAACGTGACAAAACATCAATGCGATATTGAGACATTAGGAAAGAGCAATTTGAGACTGGGAAACAGACACAGATCCACAGACATATACAAGGCGTCTGGAAGATGTAAATAAGGACGGTGAGAACACTGAACAAGGGATTCTGAGACACACACTCAAGGAGTTCAGATACAGACAGTGGGGCTTCCTCCGCAGATCAACCATCCGAGGCTCCTGTCGATGTCCAGTTCCTCCTGGAAATAAAAACAGAAATGTAATATCAGATAATAGGTACTTTGCCAGCTTGCTAATACCAAGAGAAGATAAAGCGGGAGTCAAGCAGAAAAGAAAATCATATTGCTGCTTCAGCTTCCCACTTTCCCTTTCCACTTCGACTGGCCTCGTCCCCTCTTCTTCCATCTTTCTAGAGCCATTGTTTTCTGCATCTTTTTTTCTTCCCATTATTCTTTCTAAGATTATAAATTGTCACAAGGCCAGGGAAAATGTTAAACAAGGAGGTATTAAGGGAGAGAGTAATAGACATACGAATGACATACTTGGACACAGCTGCTGGGCAATACACAGACTGAATGTCAGGATATTTTACCCAGTTCTTGCAGTTGCATAGACAATCTAGACATTTCAAGGGCATGATACAGATGAATTGCACTGCACAACGTATACAATTAGGATGTATATAAAGTACATTAAGGGGCCAGATGTACGACCACTAGAATTAGCGACTTGCAATTTGCGCAAAATTGCGACTCATAAATTGCGAGTCGCTAATTCGAATGTATGTAGCAAACTGGGCTCCATATTGTGAGTCACAAATGACGCACATCACAATTAGCTAGGAGGCTAATTGCGAGTCGGTAAGCGCTCACAAACAGCGACCGTGGCAGAAAAGGGCATTTTGTGCTCGCATATAGCGACCGTGGCAGAAAAGGCCGTTTTGCGCTCTCAAATAGTGACCGTGGTTTAAAAATCTGCAGAAACACTTCCTGGGACAGCAGAAGGTCCCCAAAATAGGAAGTGGTGTCCCTGGGGGTTCCTGATCAGAAGTCAGAGCAGATGGTATGGTGCAGCAGCACAGACCAACAAGGCTCCAAAAGTAATAGCAAAATGGCCAGCAAGCAGCGTGAGAAGGCAGCAAGGGAGTGTCTGAGCAAACTCATATTTTCCCAAAAAGAACTGGACATCCTGATTGCAGAATGCTGCAACAACCATGAGCAGCTGTTTGGGAGGGCATCTCACACTGTCCCTGAGTCAGACAAATGAAAAATCCGGAGGGAGATCCAGCTATGCATCAATGGCTTGGGTGTGGCAGATAGGTTAATACTCAGATAAAGAAAAGGTGGTATAACCTGCACTCCAGGGTCAAGGAAAGGGTGACAGAATGGCTGTGTGATGTCCAGGGAACAGGAGGAGGTCCATCCAATGTCTCCGTACCATGAACAGCAAAAGCAATGGTGGAGAGTACCCTGGAGAGAGAGGCAGTGGTAGGATTTAGGACCCTCGACATAACTCAACCTCCACCACCCCTAGGAAAGTGTTAAATGTGTACCATATCAGCATTTCAGCCAACACCCTGCTCTCGACATGCATGCCACACACCCTCAACCAAATACACATAGATGCTCCGTTTACATGCCCCAAACCTCACAGCTGGTGTATAAATGAGAAATGTAGTCAGTGACATAAACAGTGCAGTTAAGGTCTGACATGAGCTGAACAACATAGTACTACCACTGAGATAGTGTCTCACTTATCGTTTTTTTTTTCATTTTCCTATTTGCCACATTGATACACCTCTGGGAGGAGAGGAAAGGGCTGATGATGCAGGCGAAGACCAGGAGCAGGACCAGATAGAGGAAGGGCAGGATGGGGCAACAGGGAGTCAGCCAAGTTGTTACAATGTTCAGGTTACTGCTGCATCCAGTTCACCACAGGCTGCAGAGATACATGCCCCAGCATCTCACAAGCCAGCAACAATCCAACACAGTCCTGTCACCAGGGTCCAGCTGCTGCGTCCAACACAGCAATCAGGGAGGTGGCTACAAGCAAGGCTGCACACTCTCTCCCAGGCTCAAGCAGGCAATCAGGTGATGTTTGGTGGTCTGGAACAAGCCATGCTGAAGTTTCAGCACCTGCAGCAAAAACAGATAAGGCTCATTAACACCAAACTGAGCCAGGGCTTTGACAACATCACCCAACAGATGGCTGATAACCAGGCACGCCTTGAGGACAAATTTGATGCTCTTACAGGGGCTATTGGGCAGCTGTGTACTGAGCTGTCAGAGGAGAAAGGGTAGCAAAGGTGCATGGAGCGCTGCCGCGCACACAGGATGGAGGCTATGACCACGGCAATCGGGAGGCTGGCACAGGCAACCACACAACACACATAGCGCACCCTTGGTCTGCAGATTGAGATAGGCCACTACAGTGGTGATATTGCACGAGGGCTGCAACAGATAACAGCTGCAGTTGAAGCAATACAGACCAACAAATTTGCCATTGGAGGAGCAGGCGAGGCAGCAGATAGTGAGGTGTCCAGCCACAGTATTGTCTTGGCTGCAGACACACAAATGCACCGTAGGAGCAACAGCCGCCAGCCTGTCATTCCACCTGCCAAATCCCCCACTGCCGGACATAGAGGCAGGAGACCTTGTGACTACAAATGTGCCATACAGTAGCTTCAATAATTGTTTTGTTGGTGGTGGAGTAACCACATTACATGTATACTTTTGTTTTGTTATGCAGATGTTGATGGGCAGATTGTCCACCAAGTTGTTTGTGTGCCCTGACAATAAAGGGAAACTTTCATTGTGAAATTAACATTTCGTATTGTCATTTGTAGAGGGTAGTGTGTAAATGGGTAGGACGTACCTTGCAAGATAATGTCTGGCTATGTGGTCCTTGCGCCTTCTCCCCTCTGCTGCTGTGCTTCCCTTGCTTGGCTGTTGGACAGGTGGGCAAGGGTCATCATCCTCCGAGTCTGATTCAGAAACCTCTATGCGCAAGCCACCCCTGCAGGCAAGGTTATGGAGTATGGCACAGGATGCCACTATTTTGCAGGCAGTCTCAGGGGCATACTGCAAGGCTACGCCACTCATGTGAAGGCATCAGGAGCGCGACTTGAGGAGGCCAAATGTGCGCTCAATCACAAACCTGGTGCGCCTATGTGCCATGTTGTACCGTCTTTCATGTGGGTTGTTGGGAGACAGGTACAGTGTGAGTATCCATGGTCGCAGGGCTTACGCACTGTCTTCTGGTAGAACATATAAAAGGGTGAGACAACATACAGAGAGTAATGAATGTGTCAATGCGTTTTACTAAGGACATGACATTTCAGTACCTAGTAGGTATCCTTCATCAAATTTCCCTCTTACTAGTCGCTGGTATATGCCACTGTGTCTAAAGATGTATGAGTCATGGGTGCTCCCTGGATATTTAGCTACAATGTCCATGATGATGTTGTGTGCATTGCAGACAACTAATATGTTGAGGGAATGTGCGGTTTATAGTTTCCGGAATATGTATTCTAGGCGAGATGGGGGACATATGGGTACATGGGTCCCATCTATGCACCTGATGACCTGTGGAAAACTTGCTATTCGGTAGAATTGCATTTTTGTATTTTGTTGTTCCATATCAACCCTGGGAAGGTAGATGTGTTGGTATATGTGGTGGAGCATGGCATCTAAGAAAACGCAAAAGCACACTCTGCGACAACCCTCCAGCCACTCAATGACATTTGGTAACTACCACTGGCCAATAGGTGGAGGGAGCACAACACCTGGACATGGTTGGGGATTGCATTACTGCACTAGGTTCTGCTTTCCAGTTGTGGTTTCAAGGTGGCTATTAGCTCTAGAATCACAGTGTTACTCAGCCTGTACTGCTCATATATCTCTTCCTCTGTCTTCTCAAACAAGGTTAGCCTGACTTTGAAAATCCTCTCTTGCCTCCTCGCTATCACTTACAGGACAGACATTATTGAAAGATTTCTGATCCATTCTGGGCTTGTTTTTATAGGTTGGGCCCTATTAACACCTGTTTTTGATTCATGGTAAATCGCATGTGCAAACAGCCCAATTTGCGCATTGTCGCAATTTGCGACTCGTTTGTACATGCAGAATAGTGAGTCACAATTTGCGACTCACTATTCGAGTCACAATTTGCGACTCGCTATTTGGGACACATAAATTCCGCACGCAGTTTTTGCGAGTCGGTAATCAGTCGCATAGCAAATTTTAGATTTGTGAATGCCTGTCGTACATCACATCTGACCCATTTTGCATGCGCAAATTGATTTGCGACCAATTTGTGACTAGCAAAATGCTCGTACATCTGGCTCTATGTAATGAAATAGTGAAAGGCACACAAACAAAATGCATATTTAAAAGTTATAAAAATAAAACTATAGTGGCAAAGCAGTGCACCTGCATTGCACATCCAGTGTACTATTTGTGATTACTAAATTACTGTACACAATAAATACCAGGATTGTGCTGGAAGAGATACAATGTAGAACTGTACAGTTACTATTTGAACACAGGAGGAGGAATACAATACAAAATAAAGTGTCTGCAACCATGTATTAATCCTGAAATATCTACCATTTGTGAACCCTGTGTTTCCAAAATAAAGGATCTGGGGCCACATGTACGACCTTTTTTAGCAGTCACAAACGGGAAATCGCCCCGTTTGCGACCACTAAAAAAGGTTGTGGTATGTACAAACCCTATTTTGCGAGTCGGTAACCTATTGCTGACTCACAAAATAGGGTTTGCGAGTCGCTATCAGGAAGGGGCGTGCCAAGGGCGTCCCTTCCTAATTGCAAGTCGCACTGGTATGTACGATTGTTTTGCAAAACAATCGCAGTTACCATGTACTTCAAGCAGGTGGTAAGCCAGTCACAAACGGGAAGGGGTCCCCCATGGCCCCCTCCCCTTTGTGAATGTATGCAAAAATCTTTTTTAAGAGCAGGCAGTGGTCCCAGGGACCACTGCCTGCCCTTAAAAATTTAAAGAAATCTTTTCTTTTTTTTCTTTTAAACGCATCCCATTTCCCTTTCAGGAAAATTGGCTGCATTGGGAAAAAAAAGTTGCTTTATTTAACCCCTTGTGTGCGCGGCCGATTTTCGCCCTGTGCGGGGCGTTTCATTGAGTGGGCGGGTTCGTGACGAGCTCAGCTCGTCATGCGCACACGAGCACCGCGCAGCATGACGAGCTGAGCTCGTCATGAGCACCGAAGGGGTTAAAAAAGCAAACACAGACATGGTTGTCTGCTGTCTTCAGCAGGCCACCTTCCCTGTGAAATGTGAGATTCCTAAGTGTTCGTAATTTGAAACCTACCTCATTAATATTAATGAGGTGGGTCTTTAGTGACCCTATTAGGAACCGCAAACAGTGTCTGAGAACTGTTGTACATTCCATTTTGCAAGTCGCATATTGCGGGGTTGCAAAACGTCGCAATTTGCAACTCGCAAAAATGGAATGTTCGTACATCTAGCCCCTGATTCCTTCCATGAAAACCTGGATATTTTGTTTCTAAATCTCCAACTTTAACATTTAAAATCTTGCTGATCGCGATTCGCTGAACGCTGGCAGAAACAAAAGAAACATGATGGCAACTTGTAAAGCCATGCTATAGTAACTGAGCACAAAAGAGGCAAAGGCCCAGATTTACTAACAATGACAATCCGACACTGCGTGATATTCTACAGGGATGTGTGAAATAAAACAAAGCACAGCACAATAGTTACAAAGAATCATGCACTGATTATATCATCAGCCGCTTCACCATATTGTAATGCTAAATTTCTACCATAGCTCAAATTATAGGATGTGGTGTCTTGCAAGGAATTTGTACTCAACTCTCACCCTCCAGAGTACAAATATATATATGTAGACCAGGGGTGTAACACAGGGCCCCGCAGCCCCCGCGGTGCGGGGGGGCCCCCCAACCTCCAGGGAACCCCCTCAGCACAGCACTTTGGCCAGAGAGCTCCAGATTGAGTCCGGTGGGGGGCCCTCCCCATACCCTGCAGTGGGGCCCCCTCAAGTTTCGTTACGCCAGTGATGTAGACAATCATCCAAGGGGAAGTCACATAAATTGTGTAATTTTGTGATAATTACACATTATATTGAGAAACATAGTGTGATATTCTGCTTGCCCATTGTATGCACTTAGTTTAGTTTGGTGCTATGTTTCCTTAACATATCTGGCTTTGTGTGGATCCTAAGGGTTTATTTCACTGCCCCCACCCTGTTACACCCATTTCACATTCACATTCATCAGAATGGGTTTCTAGGCACCATATCTGTGTTACTGGCCTCACTAGGATAGTTATGAAGGTATGGTCAGCAATAATTGTAAAGCAGGCTAGCAGAGGGCTCAGTAGAGATTCGAGCCTGTTCCTAGCTTTTAGGAACTGGGCATCACCGGTCTCCACATTCAAGAAATACACCAGGGTCTGGGCAGGTCTGTGGCAATGTCGTTTTTCAGTAATCCTGAGGGGAGCTCCAGTTTATATTTCCAGTCCTCTGCAGTTGGGCAGAAGGTCTGCAAGAGTAAGTGTATCTCACAAGTTTGAAATCCGAACCAACAGGCCTGTGTTGTAATGTCATGTCATACATTCGATACTGGAAATGTCAATTATAATTATAATTGAAGGAGACAGCTCCAAACCTAAACTTGATATGAACATGACATTCTTGATAATTCACATTACTACAAGGCTACACTAATGTTAGCCATACACTATTATAAGACTAAGGTCCTGATTTAGAGTTTGGCGGAAGGGCATGATGGACTTACAGTTAGGAAGACTGGACATCCGTCACATTTGTGATGGAGTGCCCATCTGTCAACTCTAAATCAGGCCCTTAGTAACAAGATATTATATTACATTGCTGATTTGGTTCATTCTTGTGGGGCATAGATTTAACCTGCGCTTCCACCTCCAGACTATGGGTATACGAAATTCACATAATTTACTTTCGTGTAAATTGCAAAATTTCAGCAAAATTAGGCAAACTTACAAATAATAGTGTGAAATTCAACTCCGTCACTTAGCACTATATTTTAGCATGAAATGTGCCCTTGGATCTATTTCTGATGCAAGGACACATTATGCACAGAAAAAAATGCAAACAAAACAACAAAAGCACAGCGAACGACAGCCATAACAGCGTAACAAGTGTAATGTGAAATTCCTGAAATTACACGAAGTACGCCAGCATAATTTAAATTTCTCCAGGCATAGTCCAGACCTGTCATCAGATTCGCTTCCAGCACTGAACATGGGCCCAATGATACAGGTCTTTTCTGATGTGTGAATTTGTCAGTCTCCCTTTCCAATTTCATGACTGCATTGGCCAACTGTGACTTCAGGTACTGGAGAAAATACTCTCTGCCTTCACAATCCAACAATGTTGCAATGTATTTTGTAACATACAGGATGAAGAATGTTCTCCAAAAAATGGAGTTCCTGATCCTCTTAGACATCTTTGGCTTCAAAAAACAATAAATGCTCTAGTAAAAATACAAAAAATGTATATGGAGTATTATAGCCCAACATAAGGCCACAAATGACCAGCAACAAAAGCAACAAACAAATGTCTCCTCAACAAAACACACATGGTGAGGCATTTGAGGATTGTATTCTGTGCAGACGAGGGAAGGCATGGAGAAGAGTACCCAGTTTGATGGAGAACAAGATGTTTCAGTACGGTGTTCACTCTGCCCGCCATGAGCAATTAGTGGCAGTGAGCCGAGGTTGGGTACCAATTTCAGACTAGTGGATCTGGCTCTTAACTCAATGGAGGAGCAGTGGAACGCAGCAATGAGATATCTGCGTAACAATTCAGGTGGACTTCCCATGGATCGCAAAGACCTCTGGAGGAACAGTGGAATGCAGTGGACATCCTTTTTAATGAACCACAAGGTTTGCGTTCCGCAGATGGTAAAGAAATTTCAATATGAAGTTCAGTGGCGAAGGACAGAAGACCTTTGTTGGTTTACCCTAGCATTGATTGATAATTGCATGCCTCAAGTTGAAATGGCCTTTAAAAAATGTAGAGGATTTTGACACCAGACCTCCATGTGCATTTCCATGGTCTCATCATCGATCAGTTGTGCACAGTAATCCCTGCAGGGTGGTGGAGATCATCTACTTTTAGTGCATCTCCTCGTAGCTCATTGTATTTCTTAGTCCACTGTCAGTAAAGTGCCTAGAGTGATAGGAATATATTAATGTAAAATTGGTGTCTGTCAATGACTGGAAGCGCATTGCCCCAGGTATTGAGTACATTGAGCAACCAACAACAGAGTGTCATAACAGTGACATTAACACCTTTTGGGAGATATAGACTGCTAAACTGCTAGCCTAGTTTCTCCGTTTGGATTAAGAGCCTGCATCTCTCCGTTTATTCTGACAAGTAAGACTACTTTTGATCAACCATAACAAAGACAAACGCTTCTTCATGGACAGCACTTAAAGGAGGGGTTCTGGAGTGGTAGATACTAGAGGGTGAATTTGCAGTTTTGCACTAACGGAATACTTATACTGGAATCAGCCAAGGAGAATGTATCATCTACCCCACGCTTTCTAAGTCATCCTGAGGATGACCCCTATGGTGGGGGAAGATGTTTCAAAATCATGTTGGGGCCCACAGAGCAAATTTAGGTGTAGAATATACATGTTTACTTCTACTACACTGAGGGGCAAGAGATTTGGACAATTTACTTCAGGTTAAACAGAATGAGGCGCAGGGCCTCAATGAATATTATAGGCCATATTTATCAAGGGTTTTGTTGCTTTTGCACCATGTTGCGTGCTGCAAAAGTGATAGAACCCTTGAAATGCTATTTATCAAGCTACGCAAGGCCACCTTGCGTGGACCGGAGTGGCTTGAGAAATCCAGAGTAAAGTAACGCAGCGCAAATCGCTACATTGCATTACTCTACCTCAAGGAGGCGTTCCATGGGTGGTGCGTGGGTGTTCCTGTTCAAAACCCATGGATTTTGACGCATTCCCAGATTTACCATTATTGGTAAGCCTGGGAATGCTCCAAAATGCTACGCATCCCAGGGGAGGCGAATCGAGGCAAAATAACTTCATTTCTCCTTGTTTTTTCCTATTTCCATGTGTGCTGCTTTCTTTCTATGTGCAGCACACATAGAAAGAGAAAAATGCCTCAGGAGATTGTTTTTGTGCAGGAAGGTATCCCTTACTGCATAAAAACAATCCTCTTTACAACGAAGACACCCTTGCACCATGTTGCAAGGGTGACTGCATTGGCGATGGGCATCACATTGTGTGCTATCGCTGGAAAAAAGCAGTAATGAGCCATATTGTGATATATATGGCACATCCCTGCAATTTCCCTGTAACGCAGCGCAGTGCAGCAAGGTGATTTGTTGCGCTGTCTTACATTTTGATAAACATGTCCCTATGTGTATTTAAAGACATTAATAATAATAATCCCTAATAGTAAAGCTCGAACATATCACCCCATTAAGAGTTTCAAGGCGCTGTGGACCGTCAGGGAGATTAAGTGTGCTATTGCCCAGAGTCACATGATGCTGAGCTGTGCTGCCGCCGACACCAGGGATCGAACCGTGGACCCACACTCCGGAGTCAGTCGCTCTGGCCGCTGTGCCATACCTCTTGTGCAAGGGTGCCTGTGTGGTAGGCAGGATTGTTTTTGTGCAGGAAGGGACACCTTCCTGCACACAAAACATCCTTTGAGACTTTTTCCTCTGCAGAATGCAGCACACATAGAAAGAGGGAAAAACAAGAAGAAATAAGCATATTTCTCGTTGTCACGACCCCCTGGGGAGGTATAGGATTTTGATGTATTCCCAGGTTTACCCCTAATGGTAGATCTGGGAATGCGCCAAAATCAATGCTCCACCCATGTAACGCCTTCCCAGGGCAGAGTAACGCAAGGCAGGGACTTGTGCTGTCTTATGTTATCCAGATTTACTAAGCAACTCAGGGCCACGCAAGGTAGTCTTGCGTTGCTTGTTCAGTCTGACTTAGTGATTGCATTGCCCTTTGCGAAAACCTGCGTGACTCAAGGGCAACACAATCCCTCGATAAATCTGGCCCAATGTGTCAAACAAGTTCCTGAGCTCTTTTACTAAGTGGGCTAGGTTTGGAGCTGATCCTAGTTCTTCAGGCCCTCAAAGGGAACTGAATAATTAGAGGTGCTCCAGATCTTTTGTTTTCCATGCCATTCAGTGGTGGTTCTATTTCATCCAGAAATAGGTACGTCTGGGCCCTAGGGGTGCACCACATGAGTTTTGTTGAAGAAGTAATCATACCCAGGCTGACGCCTTCCTTCAGTAGGGAGCAATAATGTATACCATTAAAGAGCGGATCCAGTTACTCCGAACCATTTTCCAGCCATCCCAAAACGAATTCGCTTATGCACAGGTTGCTGTTACATTAATATATATAAGAGTTTCTGGGGCATCAGAAGCAAGAGAGGTGAACAGTCTTCCCTTATGTTGATGATCACAGTTTCAGTTGATCTTAAACATGTATGAGAGGATACACTTACCATTCACATGTGGATGAATGAATACAGCATTGCCTACACTGGTTGAATACATGCATAGATATGCACAACATAATCAATCACACAGCTGAGCAATGAGTACCTCTGTAAACATTCAGATCTGTGCTTAAACCCAAATGCATAAATGAGGAAGGACTATGTGTATTTGCACCACAGAGCAGACACACGCTGTGCTGATTCCAGTTGCAATGTTTTTGATAAACTAACAGCATGACAAAGACCAGAATCACAAGTTTAGCCACTAACGTCCTACAACTATTATCTATATTGACAATATGATTATTAATAGTTATTGTGCACCCGCTAAAAATGTGCCATGAGAGTTCATGAATTTTACCATTGTGTGGAATTAGTGTGCTTATTTTTTTCTCTGCTTGCAGCAATATGTGTATTTGGTGGCTGGTATATGTATGTTTCATTGTCTCAGTGGCTGAAGGTGATTACTTAGCGTTTGTATTACATATGATATATGTGAAGTAACGCATTGATTTTAATTTTATATTGTTTTATTTTGTTATTTATTTTTGGGCAAAAGATAATACAAAAATATAGAATGATCATTATCAAAAACATAATAAGAATAATAACCCGGTATTTGTAAAGCGTGAACTAAACGCCCCTAAGAGTCTCAAGGCGCTGGGGGCCGTTGGGAAGATTAAGCGAGCTATTGTCCATAGTCACATGGTGCTGGGCTGAGCACCACCGGCAATCGAACCATGAGCCCAGTGCTCCGTAGTCAGCCAACCTGGCCGCTGCACCACACCTCTCCCTCGTGACGCAACATACATCAAGAAAATCTGGAAAACTAGGATCAACATTATATCTCATGATTCGTCAATAGTAACATGCAGCAGAATAAATAATCAATGCATTGTATCAATCTGCGACCATAACTTGTTTAGATCTGGAGCGTCCACATCCAATCAAGAATGTGGCTCCAGATTCACTCCAGAGGGTGTCTCTCGGTGCAAGCGCATAAAAGAGAAATCTCCACACCACATATATCAACAAATTGAATCCTGCAAGACTTAGGGGCCGATTCCGATCTCGGCCGGTAGGGCTCCGAATCGGATTCGGATTTACCGGATCCGATTCGGAGCCCTGTTTCCCGACCGAATCGTACGCGGGTCCGGCCAAGCGAGTACGATGCAGGCACCCACGAAAACTCCGACCGACTCGTACGAGGCTTCAACACGCTCCGACCGACTCGCATGGACACGACTCGCACCGCGCTATGGAGACGTTTCCCGGCCGGGTAAGTACGATGCGCGCCGCGAGCAGTCCGATCGACTCGCGCCGTCCGGCTCGAAAAAGCTGTCGGAGCCGGACTTTGGGGGTGCGCGTCGGACCCCCCCTGTACGCGTAGGCGCGCGAGTCGCACACAGGGGGGACCCATGGGTCCCCCCTACCTGTGCGTGTACGGCGCGAATCGCTTCGCCGCGTACACGCTGTAGGGGGCGCCCTTGTCCGCCTCGCACCCATTGAGTCAATGGGAGCCCGCGTACGCGTTGTACGACAGGCTCCCATTGACTTCAATGGGAGTCCGACCGACTCGAGTCCGATGGCATGCGTGCGCATCGTACTCGATCGGTCGGACTGCCCGAGTCCGATTCGGTCGGAAATCTCTCCGGGTCCAGCTCGGTCGGAGAGATTTCCGGCCCGAATCGGAATCGGCCCCATAATATTCAGGGCATTTAAATCAAACCAAGCTCTGGCAATACAGAGTTTGGCCGTGACCATAGCAAAAAACACTACCCCTTCCTTTGCTAATTCAGTATACTGAGAATTACTGAAAAGTATTAATTTAGAAATGGGCGAGGGGTGGTGAGGCAATACCCAGTAAGTTATGGACTTCTGCAAATACCCAGCGGCTATGGCGGAAGAACGTATCCCCCCCTTCCAGCAGCGTAAAGAAAAGAAATAGAAAACGATAATAAACCGTGGTTTATTATCGTATTATTTTGTGGCCCAGAATCTTGGGGCAGGGCCATGGGATAACAGGCACCCACAGGGAGTGGTATGGACTGTTATCAGTGCACATGACAGTTTGGCGGGCCGTCTAAGGCCGGCCAAAACGTCATGCACACTTTGCATGTTCTCCACACAGGCTGCCTTACAGCCTGGTTGGAGAACATGCCCAGGCTCCCAGTCCTTGGCTGAGCGCTTAACTATGGCACTCAGACCAATCACAACACTGCACTGCAGTGTTGTGATTGGCTCAGGGGAGCCTGGGTGCTTCCTGCTTCAAGCCAGAGCAGAGTGACGAGGAGGAGAGACGACAAGAAGAGACTCAGCGGCAAGGAGGTAAGTAAAATTTTTTCTTTTATTACTACCCCCCTGCTACCCCCTCACCCCTGATCCGTGCCAGCCGCATCTGCAAATACCTGAGTCCAACATTCTTTGATCATGTCGCAGTCGACAAAAAGATGGACCATATTAGCCCTAGTAGGCCACAGTGGAAGAAATTTGAGACTGATTGACAAACATATTTTTTTTTTTTTTTTTTTTTATCTTTATTTCGGTATAAAAAACCATAACAGGTTTAGCAGTAAAAAAATACAATTCATGGGATCAACACATATCATGACAGACTTAAGATACAGTACTACAAACACACTAGACGCTCTATAGAATAGTCGACCATGTTATAACAATAAGATAATATATCTAAAATTTCACAATTTGGCATTTCAGTTTAAAAATTGGTAAAAAACGGGTACGAGGATTGTTCTTATCAGGCTACAGGCGAAATCCAACTATACAATTCAATAAATACATCTAAAATACTGTATAGAAGAACACTTATTTCAATAGTGAATAAAAGACTAGTCTGTAGATTATTATGCAATTCATTTTAAAATCATAAAGTGCATGTGCCGAGTCCATTATATTTTCAGTAAGTCAACCTAGAGTTTTAGGCCTTCCCTTTTTCTTACTAAGCTTACACCAAACAAATACCTACTGACACTAAAAACCACTGTTTGCGTGGTGTCCGATCGTAATAATCTTTCTGCCTCTTGGCAAGATCTAGTACCAAGGAGTCGACAAATGGGTTTTATCCATTTCCTCCTACATCGTAAGTAGGCTGGGCAGAAGAACAGTAGATGTAATTCATTTTCTATTGAACCTAAATCACACAAAACACATCTACCCTCCTCTGCTTCGCCTAACATCCATTTCGCCGTGTTTGCTTTTATCTGCAGGACACCATAACGATATTTTAAATATAAAGATTTAGCTAACTGTGGCTGTATTTCGTCTAAAAAAGGCTCAAACTTCCAAACTGATTTTATTAAAAGAAACCGTGTTGCCAATGAGCCTACGGTAGAAGAGTGAGACAGTAAATTATGTATAAAAGACCAGTAGGTTTGCTTTAAAAGCTTTTTAGAGGCCAGGGTCAAGCCAAAGGGCTCCTCCCAAAAATGCTTAAGTCCCAGTTTAAAAAACCAATCATGTATGTGCTTCAACCAAATCAAACCAGTGCCTCCTTTGAATCTTAGGATTTCCTCAAGCCCCTCTCTATAATGAATAAGTTCCTCGGTAGACCACAGACGAACCCAAAATAACAATGGCCTTAGGTTTGCATGATCGTCCATGCGGTGAAAATTTAGATCCATCAAGACGGGGGCTAGTGGTGTACGTATTGGAAGACTTAAAACTTTCCTAAGAAACTTATTTTCACCCACCTTGAATGTGTCCTTCGTCATGGGGCCCCACAGCTCCGCCCCATATAATGATGCCGATTGCGCCTTATATTTATATACTTCAAGAGCGGGTGAGACTGCTTTAGACAAACTACTTTCAATTTTTCTTATTATTGGGAAAGTATTTTGGAGTAATATAGTTTTACTTTTTTCTAACTGTGGTCTCCAAGTCATTTTTGAGTCCAAAGTGATACCTAAATAATTAAAATCATGCACATACTCAATCATCTGATTATTAATGGTTAGATTTTTCCTAAAGGTTTTATGTAGGTTAACTGCCATATATTTGGTTTTGCTAGGGTTTATTTCTAGACCCTTAGCTTCACAGTATGTCCCAAAAATGTTTATTAGACTTTGCAGGCCTTTAGGAGTTTGGGAGATTAAAATCGTGTCATCAGCAAAGAGGAGTGCCGGTACAGGCACCCCCCCTTGCTTAGGGGAATCGTGTTCACAATCCAGAAGGTATTTCGGGATGTCATTGACATATAGCGAAAATAAGGTGGGGGCTAAAACGCATCCCTGCCTTACGCCCCTTTTAACCTCAATAGGCTCAGTAAGTTCACCCAGTGGACCCCATCTGACCCTTGCCCAGTTATCTTCATGTAATCTAATTATCTGCAGGAGAATTTCTCCCGGTACCCCCTGGTTTTTTAAAGATTTCCAGAGGAGATTTCTGGGGATAAGGTCGAACGCTGCCTTTAGGTCCACAAAGGCAATATATAGGTGGCCCTTCCTGAATATTGTATATTTCCAGGCTATACAAAGAAATCTAAAAACCTCGTCTGTCGTGCTAGTCTTTGATCTAAAACCTGCCTGATATTGTGATAAGATATTATGATCCTCAATCCAGTCAGTCAATTTGTTTAAAATTTGCCTCGCGTATATCTTTTGCAAAACGTCTATAAGACTAATTGGTCGGTAGTGTGAAGGGTTTTGGCGATCCCCCTTTTTAAAAATAGTTGTGATCTCTGCCCCTTTCCAGGTTTCTGGTATTGGTGCGCCTGAGGCGACAGAGTTACACAGCAAATTAATATTGGGGCTCCAAACCTCTTTGTCATGCTTCCATAGATCACCGGGTATTTTATCAGGGCCAGGAACCTTACCTGATTTTACTGCGTCTATTGCTGACATTGTTTCTTTCAAACTAAAAGATAGTCGAGCCATGCTTGGGGCTATTTCATAGTCTACCGGACAATAATCAATGTCATTCAGGGAAGAGGAGTAGAGACTAGAAAAGTTTTTTACCCAGATGTTTGCATCTAGGAAAAGGTCTTTACTACATCTCCCATTCTTGTTGCCCTTTGATACTAACCGCCAAAAACCAATTTGATCTTTTGCTTTGGCAGCAGCAATTAATTCGGTCCAGATATTGTCCTCCCATTCTTTCCTGGTATGGGCTAATAATCTCTTGTATTGAGTCCTTTTTTTCCCTTAGGGCCACTATATTTTTGGTTTTAGATGCCAGGATAAGCTCCTTTTTTACAATACGGCATTCTTTATTGAACCATGGACTACTCAACTCACTAGCCTCTAAGATCCCATTATTGGATTTCTTCGGGATTTTACTTAATATAGGTGTCAAATCTTTGACTAATCTACGGTGGATTTCCACAATTGGGATCTCTGAGGCGGGCAAGTCTACATACGGGAAACCGTATTTGCAAAAGTATTGTAAATCTGCTTAATTGCCACTGCGTTTCCCCTATCGAGGGCCATTTTAGAGCTCTACGATTATTACTTAGTAGTGGTTCAATATTGCCACTATCAGGTTCTCCAACCCTCGGAGCAACCAACTGGAAAAAATATACCGCCAATGTCAAGCATAGTGGGTAGTGGTCGCTCTCAGTTCTAGCATCAACTACTAAGTCGTGAACCATAGGCCACAATTCAATTGAGACTAGTATATAGTCTATATAGCTTTTTAAATTACCTCTGCTAAATCTGGCGGCGTTTGGACTGTCAGACAACAGTCGACCATTGCAAGCTCGTAAGCAGTGCCCCGAAACAAGTCTTAATAACTGTGCGACGGCAGTTGTACAGGGTACTACCGGAGTGCTTTCCAATGGCGAGATATTATTAGCCAGATCTTCTTCTTCAAAGATGTGTTCTAATCCAACCGCAGGTTCAAATTTGCGGTTGAAATCGCCCCCCAAAATTATCAAAGCCCTTGAATCAATAGAGCTTAGGAAGTTATCTAAATACTCAATGACCTCCGATTCCTTGCTTGTCGAATATGGCCTAGAGTAGATGTTTAATATATAGGCTTCTTTTTTATCAGGTGTGATAAATTTTACTCCAAGAATGTCCTGCGATGGAATTTCAACTAATTTAACATCAATATCTAAAGTCACCTTTACCCAAATGGAGAGGCCTCCCGAAGGCCTCCCTCTAACTGAGGGAATGGCACCTTTGCTAAAAGTTTTAAAACCTACCTTATAGAGAGGTTCTAGGGCCCATGTTTCTTGGAACAAAATTACATCACTCTGCCCAATGTACTCCTGCCAAACAACATCTTCCATGTTCCTTTTAAGTTCTGCAATGTTCCAGGAGATCAATTTTTTCTCTCCTTGACAACCCGCCTCACTTTGTTCAATTTGCACATCTTGTGTTCTGAAGTTGTGAGTAGGGTGGTGATTTCCCATATCCCTTCTATAGTTCTTAGGTGGGTTAAGTGACTCATTATTCAACTTAATACCCTCAACCAAGAATTGCTTCTTCTCCTTCACCAAAAGTGGCTTCTGCAAATCATTATTAGCCTGTGCTGTCGCTATCTCTCCATCTACTTGAGCCCTACTCATGTCTAATTCATTGTCATTTTCAAAAACCTTAGATGTAGGGACTTGTAGCTGGGGTACTGATAGTTGTCAATCTTGGGCATCCAAATCTGAGAGTGCGTGGTATCTATTAGTTGATAGCACAGGAATTAACCTGTCGTTTGAATGCCCTGACTGCGGTTTATAAAAAAAACCCCAATGGGAGTGTACAGATAGTATTATTAAAATGTAGTGTCTCATGTTTATTCAATAAATAGCGAACCATCTGAGGCCTTCGAAAGTTAACCACTATACAATCACCATTTATGTTTTTGCTGGTTTGGCCAATCCAGCCTACCCTACGGACCATCAATATCTCCTTAATGTCTGAACGATGAAAACCTTTATGCTTTGCTAGCCAATCCACTGTTTTATTCCGTAGACCGTCCCAGATTTCTCTCTCGCTCGTTCTAAGAGCGGGTACACCAGCTAATATTAGTGTATATGAACATGAAGCTGGGGGCAGACTTAATATATTCAAGTTGGGCTTCAATAGTTCTGTAGTCGAGGTTTTACTGGAATTCAAGATCGGGGTTGGGACATGTCCCCTACTTGTATTGGGTCATACTACGCCATTATTCTGGGTACCTAGGGGTTTTGGACCCTTCAATGCCTCCTGAGGCCTGTCTCCCGTACTAACATGAGTGGATTTGGTAATATTGCCCCCCTGTACTTCCCCATCATGGTGTACGGTTCCAAACATTCTCTCGTGATTTCCCCTATTTGACTCGACTACCTTTCTTCCCACCATGTTATTACCTAAGTTTTTTATTACATTTTCAAGATAATTCAATTTGTCCCAAAGCTGTGTAAAGTTCTTCTTAAGCAATTCTTGGACATCATTAACTATTGCACCTGTGGTTACATCATTAATGGCAGCATCAGTTCCGGTGGTAGCCTCCTTAGTATGAGTATGGCTAAGATCATGGAACACCTGAACCATATCTGTCTGTGTGCCGATGGAACTGCTTTTAAGTTGACACATAGTTGTGTTGTAATCTATATTTGGGGAGTCCGTTATTTGGGAGCTCTTCATAGACTTAGGTTTCTTTACAGGTGCCCCCCGTTTTCTTTTTACTGGCAAAACTTCCGCTTTTCGTGCTGCCGCATTCTTCAAGGCCCTGGTCCTAGTAACTCTGCCCACACCCGCTTTTGGGACTATTTCTGGGCCTGGCACGATAGGTAGAGGACAAGACATAGATGAAGCATTAATAGGAGAGATAATAGACAGGCCGCCATGAGCACAGTCTCCTGTTCCAACTGTCGGAGTATCCACTAGGTGATTGTCCCGATGGGTTGATGGATCCAGAGAAAGGCGTCGCTCAGTTAATTCTATCTCATGGATCAGTAATGTTTCTGCCCTTACCAAAAAAGCATCTAGTGTACCTGCCACTCCCTTTCGTTTTTCCATTCTATACTAACTCTCAGTTATTGGTACAATAAGCAAAGAAGCAGAGCAATAGAATATTAAGGGTTCCACAAAGGGCAATACCTTTAATAGCCAGCAAGTTTTCAGTCAGTAGCTCTCAAGGACAAAATGTTAGAGGACTTGCCCAGCCCAGCCTCTTCCGGGCTCTGACGGGCCCGCCCTTGGCCCGGGCTTCGCGGAGCCCGCGCTTGATTTAAAGGCGCCTCCGGGTTGGTGGTGATGTGGCGATGTTGTGGCGGTGTTGTGTGGCTCCTGCCACAAGCAGAACTCGGCCGGCAATGGTAGTGAAACGGGACAAGTAATCAAACACCCAATGTTCGGTAATTCTGGCGGGCTTGGGCCCAATGTTCGGTAGTGAAGCGGGACCCGCGCTGCGGGAACCCACGCTTGATTTAAAGGCGCCTCCGGGGCGCTCTGATTGGTGGCGATGTGGCGATGTTGTGCGGCTCCTGCCGCAAGCACAACTCAGCCAACAACGGCAACGGTAGTGAAGCGGGACCCGCGCTGCGGGAACCCACGCTTGATTTAAAGGCGCCTCTGGGCGCTCATATTGATGGCGATGTGGCGATGTTGTGGCGGTGTTGTGCGGCTCCTGCCGCAAGCAGAACTCGGCCAGCAACGGTAGTGAAGCGGGACAAGTAATCAAACACCCAATGTCCGGTAATTCTGGCGGGCTTGGGCCCGGCCGCTCCCTCCCCGGCGCCACGCTGAGCCCCGGCAAGCGCCGCCGCTCCCGCTTTCTGCTTGCCCGGCTAGGGGCCGATTCAGTCCTCAGCCAGCCCTTCTGCACTTAGAGCTCCTCGGTGCTCCGCACCCGTCGTTCGCTGCTCCAGCCGCCGCTCAAATGACTCCGCCCCTCTTTAAATCAATCTCTGTACGTCATTCTGCTATTTCCCTCTGTTATTCAATGTTCAGAATAATTCAGGTATGATTTTTATTAATTCTTAATGTAAGGCTTGTCCAAAAATAACAGAGTGTCAGTCCGAATTATGTACGCCAATTAATACCTCCATTATGAGAGGATTAGTATCCGACAGACGATATGTCCTCTCCGGCACAGCGCGAAAAAACCGAGCGACCGCGATTTCGGCCGCGATTTTCGGCCGCGGTGCGCGGCTCTTCCTGCTCTTCCTACAAACATATTGTCATAATTCTTTGGGTAGAATATAAATTTTGTATATATTCAAACTGAGGAGTCTTCAAACTGGAAATATAGACAATAGAATGGCCCCATTTAATGCTATTAATAGTTTCCTCTATCATCACGGTTTGCTTCAGTTTATGGTCCATCTGCCCGCCAAGTGTGACAGATTAGTTTGATGTGAAGATCTAAGGGGCATATTAGCAAGGGCGGTATCGCCGCTTTAGCGGCACTTTTTGCCGCTAAAGCGGCGATATTTCTATCGCCCTATTAGCAAGCTGTCGCTAACAGCTGTTAGCGACAGCTTTATGGCGAAAGCGACCGTTTTGGTGCCGCTCTGCATGTCAGCGATAATTATCGCTAATGACATGCAAAGTAGACGTTCCCAACTAAAAGCAAACACAACTTCCCCCTATTAGCAATGCCCGCGAAGCGATAAAAAAAGTCGCGCTAACCGCGATTATCGCTGGAATTTAACACCTGCTAAAAACTTGACTTAACCATTCTTGTCAATGGGAGGTGGATTGTAAGGTTAAGTCCTCACCTGCCTATTAGTGAGCTTTCCATTAGCGCAGTGATTTTATTGCTGGATTTCTCGCGCTATTGCTGGGTTTTGCCGCTATCGCTGGATTTTTTATCGCCTTGGAGATAAGCGTTGATAATAACGCGTTATCTCCGCGATGAAATCCAGCGATAGCCGGCGATAAAAAAAACAGCACTAAGCGCGCTTTGCGATAATTATCGCAAATCCTAGGTAACATGCCCCTGAATTATAAAAATGTTTAATCATGCACTTCCAAGAGTGAGTTGCCCACAAGTCATAGATTTGGATTGATGCCAACCTAATTTCATTGGCCTGAATTCATCTAAAATATAGAAAGAGGAAAAACCGAGGAGAAATAAAGATATTTCTCCTCATTACACCTCTCCTGGGGAGGCACATCTTTTTGGAGCATTCCCAGGTTTACCAGGTTTGGTAAATCTGGGAATACGTAAAAAAAAACATAGCAGTTGCGTGAGAACACACATTCAACACCCATTGGAAACCTCCCTTGTGCAGAGTAAGGAACGCGGCGATTTGAGCTGGGTTACATTGCTACAGATTTCTGAAGCCATTCAAACCTACGCAAAGTGTCTTTGCGTGGTTTCTAAAGTCTGACTTAAGGTTTTCATCACTCGTGAGCGACACAAACCGGGTCATAGATATGGCCCTTAGTTTTCTTAAAATAATATGTTTTGAAAAAACGTTACTTAAAGTTAATATTGCTAAACAGATCTTGTAGCACTTAGGGTATTTTTAATGTGCCCAAGGACATTCTGGATTCAAATGCAGCCCAATAATAATACTTTAAAGATGGTAGTGACTAACCCCCTCAAAAAAGGTAGTTGAATAAGGTGTATCGACTCTTGGAGGCTTCTTATCCTGCATTAGAAAAATGCTCTAAAATAGCTTGAATCGAATGAAAAGGCAGTGGGTATCAGCTGGGGGAGTGTGTGAAAAAGTAAAAATACACACAGCAATACCATTTGATGATGTTACAACTGCCAAAGATCCCCAAGGTGAGCCTATCCCACTTCCAAAGCAAAGCAGTTGAGCCCAGTAAAAGTAATTCATAATTCTATGCAACAGTTTCTTCTGTTTTATTACAAATAGTATCTCAGAGATAAGTTGTTCAAAATACAAAGGGGGCTATTCATAAAGGTAATTTACACTTGTGAGTAATTTATACGTGTAATTTACACTTTTGAGTAACTTTAGTAGGTTGGGATATTCACAAAATCCGAGTGTCAAGTGACTCAAAATTGTGAACTTACATGTACACATTGCCACTCCCTGAAAACGGGGGTGGAGCCAAACTTGAGAGTGTAAGCTATTGTTGATAAAAAATACAGTAGTAAGCCCAGCACCACACATGGCCAACCACCGGAACTACAACACCCTCCCATAGAAAATAATGGAAGAAGGGACTTAAATTTAAACCCCATAGAAAATAATGTTAAAATAAATTAAATTATTTAAAATAGTTCAAAATGTAAATAATAATAATCAAATTTGAAAAATATATAAGAATAGCACATACTTATTATTTAATTATCAAAAAATGTCATAACCTTTTTGAATAAAAATTAATGTAACAGGAAATTTTATTTCTATACGTCACTATTAACAATTATTAATGTATAATACAAAATAATTTTTGGTCTTTAGGTGGGAATTTATTTTTTCATTAAACTTCGGAAAAATAAATGTCATTTAATATATTCACATTAAAGATTTAATTCAAGCTTAAGTTAGTGCTGTGGCATATTTTATTTAGTACTGCATTTAAAATAAACATATCAAATTAATTTACATTAATATTTTACATAAAAATATTTTTGCAAAATGTTTCCAAGTTTAATAAACGTTTAAAACTTTCCCTATACTTTATCACAAGGAGATCTCCACCACCACCTCCTCCTGTTAAAAACTTTTAGCAGTAGCCATCCTTCGGACTCTCCCCTAGACCCTGCTCCTGCCTCATGGTTATGCTCCTTTTGTTCTCATATAAGTTCCAAACTTGGGTGAACTTCAATAATTCTTTAACATATGGTACTTTTTTGACAATTGGAAGTTAGCAGATGTTAAGTCTCTCATGAAGAAGCTATCTTTAGATCTGCTGTCTTGAATAATTTTAGGCCCATCTCTTTTATGCATTATTGGTCTAAAGTCTTAGAAAGGTTGAGTTTTCATCACCTTCGAAGATATTCTATTCTCTTCTATTCTTCAGTTCTTGTAAAGCGCATAGCTACCCCGAGGCCTCCCAGTGCTAGAACAGGTCCTCACAAGCCAACAACCAGCCAGACTAAAAAGTAAAAAGCCACATGTTCACTGCCTTATGAAAGGCCAGCTTGTTGGACAGCTGGCGGAGCTCCAGGGAAAGATGAGTTCCAGAGTTTTGGGTCCTGATAGGAAAAAGGACCTACCTCCCCAACAAGCTCTTCTCTCTCTAGGAACCTGCAGCAAGAGGGCAGAGGAAGATCTGAGTGACCCTACAGGAATGTATGGGTTAGCTAGCGATCTTAGCAGTGAAGGGCAACTCTTATGAGAGGGTCTATGCAAAATGCAAAGGGCCTTAAACTGAACGCGCTGCTCCACAGAGAGCCAGGGAAGATCTTTCAATGCATTCCTAGCAGATTGATGCCTAGGAAGATTCATAAGAAGCCGGGCGGTGGCATTCTGTGTGACCTGTAGCCTCTTTATCACATATCGGGGAGAGTCAAGAAAAATAGCACTGCTATAGTCCAGGCGAGAGATAACAAAGTCCTGGACAATGAGTCTTCCGGCTGAGAAAGGTATAACAACTATAGGTCCTTTCTAAGAAGTCTAAGAGCACCAAAGCAGCTTGCTTCAAATTTGTTTGCTTGGAGCTCCATGGTGAGACTACAATCCAACCATGCACCAAGACTCTTTATTGCCTCTTTAGAAAAGGGCAGTTTACCAGACAATCAGGTACAGAAAATGTCACATTGTTACTAAGATTGTTGTCCAACACCATGATTTCAGTCTTATCATCACTGAGCTTAAGTTTGCAATTGGCCATCCAGCTGGCCACTTCCAAAAGACAGGAGGCCAAACTAAGGTGGTTAGAGCTGGAGGCAGAGGAGATGGATATCTCCAGCTGGGTGTCATCTGCATAAGAAACCAGATACAACCCAAACGAACAGACAATCTTGGCCAAGGGGAGCATGTAAAGATTGAAAAGATTAGGGTTCAAAGATGAGCCCTGCAGCACCCCACAGCTCAATGAAAGATTATCAGAAAACCAGGAGTGTTCAAACACCTGGAAGGTTCTACTCTTCAAAAAAGAAGAGAGCCATTACAAAGCTTGGCCTGTGACCCCCACTTTAGCAATTCTGTGGATAAGAGTAGGGTGGTCAACCATGTCGAAGGCTGCGTTAAGGTCTAATATAATAATGGCTGCCCAACCTCCTTGGTCTAGGAGAGATTTGAATTCCTCGACAACCACCAGCAGAGCCTTTTCCATGCTGTGCTGTGGTCTAAAGTTAATTTAAGTGGGGTAGAGGATTTCATTAGACTGAAGGAAGGCAGAAAGATGTTTGTTTACATGTTTCTCCAAAAGTTTTGCCAGGCCCGGTAGAAGGGAAATTGGCCTGTAGTTGCTAAGGCAAAGGGGATCAAGTCCAGGTTTTCTTCTATAAGCGGTTTAACCACTGCATGTTTCCATTGCAGGGGAACTTCCCTACTGATGAGGGAACGATTCAGCAGCTCAACCAAAGTTGGGGCAATACTATCCAGTCGCAGGCGTAAGATGTGAAGGGGGGCAGGATCAAGGGTGGAACCTGATTTTACAGATGCCAAAAGTTCAGTGAGTAAACTCACTGTCACAGTAGGAAAGGCCATGAGGACCCCTACCGACTGAGCAGAAGGCGGCTCAGTTACTGCAGGTTGCTCAGAGATGGGATCAGCGGAGAAGGAAGAATAAATATCCAGAATCTTTCTTTGAAAAATCAATGCCAAATTATTGCTATGGTCAACTTGGGCTTCATGGGTGGAGCCAGCAGAATCAAATGCTGTAATATCCTTCAACACCTGACAGATCTCTTTCAAGGAATTAGTGGAGTGCTCAATTTTCATAGAATAATAGGTGGTTTGAGAGCTTTTTATTTCGGCATCGTAGCACCTAACGACGCGCCTATGCCTCAGTTTGCCTGCCTCATTGTAGACTTTTCTCCAACATCTTTCTAATTGTTTGCATTCCTTTTTCAATGCAAGGAGGTTGGAATTAAACCAATGGGATTTCTTATCCCGTTTGGTGGACTTACAGCTCTTGGCAGGAAGGACCATATCCAGAGATGTTGTAATCCAATCATTAAAACAATGAGTAGACAAAGTAATTGTATCAGGTTAAGTGGCCTGGAAGAAGGCTGACCGGTTCTCAACATTTAGCCTAGACCAGCGACGTTCCCACCGAGTACTCGGCGGCTTGACCAAAGAAGATGAGGGAACCATTAGAGTAAGTGGGAGTAGAAAGTGATCCAACCAGGTTATGGGAATGGGAGTGCCTTTTCACTAATTGCTTCAATTGCCGGGATGCTAAGTCCAGTAACAACTTCTTGGAGGCCGCAATGTTATACACTTCCATATGGAAATTAAAATCACCAAGTATGGTAAAATTGGACCTGCTTACAGCTAAATCTGCAGCCAAGCCAGGATAAACCTGCAAAAATTGTGAGTATGGGCCAGGTGGCCTATACACTAGAACTCCTGAGAAAGTGAAGGTAGAGGTGAAAGTTAGTGTAAAATTAAGATCTTCATAGCTTCCACCCTCAAGGGGGGAGAAAGTACTTCTTAAAGTGTCTTTATAAATAATGACTAACCCCCCACCTCCTTTTCCTGATCCGTATAATCTTGCAATAGCCGCAAGGGAGAGCTTGACCCACATCAGGAGCAGATCAGTCTTGTAGCCATATCTCCGTAAGAAAAAGTGAGTCCGGAGCAAAGTCCATTAATAATGAAAAGACATCCAGTTTATGAGCGGCAGAGGAGCGACAATTGGCCAGAAACATGTGCCGGGCTGTAGTAGATGGTTGACTCAACCCAGATAAAGGATGAACGCCACAGCACTCACAGATTGGTGAAGGAAGGCTAGGGTCAATAGAATGAGAGCAGGAATTAACTAAAGGGACTCGAAGTTGTGTGGAAAGACATAGCCATCTAAACCTTTTCAAGAAGAATTTCGAGCAAGTATTGAATTGGTGGTTGTTTCGGTCCATGATGATTTACATAAACTGGTGGACAGGAGAGAGGTAGGGATCCTGGTCCTATTGGTTATTAGTTGGTTCTCTCTGCAGCTTTCATTACTGTAGACTATGCTGCAATGTATACTGAATTTAAGAGTGTTTTTTAGCATGGTGCTTAACTGGCTAAACTCATACCTAACTGAATGCCTGTAACTTTTTATGTTAGCCCATTTAAGTCTAAGCCCTGAGTTCTTAATTACAGTGTTCCACAGGGCTTGATTCTCATACACTGGCTGTTTAGCTTTATATGTGGACTTTGGTTCAGCTTCTTAATCAAATGGGGGTGAATTGAAATGTGTACAGGTGACACTCAATTGGTCTTTGGACTTCCTCTTAGATCCTCTAATGACTTACCCATGGTCCTCAGTCTATCTTTGGTACGCTGGTAGATATCCGAAAACATCATGAAGCTAAATTCAATGAAAACTCAACTATGAATAGCAATATTTCGAGGGATTTATCCAGAAATTCTCACTCAATCAATCAATCAATCAATCAATCAATCAGGGGTCTCAAGGCGCTGGGGTGGGGGAAGTGAGCAGCTCCGTTATGGTCATTCGAAGAGCCAGGTCTTGAGGTCACTTCTGAATTGATGCAGTGTCGGCCTCCGTCGGAGGTGAAGGGGGAGTTCGTTCCAGGTCTTGGCTGTGAGGTAGGAGAAGGATCTTCCACCAGCTCTGGTCCTGTAGAAACGAGGGACGGTAGCTAGGGCGAGGTCGGCTAAGCGGAGGTTTCTCTTGGGGGCATGGAAGGAGATTCTGTCATTGAGGTATTGGGGTCTGGTGTTGTGTAGGGCTTTGTAGGCATGTGTGAGCACCTTGAAGGTTATCCTTTTTTCGACTGTGAGCCAGTGGTGGTCGCAGAGGTGTTGAGTGATGTGGTTGTGTCGTGGGATATCAAGGATAAGTCTGGCTGTGGCGTTCTGGACGATCTGGAGTTTGCGGAGGAGGTTTTTGTTGATTCCGGCGTAGATGGAGTTGCCGTAGTCCAGTCTGCTGGTGATGAGTGCGTGGGTGACGATTTTCTTGGAGTCAGAGGGGATCCACTTTCATGCCTTGCGTAGTATGCAGAGGGTGTTGAAGCATGTGGATGATACGGCGTTGATCTGGCGGTTCATGGTGAGTAAAGAGTCGAGTATTATGCCGAGGTTGGGTACGTGGTCCATTGGGGTGGGTGGGTGTCCGAGGGTGGGGCCACCAGGTGTTGTCCCATGCGGAGGGGGTAGAGCAGAGGATGAAGACTTCTGTTTTCTTGGAGTTGAGCTTCAGGCAGCTGTTGTTCATACAGGTTACGACGGCTTTCATCCCTTCTTGGAAGTTGTGCCTGATGTTGGGTTCCTTGGTGAGGGAGAGGATGAGCTGAATGTCATCGGCGTAGGAGACGATGTTGAGACTGTGGTTTCTGACGATGGTTGCGAGGGGGGCCATGTAGACGTTGAAGAGTGTGGAGCTGAGGGAGGATCCTTGGGGTACTCCGCATCTGATCTCTGTTGGTTCTGAGAGAAAGGGTGGGAGTCTTATTCTCTGTTTTCTGCCTGACAGGAAAGAACGTATCCAGTCTAAGGCCTTTCCTTGGATGCCTGCTTCGTGGAGTCTGGTGGCTAGTGTGCGGTGGGAGACGGCATCTAAGGCTGCTGATAGGTCCAGGAGGATGAGGGCTGCTGTGTGGCCTTGGTCAAGGAGGGCACAGATGTCATCGGTGGCGGCGAGGAAGGCGGTCTCTGTGCTGTGGTTGCTGCAGAATCCGGACTGAGAGGTGTAAAGGATGCTGTGGGTTTCTATGAAGCATGCTAGCTTGGTGTTTCCGGCCTTTTCGATGATTTTGGTGGCAAAAAGAAGCTGTGCAATTCTTGAGGTCCAACGGGTCTGCGGAAGGCTTCTTTAGGAGGGGGTTGACATCGGGGCGCTTCCAGTTGTCAGGGAATGTGGCTAAGTCGAGGGAGTAGTTGATAGTTCGGCGTAGCTCGGGTGCGATGGCAGTGGCGGCCCTGTGAAAGATGTGCGGTGGGCAGGGGTCAGAAGGTGCTCCAGAGTGGATGCTTTTCATTGTCTTTAAGGTGTCTTCTGTGGTGAGAGGGGTCCAGGTGAGAAGGGTCTGTTGGGTGGCGTCACTGGGGGTGGGGGTTGAGGTGGTGCCATGGTCTTGATCGTCCAAGTTATAGTAGAGCATCTTGATCTTGAGGTGGAAGAAGGAGCTAAGTTTGTTGCAGAGGTCTTGGGAGGGAGGCTGTTAGAAATGGGGGTCTCTAGTTGGCAAGGGTTTGCACCTTTGTCCAAGTAGGGACCCTTCCTTCTAGTCAGGATAAGGGAGTCACATTCCTAAAATAACCCCTGCTCACACCCTTGGTAGCTTGGCACAAGCAGTCAGTCTTATATTAGAGGCAGTGTGTAAAGCATTTGCACATAACCAACAGTAATACAGTGAAGACACTACAAAAGTACACCACACCAGTTGAAAAAAATATCCAATATTTTTATATATCCAAAACAAGACCAAAAACGATACAAATCCACCATACAGTTCTCAGAAATCTTCAGTAATCAAAATAGACTTGAAATACAGTTCCTTGAAGTCGATAGCTCCGTCTGGGGCTATCACGGCGTCGTGAACAACTAATGCAAACAGTTCTGGCTGACCGCGGCATCGCGGGTCAGCAACGGTGTCGGGAAGACCCGCAAAACAGTACCTTTAGAAATGTAGAGTGTTGGCGACCTCTCGATGAGCCCCGAAGGGCCGGCGTCCGCAGGCATCGGTTCCGGAGGTCGGTGCATGAGTCGTCGGGCCCTTGAAGTCAAACGCGTTGCAGATCGAACTCCTTGCGGTTGAAGTCGGGAGCGCCGGCGTTGGCAGGCGTCGGGCTGCGGTGCGAAGTGCAGCGGTGCGGCGTGCAGTGCCCTCAGGTCACGGTGCAGGCAGCGGCTCTGTGACAGTTGTCCAGCGGCGTAGGTGTGACCAGGGCTGCGGTGCAAAGTGATGAGGTGCTCGTCGCGGTGTTGGCAGGTCACGTGCAAGCAGCGGCATCATCGTTGCTGAAGCGCTGTCGTCGGTTGACAAACTGGAGTCGATGGCACCAGCGTCGGTGGGCCAAGGCTGCGGTGCGGGATGAGGATGGTGCGTAGTGTAACTTACGAGCGGTGCCCTCGAACCGCGGTGCAAGCAGCGGCGTCGATGTTGGCGTGGAGCAGTGTCATCGGGGATACCATGGTGACGGCGTGAAGCGAGGTGGTGCAGAGTGCAGTGCTCACAGGTCGTGGTGCAAGCAGCTGCTCAGTGGCGGCATCAGGTGGCGTCATCGGTGAGACCAGGGTTGCGGTGCAAAGTGCAACGGTGCCCTCAGCGGTGCCTTCAGGACACGGAGTCAGCAGAGGCGTCATTAACGGCGTCTGTTGCAGCACAAAACATACAGTCCCTAGTGCTGGTAACAGATGAACTTGAAGTCTTTGCTGTTCCTGAGGCTTCTTGAAGAGGGGGCAAGCTCTACCTCAAGCCCTTGGAGAATCTCACAAAAAGTAAGTTGCAGAAAGTTCAGTCCAGTCCTTTCACTGCTCAAGATAGAAGCAGCCACTGCAGACCAACACAGCAAAGCACACAGCAAAGTGGTAGTCTCTCCTCACAGCTTCTCCAGCTCTTCTTCTTGGCAGTCTTCTTGGTTCCAAAAGAGTTCTAAAGTTCTGGGGCCTGGGCCCCAATATGTATACTCCACATTCCTTTGTCCTCTCAGGCAGAGAGTGTCTGTGCTTAGTCCAAACCAGTTTGGTCCTCTCTGGCCCAGCTTCCCAGCAGGAGGCATAGACAGCATTGTCCAAGGCAGACAGAGCCTATTCAGGTGCAAATGCAGACCGGGCCTATTCAGGTGCTAGTCAAAACTCCTCCCACTACTCTGAGTGCAGCAAAGGTCTGTTCAGCCCAGTCCTGACTCATCCAGACTCTCTGGAGCCACTGCACATCCCCAGCCCCTGTCACTCCAAAGCCAGTCAATACACATCTTAGCAGAGGCAGACTGGATGGCTAAGCAAGAAAATACCTACTTTCTAAAAGTGGTATTTTCAAACACAGAATGTAAAAATCACCCTCACTAAGGGCCATATGTAGGTGGGCTAATACCGGTCGGTAACGGCCGAAAATCGGTAAATTTCCCGTTACCGACCGGTATTTAGCCCTTTGCGATGTAGGAGGCCGGATTTAAGGAGTCAGTAATTTACCAATTCGTTATTTTAAGGAATCGGTAAATTACCGATTCCTTCAATCCTATGTAGGGAGCACTCAAGTGAGTGCATTTTTGGTTTAAGGATTCGTTATTTACCACCAACTATAAGTTGGTGGTAAATACCGAATACATTTTAAAAAGCTATTTTGTGCTTTTTTAAAAGTGCCATGTGGCAGACATACATGCCCTTAGGGCATGTATGTGCGCCACATGTGCACACATGCACGATTCAGGGGTGCAACAGGGTGTCAATTTGACACCCTGCCACCCTTGAATATGCTCCCCATATTACCGATTCGGTATTTACCGAATCGGTAATAGTGAATGGCTTCCCATTCATTCCTATGGGCCTCGGGGCCCATAGGAATGAATGGGAAGGTATTCTTATTACCGATTCGGTAAATACCGAATCGGTAATAACGAATATTACCGAATCGGTAAAATTTACCGAATGTTTACCTACATTCTATTTACCGATTCTTAAATACCGAATCGGTAAAATTCGGTATTTAGGAATCGGTAAATAGAAATTACCTACATATGGCCCTAAAAGATGCATTTTAACACTCTGAGTTCAAGCATGCTAAACGTTATCTTCCTATCTGGTCCCAATGGGAAGTTATATTTATAAGATGTTATAAATAAATTCCAATTCTATTCTATGAGACAGATAGCCTTTCAGTAGTAAAAAACAAAAGGCACTGTAATTCACTACCAGGACATGTCACACACATCAGGGCATGTCCTTCCTTTCACGTACACTGCACCCTGCCCACAGGGGTACCTTGGGCCTACCTTAGGGGTGACTCACATGTAAGAAAAGGAAAGGTTAGGGCCTGGCGAGTGGGTGCACTTGCCAGGTCGACACAGCAGTTACAAACTGCGCGCAGACTCTGCAGTGGCTGATCTGAGTTGCCTTTTCAGGGCTACTCATGTGGGTGGCACAATCAGTGCTGCAGACCCACTAGTAGCATTTGATTTACAGGCCCTGGCACACTCAGTGCACTTTACTAGGGGCTTACCAGTAAATCAGATATGCCAATCATGTAAACACCAATCCATAACACAATTTACACAGAGTGCATATGCACTTTAGCACTGATCAGCAGTGGTAAAGTGCCCAGAGTCCTAAAACCAACAACAGCAGGTCAGGAAAAAATAGGAGGAAGAAGCAAAAAGTTTGGGGGTAACCCTGCAAAAAGGTCCATCTCCAACACAACCCCCTTCCAGCCTAAAGCCAGGGTAGACCAGTCCATACCTCAATGGACTTCCCTGCTTTGGGCGATAGAACATGGAACCTGGCCCGCATCAGCAGGGGTCTATTCCCATTCTACGCCTTCCTGAACCTAGTTGGATCCCTCTATCCATACTCTCAGGGCCCACTAAGCTGACCCATGAGGAGCCCTTATCCTCACCTGTGGACCCCACCTGTGCAGCGCCTAAACCTACTTTGCTCACAAATGTGTCCCTACAGGCTGACAGCATCCACATGGCCAATGCAGTGGTGTGGCCCAGTCCACCCACGGGGTGTAACTCCTGTCCCCCTCCCAGGGGCAACTCTGTCCACGCACATTGAAACATCTAATAATGGCGGAACTCCGGAGTAGAAAAGTAAGAGATCTGCAACTATCTAGCATAATGATGGAAATAGACTCTTATGATCTGCCTGATATACAGGAGATGGGGCGAATGACCAGGGATGTGCAGAAAAATGTAATACGCAAAACATTAAAGTTAACACAGTGGAATTTAGATCTGCTACAAGCTGGGAAATATAAGCATACGGGCTTAATAATTGACACATATACCTTGCAGGCTCAAGAATACTTGGGATGGAATCTGACCGGTTATATTAAATGGAAATACCTACGGTTCAGACAACTCTACATTCCGATAGGGGAGTTCGAAGGGACTTGGAATCAGGCTCTCAAAGATACACAGGTATGTCGGCTTTGTGGAATCGGCAAGGAAACTCTGGAACATTTAATATGCATTTGCCCGAGGCTGTTGCCTATAAGGAGGACATATTTACGCCCCATGTTTAATAATGCCAAAATAAGAACAACTATGGAGGCTATACGTTATTGTTTTAGGCTTACAGGGGAAAGTGCAATTAGAAGGATGGTTCAGTTTTTAGAACAGGCCTATAAAACATTAAACGAATAGATGGCTATTATTATTGGATATGTATATAGATGCAAAAACAGGTATCACGATCTATGTATATTTTCTTTTACAGGATACCATGCATGGGAATTATGTGAATGTTTTTTATTCTATTTTTATGCTTGCGTATTCTCTCTATTTATTGTAATCAAATGATTTATGCAATAAAGTGTTATTATTTTTTTTTTACTAAAACTCTGTCCACCAGGACAGCAAGCCACAGTAGCCACTGACAACTGTCAGTGATGAGAGCCAGGCCTTATGATTTCAGGCCTCTTTAACCTCTGTGGTGTCAGAGAGTGGGGGGCGGTAGCCCTAGGTGCCTGGCACCCTTTCTCCTATCTCCCTCCTGCCAAGTCAGGGATGGCATCCTGACACTGGACCACCAGCCTAGGGTCTGTACCCTGCAGCTGGACAGGAGACTGGGGTGGGCTCTCCCACACCCTGTCCTCTCCCCGGGGCTCTGCATCCCCCTACCGGGAGCAGTCACCCTCGATTCCGAAATTGTTAGGGCACCTGAGGCAGGTGTTCTGCACAATTCTCCCACCAGTTCAGGGGTGCTATCCTGCAACTGGTCCACCAGCCCAGGGTCTGTACCCTGAGGCTGGACACAGGACTGGGGTGGTCTCTCCCACACCCGGTCGTCCTCCCTGGGGCTCTCCACCCTCCCACCTGGAGCAGAACCCCTAGAAGACAAACCGGTAGGGGCACTGTTAGCAGTCGCCCCTTCCTCCAGGTCAGGTGGGACAACCTGAACCTGGTCCTCTAACTCAGGGTCTGTACCCTTAGGCTGGACCTGTGCCTGGCAACACAGGACTTCCGGGGGAGTACATTAACCCCCCCTAGGGAAACACACTCCTCATAACCTGTGCAAGAGTCTGCCTGGCACAGGTCTCCAGCCTCCTGTCCACCAGACAGAGCATGAAGACCCCCAGGCTAGAAGTGGCTTCACCAGGGTCAATCCTGGGGTGCCCTGACCTCAGAGCTGGCAAACCCTGACCCACTGGTCCGTCCACTGGGGACTGCGTCCACCCCTTACCCCTCTCTCTGGACTCATGCACCCTCCCTACTGGAGTGGTACTGCCAGACACCAGAACTGGTGGGATGCTGGTTACAGCAGCTCCCACCAGCTCACCTGACACCTTAGGTTCCCCCTCAGGGGATGGCCTCCCGTTACAGACTAGGCCCCCTCCTGGTGTTCCCTCATGGAACCAACCAGACTCTGGGATGCTGTCTCGGGCACCTTGGGATTCAGCCCACCCCCACTCCTTCTCCTCAGAGACAGGACGTGGGACCCCTCACCCATCCTCACCCATCCCACTACACTGGGACCTAACTGGATCACTACCAACCTCCCCTACCTCACCTGCGACCTGTTTAGGGTCACCCAGGTCACTCACGACCACCTCGCAGCCTATACCAAATGAAGAGTAGGTCAGACAGTAGAGAATACAAACCAATATATGTTTATTCAGATACACTCGAGCGGAGCCCGGTCTGCCCAGTCTCTTAGGAGTGCTGCAAAGAGGGACTGACATCAGCAAACATGGAGATACATTATATACATTTCAGAATCAATAAAAACACGCCCATAATGGAATTTTCCAGGCAGATGGAGCTGAACAAAGAAGTACAGTAGGATAGGTTTCGACTGTGAGGCCAAACACACACTATCTCCTACCCAAGGTTACTCTGTCCGTGCCCGCCACTAGACTAGTGGGAGAAGGCCTCTATCTAGTGGGAAAGGTATGCGCTAATAAGAACAAAGCAAGGCCCAACCTGGGAGAAAAGAAACTTACCACGTGCCGTTTCTAGAAAAAGCAAAGATTAGTTTCGATCATGGTTCAAAATGGTGGCCAAACATAAAATGGTGCCGCGAATGCTAACTTACATAGAATAACGCACAAGCAAAAATAGCGAAAACATTTTCATTACAACAGACCCTCCTTTTCGCATGAGCTAACAATTTTCAGGAAATAATCAAAGAAAATATAACATTTTCATGGACAAAGGAACGTCAGTATTCGGAACAATCCATATATTCAGTGTCAGGAATAGAGGCTGCAAGGAAAGATGTAGTCTCAAAAATACCTTCGTCAATCTGCATCAAATCATCAATATCCTTTTGTATCATGATTGCGGCATTAGTATCATGAATTGACGATTTCTGTTTGGGGGTGAGAATACTGACACAATAAGAGCAACAAGCTGGGAGACATTGTATGCAGAGGCAACATGTAAAGAAGATACCAGCAATCACAGCCAAAAAGGTGAGAATCTTCAAACCCCAAGACGTGAGTGTGTTCCAAAACCACCCCGACAGTGTCCAAGTACCTGTTTCCTGGTGTATGTCAGACAAGAGTCTATGTAATTTTTGGATAGCTGCATACACATTGGGAGCGTTATCAGGTATGTAAACACAACAGCTGCTGCCAATGACGCGACAGGCCCCTCCCCGATCTGCAAGGATAACGTCTAGCACCATCCGGTTCTGCAAAGTGACTAATCTCGAAGCCTGGAGCTCAGCAGTGATATTTGTCATTATCCCAGCAGTTGTATTGATAACCCCCTCAACAACTCTTGTTAACTGACGAAGTTGAAGGCTATTAGCCATGGGGCCTCAAAAAGGTAGTAGGCCCTTTATAGCATCCCCAAACTGCTGTGCAGTGGTGTCTGTTTGCTCTATATCCTTTGTGTCAACAACCCTTTTTACTCGAGTCTGGAAAGTACTCCAACGTTGCAGCTGATGATTTTTATGATAATTAGATGGGGCAACATATACAGGGGGAAGAAGAAAAGAGAGATAACATGTACCTGACCATCCTCTTAAGAGCCAGACGTGAGCTTGTGACCCACAAACAAAATAGACATTATGGGGCAGGATCAAAGGCGGGCTATTAGTTATATTCAGCTTGTAAATGAAATTACATTTACTCTCCCCCACCTTTATCTCCCCAGTCCCCTGGACAAAAAAACTAGCTGTCGTATTGACCACTGACACAGGTATCGGTTTATCTTTGGTAATATTTCGAGCTCGGAAGGATTGAAAGTACTCAGATGTGTTAAACCATTGGAAATCAGCCATTTCCATTCGAAACCAGGCATTGTTCTTCACTTTACGGTACGTATTCACACATGACTTTGAGTACAGAGTCCCTAAAGTCCCTTGTCCTGCCGGTCCTATGGGGGTAAACCCTTGATAGAAGCGTACATATTCATGCGCAGTATGGGAATCAGTGGATGTCATACCCAAAGTAGAAAGGTGAAATTGGAAGTACACCAGCCTAAACAATTGATACCAACCCTTGCAGCTGCCCATATACGACAGTGGCATTGGCAACAAATTATCTCTTTTATGAGTGACCGAAGGGAGCAACCCACAAACCCAACAATTAGTTGTATTGGACACATTATGAGCATGATGCAACATTTGTATAAATACATTGTCAGTGTAAGACAGTCTATGCGCTTCCTTGTGAGGGGCTAGAGTAACACAAATGTGCTCAGGGGGAGTGCTAGTAGTACCTACCAAGGAATGTACAGAAAATGTTTCCTCTAGAAACCAAGATACTCCAAAATTTGTCGCTAGTGCAATCACAACAATTAGTATGCAAACTATTTTACTCTTTGTCGACCAACCCCTCATTGAACGCATTGGTACAAATGGCTGTTCCTCCTCAGCAATAGGCCGACCAAAGGGGTGCATTATTAAGCAAGGATAGGAATGCAACAAAAATTATCGTAAAGGTAAGTGTTCCCAGTGTCCGTCAGAGCCTCACTGGTACAGGCTCCTATTGTTCATCAATACGTTGGTGCTCTTGAGCACTGGCGTTGGAGCTTGCTCCGTCCTAAGCTCTTGATGTATCCCACGACGACCAGGATAATGTACCCCAAAGGGATACCTCTCAATTTATCCTGTCCGATGTTCAAAACAGTGCACAAGTCTCACAACACCCTAGACTAATTTTGTTGGTACTATAGCAAAGTACACCTGACTTACGCAGTCCATCCCTTTCTAATCTGACTTCTCCTTTTGTGCACCGTTCCTCAACCGAGAACGCAAATTGTACCTGGCAGCCCCAGGCACCGTGGAATCAACAAACAGCGGCTCCTTAATCGCTCGTATTTCTGGGGGGATCACTGCATTTAACACTTCATCATTTCCCTCATCTGTTTTGGTCCAAGTCAGCCTCACATCACTAAATGGAACGAACTGGGGTACCAGCTCGCATTCGGAGTCCCCTACTGCCTCCTTTACCCATTCGTCATAGGGCAGAGGAAGAGGGACCTTGCGACAATGGCGGGCGTGCACCCAGTTCTTCCATCCAGTGATTTTAACGGCAGTACGTGTGGATAAGAGGACCTGTTCGGGTCCCTTCCAGCGTCGCTCCAAACTCTTTTTCCGCTGGAAGTTCCTAATGAGCACGTAGTTGCCGAGCTGGATATTGTGTCCGTGCCCCTCGGATGTATCTGGCAGGGCCTCAAGGACCTGTTGGTGAATAGAACGCAGATTTTTGGTTAACTGGTAAAGGTAATCAATCAACAATGGATACTCAATATCAGAAAACCCACGAGGGCGCGGGACGCCCCAGACATTTGCCGGGCGTCCAAACATGACCTTGCACGGTGACAATCCTGAATGTGCCATTGTTATTATTGACAAAAGAGCTAATGGTAAAGCATCAGGCCACTGCAACCCTGTTGTCTCCTGGATTTTTGTTAACTTTAGTTTGAGAGTACCGTTGTACTTCTCAACCAAGCCTGCTGACTGTGGGTGGTTTGCAGCATGAAACTTCTGTTTTACGTGCAAACCATTGCAAATTAGCTGAATGACCTTGGCATTAAAATGACTTCCGTTATCACTCCAAATCAAATGGGGGCAAGCCGAAACGAGGAAAAAACTCCTTCTGGAGTACCTATGCAGTCGTAAAGACTGTATTGTCTTTAGTGGGGTAAGCCTCAACCCATTTACTGAACGCACAAACAGCCACTAAAACATACTTCAAATTATTGCATCTGTCAAGTTCTATGTAGTCCTTCTGAAGGACTTCAAAAGGAAAAGTGAGTGGTGCAAAATTACCGGGTGGTGTAGGGGTACCTTTTCCAGGATTGTGCATCATGCATACCATACAATATTTCACTAAATGTGTGGCTGTTTTTGAAATGTTGTCATTCTGCCACACAGGTTCTAACAACTTGCAAATACCCTTAGCACTGATATGAGCTGGGCCATGGGCCATTGTGACTACATATGCGTCTGGTAACATCCAATTCTGCTTTCCTGGCTTATCAATCCAACATCCCTCATCATTCAATTGTGCTGTACTTTCTTGCCATATTGCTAATTCTTCTATTGTATCCTCACTCTGTATCTCTTTCACGTTCTCAAGCGTATCCTCAAACATAGTAGCTTCAGGCACCCACCTAGCGGGACCTGCTATAAACAGTCTCTTACTTTTAGTCCGTGCCGTTTCCTTAGCTGTCTGGTCAGCAAAAGCATTTCCCCTACCTACATCATCATTGATCTTCCTATGGACGCTACACTTCACTATTGCCAACTTCTTAGGGAGTGTCAAAGCAGACAAAAGCCTTAATATAAGGTGACCATTTTGAATCTTTGTGCCATGGGAAGTAATGAACCCTCTCTCAGCCCAGAGTCTCCCAAAATTGTGCGCGACCCCGAAGGCATACTGGCTGTCAGTATAAATATTGACAACGAGTCCCTCGCTCAATTCACAAGCTCAAATAAGGGCCGCTAACTCAGCTGCTTGGGCTGACTGATAAGGGACTTGTGATGTCTCTACGACTGTACGCAATGTGGTAATAGCATAAGCAGCAGTTGTAGTGCCATCTGGTAATTTGAAACAAGAGCCATCGACATATAGTTCCTCTTGTGGGTCAGATAAGGGAACATCAGTCAAGTCTACCCGTCCTTTCGTCTCTTCTTCCGTCTGGAAGATACAATCATGTTTACCATTTTCATCCTTTTCAGAAGGGAGGGACAGTAACATGGCTAGGTTCAGAGTGGCACATCTTTTGATTGTGATGTGTTTTGCGAACAGGGCCAATTCATAACCGGTCAGACGTGCACTGGTGAGGTGCTGTGTCTTGGTCTTATTCAAAAGTGTATCCACAGCATGGGGTACCATGACTGTGAGGTCAGTATCAAGTACGAGTCCAGCCGATTGTCTTATCAAGATGGCCACAGCCGCGACCGCTCTTAGACAGCTCGGGAGGGCGCTTGCGACAGGGTCAAGAACAGCAGAGAAATAAGCACACAGCTGTTGCTTATCTCCAAATTTTTGTGTTAAAACAGAAAGCACTAAACCAGCCGTCTCGTGGACATACAACACAAACGGCTTGCCATAGTTAGGTGTACCCAGCACAGGAGCCGAACAAAGCGCAGCCTTCAATTGCTAAAAAGACTGCTGACATTCAGGCGTCCAAGGCAAGGGTTCATGCACATCTTTAGTTGTTAGTGCCAGCAAGGCTTTGGTTAGTAGGGAGTAGTTAGGTATCCACTGCCGACAGTAGGAAGTCATACCTATAAAAGCACGCACATCTTTCTGAGTCTGTGGTATAGGCATTTTAACAATGGTACTGATGCGTTCATGAGTCAATCTCCTACCCTCCTTCGACAGTAGGTGACCTAAATAGGTGACCTCGTGTCGACAATACTGAAATTTGGAAAGGGACACTTTATGTCCGTGCTGCGCAAAATGCAACAACAATATGACTGTTCTATCCTTACAACCTTGTTCTGTGTCAGAAGCGATAAGGAGATCATCAACATACTGGAGCAATACATTACCAGTAGGAACGAAAGGGAATCTAATTGGGCCTTTAAAGCTTGACTATAGATTCTTGGACTCTCAGTATAGCCCTGAGGAGCTCGACAGAATCTAAAACTTCTGCCAGCTAGTGTAAAACCGAACAGATACCTGCTATCTGGATGGATAGGAACACTGAAGAATGCATTTTTCAAGTCAATGACATAGAAGAATTTGGCAGTAGAAGGAATCATTGTCAAAAGAGTAGTAATGTCGGGGACCACAGGAAACTGGGGAACTACTATTTTATTAACTTTGCGCAAATCAATCACAAAACGATAAACATCTTCATGATCATCAGAGGAACCCGAAGGCATCCTTTTAAGAATGGGAAGAATAGGACTATTACAAGTATTAGCAGTCGTCTCCTCAACCACACCTTTGTCAATCAAATCCTGTACCATTTTCAATAAGGCTCGCTCTCCTGCCTGCGGTATTTTATACTGAGGGATACAAGGCAAAATAGCATTGTCTTTAACTTGAATCGAAACCGGCGGTATCTGTAACAGTCCCACATCTATGTCACCTGTTGCCCACAGAGTGGGTGGCACATCTTTAAATTCAACAGGAAGGGGCGCATCTTTAGACAGGCACTGTTTAGCCCGTATCACACCTGGACCTATTGTCATATAAACACCTTCCAGAGAGCAATAAATCGTAACATGCAATTTCTTCAACAAATCCAAACCCATCAAATTTTCTCCACAATTAGATGTCAATAACAATGGCAAATCCACAGTGAAAGAACCAATAGTCAATGCAAGAGGTCTTAAAATGGGGCTTACAACCGGTACACCAGAAAAACCTACCGAAACATTATTATGGCCAGACAGAGCCGCCCCAGGGACCAAAGAACGAGAAATAGAACTGTTCGTTGCTCCTGTATCCACTAAAAATTCCTTAGCCAAGCCATGCAAGTCCGCAGTAACATAAGGACCGCGTTGATCTACAGGTATCGGAACTGGTCCCTCACTCTGTCCCTTGCTGTCCTAGCTATTAGACATTCCTGTCACCTCATCTGTGTCATAATCATCATGGTAGTACTGTCCGCCCCGAGGGTCATCAAAGTAATTAATATCAGAACGACCCTGTGAGGCCGCAGCATGTTGAGCCCTGCCCGCCCCACCAGCTCCACGACCCCGTCCACGAGAACCTCATCCTCTAGGGACCGCCACCTTCTACAACAACACAGGGCACTCGCTACACCAGTGTCCCTCCTCCTTACAATATGCATACTGATTTGGCCCTAAAGGCGTAGTATTCGGTTGCCTGCTAGTGCGTGGAAGCTGTCGGGCCAAACAACCACATCCTCTACCATTCCCTCCAGAAGCCTGCTTCAACAACACCTTCGTCTTCAAATCCTTGTGCTTCTTCTCTGTCCTATCCTTATCCTCATTTTCCCTGTGCTCATAATACTGCGCCATATTCAAAATAACAGAAGGGGAAGAGGTGGACCAAGTGCTTTCGGAAGCCTGCAATCGAGTCGCAATCTCGGGAAGCAAATTTGCAACAAAGCTATTAACAAACAACTGGACACCTCCCTCAACAGACAAATCTTTCCCACTATAATCCAGAAACACATCTTCAAACCGAGTGAAAAAATCAGACACACTCTCATCTTTCTTCTGGTGACAAGCAGATAACTTGTCCCAGTCAACCTTTCTCTGTGGGATAAGAGAATGCAGATACGTAATAATGTGGCCTGGCAGCGCAAGTATCTCTGCCTTAGGCTTATCGCCAGGTTTCCTCTCCTGATCCCATACTTTAATTTGATCCCATGTACCACCCAATTCCGAAACATGATCTTGTGTGTGCACCTGCCTCCAAATATCAACCGGAACCAATAAACCAAAGAACATCTCAATATCTGCAAGTGTCATTACTGTTGAAGAGGCAGCTTCAGTCAATTCTTTATAATATGCAGTGGGATTTTTCCTAGGGTCAAGTAACTGAGTCTTAAGACACAAAACTTCACTCCTTTTCCATGGAGTATAAACCCATTGTTCTTGGAAACGGGCCGCTACACCTGGTCTAGTAACAACATCATGCTGATCCCTTAGCTCTGTTATTTCGGGGTGATATATAGTATGAACCCCCGCATAGGAAACTGAGATATCGAAGTGGGGCTCTTGTCAAATAACCTACCCCGGTAAGCAATCAATGTCGTAATACTACCAAAAACTTGTCCAGGCTCCATATTAGTGACATATACACAATCTTTAATATTATATAAAATCTGTGGTGCTGCATCTTTGAAACACTGCTCCCAAAGACCAATCACAGTAGCAGACATATGCTTAAGGGCATGCTGTTGTACAAAGGGCTCATAATCCTGCATCACATTCCACACATCTTCCACACTGTAAATGGGGTTTCAGGCCCACTGTGCAGCCTGGTTAGCCACCACCGTTTTCTCTGCATCTCTCACTTCAGATCGCACATACAGACCCATGCGCTCTTTAAACTTCGTCCAATCTCAGTCTCCAAACCCGCGCACAGGCATCTCATTACTCAAAGAAACTGGGGGATGTAAAACCAAGGAAGGAGAGGCAAACTGAGTGACAGGTATCATTGATGCTAAGGGCTGTGTCACGGGAGAAAGAGCTGTTGAGGAAGATGCTGAAACAATGGGTGTGAGGGGGGTGCTAACAGTCACAGTTGTTGCGGACGGTAAGGAAGTAGAAGGAAGAGAAAGAAGAGAAAGAGCTGATGCCACGGCCGTTGAAAAAGCAGCAGTAGATGCAGGGACAGAGAGAGTAGAAGCAACAGTAACAGGTGGTTATGAGGGCAACGGAACAGTAGGATATAATATTTGTGGGGCATATGGGGGTGGGGGCCTATTATCTAATAACTCCTCCACGAAAGTATCTTTTTCTTCTTGGGCCACATAGCATTTATCAACATTCAATCAAAACCTCCTATCTTCACATTCTATCCCTATCTCCTGTTTCATGTGTTACAGCTTTCTGAGTCAATGTTTGCATTCTTCCCTTTTGTGCATCCTTTTCCATCTTTAATCGTCTCTGTTTAGCCTCCTTCTGCCACATTTGAAGAGAATCAAACATAGACTGCCTACTTCTTTTGGCAAACAATTTTTCCTGTAAAAACCCAATTTTTGGTTCATCAAAAGTGCCCGTCGACGGCCATTGCAACTCGGCATTGTCCCTCGTATATTTGTGCCGTAATGTACTAAACATATTAGGGCCAATACCATGTTTCACATACATATCAAAATTAGGAGTGCCTTCTGGAGGCGCCGGCTGAGCTTTTTTCAATCGAGCATCTACAGAACAACAACGACAAAGAAACCAAGAATCGACTAATTCCAGGCATTTTCAAAAAGGGGTCCAAATTCGTTATTTTTCCTGGCAAAGCAATTGCAAGTGCTTTAATCCCAAAGACGGTCCTCAGACCGTATCAAATACAAACCAAAATGGTACCATATCCACAAAGAACTAAACAAACTCACCTGATATATACAGGGCAAACAAATGTATTCTCCACTGCCGACTCTTCGGACCAAATTGTCAGATCCAAGGGTTTCTCCATTCAGGACTCCAGTCGGGATGACCACTGGGCGAGGCATCATCTGGCGGGACAGAAGGGGCAGCTGTGAGTACAGGAACTCTCTCATGCAGGGATCCCTGATCCGTCCGTCCGACCCGACGATGGCCGCGACCTCCCCACCCGTCCACGGGAGGGGATGGGTCACTCACCCGAAGGAGTCCCTGTTCGGGTGCCAACTGATGGAAGTGGCCCGTTTAGCATCACCCGGGTCACTCACAACCACCTCTCAGCCTTCCATACCAATTGAAGAGTCGGTCAGACAGTAGAGAATACAAACCAATATATGTTTATTCAGATACACTCGAGCGGAGCCCGGTCTGCCCAGTCTCTTAGGAGTGCTGCAGAGAGGGACTGATATCAGCAAACATGGAGATACATTGGGGCATATTCGCAAGGAGCTATCGCCCAGTTAACGGCACTTTATCGCAGCCAAAGTCGAGATAAATGTATCGCAACATTCACAAGCTGGTGCTAACAGCCAATAACACCAGTTTACCTGCGAAAGCATCCTCAAAAAACATCGCCACAGATGACCCCTGCAACTATCGCTAATGAGATGCAGAGTAGGCGTTCCCGAGCAAAAACCCGCGACAACACCACACCTCAACATTCTCAACGACCAGCCCGATCAGCGATAAAACCACAAAACAGGCGATAAGGCGTGTTAGCAGCAGGAAACTAACACCTGCCCTGACCTGGTACAAAGTCAGAGCACAGCCTGCACCACAAAATGGAGCCCAGCCCAGAGCCACACCTGAAGGGCAACAGATGCCATGGAGCCACTGAACATGCATACCGGACACCCAAGAGGGCCACAACATCCACCTCCACCACCCCCAGGACCACCCCCCCAGCCCCACCATGGGCACCCCCACCTCCCCCGGACCAAGACACAGCACATCAACTGCACGGAAACATGACCACAAGCACCCGCCTGATGTCCCACAATTGCAACAATCAACATACATGTGCGCACTGAGATCCTGATTCATACATACACCATTGAAAGACCAAACAAAATGTCAAATTCAAATACATCACCAAACAACTATCCTGAGGAGTCATGGCGGGGCATCCCTGGACAAACTGTGACTCACAGCCTGCAAGACAATACCCAAGATAAGAAGGTGTGTCAGGCACCCATCAAAGGACAGGGAGAGAGAGAAAGAGAGAGAGAGAGAAAGAAACAGACAGAAAGAGAGAGACTGAACAAGGAGCGCAAGGCCAATCGGGCCCTTGGCTCATGCAAACATGCCAACAGCTGCGTGTGTCTCGAACTCTGCGCACCACAAATCACAGGCCTGGCATCAAAGTCAGCGTGAACTCCACATCACAATTAAGACATGCAAGCAGTAGTCAGACGAAAATCAGGAATGAAAGCACCTTTGTCTCAACACACAAGGCCCAAGGCCAACCAAACTCCCGACCTTGGTCCTGAATGCAGCTGGCACACCCTGCGTGAGATACCATACCAGCCTCCGACGACTCCCACACCACGAACTGTGCTAATGAAACACCAACGTGCCTACACCCCACACACACTTGTCCCTGCACGACCGACACCTGCAAGGGATGCCCTTGACACATTGTCAAGAACTACCCATACGTACAAACGTCACACACACATACGACTCATTGCCCAGAGCTGTGGCATATCGTCCACCGAACACCCACCGGTCAGACGAGTGCCAGTGCCACGAGACCAGCAAACGCAATGGCCTGCATTCCCGGGCACATGCACAACCCCTGTCACGTGGAACTGTACCGTGCCCGAATGCTGCATCTGTTGGGATCCCTGCCAATGGCAGTGTTGTGAATCAGTTTCCGTCTGAGTTTCCGTCTTGCCTACGTCACCTGCGTCCAGCCCTGGTTCCACTGTCGATCATGCACATTCGAGTGGCCCATGGAGGTCTGCCTATCCAACGCAACCGTAGCTGAATTGGATTATGACCTGACAGTGCGCCCCCTGTTGGCCCACCAACAGGAGTGTCACCTGGATAGCCGTGCATGGGATGCACTGATCCTTGGCGTATGTGCTGGCAGTTGCGCATGGGAGAATGCACAACTCCTCGTGTGCAGTGACCACATCCAGGCGCTCCCTTATTTGGCTGTGTGCGGATTGGGGAAACGGCGTGGACTGAGCACATCTGCCCGGACCAGTTAATGGATTGGCTCACCCTGGTGTCCCTTGAAACTGACAACGACGTACTATTGGAACACATTGCCCATGACGCTGCGCTGGCTTTCATGGACGAGTAACCACGTCCCTGCAGCCACATCGGATTGTCACCCACAGCACTGCTCCCAACACCTTGTAGCATTGTGGGGAATGTACCCACATCCCACCACAACAGAGGACATGTCTGCCTTCGTCTGGACTCTGTATGCATGTGCGTGGAACACACACCTGTGCAAGGTGATGCAGTTCCATGGTCGGAGCAGCACAGCGTCGTCTGGCAACGTTACCAAGTCGGACACACTGCTGGGGGGAGAGTACGCACATGGCAATGTAGCACAACATGTGAACTTGTCGGACCCTTTCAACTGATCACTGTCAGCAGAGCAGACAGTCGGCGCAGTCGGGTGGCAGAGCACCATGTAGACCCCATGGGCTGTAAGTCGTGCCCCTCACACGGGGCAATGGGCATACGCCAAACAACACATGACTCGTCCACCAAGGCAAGGTGGGCTGAGACCGTTGCCATCCGTGATGATTGGGGTTTATTTTTCCACCCCCATTTCCTGCACCTCGACATGTACCCATGCTGCGTGTAAGTGTCTTAAGCATGTCCCTGCCTGTTGTGGCCGTTGCCTTGTCCGTACTGACACGCACATGCCAATAAAGTCTACACAACACCACTAGTGTCTAACTGTGATGAGTGTTGATTAGATTGACCACTCGTGTGCCACAATGAGCATCGTCCCTACACATGGAGGAACTGACTGACACATGTACAATGGGGGTGGGTCCCTTCTGACAGCTCCACCTCTGTGAGCCCGACATTGTTTTGGGAGAGTTGCTGGTAGACCTCTGCTCTTACGTGTCTTCAGCAATGTGAGTATGGTGTCCAACCTCTGACCATGTTGAGCAATGTTATGAATCATTACAGAATGTGACCACACAGATGTGTGTGAGTAGGTATGCGATGTGAAGTTCTATCGTCACATGTGATGTAGGACACCACTTCTGGCCTGCTACCGATTTGGTCATTCCTACACACAGCCCTATTCAAGACATGGACCTGTGCCTACGTTGGGGGGTTGTGGGTTTGTTGCTAATGTGCAATGGGGACACAGCCAGTACCCACCTTCACAGTCATCCAATTGGCCATGTGTCTCGGGGATGAACATGCACATTGATGTCATTTACCAGGGTGTACCTTCTTGTGCAATCATTGTCCCTACATCCAGCCATACTTCCATACGTGAGTGAACATAGTCATGACACATCTGCATGATTGCGAATGTTTTATTCACATTCTGGCGAATGATGGAGAGGGAGCTGTACATGGCCATCCAAGCCCACATAACATGGAAGCCCAGTGGTGGGCCAACCAGAGTCCTTTGGGCATTGAAAATTGATTTGGAAGAGGGGGAGTGCAGTCCGCAGCAGGATTGCTGTGTAATTGTCAAGCAGTGGAGATATGGCAGTCCGTGTCGGGGTCCGGGTGAATGTCGCAGGGTGTTCCGGGGGTCAGTGGAAGGGGTTGTCCCAGGGCATGATGCATGGGGCAGAGTCAGGCAGGGCAAGCCATATGGAGGTGATTGATGCTACTGCCTCCTTCCTCACACAGCAGTTACCATCCACATCTTACTCCTCTGATACTTATTCTGTGTCGGCTGTGTTCGGTGTGTGTGGCGGTGTAATGGCTGCATCACTGTGTGCCACTGACACATCAGGATGCGAAGGCGATGGGGCTGCAACACTGTGTGCCACTGACACATCAGGGGTCGGAGATGTGTGTGTCGAGGTTCCTGCAGCAGTCATCTGGTACAGGCTCAGTGGCAGCAGTGGCAAGATGATGATCTGCAAGGCATGGAAGATCGCAGCTACATCTCGCTGGTGTTCAGCAGTGGCAGCCATACTTCCAGCCTGCATCGGATCCATGGTCTCCATTGTCCTCCGCATCTGTGCCAACTCTGTGCTGTCATCGCTGGAGCCTGCCTGCCTAGACAGTTCTTGTCTCCGAGTAATGGAACCAGCGATGTCAGCCAAGGATTGTTGGTGGGCATGGTGCGGACAGTGGGTATCCGTTAGGGACTGTAGGTGCTCCCTGATGGGACTTAGACACCCACGTAGGGCATCTAGTTTGGCTGCCATGAGGTCGAAACCCAGCCGCAGCTGATCTGCCATCTTCTCCTGGCACCCTAACACACGGCGTTTGAAATCCATGTGTTGGTCGTGGGGGTCCTGGGAGGCAGCCGTGGTGGTGTGTGCTTCCTGCTGTGTGGTCTGTGCAGGGTGTGGGCTCACCGCGATGCAGCTGGGCTGCCCTGCTCCTGGAGGTGGGGTGAGGAGGCTGTCCACAAGCTGTTGGAGTGTGTCTGGGCAAATGGGCAGGGTATCCTCTTCATCATCACTGAAGAGATGTGTGGTCTGCTCTGCAGGAGGTGTTGGTTGTCCCTCTGCAATGTAAGGGGAGATGCAGGTTAACAGTGTGTTCCATGTATGTTGACACATTGTGGATGTTTACATTCAGACTGTATGACGGTGTACATTGTGACTGTTTTAGTGTAGCTGGCTATTTGATGGGAGTCAGTGGACATTTCGACTACATGACGGATGTGTGGTTGTACTCGTACATTATCATCTCACAGTGTCATGCATTGCCACATGTGATTGGCCAGTTTCTACACATGAGAGGCACCAGTTGTGTCCTCTGTCCTGTGGTGTAGGGGCTGCACTCTGTCCCACATTGTCGTCAATGTTGATGTACTGTGATTGCTATGTGTGTGTGCTGCATTGTTGGCGATTCGCCCCTGCAGCTCTGCATTGGCGGACCCTTATCCCTTTGAGTCGGTGTGCATTTGACTTGTGTGCTTTTCTGGGGCTGGGATGTTTGCGACTTGGGTCATATGTGCTACTGGAGATATTTGGTACTCTTGTGCATTGTTTGTCTGCAGATGTGTTCTTGACGTCATGGGTCATAGGTGCACGTGGATGTGTCAGAGTGTGACCGGCTCCTTTACGGATATGGTCCACACTCAGCCACCTCAGTGTCGTCTCGTGCACCATGTCATGTATTGTGACTTCAGCCATGCTATCTGTCATGCAGTGTCACTTGCATTGTCAGTGTGGCTCACAGAGCTGCTGCTTTTCTGGATTCAGCACATGTGCATGGGTAGGTTGTGGCATTGGTGATATGGAGGGGGGCCCATTTGTGCACATTGTGGACTGGGGCCTACTTGGTGTTTCTATGTGTGCTGCAGTGTGCCAAGGGTATCAGGGACATGTTCCACACTCATTGTGGGTGTGCAGTGTGCTGCACATGATTGTGCATGTGTGCCATTGTGCCCATCTGCCCCCGTCCCCCCAGTCCCTGGTCGTTACTCACCCTGTTGCTGTTGGGTCAGGTCATTTCAGGCTGTGTCCAGGCCCCCAACTCCTTGCACCGTCTCCACACTGATGACTGTGGCCACCATTTCCTCCAGCTCATTCAGCTCCTCCTGTGGCGCAGGACTCCCACCTCCAGTCGCCTTTGCTGCCTTCATGTTGGCAGCGAGTTTCTGTTTGGTTTGGCTGTGCACTTCATGCCAGCGCCTCTTGACATCCTCCATTGACCTCCTCAACACTCCGACTGCATTCACTTTGGTGACGATGGACTGCCATATTTCCGTTTGTGTTGCCAATGACGCAGTGGAGGTGACGAACAGTTGTTGGTGGTGTCCTATCACCTCCGTGACGGTGATCTGGTCTTCCTGCGGACTGAACCCCGTCTTTCTCTTCCTCTCCTCCTTGCCCTCCCCCGAACAGGGGGTTCCATGCTGGTCCTCCGTGGGGTTTGTGGAGTTCGGTTTGTCGTCTGCACTAGGTCCGGGTGCATCCATGGTGCTACGCAGTTTGGATTGGTTTTGGGGTTGTTTTTTTGTTAGCTTTTATAGTGCATTCTCACGCATGACGCGTGGGTATTGCAGGCCTGTCGCTGGTTTTCGCAGATTTTGGTATCGCGCTTTGTGGCGTCGCAACTTTTTGGGCGGTCGTGTTTCGCATTTTTTGTTTTTCGCGTTGGTTTTAACGCGGGCATTTGGAGGGTTGTCATGCTGCTATCGCATGATGCAGAGGGGTTGGGAATTGGACGTTAGGATGGTGTTATTTTCTCGCGATGGACTGCGATATGCAAGGTTGCGTTAAGCTACATTTGCGATGATTATCACACGTTCTTGTGAATATCCCCCATAATGTACAATTCAGAATCAATGAAAACACGCCCATAATGGAATTTTCCAGGCAGATGCAGCTGAACAAAGAAGTACAGTAGGATAGGTTTCGACTCTGAGGCCGGGCACACACTATCTCCTACCCAAGTTCACTCTGTCCGTGCCCGCCACTAGACTGGTGGCAGAAGGCCTCTATCTAGTGGGAAAGGTATGCGCTAATAAGAACAGTGTATTCATTAGCTAAGCAAGGCCCATCCTGGGAGAAACAAAACTTACCACGGGTCATATCTAGAAAAAGCAAAGATTAGTTTTGATCATGGTTCAAAATGGCGGCTAAACATAAAATGGTGCCGCGAATGCTAACTTACATAGAATAATGCACGAACAAAGATAGCGAAAACATTTTCATTACAACAACTGGTTGGGGAACACCTGAGCCACCTCCTTCAGGATCACCCACAGATGCTTCTTCAGACCCTCTAGAATCCACCAAAAGGTCTGCCTCCAGTGTGAGCTCCCTGGGGTCAGAGAACTCACACTCCACTGGGTGTTGGCATAGCTCTGGATACTGGGACTTAAAATATGCTCTCCAACAATTGCATCACACAGCCCCACACAGGTGTTAACCAAACTACCCTTCACCCATCCATCCAGTGCCTCAGAAAAGTACCCCACATCATTCTCACAAGACTGGTGAGACAGTGTCTGACTGTTGCTGTCCCTCAACCCATACTCTTCTGGCTGGTCTCCATACTCACTTACCAGGGCTTCTACCATGGGGGAACCCCTCTCCCTGTACCTCTCATCTAGAGTCAGTAGAGTGTCCCTCCCACCACCAAGAATATGATCCCCTGTGTCAGGTCCCCAATGCACCTCAGGGACACTGCGCACCACTGAAGTAACCTCACAATCCTGAACCCCCTGGTGTATGTCCACCCCCTCCTTGAAGCAGGGCACCAAGTCTGTGTGCATGTGTACATCTCCCTTGTCAGTACAGGACATAACACTTTTGCTACCACCATCTGAGCAGGACTCCACCTCCAGTCCAGCCAAGCTCATTTCCTGAGCTACACACTTTTTCTTTTCAGCTAAGGCTCGCTCTGTCTCCTCGCACTCCCGGTCTAGCTGCCTCAGCCTCCAGTCACGAGCATGAATCCGATTCCTCTCCTCACGAGCCAATATTTCCCATAATGTTTCCTCATCAGGGCCACTGCCCTCTTGGTATTCTGGCTGGGGATCCTCCACCTCAGATTCCTCCTCAGAGTCATCTGATAGTGTTGCCTCCCATCGTAGCACCTCATAGCTATGCAGGGCTGCCTCAAGATCCTGCCTTGTGGATCTCCTCTTCACAGGTAGCCCCCTCTCTTTGCAAAAGACTTTTAGTTCCCTCATCTTGTAGATGTGTAGGTGCCAAAAGTTGATTTCCATTTTGCCAAGGCCCCACAGGTGCAACCACTAACCAGAGTTCCAACAACCAAGGGGCTAATTACGATGGCGGACGGACTTAAGTCCGTCCACCATCGTCCCGGGGATTGGGACCACCCGCCTGTATGGCGGCGGTCCCGCACCTCAAATTACAATGTGGCCGTCACCACGGCAGCCTCAAAGGAAGTTTTAACAATGCGGCGGGTGCTGCTGGCTGCAGCAACCGCTGCAATGTTAAAAGTGCAGGTTTTGCTTTTCCCTGCACTACGTGGGATCACTGTTAAAATATCGATCACAAAAACACCGACATACGAAAATATCGTTGTGAAAATATCGGATACAAAAATATCGCCATCTTATACATAAACAAGATTTTACACAAATATCGATATTTAAATATCGCCGTAATAAATATCGTGAACAAAAATATCGACTACAAACATATAGATAACAAAAATATCGAAACATTTAAATTATAAAGAGACACAACAAAAATATCGATAACACTAATATCGAGTTACAAATATAATTATAACTTATACAAAAAATATCGATAATACTATTCAACATTAAATAAACACTCCTTACAACTATATAATAATTTAATATATTAAAACAAATAATATTAAATAATACCAACATATATAAAATTAATATATATTTAAAACAAATATAAAACAATTATAAAAACACTAATAAATATATCAATTCATAAAAAACAATAAATATACTCACTAACACATAATTATTCACATATATATAATATACAACAATTATTAACGTTATAAAGTAAAATTATTAACAAATATTTTAAAATAACTACAACAAATAATATATCATAAACATCAAACAAACAACACATATATTTACCTAATTAAAAAGTAACTGCTACAAAATTCAAAAAACGTATCTCAACCAATGATTTTAAACTAAAAGAGCACAAACCAATTAAAATTGAGAAGTAATTAACTAAACACTATAAAAACTAAGAATTAACTTTAAAAAAATTACCGTTTATCGGCCAAACACGGAGGGAGAGCGTTACTTTGCTGGAGAGAGAGAGAAAGAAGATCTACAAAAACTACTATCACAGATTATATTACAACATAGGTAAGAAAAAGCATTATTTTATTATTATAAATGCCTCAACCTCCTTAACTTAACTACCTAAATCAATTAAATGTTCTCTTCTTTTTAAATCAAAAGTAAACTTGCTAACAACAACAGCAAAAAAAAAAAAATGCAAATGTGATTAAGGGGCACATTACGATACCCGGCGTAAAAAAATCCGCCAGGCATGGAAGCGGCAAAAACCCGCCCGCACACACCGCCTGAACACCGACCACGTCATTATGAGTACACAAACTGAAAACCGCCATCGGCGGAAAAATCATACAAAATACCGCCCGCCATCGTCCGAGTCGGAGTCAAACCGCCCGCCACGGACGGAAACACGCACGACAACACAAAACCGCCCGCCCACACGGCCGACACACCGCACGTGAAATTACGATCGCACCGCCATGAGTGCGGAAAAACAACAAATATACCGCCCGCCAGCGCAAACAACGCCGATGAGAATCGACACGGCAGAAGCCATGGCGCCCACGTACCTGCACAGAAACCATCCGCACACAAAACCAATAGCACACAACATGGCCAACTTGTCCACACAGCAAGGCACGCACAAATACACAAGCACAGTACACATCCCGAAAACACCCCCCCGGACAAACAAAAAATACAAAGGCCAGAACCCCAGACACAACACACCTGAAAACAACAGACCATGAGGACACACCCACATAGGTGAGTACAAAAGCAGCACTCCCACAGACCACAACCCCTTGCTACATTGCAAACCAGAGAGGAGAGGACACAGTGACACAGCAAGGACAGCAGCACACCACAGAAACGCACACATCACTACCACCACCACCACCACCACCAAACACCGGCACCACAAACCCCCTGCACATTACACAACACACACCGCACCAGCACCACAAACACCATGGCACCACAAAGGATGCCCAAGTTCACGCCCATGGAGCTGACGGTCATGGTCGACGAGATCATCAAGGTGTACCCACAAATCTATGGGAACATGGTCCAGCACACACCACTAGCCACCAGAAACAGAATGTGGACCCGGATCGTAGACCAGGTCAATGCAGTCGGGACCCTGCCCAGGAACAGAACCGAGATAAACAAACGTTGGAATGACGTAAAGAGCCTGGTCAAGAAGAAGGAGGGCAAAAACAGAGAGCTGGCTGCCGTCACTGGCGGAGGGAATCCCGCGCTCTTTAAGACCTTCAAAGCGTGGGAGGAGAAGGTGCGAGTTGTAATCCATCCGGAGATCCTCGCCGGATTAGCAGGGGGAGTGGAGGCTGGTAAGTACAAACTAATGTATACCAGCACACCGCTATGTACACACATGCGCAACCACCATGCCACAGCTCCCAGGGACAAACACCCCCATGTCCAGCACACAATACACAACACATCACACGCACATGCAACAGACACTACCACACACAGGCCAAACCGAACAACTGTAAGATGCGTGGGGACATGTGTACACTAAGCCAGCCACGTAACCACCAACAGGTCCCCAAATATGCCAGAAGCGCCACAACGAGCACCCACCACACCCATGTGTCCGCCACAGCTGCACCAACCGACAAGTAACAGGTAAGTGGCAGGAACACAAAGTGCAGTGGGTCGGAGGGGGACAGCTGAAGTACAACACCCACCAGGCCCCCACTCCCACAGACCAGCAAGGTGGAGCACTCCCCACACCCATGTGTCAGGCACAGCTGCACCAACCGACAAGTAACAGGTAAGTGGCAGGAACACAAAGTGCAGTGGGTGGGACGGTGGACAGCCCAAGTACAACACACACCAGGCCCCAGTCCCACAGCACAGCAAGGAGGAGCATCCCCCACACCCCACACCCACGTGTCAGCCACCGCAGTGCACAACGACAGCCGAAAGGCAGACATCACGGTCCACATCAATCGGTGTCAGTGGGTGTACAGCCACCCCCACGACCCACTACACCCCCCCACCCCCACAGACCTGCAACATGGAGCACCCCCGCTAAGAGCCATGTGGCATCCAGTACAGTGCACGCACGAACAACTTGCAGGTGGGAAACTGGACAGGGCTGGATTACTGGAGGCATGAGGACCATAACACCACCAACACATGGGACATGTCACGTAGCACACGAACACGCAGCACCGCCCACCGTCACGAACAAGTGAACAATGTGCACACGGACATGAACAGCAGACTCACACCCCACATGACCCATCACAGACATAGCAACACCCAAGGAGCCACGTCTGCATGCACAAGCCACACTGAATATAGTCCCACACGGCAGCCACTGTGCAACTCATCACACACAACCGAAACACCATTGAAGTCCTGTCCATGTAGCCCCTACTGCCTGTCAACCACACACCCCACAACTACGCCTATGTAAGACAAACAACACTAGACGCAACAGAGCGGAACAACATAAATGCACACGAACACCACTGAACCCATCAAACACACAGACACACCATGCACATACAACATACCATCCATCCCATCCGTCAGCCCCAGTCTCATGAAAGGCATGTCATCCGCACAGCTGCCACACATACAGCAGTCACGCTAAGACACATGCCCATGACCAACCATGTGCCAGAAGTCAATTAAGCGCACAACACACTGTGAGCAACAACACACAACATGGGCCACACCCCCCCGAGCACTGCAGTGATGCACATGGCACAGGGCAGCACGCACACCAAGGAGATGGGACAACTGCAATACGTTGGCTGGCACACAACTATCACTCACTCATAACGATGCGTCCAATGCCATGTCCAGTAACCACAACAGACAGCAAATATGCAGGGCATGTCAGGCATGCACACACCTCAGACCATGCACTGTCATGCTGCCACAACACATGTCACGTTCGGCACCCATGGCTCACAGCATGTACCCCAAAAGCATATACCCTCCCAAATGCGAATCTGGGGCATGGCCCCCATGTTGCCATATGCGTTCCTAAGCGTTCCATTTGAACCGCAAAAGCATATACCATCCCAAATGCGAATCTGGGGCATGGCCCCCATGTTGCCATATGCGTTCCTAAGCGTTCCATTTGAACCCCAAAAGCATATTCCATCCCAAATGCGAATCTGGGGCATGGCCCCCATGTTGCCATATGCGTTCCTAAGCGTTCCATTTGAACCCCAAAAGCATATTCCCTCCCAAATGCGAATCTGGGGCATGGCCCCCATGTTGCCATATGCGTTCCTAAGCGTTCCATTTGAACCCCAAAAGCATATTCCCTCCCAAATGCGAATCTGGGGCATGGCCCCCATGTTGCCATATGCGTTCCTAAGCGTTCCATTTGAACTCCAAAAGCAAAGTACAAACCAGACCCAGGATGGGCCAGGAGCCCGCATTCACCAGAGTCACAATGAGTAGGGGCAAAGCAACACACCCATCGGCATGGCCAATCCGTCCCATGCCACATGTGCACAGCACACAGTCCCATTGCCTAGCACACACACCTACAGATGCCACAGCCACACACTCGCCTCCGGGAAACCCATGTACGAGATTGCACGAACTGCCAATGTCAGACGACTAATACATACTTCGCCAGGTGCAACACAGTAACAAATCTCATTCTCTCCACAGGTGACGAACTGCTGGACGCTGGGGATGGAGACAGCAGCCAGCACAGCCAGCCTACAAGCCCCCAACGAGGACACACGGATCTGGAGGATCTGTCCACCTCTTCGGACACGGACCACCAAGCTGGCCCATCTGGCGTGGCAGGGCCCAGCCGCTCCCCAGGACCCCTCCTACCCACCAACCCATCATCCAGGGATGCTGAACAGTCCCAGTCCCCTGCTGCCACTGTCGTTGCGGCCACACCCACGGTCATTGCGGCCACTACCACTGCCGCAACCGCCACCATCGCCGCACCGACCACCACCGCCTCCACCACCACCACGTCTTCGCTGGCACCAGCCCCAGCGCAGGTGGTGGCCCGGCCGACTGGATCCACCCTGGGAGCCACAGCGAGGACCGTGGTGAGCAATGTGGCTAGTGGGCAGGCCGGTGGCAGCAGGACTGGTAGGAGGAGCAGGGTCAGGGAAACGCCAGCCTCCCCTGGGAGCCATGCCCTGCCTCAAATGGCCAGAGTCCTTGGGGCCTATGAAGAGGCCCAAGGACAATGGGCCAGGTCTGCTACTGACACGCGGGAGGTGCTGGGGGTGCTGAGGTCCATGGACGCCCATATGGGCCAATTCGTGTCCCGTATGGACCAACTCGTGGACCTCATGGGCCAGCTGGTGGTGGCGGTGGGGTCACAGGCAAGGCCAGCAACACCACCTCCGCCACCACCTGCTAGGGCGCAGGCTCGGGCAGCAGTGTCCACTTCCCCTGCGTCCACAGCCAGTGAGCACACCTCACCCACCACCAGCAGGTCGCCACCACACACCCCCTCCCAAACGTGGAAGGGGCCGTCCGAAGAGGAAACAGATCTCCCGGGAGGACTTCGCACGCTCCAGTCGCAAGTGAGGCAGCCAGCCAGCCTTCCGCCAGCCTTCCTTGACCAGCCACTGCATTGACTTGCTCTACGATCCCACTCCACACAGCCATCTGGATGGCATGTGTGTGTTGGACTATGGACATAGAACCAGTGGGTACACCCTGATCATCACGCAGCCATGACCGACAGCTCATTGTCACTGCACGCACCACTTTTGTCATCACCTTACACACAATCACATGTCACAGTTTGTAATAAATGCACCTTTTTCACTAACTGCTGTATGTGCCCTGTGTCTTTATTGTACGGAATACAACGGCCACCTTGGGCGGAAAGGCACCTGATGCGTGGCATGGAAATGGAATCCGGAGGGCCTGTAGGGACCTAGGGGTGGGAGACAGAACAGGAGCACATTCAATGAGTGTGTCACACACCCATCACACAGTACATGTCAACAACTACAAGCAATGTACACACATCGCACAGAGCAATGGGGCACAATGCCACAGTCACCAACAGTGGCATACTACCCTGGCCATGGAGCGTTGACACACTGCACGCAGTGAACATACGGCCACCCTGACACAGCACACACACACCTGCATAGATACAGACACATCATCCGTCGTACATGGACACTCACCGTCAAGTGAAGTAGCGGGCGATGAGCTGCTGGCGCACATTCCCAGCTTCCTCCTCTCCGCTGTCCACCTCACTCGAGCTGTCCTGGTCTGCGGGCTGGGGCCCTGGTTGATCTCCGTCATCCACAATGAGGGGGATCTGCTTCCGAATGGCCAGATTGTGCAGCATGCAGCACGCCACCACTATCTGGCACACCTTCTGTGGGGAGTACGCCAGTGCACCCCCGGTGCGGTCCAGGCACCTGAACCTGGACTTGAGGAGGCCAAAGGTACGCTCGACCACACGTCTGGTCCTCCCATGTGCCTCATTGTATCGATCGTCTGCTGGGGTGCGAGGATTCCTCAATGGACTGAGCAGCCATGCCCCATTCGGATACGCAGAGTCACCTGGGTGTGAGGGACACAGAGAACCGTTGCTATTCCAACTGGACAGGGGACAGCATCGCACAACCAGCACGCTACACCACTCCACATACTCACCGACAATACAGCCACGATCCTGTTGCAGATTGGCCATCAGTCGTGGCAAGATGCTGTTGCGCATTATGTGTGCGTCATGGGCCGAGCCTGGAAACTTTGCACACACGTTGGTGATCACCATGTCCGCAAGGCACACCACTTGCACATTCAGGGAGTGCGTGTGCTTCCTGTTGCGGTACAGGTGCTCAGTGGCCTGTGGTGGAACAAGGCCAACATGAGTGCAGTCAATGGCTCCCACGACGTGTGGGATTCTGCCAAGGGCATAGAATGCACCCTTCACTGCCGCCAATTCACGAGCCCTGGGGAATCTGATGTACCTGTTCCGGTACAGCATCATGGCTGCCAGTACATCCCTCAGCACCTTGCTGAACATGGGCTGGGACATCCCTCCTCCACTGCCCACTGTGTGCTGGAATGACCCAGTGGCGAAGAAATGCATGGCGGCCATCACCTTAGCCGTGGGGGTGACAGCAGTCGGATACACCCTGCGGGGACGGAGATGGGGCTCTAACATGGCACACAGTCGATGCAGAGTTGGCCTGTCCAGCCGAAACTTCCTGATTACCTCTGTATCGTCCATGTCCGCCAGCAATTGGTATGGGCGGTCAATGTTCGGTCTCCGCCTGGGTTAAATGGCAGAGGACACATGTCAAAGCAACACGGCACATAGCAATTTCGCATACACATCACTGACATGACTGAGCAAGCACATGAGCCACAGCCCAGCTGTCAAGCTGGGACGGCACGGCCACAATACACTTACACAGGTCTCCCAACAATGGCAATGGCAAGTGAGACATACCACTGCCATGTGCATGCACATGGGGATCTAGGCCCCAATGACTTGCGGGGCGTGCTGATGGGGACTGACTGCATATTCGTCAAGCGGCAACGCCACGGCAACATGAGTGTCTGCTGAGCATGGTACTGCTTCCGAGGCTGGATGAGTATGGCACATGACGACGACGATGTGGGCACGGGCTGAGCGGCCAATACAAGTGGGACCTGTGGCACGAGGGGATATGAGACAGTAGTAGGTGTCAGCACTGCACCCTATGTACAGCACTGTACGGATCACAGCTCCCGAAACATTGACTGGTGTCCACATTGACAGCCCCATGCCAAGACGGCTGTGTGCTTGCAGTCACACGTCACAGGTGAGAGGTTACATTGCACGTGCCAGGTGGCAGTCGTACATAGTGGGAGCTGGCATGTGTGTGCATGTGTCTCCTGTTCAGGATCCACCAGATGGGCGCTGACTCTGTACTGACCATTGGACACAGCATGTTCCGTGGAAGGCTTGTGTGTGTGGGATGGTGGCACTGGATGTGCCTCCGTTGGGTGGGGGCCATGCACAGGGCGGGTACGTCGATGATTGCGCATTGTTGGTCACGGTGGGTGCACCAGCTAAGATGTGTTGCCCTGTGTTCAATTCCTATGTCCGCATGATGATGGACTGTGGATGTGGGCAGACTACACATTGGTCGATGTGCTGTCCATATGCATGTGCCTTCACACCAGGCACAGCTGCCCCTGCACATGTGACCCCTGCTGGACTCGCTGCTGGGTCTGTGGAGCTGATGCACCTTCTGCGCGTGGGGCGGACAGCTCTCCTCACTTCCCTCATTGCGCATGTCATGTCTTTGCCGCAGGTGACATGGATCATGGAGGGCCCACATGTACGCGTGGGTAGGCTACACATGATTGTTCACTGGTCGCCACCCCCAGTCAGTGTTTCGAATGGGAAGGTTGTCGTGCTGGTGGTATGTTCGATGTGGCGGATGGGCGGGCCTAGGTGCGGGCTTACATTCCGGACATGGGGGTAGTTGGATTGGCGACTAGTTGCAGTACACACGGGACACGTCTCTTCCTTTCCACATCTGGGTCATCCCTTGTACTAACTGACAGTGATACAGTCATCTTCGCCCCAGCCCTCATGTCCTCCCCTCGCCCCCCAATATGCATGCTCACCTGCGAGGCTAGCACTTGCACAGTCAGCCCCAAGCTCGCACCAGAGAGGGCAAGGAGTGTATGTGTGGGTCCAGTTGCACGAGTGGGCTGTCTCAGGGTATGATGTGTGGCGGGACGCCGTCCACCTGCGTGGTGCCCCAAATGGAGACCCGGCCTGCATGGACTATGCATCACAGTCTTCGCCTTCCGGATCCGCCACCTGCGACACCCAGTGGCTGTGGCTGCCCTTGCGGCCATGCCGCGTCCGTCTGTGGCTGATGGCCCACACATTCACTCTTTGGCCTCTCTGGGGAGGGCTCAGGGGTGGTGGCGCACGCGCTTGCACTTAGTCGCAATGGCATGTGGCGTGGTTGGTATGATGGGCAATGGATGGGATGGTGCGAGCCACCTCCCGTGACGTCAGTGCTGCTCGTGCTGTGGTGCGTCCCCCTACACTTCCATTTGACTTTTTGCCATGCTGGACGTTGAGGTTCTATTGCCTGCGTGATATGACCAGGAGGAGCGCGAGGAGACCTCTCACACACCATGCTCCACTGCCATCCCGTGCCCTGTATCGCCTGTGCGGATTGACTATGTTGGGGTTACACCTGGTCGACTGGGGCTGTGTGTGCCTTGTCAAGGGGCATGGCGGGTGCACAACAGGATCCAGCTTGTCCACAGAGGGTGGGCTGAGGTGCGCCTGGTACCGCTTTGTACGTGTGCCCGGCTGCTGTGCACACACGTGTTCACTCCCCCGACAGGTGTCCTCTCACAATGCCCAGGGAAGCGGTGGTGTACTGTTCATGACCCCTCCCAACACGGCGTGCTCCAACTTGGCATGTGCGCATCTACCCGTCGCACCCACCCACCTGAGCACTGCGTCCATACGACTTCACACGACACATGTGTGTCTTCCACAGTAGTGCTACTCATTTGCGTTGACATCCAATACCAGTGGACTACATGGTCATGTCACGACTGCCGTGTACTTCACATACTCTCATCCTCTCTCATTCGTACTTGTGAAATGAGTCAGCGGAGACAGTTCTGGTTTCAAACATTATATTGAGTCTTCTGTCCTCTGTGATGCAGTATAGTGGACACTACTGGCAGCGGGATACATGTTGAGGATATACTGAGCATGATTACAAATGGGATAGGGTGTGGGGTTACATCTGCTTGGCCAAGGCTGTGCTAATGTACATTTACGTATAGCTGCGGAGCTGCGGACTTTGACACAGACGGTATACATGTAGCCTACCAGACCGCTCGGCATCATGGGCACAGTCCATCTCAGTTCCATGTGACAGGTTTGCTGCGGTTGTTCCTCATGCACGCGTGCATGTGAGATGACATCAGGGCATGTGCTTGCGTGCATGCAGCGGCGTGCCACTTGTTGTTGCACTGTGGTGGTTACTGGACATGTCACAGTCACTGGGGTCGTGTTGTTGTTGTATGCACTTGTCGTCCATGCAAAGGTCCTGGTATGGGATTCCCGGGGCGGGGGTGGGAGGGGTGCAGCACCCACAGACTCCAGGCGACCTATTCATGTCCACTGAGCGGTGTGTGTGTCCATGGGCGCTGGATCCATGTCGTGTCCTGGTTGTTCGTGCAGTTCCGTCCATGTGGGTGCGATGCACAGAGCCCATGCCACTGCCTCCCACGATGCATGCGGTGTTCCTGGATGTGATGGGGAACAGTGTGCATGTCCCGGTCATATCCGATGTCATGGCGATGTCGTTGATGGTGTGGTTACAGTTGCCGGTCGTTTGGTATGGCTGTTGTGGTGGTGACTGGCCAGTCCGTGCGGAAGCTGAGCATGGGTGCGGGGTTGGACTTCATAGGTCACTCGGGGAACCTGCGTTGTGGTCCGACGTATTTACAGGTTGACAGGTATGCGATGCCGTCCAGCAGGGCTTCCATGTCATTGGTGGTGTACATGTTTGCCAGCCAATGAAGCGGATGGTGGCTGTCAAGGTGTTGTTCGTAGGTTGTCCCTTGGAGGACCATGATGGGGCATGCTGGGTGACATTCGATGTAGCTGTTCTCGATGATCCGTCGTGTGGAGGCACAGTGGTTCCATTTCAGTGCGCGTGCGATGTTGGCCACATACGCCATGCCCCCATAGGCAGAGCAGGCCCTGTCGTGTGCGTCCAGAGGGAGGAGTAGTGGTAGCAGGTCCGCCTTCAGACATGCCGGGTTGGAGAGGCATATCTCGACGGGATGCTGGTAGGGACACCTCCGACAGTAGAAGACGGGCATGACGCAGCTGAACAATGTGATGCGGTAAGTCAGTCGGTAACTTACGTTCAGCAGGGACAGGAGATCGCATCCCAATGTATGTATCATGCTGGTTTGGTACAGCTTGAGCTCTTCGGCGTAGTTGGGTAGGTGTGTTGCGGTTGCCATTTCGCAGCGGTTCGTAGAGGTGGCGTGTCCGGCTGTGTGTGCAGTCTGCAATGTGCACGCTCCGGGGTTGCTGTGAGCTCTGTGTAGTCGTGGGGAGACAGGACTTGTGTTCTGTTGGCTTGTTTGGAGGACACGGGCCCTCTTCCCACATGCTTCTCAGACAGTTCAAGGTCGGTGCTGTGTGACTCCTTCCAATTAACTTGCATGTGGCCGACATGGGGGAGTGTTTTCTTCTTTCTTCCCCGTCCGTTGTGTGCTTCTGTGATATGCGCTATCTGCCGTGTGGTCGGTCTCCTCGGCATGCCTGTGTTGGTCTATTCTTGGACAATGGCTGTATTCACCGGCTTCTGTCGTAGGGCTGTGGTTTCGGTGTTGGAATGGAAGGTCATTCAGTGCTGTCTGCTCTCCCTTGTGTGGGCGGCAGGCTGCCTTTCCGCTCTGCGTTGGGCCTTGTGTGTGGATGTAATTCTTGGGCCACCTGTTGTCGGTCCCCGGGCTCTTTGGTGTTCCGTTTCATGTGTCTTGTTCATATGTGCAGGGTGGTATGGGTTTTTCAGTGTGGTACTGGCGTTCCTCTTCCCGAAGGGGCCCTGCTTCTCCTAGTTGGTGTTGCCGCCGCTGTGTGCTTCGCCATGTTTGTTACACTGGGGTGTGTCCTGCTGTTGCGTGACTTAACTGACATGTGTGCGTCGGTTGTGTGGCGTTGGGTGTTGTCCGTGAATTGGGCGTTGGGGACATGTCTGTGGCCGGCCTGTCACGTGTCATGTGCGTTCGGGGTGGGGCTGGTGTGTGTGCTGCTTGGTTGTGTCCCTGTGTCTGTGTGCGACGCATGCATGGCGCTGCGGTTGGCCTCTGCGTTGTGCGCATGTGTGGCGGCGTCATCGGCGCTTTGGGGCCGTGACGGGGTGGTTGGTTCCTAGTCCCAGGTGGTGTGTACACATGTGTTCCGCGATGTTAGGATTTGGCCTGTGTGTCATATGTGGATGCAATGGTGGATGTGTAGTGTGCACGCGCTGGTGGGGGTTGTCCGCTTTATCCGCCCTTGCACTGTGTGCGCTGTTTGCGTGCACTTGTTGTGTGTGTGCCTACCTGCGTCTCCGCGGTACGTTGCGTCCTTGGTGGTGCATCAGCAGAAGCATGGGAAGGGCCTGCAGTGCTGGATTCATGCCCGGGTGCCGCTTCTTCGTTGTCCGTGCTCTGCGTCCGTGTTTCCGCCTCTCTTTCACGTGCGGTGTCTCTTTGCCGTGGGAGCCGTTTGTTTGCGGCATCGTAATTTATGCGCCGGGCGGGACGTGTTTCGTCGGACGGTGTGTGTCAGTTGTGCTGCGCCGCTACGTGTGCGGGCGCACTTTGATGGCGGACGGTGTTGCTGGCTTGCCGGCGGTGTTTGGCCTACTTTTCGCATCGTAATTGGGCGGGCGTGTGGACTGCTGCGTGCCGGCGGTAACTGGTGGTTTTTGCATCCGCCAGCACGGCGGTAGTGCTTCCGCCCGCCATCGTAATGGGCCCCTAAGTTCCTTATCTAATTCTACATGATAAAAAAACATGAACTATTAAAGAAGCAACTTTACCTAAAAAATAAAATAAAATTGTCTAATTTTGTTACATGCTTAAAAAGAGAAAACAAAACTAATAAATACATTTTTCTTCACAGCTTTGACAAACTGCATCTACCAAAGAACATCCACCAAATTAAATTCATCTACTGCAAAAAGTAAGTATACTTTCAGTGTAAAAAAATGATTAAGAGAAAGAAAGTAAAAATAAACTCTAATATAATTAACGTAAACAATTTTCTACCGCATCTACAGAAATAACACCTGTGAAACTCAAAAAGCAGCAAATAAAGCCATCAACAAAACTGAAAGAACAATAATGTAAGTATTTTCTTTAAATTTCTAATAAAACAAGCATATTTATAAATAACAAAAGCATATTTACTCAACACATATGTATATATCTTCACAGATATACCCTAGAAATGGCTGAAGGAGCAAGCTTTATTACATCGCAAAAGGGAAACTTAGGGGCCTATTAGGATGGCGGGCGGATCGCCACCGCCGGCCCGGCGGGGGCGATCCGCTTGCCATCCTGCCACGAATGACCCCCCGCCACATTAGGATGGGTGGGGGGTCCGCGGCGGACGGAAAGACCGTCCGCCGCTTTTCCGCCGGTCGACTCGTCGACCGGGCGGAAAAAGGGCATGATATGGTGGCGGTGTCTGTAAGACACCGCCATCCATATCATGATGCTGGTGGTCTTTCACCTTTCCATGGTGGCGTTGCCGCCATGGAAAGGCATGCGGTCCTTGCCTGTGGGGGCCCGTTGCGGGCCCCCAGGGTGAAGGGGGGGTTGGGGGTGCACATGGGGGGTACCTATGGTACCCACCCTCATTGCCATGTAGTGCATGTCAATGCCGTGCACAGTCCATTTCCATTGCGAGCGGGTCTGCAGCCAGCAGATCCACCCGCAATGGAAAAGGGCCACGATGCGCCCGCCAGTGTGGCAGGCGCATCCTAATGCTCAAGGCGGGACCGCTGCAACTTCGGCGGTCGGTCCCTGGCTCCATTGCGGTGGCGGGCGGACTTTGTCCACCCGCCATTGTAATGGACCCCTTAATGCTTTGCTACATGGGTTATACCTACACCCAAGAAAAGGTGAAAGATAATAAGACACATTGGAAATGTAGCAAATACTATTCAACTGCATGTTATGGTCGAGCTACAACTATAGATAACAACGTTGTGAATGTTAGAGAGCACAACCATCCACCCAATGTGACAGAATTAGAAGTAAGGAAGCCTTAGAAACAATTCGAGAAGCAAGCACAGGCTCCCAACAGACAAGCACTGAAATCTTGAAAAATGTGTTGACAAAAGTACCGGAACATGTCACAGGACAATTGCCCTCTATCCCCAACCTGAAACGATTAATCGCTAAAACTAAAAGAGCTTCCGATCCAACTCCACCCACCCCCCATACCTTTGAAGAAATTGAAATACTGCCTGAATATACTATTACCCACAAAGAGGACAAATTCTTGATATATGACAACCAAAGTAAAGATAAAAGAATTCTTGTTTTTGCAACGAATAATAACTTGCAAAAATTGAAACACTGTGAATCATGGATGATGGACGGAACTTTTAAAGTGTGTCCAAAACCATTTTACCAACTTTACACCATTCATGGTGAATTTCATGAAACTAATATTCCCTTCATTTATGCATTGCTGCCAAATAAAAATAATCCCACCTATATTGAACTATTAACAACAATAAAAGAATTAACTGATAATTATTATCCCCAAAGGATAATAATAGATTTTGAACTAGCTATGATTCAAGCTATTCTTAAAATATACCCACAAACTGCAATTCAAGGGTGTTACTACCACTTTAATCAAAGTATGTGGAGATACCTCCAAAAATCTACTTGAAGTATAGAATACTCTACTAACAGCAACTTTGCATATCAAATTAAAAATTGATTGCACTAGCATACGTGCCAACAACAGAAGTAGAAAATTATTATAACTTGTTAATAGATAGTCCTTTCTACCGCATTAATGAAACAAAATTAAGTCCCTTGTTAGATTACTTTGAGGACACCTGGGTGGGGAGGTTGCATCGTTTAGGTACCGTAGACAACCAAAATTCCAAATTCCCTGGTGGAATGTCTACACCAGCACTATTGCACAAAAAGCAAAAACTAATAACGCGGTAGAAGGATGGCATAATGCCTTCCAGGCCACAATAGGGAGAGGGCAACCAACACTACACAAACTAATACAATCAATAAAAAAGAACAAAGTTACCAAGAGCTCAGAGTGGAACAATCTCTGAGCAAAATAGGACCAAAACTGAGTAAACAAACAATTAATATGTACGAATACCTACAACAAAAAACGAGAATGTATCCAAATATACAAGGTCTAGAATACATAGACATGATAGCAAAATCTATTCTTTAACACCTTCGCCGCGATCGGAATTCCGCTCAGGTGCTGGACATTCCGATCGCGGGCGTGGTCGTGACGAGCTCAGCTCGTCATGCGCACACGCCCACCGCGCAGCATGACGAGCTGAGCTCGTCATGAGCATCGAAGGGGTTAATGTAAAACAAATATCAAACATTAAAAACATATGAAACACACAAAGTATTTTTATTTTTATATTAGGTAAATTATGTCATGAAATTTTCTAGATAACTCAATATCATATGACATAATATAACTAATAAAAAAATGAAAATCACAAATAAACATTGCCCACCCTCAATAATATTAAAAACAACTTACAGTTGTGTAGCTGTAGAATATCCTCGAAATAGATGAAATAAAAAACAATTCAAACCAAAAATATTCCATGTAGTAATGAAATACCCCAAAAAATGTAAAAATACAACTGTAGATAAAAAATCCAACGCAGCAATCCTCTCGATAAAGGAACCATAAAAACCAAAAATATTTAGCTGTAAAAACGCTCCAACAACCCGAACAAAAAAGGAAATGTATAGCAACTTGTTTTAAAACAAGAAACCACAATTTCCTTTATTAAAAAAAAAAAAACACGTGGACAACTCCATCTGTTCACCGAAGCCTGAACCTGTAAATAGAAGGAAACAACACCCACCCATATCAAATATATAAACCCACAAATCGAAATAACAACATATAATAAATATAAACACACATAGTAAAATAATAAGAAAAATTACATTGTATTCTAATAACATTCGATAGTAAATAAAACACGAAATCACTAACCTACATAAACAACACGTAACTTTCGTAAAAACGTTTAAATAACACTTTTACAAATACATTGACACTACCACTAACTTAACACTACCTTAAAAATAACTTAAAAGTAAATAAAAGTAAACTTACTGGAACGGAGACGAAGCAGCTCCCAGCCGCGAGGTTCCGTCTTCATAAATGACCCAAACAACGAAGTAGATAGTTCAAAAAGTGAATATTGGAAAATAAAATGGCGGCATAATTAAAACAAAAATAGGACTAACTCCCCATAGGAATGAATGGAAAATAATAAAAAATGCTTTAAAAATGTTTAAAAATGTATAAAAATGTAAATCTATATTTTTTAAACAATGTTTAAAATAAACATATAAAAAATGTAAAATATACATTAATTATTTTATTATAAAAAATTATAATATAATAATTAATGTATATTAAAATATATGTTTATTACATACACTTTTAATTTCCAAATATTATACAAATGTTCAAAAATATATATGTACTTTTCAAAATATCAATGGGAAAATTTATAAATTATTTAACATACTAAGGGGCCCATTAGGATGTCGGGCGGAAGCACTACCGCCGTGCTGTCGGAGGCAAAAACCACCAGTTACCGTCCGCCCGCCGCGGCCAACACGCCCGCCCAATTAGGATGTGTAAAATCAGCCAAACACCGCCCGTAAGCCCGCGACGCCGCCCGCCATCAAAGTGCGCCCGTACACGTAGCGGCGCCAGCCAATGGAGGCACACCGTCCGACGAAATCACGTACCGCCCGGCGTACAAATTACGATGCCGCAAACAAACAGCTCCCCCGGCTAAGAGACACCGCACGAGATTCCAAGGCGGAAACACGACCGCTCGAGTACGGACACCAAAAAGGCAGCCCACCCCGACATGAATCCTGCACTCCAGGCCATCCCGATGCTGTACCTGATGCAGCACATAGGAGTCAACGCGCAGCGGCGACGCAGGTAGGCAGACACACAACAAGGGCACGCAAACACCGCACACAGTGCAAGGGCGGAAAAACTGTACATGGCCCCCCAGACACCCCTGTGTGGACAGGACACATCCACCACTGCACCCACAAATGTCACACCGGGCAAAATGAAACAACTCGCAACAACCGGGCACACACTACCCGGGACCAGGAACTGACGTCCCCGTCACGGCAACGCAGCGCAGCGGCGATGACGCAGCTACACATGCGCACAACGCAGAGGCCAACTACAGCGCCATGCATGGGCCGCACACAAATAACACAGGCACACAACTACACACACCACACACCAGCCCCACCCTGAACGCACATGTCACGTGGCATTCCTGCAGCAGTCATGTCCCCAACCGGCAACTCACAGGTGCCAACATGACGCCACACAAGTGTACCCAACAGGGCAGTGACGTCACGCCAAAATAGGACACACCCTTGTGTGCATAACATGGCGAAGCACACAGCGGCTGCGACATCACGCCGCAGAATATGTACCTCGTCCGCAAAGGCACGCCAGTACCATACAAAAATACTAATAACATCCTGCACCCAATACCAATACATGCAATACGTAACATGAAAAAACCCGGGTGCCTGACAACAGGTGTTACCAATTACAACACACACACACACAAGGCCCAACGTATAGCGGAAACGCAGCGTGCCGCCCACACACGGGAAAGCAGATAGCACTGAATGGCCTTCCATTCCCACTCTGAAACCACATTTCGACAAAACAAGCCAGAGAATACAGCCATTGTCCCAACAACAAGCCAAACAGAGGCATGCCGAGGAAACCGTCCAATGTGCAGATAGCGCACAACATGAAAGAAATTTTTGACCACAAAAAAAAAATAAGACCACTCCTCCATGTGGTTCACATGCAAGTAATCTGGAAGGAGTCAGACACCACTGACCTTGACCATTCATAGAAGCATGTGGGATGAGGACCTGTGTCCTCCGCACAAGCTACTATAACCCAAACCCTGCCTCCGTACGACTATTCCAGATTTCCCAGCATCGTCGGAGGGTGCACTCTGCTGACTGCACAGCCGGCTGGAGCACGCCATCACATCGCCCTGTAGCAAAATGGCACTCGCACCACACCTACCCAACTACGCCAGACAGATGCAGCTCTACATGGACAGCCTGCTACAGATAGTGGGCTGTGAAAACCTGGCCATGCTGAACGTAAGTTACCGAGTAACTTACCGCATCGCAATGTTCAGCTGCGTCATCCCCGTCTTCTACTGTCGGAGGTGTCCCTTCCACTGTCCTGTGGATTTCTGTCTCTCCAACCCGGCATGTCCAAAGGCGGACCTGGTACAACTGTTCGCCCCCCTGGACGCACACGACAGGATCTGTTCAGTCTATGGGGGCAAGGCGTATGTGGCTGCAATCGGACACACACTGCAATGGAACATGTGTGCCTCCACACAACGGATTCTGGATCACAGTTTCATCGAATGTCATCCAACATGTCCCATCAGGCTCCTACAAGGGACAACTTACGATGAACACATTGACAGCCACCATCCGCTTCATTGGATGGCATCCATGTATAACACCAATGCCATGGAAGCCCTGCTGGAAGGTATCGCATACCTGACAACTTGTCAATTCGTCGGGCCCCGACGCAATACCCCCAATTGAACAATGATGTTCAACACCGTACCTATGCTTGGCTTTCGCACGGACTGGGCAGTTACCTGTACAACAACTATACCATACAACCTGCTACAAACACCACACTATCATCTCCACTGCCATGACATCTGACATTTTCGGGACATTCTCTCTGTTCCTCACCACATCCAATATCTCTGCATGAACAGGGGGAGGCAGAGGTATGGGACTTGTCTACAGTAACCACATGGACAATACTGCGCGAACAACTATGCTATAATATGTATCCTGCGCACATGAACATATGCACCGGTCAGTGCACAGTAATCTGTCAGCTGTATCACGTGAGAACTGTCACCTCACCTTTGTCTGTACTTCCGTGCCAGGACTTTTGCATGGACAACAAATGCATCCCCCAACAACATGACCCCAGTGAATGTGACATGTTCAATAGCCACCACATGGCAACAACTAGTGACACGCTGCTGCATGCACGTAGGCTCATGCTCTGATGTCACCCCTCACACACGTGTGTCGCAGTAACTACTGTAGTAAACCTGTACCATGGAACTGAGATGTACTGTACCTATGATGTCAAGCTGTCCCGTAGGCAAAATGATTACTGTCTGTGTCAAAGTCGAGAGCTCCTCAGTAACTAGCAAATGTACATTAGCATAGCAAGGGCAAGGCAGTTGTAACTCTGAAGCCCTCATTCCACAGTCAACAACTAATCACATCTACCCCTAACCCCTTTTGTATGTGTAATCATGCTAAGTACATCCTCCACATGCATTTCGCTGCCAGTAGTGTCCACTATACTGCATCACAGAGGACGTAAGTCCAAATACATGGCTTGAAGCAAAAATGTGACTCCGCTGAATCATTTCACAAACACAAGTACGAATGAGAGAGGATGAGAGTGTGTGAAGTACACGACAGTCGTGAGATGACCATGTAGTCCACTGTCACTGGATGTCAACGCAAATGAGTAGCCGCAACAGTGGCCACAGTGCAATACCACAGCTCCTGGAGCAGGACTTGTCAGACTCTGAAGGTGCCCGAAAGATCATCACATCAACACTGACGGCCTGGTCAATACAAAGCACAGTCCTACACATGTCTACAATTTCCCACACAGTCTGACCACACACTCAGCAACCAAAAGTAGGAGCCACGCAAAAGCATGCCACAGCAATGCCTGTCAAAACACACACACGACATCAGTTTGGGTGGGCAGCACTGCACAATGAGTAAGAACTGCAGAAAATCTGACATGCACAATTGAACTAGGCACAATCTTGACAGTGACACACCCTGCACACACACAACGTCTGAACCATAACAAGTAGGAGTCATCCTGAACTGCAAGGACACACCCACACACCGCATTCCGTGCAACATACAACACACACATCTCATCATATACACAGACCTCAACACGGTTACAAACATCCACCATGGGCCTGGGTAACATATGTGTGTAGTCGACATGGCCACAACACACACACACACCAACGCCACCCCAAACTCACACCACCCACACCACCCACCACCACCTCCCAAATGCACACATTGAGAGTAGGCCATGTGCCCAGGCACAATGCACATCACAAGACTAACATACACCTACACCGCTGGCCACACAGCAAGTAAGCTCACACATGCCCGCATACTCAGCGCATGCTGCCAGTCCACGTGTGGATAGACTCACACCCTGTGCATTGCATGCACGCAAACATGACACGGTCACAGATTACATCGACATGCGGCATAACTCATCAACCCCAGGGACAGTGCCCAGTTCGATGTGCCGAGTAGTGGCAGGTTGTGCCGCGGATGCAATGTGTGTTAGTGTGCCCTGCCATGGCCAGCCAACACTGCCATGGCAGTCACAATATCCATCACAGCCACCACTGTGTCAGAAGGAGATGTGTGAGTGTGCCTACCAATCTAACAGGATGCCAGTACGACTCGGTGCTGTGTGTGTGCTACGGGACAGTTGCAGGTCCGGCCCTGAGAGAGTAGCACAACTGTGGAAGACACACATGTGTCATGTGAAGCGGGAGTTACGCTTGGCCCAGGTGGGTGGGTGTGACGGGTAGGTGCGCACATGCAATGTTGAAACACACTGTGTTGGGAGGATTCGGGAGCACTAGTTTACCACTGTCTTGGGCATTTGTAAAGACCACCTGTCTGGGGATGAATGTGAACACGTGTGTGCACAACAAGCGGCCACACGAAAGATGCTGCATCAGGTGTAGACGTCAGCCCACCCTCTGGGGACATGCTGGATACTGCTGTGCGTCCGCCAGGCCCTTGCCAAGGCACGCACATCCCCTGTCGACCAGGTGTACCCCCAACATTGTCCACCTGCACGGGCTATCCAGGGCACGGGATGGCAGTGGAGCATGGTGGGTGAGAGGTCATGGCGCGCTCCTCCTGGTCACATCACGCAGGCAACACATCCTCATTGTGCAGCATGGCACAAGTCAAATATAAGTAGTGGGGGACGCACACATCGCGCCCGGGAGTGACGTCACGGAAGGTGGCTCGCACCATCGCACTCATTGCCTATTTCCCCACACACGTTACATGCCATTGCAACAGAGAAGCCAGCGCGTGCACAAGCAGCTCCAAGCTCGCCCCAGAGAGGTCAAAGAGTGAATGTGTGGGTCCATTAGCTCCAGTTGGACGCGGCCTGGGCCGCTAGGGCAGCTACAGCCTCTGTGTGTTGCAGGTGGTGTATCCGGACTGCGGAGCCTGTCATGCATTGTCAATGTTGTCCAGGTCTCGAGTCGGGGTACCACGCAGGTGGACGGCGTCCCGCCACTGATTATACCGCGAGACAGACAACTCGTTCAAATGGACCCACACATACACTCTTTGGCCTCTCTGGTGCGAGCTCGGAGCTGCCTGTGCACGCGCTGGCTTCTCAGATGCAAACGCATATTGGGGTGAGCGAGGGGAGGCCATAAGTCTGACAGTGCAAGCCACCTTCCAACATGTCACATCCGGTCGGGACGTCAGCGTCCCCCCACTACTCCGATTTAGGACTCGTGCACTGCTGCCGTCAGATGTGCCACTGCCCAGGGGGGTGGGGAAAGGGTCAGGAATGTCAGTCTGAGATTGGCGCAGTTGAAGGCACACCTTCACTGGGGGGTGACAACCATTGGACGGTCTGGTGTAGTCCACCCACGCGTACATGTGGGCCCTCCTTCATCCATGTCTCCTGCGGCTAAGTGATGTCATGGGCAATGACGTAAGTGAGGAGAGCTGTCTGCCCCACGCACAGATGGCGCATCAGCTCAACAGACCCAGCACTGAGGGCAGCAGGGGTCACATGTGCAGGGGCAGCTGTGCCTGGTGTGAAGGACACCCTATCCTTCATCCCTGTGCCGACACGTGTTGCACCAGTGGAAGTGGATGGGAGGGCGGTCATTGGCCTCCGCGTGGCTGTGCCACTATCTCTCACACACATCCCTATCACGAGGCATGGTGTGTCCAATCGACAGTGCTGAGTTGGCGCTTTTCCGGAGGGTCCTGAACAGAAGACACATGTAACCCACTGGGCAGTCTGTGTTGTCACCTACTGGCATTGTGCAGTCAATGTGCAGCCCAGGCCTGCTGGGACTGAGAAGGGCAGCATGGCCCCAGCCTGCCATTCTCACGAGCAACAAGTGCTCTGAGACCTGCATTGCCAATTGGCTGTGTCACTGGATGTCTGACATGAAGTTGCCATGTACCACCACTCGGGAGGGACAGACATGGCAAAGCGCCCGAGAGCTCACATACCCCTGCCACCTGCAGTAAGCATGGTGAGCAGTGCATGTTGGAACCCCACAGGCTCTGACTCATGGTGCTGCGGATCAACGACATGTGTGTCCCCCACATGCACTCCCACACACACTGTGGTTGTCTCACACACACAACTTTAGCAAGGGATAGCCATGTGCAGTGTGCGTGGAGCTCGGAATCCAGGATCTCCAGCTCCTCGCTGGTGAGTGGACCTGGACATATCTTCAGCGTCATCGACGTTAAGGTGGACAGGTGGCAGCAGCAGGTGTTGTTGAGGGATGCCAGGCTGCAGTCCCTGGTAGCTGTGGTAATGCCGGTCTCACTCCCACAGTCATATAGCCCCCTGGGGCAGTTTCATTGGGTCCAAGCCGCTGCAATTGGTGTACCGTGTCTGCCTGCTTAAATTGCAGACGATGGCCTTCTTCCAGCTGGCCCGTGACGCTTTCCTCCATTGCGGGACACGCAGGGTGCAACCGCGAGGGCCATTGGAGTTGGCCGTAAGGGCCTGGCCCATGGCGGGTACAGTCCGCTGATGCCATGTGCACTACACAGTATGATGTGCGCAATGCATCTGCAGGTGTGGCCATAACTTGTGTGTGGGAGCAGGTCCACACTGGACAGGGCCACAACATGCTGTGCGCATGGGCAGGGACGGCCAGTGCTCAGCCTCCACATGTCTGTTGGCACATCATCATGTACACATTGGCATGGGAGCATGGGACATGCATATGCACACACATGCCATCTTTCACTATGCACATCTCCCACTTGGCACGTGCTACGTTACGTGTCACTTGTGATGTGTATTTGCAATCACACAGCTGTGTTGTCATGGAGCTGTCAATGTGTACACCTGTCAATGTGTTTTGGAGGTGTGATCCGTACAGTGCTGTACATAGGGTGAAGTAGGGACATCAATGACTGTCTCATATCCCCTCGTGCAACAGGACCCACTTGTTTTTGCCGCTCAGCCTGTGTCCATTGCGTTGTTGGTGTGTGCCATACTCACCCAGCCTCGGAAGCTGTGTCAGGCACAGCAGCTAGTTATATTGCCGTGGTGTTGCCGCTTCCCAAATATGCAGTCTGATATCATCGTCATGCCTTACAAGTTATTAAGGCCTAAATCCCCATGTGCATGCTCATAGCAATGGTTTGTGTCACTGCTCATTGCTATTGGTAAGGGGACCTGTGTAAGTGTATTGTGGCTGTGCTGTCCCTACTTGTCAGCTGTTCTGTGATTCAATTGCTTGGTCAGTCATTTTTGTTTTGTGTTTGTGAAAATGCCATGTGGCGTGTTGCTTTGACATGTGTCCACTTCCATCTTTCCTAGGAGGAGACCAAACATACATCGCCCCTACCAATTGCTGGCAGACATGGAGGACGTGGAGGTAATCCGGAAATTCCGTCTGGACCGACCCACCCTGCATCGCCTATGTGCCTTGTTGGAACCCCACCTCCGTCCTCGCAGGGTGTATCCGACTGCATTTACCCCCACGGCTAAGGTGATGGCTGCACTGCATTTCTTCGCCACTGGGTCATTCCAACACACAGTGGGCAGTGGAAGTGGGATGTCCCAGCCCATGTTCAGCATGGTGCTACGTGATGTACTGTCAGCTATGATGCTGTACAGGAACCGGTACATCCGATTCCCCAGGGCTCGTGAATTGGCGGCAGTGAAGGGTGATTTCTATGCCCTTGGACGGATCCCCCACGTTGTTGGTGCAATCGATTGCACCCATGTTGGCCTTGTAGCACCACAGGCCATGGAGCACATATATAGGAATCGGAAGCACTTCCACTCCCTGAATGTGCAAGTGGTGTGCCTTGCGGACATGGTCATTACACACGTGTGTGCGAAGTTTCCAGGATCGGCCCATGACTCGCACATCATGCGCAACAGCATCCTACCACGTCTGATGACCAATCTGCAACCGGACCGTGCTTGGATTGTTGGTGAGTATGTGTACTCGTGTAGCGTGCCTGGTGTGCGATGCTGTCTTGGGGACAGTTGGAATTGCAACTAATCTCGGTATTCCTCACACCCAGGTGACTCTGCTTATCCGAATGGGCCTTGGCTGCTCAGCCCATTACGTCATCCTCGGACACCAGCTGATGTCCGCTACAATGAGGCACATGGCAGGGCCAGACGTGTGGTGGAGCGGACTTTTGGCCTCCTGAAGTCCAGATTCAGATGCCTGGACCGCACCGGGGGTGCACTGGCGTACTCCCCACAGAAGGTGTGCCAGATAGTTGTGGCATGCTGCATGCTGCACAATCTGGCTATTCGCAAGCAGATCCCCCTAATAGTGGATGACGGTGATCAGCCCGGGCCCCCGCCTGCAGACCAGGACGGGTCCAGTGACGAGGACAGTGGAGAGGAGGAAGCTGTGAATGTGCGTCAGCAGCTCATCGCCCGCTACTTCACTTGAAGGTGAGTGACCATGTACGACGGCTGATGTAGCTGTAGTTGTGCAGGTGTATGTGTGCATTGTGACGGAGGCCTTTTGTTCACTGAGTGCTGTGTGGCAATGGTCCATGTCCAGGGTAGTATGCCACTGACAGTGGCTGTGGCATTGTGCCCCGTTGCTCTGTGAGATGTGTGTACATTGCATGTAGTTGGTGACAAGTACTGTGTGATGGGTGTGTGACACACTAATTGAATGGACTCTTGTTCTGATTTTCACCCCTAGGTCCCTACAACATCTCCTGGCCTATCTACATGCCACACAGCAGAGGCATTCCTGCTCATGGTGGCGGTTGCACATCGTTGATTAAACCCAGGGCACATGAAGCAGATTGTGATCAAGGTGTATTTATTTACAGCGGTGAAATGTGATTGTGTGCAAGGTGATGACAGAAGTGGTGCATGCTGTGACAATGAGTTGACGGACATGGCTGCGTGATGGTCAAGGTGTACCCATGAAGTTCTATGTCCACAGTCCAACAGACACATGCCATTCACATGGCAGTGTGGGGTAGGATCGTAGTCAAAGTCAGTGCAGTAGGTGGTCAGGGTGGCTGGCTGACTCACTGGCGTTTGGAGCGTGCGTAGTCCTCTCTGGACACCTGTTTCCTCTTCGGACGGCCCCTTCCACGTTTGGTAGGGGGGGTTGTGTTGGTGGGCTGCTGGTGGTGGCTGAGGACTGCTCACTCGCTGTGGACGCAGGGGAACTAGATGTTGCACGACCCTGCGCCACAGCACGTGGTGGCGGCGGTGGTGTGGCTGGCCTTGCTTGGGCCCTCCCCCCACCACCAGCTGGCCCATGAGGTCCACAAGTTGGTCCATACGGGTCACGAATTGGCCCATATGGGCGTCCATGGACCTCAACACCCCAAGGACCTCCCGCGTGTCGGCAGCCGACCTGGCCCATTGTCCTTGGGCCTCTTCATAGGCCCCAAGGACTCTTGAGATTTGCGGCAGGGCTTGGCTCCCAGGCTCAGATGGCGTTGGCCTGACCCTGCTCCTCCCACCGGTACTGCTGCCACCGACCTGCCCACTCGCCACATTGGTCACCACGGTCCTCTGTCTGGCTCCCAGGGTCGAGCACGACGGGCGTGCCACCCCTTGCGCAGGTGCTGTGGCCAGGGATGGCGTGGTGGTGGTGGTGGTGGTTGTTGCGGCGGTGGTGGTGGCCGCAACGACCGTGGCAGCAGGGGTCTGTGACTGGTCAGCAGCCCTGGGTGATGTGTTGGTGGGTAGGAGGGGCCCTGGGGAGCGGTTGGGCCCTGCCACTCCAGACGGGCCTGCTAGGTGGTCCTCGTCCGAAGAGGTGTCCAGGTCTTCTACATCCGTGAGTCCGGGTCGGGGGCTTGCGGACTGGCTGTGCTGGCTGCTGTCTCCCTCTCCAGCATCCAGCTGTTCGGCACCTGTGGGGAGAATGAGATAGGTTATTGTGTTGCACCTTGCAAAGTTTGTATTGGTTGTCTGACATTCACAGTTCGTGCACTGTCGTGCACAGGTTTCCCAGTGGCGTGTGTGTGGATGTACGATGTGTGTATGCGTGGGCAAGGCAATGGAACTGTGTGTTGTGTTCATGTGGCATGGGACGGATTAGCGATGACAATCAGTGTGTGTTGCTGTACTCCTACATTTTGTGGCTTGGGTGTATGCGGGCTCCAGACCCATCGACGCTTTTGAGGTGAAATATGGTTTTGGGGTTCAAATGGAACGCTTAGAAACGCAGATGGCAAAAGGGGTACAGCCCCTCAACGCTTTTGAGGTGAAATATGGTTTTGGGGTTCAAATGGAACGCTTAGAAACGCAGATGGCAAAAGGGGGTACAGCCCCTCAACGCTTTTGAGGTGAAATATGGTTTTGGGGTTCAAATGGAACGCTTAGAAACGCAAATGGCAAAAGGGGGTACAGCCCCCTCAACGCTTTTGAGGTGGAATATGGTTTTGGGGTACATACTGTGACATATGTGTGCAGAACGGGACATGTGTTTTGGCAACATGACAGTGCAGAGACAAAGGTGTGTGTATGTCTGACATCCCCAGCATATCTGCTCACTGTTATCATTTATGGACATTACACTGCAAGCATTGTAGTGAGTGAGTGATGGTTGTGTGCCACACGACGTATTGCAGATGGGCCAATTCCTTGGTGTGCGTGCTACCCTCGGCCATGTGCAGCAATGCAGTGCTCTTGGGGTGTTGACTATATTATGTATGTTGTAAATCAGTGTGATGTGCGCTTCAGTCACTGCAGACACATTATTTGTGATGGGCAGGTATCTTTGCAGAACTACTGTGTGAGGGCCAGCTGTTCCGATGACATACCTTTCATGACACTGGGGCTGACAGATGAGATGGATGGTATGTTGGATGTGCATTGTGTGGCTGTGTGTTTCATGGGTCCAGTGGTGTTTATGTGCATTACTGGGGTTCCACACTGTTAGTTCTAGACAGGTTAGACTTACATGGGCGATGTTGTACGTTGTGTGGGGAACAGGCAGTAACGACTACATGGACAGGACTTCGATGGTGTTGCTGATGTGTGTGATGAGTGGCACAGTGCCCGCCGTGTGGGTCAGTACTCCAGTGGGACTTGTGCATGCAGACGTGGCTCCATGGGTGTTGCTGTATTTGTGATGGCTCATGTGGGCTATGACTCTGTAATACATGTCCGTGTGCACATTGGTCACATGATTATGACAGGGAGCAGTGCTGCGTGTTCCTCTGCTACGTGACATTTCCCAAATGTTAGTCGTAATACTGTCCTCATGCCTACAGACACCCCGCCCTGTACAGTACTCTACCTACTTGTTGGTTTGGAGGGCGCAATGCAATGGATGCCATATGGTACTGGGAGGGAGGGGTGCTCCATCTTGCTGGTCTGTGGGAGTGGGGGCGGTGTTGTGTGTTGTGGTGATGGCTTACCACCCACAGAAACCCCTCCATGTACGGTAAGATATCTACCTGTCGGCTGAAGGTGTGCACTGCAGTGGCTGACACATGGGTGTGGGCTGTGCTCCACCTTGCTGTGCTGTAGGACTGGGGGCCTGGTGGGTGTTGTACTTCAGCTGTCCCCCTCCGACCCACTGACTTTGTGTTCCGGCTACTTACCTGTTACTTGTCGGTTAGTGCAGCTATGGCTGACACATGAGTGTGGGTGTGGGGAGTGCTCCTTCTGGCGCATCTGGAGTACAAGGGGACCTGGTGGGAGTTGCGGTGCTGGCTGACTGTACACATGCCCCCATGGTTTTGTTAGTTAGTCTGTTGCATGTGTGAGTGATGTCTTGTGTATTGTGTACTGGACATGGGGGTGTTTGTCCCTCGGAGCTATGGCATAGTGGTAGTGCATGTGAGTACATAGCGGTGTGCTGGTATACATTTGTTTGTACTTACCAGCCTCCACTCCCCCTGGTATTCCGGTGAGACTCTCCGGATGTAGGATGCCTCGCACCTTCTCCTCCCACGCCTTGAAGGTCTTAAATAGCGCGGGATTTCCTCCGCCAGTCCTGTCAGCCAGCTGCCGATTCTTGGCCTCCTTCTTTTTGACCACTCTTTTAATGTCGTGCCACCTCTTGGTGATTTCGGCTCTGTTGCGTGGCACGTTCCCGACTGCATTGACCTGGTCTACGATCCTGCTCCACAACCGGTTTCTGGTGGCTAGTGGTGTCTGTTGGACCTGGTTCCCATAGATTTGTGGGTGCACCTTGATGATCTCGTTGACCATGACCGTCAGCTCAGTGGAAGTGAACTTGGGCATTCTCTGTGCTGCCATGGTGTGTGGTTTTGTGTTTGTGGTGCTGGTGCGGTGTGTGTGTGTGGTGTGTGATGTGCAGGGGGTTTGTGGGGCCGGTGTTTGGTGGTGGTGGTGGTGGTGGTGATGGGTGCGTGTCTGTGGTGTGCTGCTGTCCTTTCTGTCTCGCTGTGTTCTGTGCTCTCGTCCTCAGTTTGTAGTGTTGCAAGGGATTGTGGTCTGTGAAGGGGCTGCATTTGTACTTACCTATGTGGGTGTGTCATGATGTGCTGTTGTTTTCAGGTGTGTTGTGGCTGGTGTTCTGGGATTTGTAGTTTATTTGTTTGTCCAGGGGGATGTGTTTTCGGGATGTGTACTGTGTTTGGGTATTTGTGCGTTGCTTGCTGTGTGGACTTGTTGGCCATGTTGTGTGTGTTTCTTTGGTCTGCAGATGGTTTCTGTGCAGGGACGTGGCCGCCAGGGCTTCCGCCGTGTCCATTTTCATCACTGTTGTTTACGATGGCGGGCGGTGATTTGTGGATTTGCCGCGCTCATGTCGGGAAGATCCTAATTTCACGGCCGGTGTCTCGGTAGTCAGGGCGGGCGGTTTTGGGTTGTCGTGCGGGTTTGCGTCCGTGGCGGACGGATGGACTTCGACTCGGACATAGACGGGCGGTATTTTGTGTTTTTTTTCCGCCGCGGGTGGTGTTCGCTTCGCGACATCGTGATTGCTCGGTCGGTATTCAGAGGGTGTAGGCGGGCGGTTTTTTACCGCTCTGGTAGATGGCGGATTTTATTCCGCCCGGTATCGTAATGGACACCTACATTTTATTTTATAAAAATAATATTTAATATGCTATATAATAAAACATAATGTAATAAAATGTACAATGTATATATATTCCAACTCCTGAACTTTTGTAAATTATGATATAAAAATGTAAAAAGAAGTTGATGACAAATATTTAGATGTTTAAATTAAAAAATATTAAACAATACAAAATATATTGTATATTAATGTAAAATTTATACTGTTTTACTTTACCATTATATATGTATACCAAAAAATGTAAAATGTTTAAAAACTGTCAAATACATTTGTACATCAATGTAATAAAATATAATTTGTTGAACATATCTAAACAAATGTTACAATATCCTAATAAAATGTGAAAAAACATGACAAGGTGTATTATTTCTTGCAATGTTGTAATAAATTGTAAATAAAAATTTAGGGGCCGATTCCGATCTCGGCCGGTAGTGCTCCGAATCGGATTCGGATTTACCGGATCCGATTCGGAGCCCTATTTCCCGACCGAATCGTACGCGGGTCCGGCCGAGCGAGTACGATGCAAGCTCCCGTGAAATCGCCGACCGACTCGTACGCGGCTTCAACATGCTCCGACCGACTCGCACGGACACGACTCGCACCGCGCTATGGAGACGTTTCCCGGCCGGGTAAGTACGATGCGCGCCGCGAGCAGTCCGACCGACTCGAAAGAGCTGTCGGAGCAGTACTTTGAGGGTCTGCGTCGGACCCCCCTGTACGCGTAGGCGCGCGAGTCGCACACAGGGGGGACCCATGGGTCCCCCCTACCTGTGCATCTATGCCGCGATGCGCATGGACGCGTACCCGCTGTAGGGGGCGCCCTTGTTCGCCTCGCACCCATTGAGTCAATGGGAGCCCGCGTACGCGTTGTACGACCGGCTCCCATTGACTTCAATGGGAGTCCGACCGAATCGAGTCCGATAGCCTACGAACGCATCGTACTCGTCCGGTCGGACTGCTCGGGTCCGATTCGGTCGGAATTCTCTCCGGGTCCGGCTCGGTCGGAGAGATTTCCGGCCGGAATCGGAATCGGCCCCTAAATGTCATAATTTACTATTCTAACTGCAACTCCAAAAAAACATATGGGAAAGTGATGGATGGTAAACCATAATAATTTACTATTCTAACTACAAATCCAATTAAACTCTGGGAAAGTGCTGGATAGTAAACCATAATAATTTACTATTCTAACTCCAAATCCAATGAAACTCAGGGAAAGAGCTGGATAGTAAACCATAATAAATTACTATTCTAACTCCAAATCCAATGAAACTCAGGGAAAATGCTGGATGGTAAACCATAATAAATTACTATTCTAACTCCAAATCCAATGAAACTCAGGGAAAGTGCTGGATAGTAAACCATAATAAATTACTATTCTAACTCCAAATCCAATGAAACTCATGGAAAGTGCTGGATAGTAAACCATATTAAATTACTATTCTAACTCCAAATACAATTAAACTCTGAAAAAATGCTGGATAGTAAACCTTAATAATTTACTATTCTAACTCCAAATCCAATTAAACTCTGGGAAAGTGCTGGATAGTAAACCATAATAATTTACTATTCTAACTCCAAATCCAATGAAACTCAGGGAAACTGCTGGATAGTAAACCATATTAAATTACTATTCTAACTCCAAATCCAATGAAACTCAGGGAAAGTGCTGGATAGTAAACCATAATAAATTACTATTCTAACTCCAAATCCAATGAAACTCAGGGAAAGTGCTGGATAGTAAACCATATTAAATTACTATTCTAACTCCAAATCCAATGAAACTCAGGGAAAGTGCTGGATAGTAAACCATAATAAATTACTATTCTAACTCCAAATCCAATGAAACTCAGGGAAAGTGCTGGATAGTAAACCATAATAAATTACTATTCTAACTCCAAATCCAATGAAACTCAGGGAAAGTGCTGGATAGTAAACCATAATAATTTACTATTCTAACTCCAAATCCAATGAAACTCAGGGAAAGTGCTGGATAGTAAACCATAATAAATTACTATTCTAACTCCAAATCCCAAAAACTCATGGAAAATACTGGATTGTAAACCATAATAATTTACTATTCTAACTGCAAATCCAATTAAACTCTGGGAAAATGCTGGATAATAAACCATAATAATTTACTCTTTTAACTCCAAATAAATATAAATTGTAAACAATAAATATTTAATATCCACCCTTTCATTTACAGTATGAATAAATATATATACTTAAAACTATATATATAAAATTACTAGAAATGTTCTTTCTACATTTAAAAATAAAAAATGTAAATGATAAAAAAATGAAAAATCCTTTATTATTATTAGTATTTTTACAAATTTGAAATATAAATATTTTTTTATATTAAACTATTTCATTATTAATTAGATAAATATTAAATAATTATAATAATTACAAAACATTTCCAAATATAATTTAAATATTATAAAAATAATATATTCATCTACATTTACAGTAAGATTTTTATAAATTTCTCTTTAAAATTTAAATTAATATATTTTGACTTCTAACAAATATAGTATCTTCATATATTTTATAATTAAATTTGTAACATCCAAATATTAAATTAATTAATTTCGAGAATATTCAATATTTAATAATTTTTTTAAAACATAATAAATATTTAAATTTATTACACACAATTTATAGATTTGATAATTTATTTATAATAACAAATTCACATTTATAATTTAAAAACATAATTTCGCAAAAATTATAATTTCTAATTTTAAATTATACATTTCTAATTTCAAATTAAATTTTTCTAAATTTAAAATATTAATATTAAAATTGTGACACATTTTTAAATTACTACCCACCCTTATCCCCTATAAACCCAACATCCCACTCCTAAAATATATACAAATTTAAAATAACATTTTTAAATTACTACCCACCCTTATCCCCTATAAACCCAACATCCCGCTCCTAAAATTAGTATGAAAATTAGAAAAAAAATTATTCCACATTTATTATTTCCATACAAACATTATAAATTTGAAAAAATAACATAAAATAACCATTAAAACACTAAATAAAAAGTTACATCATAAACATAAAATCGATATTATTTACATCGATATTATTTACATCTATATTTTTAACATCGATATTTAACACTCTCGATATTTTTACACAACTAACAAATCGATATTTCTAACATCGATATTACTTACATCGATATTTAACATTAACGATATTCTTACCTCGATATTTATGTATGTCGATATTTTCCCGTCGATATTCTTGCTCTGCACCACTACGTGGCAGGCACCACGCAGTGCCTGCCACATGGTGCAGGGAAATGTAGGGGGGCACCATGCACAGGGGGGGCTGCAACGGGCCACTAAAGTCGATCCCCGCCAGCCTTTCCAACGCGGGGGAACTGCCTTGGAAAGGCTGGCGGGGTTGCAGCATCCTAATCTGGCGGACGGTGCCTGCTAGGACCGCCACCATTCTAGGGATGCGGGCGGGTCCGACAGGCAATCGTAACGATTGCCTCTGTCGGACCCGTGGCGGACGGGCTTTCCACTCGCCAGCACACTGCCCGCCATTCTTATCTGGCGGGCGGGGAATGGCCTTAAGATGGCGGTGAACCCGCCACCAGCAGCCTGCCGGTGGCAGGTTCACCGCCATCATAATCAGGCCCCAAGTTCCGAAGGGAAATAGGGAAAACAGTATGTGGTACGTAATGGTCCGCGATATGGTAGTAGTGCACACCAATCGCTGTAAGTCAAGTGCAAACCCAAGTCCTATCCTCACTGCTGACAACCAATGTTAGAAATGGGGGTCTCTAGTTGGCAAGGGTTTGCACCTTTGTCCAAGAAGGGACTCTTCTTTCTAGTCAGGATAAGGGAGTTACACTCCTAAAATAACCCCTGCTCACCCCCTTGGTAGCTTGGCACGAGCAGTCAGGCTTATATTAGAGGCTGTGTGTAAAGCATTTGCACATAACCAACAGTAATACAGTGAAGACACAACAAAGGGGCACAACATCAGTTAAAAAAAATATCCAATATTTTTATATATCCAAAACAAGACCAAAAACGATAAAAAAATACACCACAACGTTCTCAGAAATCTTCAGTAATCAAAATAGACTTGAAATACTGTTCCTTCAAGTCGATAGCTCCATCTGGGGCTATCACAGAGTCGTGAACAACAAATCCAAACAGTTCTGGCTGACCGCGGCATCGCGGGCCAGCTACGGTGTCGGGAAGACCCGCAAGACAGTACCTTTAGAAATGTAGGACTTCGGTGACCTCTCGATGAGCCCCGAAGGGCCGTTGTCCACAGGCGTCGGTGCAGGAGGTCGGTGCAGGAGTCGTCGGGCCCTTGAAGTCACATGCGTTGCAGATTGAACTCCTCATAGTTGAAGTCGGGACTGCCGGCGTTGGCAGGCATCGGGGCTGCAGTGCGAAGTGCAGCGTTCGGCATGCGGTGCCCTCAGGTCGCGGTGCAGGCAGCGGCTCAGTGAGACCAGGGCTGCGGTGCGAAGTGATGCGGTGCTTGTCGCGGTGCTGGCAGATCTCGGTGCAAGCAGCGGCATTGTCGTTGCTGAAGTGCTGTTGTCGGTTGACGAACTGGAGTCGATGGCGCCGGCATCAGTGGGCCAAGGCTGCGGTGCGGGATGAGGACAGTGCATTGTGTAACTTACAAGCGGTGCCCTCGAACCACGGTGCAAGCAGCGGCGTCGATGTCGGTGTGGAGCGGCATCATGGGGGATACCAGGGCAACGGCGTGAAGCGAGGAGGTGCGGAGTGCGGTGCCCACAGGTCATGGTGCAAGTAGCTGCTCGGTGGCGGCGTCAGGTGGTGTCATGGGTGAGACCAGGGTTGCGGTGCAAAGTGCGGCGGTGCCCTCTGCGGTGCCTTCAGGACACAGAGTCAGCAGCGGCGTCATTGACGGCATCAGTTTGCTTTTCTTCTGTTGCAGCACAAAACACACAGTCCCCAGTGCTCGTAACAGATGAACTTAAAGTCTTTGCTGTTTCTGAGACTTCTTGAACAGGGGGCAAGCTCTACCTCAAGCCCTTGGAGAAACTCACAAAAAGGAAGTTGCAGAAAGTTCAGTCCAGTCCTTTCACTGCTCAAGATAGAAGCAGCCACTGCAGGCCAACACAGCAAAGCACACATCAAAGTGGTAGTCCCTCCTCACAGCTTCTCCAGCTCTTCTTCTTGGCAGTCTTCTTGGTTCCAAAAGAGTTCTAAAGTTCTGGGGTCTGGGCCCCAATATTTATACTCCAAATTCCTTTGTCCTCTCAGGAAGAGAGTGTCTGTGCTTAGTCCAAACCAGTTTGGTCCTATCTGGCCCAGCTTCCCAGCAGGAGGCAGAGACAGCATTGTCCAAGGCAGACAGAGCCTATTCAGGTGCAAGGGAAATCTATACACACCACTCTAAATGCAGACCGGGCCTATTCAGGTGCTAGTCAAAACTCCTCCCACTACTCTGAGTGCAGCCCAGGTCTATTCAGCCCAGCCCTTACTCATCCAGACTCTCTGAAGCCACTGCACAACTCAGTCCCTGTCACTCCAAAGCCAGACAGTCAATACACATCCTAGCAGAGGCACACTGGATGGCTAAGCAAGAAAATACCTACTTTCTAAAAGTGGTATTTTCAAACACAGAATGTAAATATCACCTTCACTAAAAGATACTTTTTAACATTCTGAGATCAGGCATACTAAACTTTATCTTCCTATCTGGTCCCAATGGGAAGTTATATTTATAAGATGTTATAAATAAGCTCCCATTCTATTCTAAGGGACAGATAGCCTTTCAGTAGTGAAAAATGAAAGGCACTGTAATTCACTACCAGGACATGTCACACACATCAGGGCATGTCCTACCTTTCACATACACCGCACCCTGCCCACAGGGCTACCTTGGGCCTACCTTAGGGGTGACTCACATGTAAGAAAAGGGAAGGTTAGGGCCTGGCGAGTGAGTGCACTTGCCAGGTCGACATGGCAGTTACAAACTGCGCGCAGACTCTGTAGTGGCAGATCTGAGTTACCTTTTCAGGGCTACTCATGTGGGTGGCACAATCAGTGCTGCAGGCCCACTAGTAGCATTTGATTTACAGGCCCTGGCACACTCAGTGCACCTTACTAAGGGCTTATCAGTAAATCAAATATGCCAATCATGGAAACACCAATCCATAACACAATTTACACAGAGAGCATATGCACTTTAGCACTGATCAGCAGTGGTAAAGTGCCCAGAGTTCTAAAACCAACAACAGCAGGTCAGGAAAAAATAGGAGGAAGAAGCAAAACGTTTGGGGAGAACCCTACAAAAAGCACCATCTCCAACAGAGGAACATCGGTTGTTTCGCTGTTGGGTTTGGCGAATTCTTGTATGATGATGAAGATGGGCGTTGGTGAGGATTCTGTCTTGGATGAAGTTTTTCTTTGTTGTTTTGATGAGTTGGTGGTGAGCTGTGATGGCTGTTTTGTAGGCGGCGCGTGCTTCCGGGGTTCCGCTGTTTCTCCACGTCTTCTCCAGTCATCATCATGTGCGCTTGGATTCTCGGAGTTCTGTGGTGAACCAGTTGGCTTTCTTGTTGTGTCGTCTTGTGGTGTTCTGAAGGGGGGCGAGAGTGTTGGCACAGTTTGTGATCCATTGGTGGAGGTTGTTGACCGCTGTGTTGGCGTCTGTCATAGTAGGGGGTGGAGTGCAGGTGAGGGTGGAGGTGAGCAGTTCTTCAGAGACTTTGTTCCAGCTTCTGCGTTGGAGGCAGTGTGTGGGCTTGGGTGCGGTGTGTTTTGTAAAGGATAAATGAATGCAGTGGTGGTCGGTCCAGAGCAGTTCCGTGGTGTGGCTGAAGCGAACGTTGTTTCCTCCGGCGAAGATGGTGTTGAGTTGTGTCCTGCTGTGTGAGTGGGGGTGGAGAGAGGTTGTCTTAGTCCAATGTTGGTGAGGTTCTCCAGAAGGCAGTGGTGTTGGGATCGCTGTAGTTGTCCAGGTGGAAGTTCAGGTCTCCGAGTAATATGTAGTCTGTAGAGGCGAGGGCGCGGGGTTCGATCTGGTCTGTGATGATGTTGGTGAAGGGGTTGCGGGGTCCAGGCAGCCTGTAGGTGAGTGTTTCGCGGAGCGTCGTTCTGGGGTTGGGCTGGATCTGGAAGTGGATGTGTTCCATGGGGGGGCGAGGTGTCGTTCGAGTTGGTAGTTGTCAGTCTGAGGGAGCTTTTTTGGATGATGGTGAGGCCTCCTCCTGGTCAGTTGGGGCGGTCTTTCCTCAGGATCTTGTATCCTTCGGGGATGGCACTTGCGATGTCGGATGCAGAGCTGGTGTTGGTCCAGGTCTCTGTGAGGAAGTCGACGTCGGGCGTCTGTTGTGTTGAGGAGGTCCCAGATTGCTATGGCGTGTCTGTGCAGGGAGCGTACGTTGAGGAGGATGCAGTCCAGTGGTTTGTGTGCGCTGGCGTCCGGTGGTCTGGAGGCTACTGCTGGGGTCCGGAAGTGGGTGAAGGTGCGGTGGCAGTGTCAGTAGGAGATCGGGCCTTAAGTGCTGCTCGGCATCAAGAGCTGGCAGTTGTTGTTGCATCCGGGGTTGAGTGCGTGGAGAGTGCTGGTCAGGTCGCGTACTGGCTCAGACGGGCGTGGCTTTGGCGCGCCAGTGGCAGGCAGCTGGGAGGCGGGAGCGGGAACGACACACTGGGGGCGAGGGGAGAGGGGCCACGGGGGCAGCAGCGGCGGGGAGCGCAGGAAGAAGGGAGCGAGGAGGGCAAGAGGAAAAAAAACTGGCCTGATATCATGGATCAATACCCTGTTCCCTCTTTAGTTGTACATGGTTTAGAGATTCTAGTGGATTCCAAATTGTTTTTGGAAGCACAAGTAGTTAAAGTGATTAGTAACTGTTTCTTCCAGCTCAAAACCGTTCTACTTGGTAGCCCAAATTAATATCCTGAATCACCACCAAGTAATTCATAACACAGCTGCTAGACATATCTTCAATGATCCAACATATCAGCATGTCTCACCTGCACTAACGCGGCTATCCGAAGGAGGAATGTTTTTACGTCAATGGTTCTTGAACTCAGGGCAATTTATCAAAGTTCTCCTGACTTCCTTACTATTAATTCAATCTATACAAGTCAACACCTGACTTAAGAGCTACTTCACAACTTTTTCTAAATGTACACAAAGTAAGAAAATAACTTTTAGTAACTGCCCCTTAACTGTGGGTAGATGATGGAATTTTCTGCCTTTATTTCTAGAAGCAGAATCATCACTCCTCCGTTTCAGAAAACCTATGAAAATGTAGGTTATGTGTGAGTACCAGATTATCTAGAACACTTAAAAAATAACTAATAAAATAACTAACAGCATACTGGCAATTCTTGTAAGTCAGTGTGCCTTTCTGGAGGAATATTGGTTATGCTTCACATGTGCAGCAGTTGTACGCAGAGTTCGAAGTGGGCGGGATTGGCGGGGCACAACGTGTCCATACTTTTTTATTTATGAAAAAACGTTCTCCTACTTTTTGTGAAAAGACAACCGTCAGGGGATGTGGTCCCATAGTTTAAATGCTTCAGCTGAAGTGTCACTCAGGGAGTCTCCTTCCTGCGCTGTGAAACCGAAGGCGGGCAGGCAGCTTAACAGTAAACAAGCCTTCTCGCCAGGGTGCCTGTTTGCCTGAAAGAAATGCAAATGTCGCAACTGGTTAATCTGCAAATTTAAAGGGTGCTTGGGAGCCGGTACTGGCTTTAATTGATGCAATCACTTGAAGCTTTGTGATGACAAAGATTTATTCTTTTTGAGTGGTAGTGTAAGGGAGTTACCAGCTGAGCTGTGAAGTGCATGCTTTTAAGAGACAGTTACATAAAAAAAATTGCATTATGTACAGGCTGGGCATAACTAAAATCTATATTTTGGAGGCACTATTTATCTTAAATCTTTTTGCACATTTTCTAGAAGTCTATTTTATGCTTTGAGTAAAGCAAGTTTAAAATACTGACTTATATATTCACAGTGCTTTCTGTAAAAGACTGGGACCTCGTAGCTCTAAAAATCCACTGCACCAACCAAGATTTAGCTCTGTGGCTCTCTGGTTACAAATATACCACTGCAGTGCATTAACAAATAGAGGTTTCATAATGTACTATATTGAATTTCCCACTGATTTGCTTACATTTTGAAATTTAGTTTTCATTTAAACTGCATGTTATTTGCTATGTGGCTACCTCAAGGTGAAAGACCAAAAAAACGTACAGAGGGCCTCATTTATGAGGTTTTACTGTAGGGCAGCGCCGCAAGCCTCTCTTTTGAGCTGCCCTACGGTAAAAGAAAAGGGCATTCCTATCCTTTTCCCTGGCGCACAATGGGCTATCGTGCGCCAACGCGGGCACCTTTGCACCATGGTGCAAGGGTGCCTGCGTTGAGGGGATGATTGTTTTTGAGCAGGAAGGGAAACCTTCCTGTACAAAAACAATCACAAGAGGCTTTTTCCAGAATGCAGCACACATAGAAAAAGGAAAATCGAGGATAAATAAAGATATTTTTCCTGTTGTGCCACCCTTGCACCTCCCCTGGGGAGGCAGACGTTTTTGGCGCTGCCTCAGATTTCGTAAATCTGGGCAGTGTCAAAATGTCATGGACGTTGCTGGGAACGCCCCCAGCAACACCCATTGCATACCCCTTTAACGCAGAAAACTGCGTTAAAGGGGACAATATTTACGAGGCTGCATTAACCCCTTCCATGCTCATGACGAGCTCAGCTCGTCATGCTGCGCAGTGCTCGTGTGCGCATGACGAGCTGAGCTCGTCATGATCCCGCCCGCTTAATGAAAAGCCCCGCACAGGGCGAAAATCGGCCGCGCATGCAAGGGGTTAAGCCCAAAAAAGTGGCTTTGTGCTGCCTCGTAAATATGGAGCAGGCTCCTGCGCCACGGACTGTCACAAAAAGTGAAGTTCCGATGGCGCAAGGGGCCTCATAAATGATGCCCAGAATATTTAGTTTTTTTCAGCCTCACCTTTGACCACGCCCCACGTTCAGTGGCCCGCCCCCATTGCATGCAGCATCAGAGTTCCCATACTGCTTTTAATGCACTTGGATCGCTGGTTGTACGGCAGGGACGGATTGATAATGCGGGCGTTGGCCGAAGAGCTGGTGTCTCAGTGCCCTCTGTGGGCCGTTTTTCCCCCCTTTCCCAGTCCACAGAGAGCACTGACAGGGAGAGGAAAGCAGCCTCGCTGTGCGGCCCTTCAGCGATGATCAGCTGTGGCCTCTCCTTGACCCCCTGCCCTGCCGAGCAATCACGCTGATGGTGGGCTGGGGAGGGGTGATTGTGTGCCAGAATCGGCCTCCCTGGGGGCCAGGTGTTGCTCAGGCCATTGAGTCATTTTCACCTTGGCCCCCCTGGGGCCCACGCAGTCCTGAAACAGTGTTTTCATTAACACCTCGCCCACAGCCCTTCTCATTCAGGGCATAGTGGGCGAGGAAGAATGGGTCTCGCTGTGGGGGCCAGGTAATGTTGGGAACTGGCACCATCTTCACCTTAACCTCCACCCCACCCCCATGGATGGCCCAGCAGCTGTGTTTTTTGCTTTATCCAGTCTCCTGCCAGGCCATTGCCCCGAGGCAGTGACGGGTTGGGGAGGGCTGAGTAATTTACAAATAGCTGGGGCCTGGCTGTTTTTCAGGTGCTCCTGCGCTGGAGGGCTGGGGAATAATTTTTTAGGAGAAAGGGGCCTCGCTGTTTTTCAGGTGCTCCTGCGCTGGAGGGCTGGGGAATAATTTTTTAGGACGAACGGGCCTCGCTGTTTTTCAAGTGCTCATGCGCTGGAGGGCTGGGGAATAATTTTTTAGGAGAAAGGGGCCTCGCTATTTTTCTGGTGCTCCTGCCCTGGAGGGCTGGGGAATAATTTTTTAAGAGAAAGGGGTCTCGCTGTTTTTCAGGTGCTCCTGCCCTGGAGGGCTGGGGAATAATTTTTTAGGAGACAGGGGCCTCGCTGTTTTTCAGGTGCTCCTGCCCTGGAAGGCTGGGGAATCATTTTTTAGGAGAAAGGGGCCTCACTGTTTTTCAGGTGCTCCTGCGTTGGAGGGCTGGGGAATATTTTTTTAATAGAAAAGGGCCTCGCTGATTTTCAGGTGCTCCTACCCTGGAGGGCTGGGGAATAATTTTTTAGGAGAAAGGGGCCTCGCAGTTTTTCAGGTGCTCCTGCGCTGGAGGGCTGGGGAATAATTTTGTAATAGAAAGGGGCCTCGCTGTTTTTCAGGTGCTCCTGCGCTGGAGGGCTGGGGAATAATTTTTTAGGAGAAAGGGGCCTCGCTGTTTTTCAGGTGCTCCTGCGCTGGAGGGCTGGGGAATAATTTTTTAAGAGAAAGGGGCCTCGCTGTTTTTCAGTTGTTCAGCTTGTAGGACATTGTCACCTTTGCCCTGTGTCCTTCCCAAGAACAATATCCTCCCACTTACATTCCTGGTGTGTTTCATGAAAGGGCACGCCTGCGAATGTGGGTCACGCCCCGTGAATGTAGGCCACGCCCCGCGAATGTGGGCCACGCTCCGCGAATGTGGGCCACGCCCCATGAATGTGGGCCCCGCCCCGCGAATGTGGGCCACTTTTTTCATCAGTGCCCGGGCCAAATTGTGATCCCATTCCGACCTTGTGGGCAGATGTGACATGGTGAAGGTAGATCCTAGCCAGACACGCTCAACCTCTCATCTTTCTATTGTTGATAAAAGGAGCATCATTAAGACAAAACAACGGGGGAATGTCCTGTTTTGACAGGTGCCCCTGAAAAGATGAAATGGCTTTTTTGAGGTCGACACCTTAAGTACCATTTAGTTTGGTATAATAACACTCAAGATCTTCTGAAAGACCATTAAGGCTGGGTCAAAATGGGCACTCTAGGGCTAGCATTTTTGATGTACCGCCTTGTGCGAAGAAATGTCCGTCTATGCTACTGCACCTCTACCTGATGTGAATGAAGGTACTTTGGAGAACAGACTAGAATCAAAGCAACCAACCACAAACCTGCAACATGATCCTGAACTACACCCCAGTCATGTACGTGTTGGAGCAGCTGTGTCTTGGTGCCATTAAATAACATAACATCCTGCGCTGTGCTCCAAATGAACGTTACCCATGGCACCCAAAATAAACCATTGAAGTAAGTAGGCCTTCACCGCAAAGGATACTGTTTTCTTTGGTGAAAGGGTCTTAATATTTCCGCCCGCCCTCCCAGAGACACTGTAAACACAGAGGCGTGTTTACCCTGCTTGTCTGAATCAATTCCATTCACACGAGGGAATGTGTCAGATAGCACTAGGTCAATAAACACGCTCAGCCAGGCTTGGTTGCTTTAGATAACCCAGTGACACAAAAGAAGCCGAGTATGTTTCGCCTCAGTTCTGAAGTTTTAGGGGCATATTAGCAAGGGCCTTATCTCCGCTTTTTTGGCTTTAAAAGGCAAAAAAGCGGAGATAAAACTATTGCCCTATTTACAAGTGGGTGCTAACATGCATTAGCGCATGTTAGCACCCGTTTTCCCGACGCCTCGCTTTGCATCTCTAATGAGATGCAAAGTGGGCATCACTGGGCAGTACTGCATGTAAATTATCGCTGATGTGCACATTGCGATATTTACAAGGAGGCCCACGCATTTTAGCAGACGTTAGTTTTTGGCGAAAACCGTGGTTTTCGCCTAAAACTAACGTCTGCTAAAATGCTGACTTACGTATATTTAACATTGGGGGTGGATTATGCTGATACGACCACAGGCTCGTATCAGCAAGGTTATTGCCGTTTTTCATGGAACATCGCTGGAAAACCAGCGATGTTCCAAGGAAAACACCGCTATCGCTGGAATAATTATCGCCATTGCGCTCTGCGTTGTTAATACAGCGGTAGCATGGCGATAATTTCCAGCGATAGCCGGCGTTAAAAAATTTCACGCTAGGCGCGGCCAGCGATAATTATCACTGCCGCTTGATAATATGCCCCTCAGAGTTCTCCCTGTTGGCCTGTGGGGGAAGAGGCACTACTCACATGCCCGCCTGTGAGTAACCTGTCCCTAGTTGTTTGTTAATTGCTTCCTGTTCAGTGAAGGTGCAGTTCATCACGCTATTGAAGAAACTTTCATACCAATGCCCCACCCCCGCAGAAGTCAGGAAATGGTGCCTTTCCCCATTCTACCGACCATACTGGTGTTTTTTCTTCTTACGCACACGAATGACCTGCTGTACACTCAAAGTCAAGGACTAAAGCTGAACTCGCCAGTGGAGTGCAGGCCGTACCCACTTCTGCTGGAGCACGTGGATTTGAGATGCCTTTTAAATCATGCAATCGCTTCCGGGCCCTCAATGGGCACAGCCAGGCAGCGAGAGGGTATCAGGGCAAAGAGGGTTGGAACCAGCAATAATTCAGCGGCCTAGAGATTTCAGGCACCTACTGCACCTCACCTGTGACTGTTTTTTTTTATATACCAAAGTAGGTGAACGGGGCTTCATTTTCTGTGCATGCATTAGGGCCCATGGAACCCTGCTAAGTCACTGAATAAATACATGTTTAGATATGGTTGGGACAGTTTTGGCAATAGAGTGGTTTGTACACAATCCAATATTATATAGACATGTAAAAATGGTAACCCTAGGAAGGTGGGAGCTCGCCATCACGACCACATGCCAATGTTTCTCTACGTGAGAGGAGTGGGGCCAATCAGACCAGCTCAAGGGTATCTTCAAGCCTTCAAACCAAGCTGACCTCTGTCAGGTTGGTTTCAAAAACAGCACCAACGCGGGCTCTCCCATTTCACAGCCAGTTCTCAGTACATGGCGATGAGATAATCTGGTTATTTCTGTACTGATAAGGCACTAAACACACACACCGCTTCTCTTAGTCTGCACATCACCTGGCAGCGTTTCTGTCCCTCGCATTTAGCGTCACGTTTTAACGAGTAATTGTTTACCAAAACCCAATCACAGCGGAGGGATATGAAAATGCCAGCTAACCGCTGGCAGGTCTGCCGATGCGTGCTGTGTGGTTGCTTCAGTGACGTAACATAGTTTATTGCCTACTGCTCCTCCACCAAGCATTGCGTCATTTTCGAGAAACAGAAGGCACTGTGGCTTATTGGCACGTCAGGCTACCTCAGACCTCTATCTCATTAACACAGGGCAAATTGCTGCAATTACATCATTCTCTTTTTCACACAGCCGGGTAAAGTGAGAGTCTTAAAAAAAAAAGGACCCCTTGTGTGCTGAAACTCAATCACTAGCATTCTTCCTGTCTTGGGTCATTTTACACCATGTCAAAAGGCGTCTGCAAGAACGCTTTTAGCTATGAAAATTACCAGTACAAATAAATAGTAACTGGTTTGAAATCGAGTACACATTCCGGAAATACTACCACAAGTAATAGCACACATGCCAACGCCTCTCGTTTTCAGACCAGGCCCTGCAAATCTCATTCAACATCTTTCACGCCACAGTAATTTGGGCCAGCGTAGGCTTCCTCCACCTTGCCACATGAAGGGCGTGTATTTCGGTACAGACAGGTATCCACAATCCACATACAAGCATATGCGTGCAAATTCTTCTAGGGGTCGCGACTCAGATCCCTAGTCTGAACAGCAGTCTTAAAGGAAGTATGTCCACGTATTCAGTGACGTAATCATTCTAATCCATAAAGACTTAATTGCAGGAGTGGCTTAGCACTGGTGGCTCCCGGTGGGACAATCTTTTTTGCCCCCCCCCACCTCGCCCTCCCCCCGTTCCCCATGACTACCTTCTCCACTGATTCCCTACCGCCCTGCAACAGTGCCCTTCATCTCTCCATAGCCCCTTTCACAGACATTTAATTTGTTTTATAGCGCTACTCATACCAAGGTAGGGTGTCACAGAACTTTACATCATACACACATTAACATATTAGACAGAGACAATGATTCATACATGTGTGAGTCAGTCTATAGAAAATGCTACATAGAGAGTGAGGACTACAAGGTGTAGGCATCACGTCAGCCATACTTGTAAGCAGTATATTTTAAAAGTGTTTGGTCTGGAGTAGCACAAACTCAGGATTTAAAACATACCATTACTAATAAGAATATATTTCTACCCAAACGAACTCTTTTTAGCAACATTAGGATAATATACCATGCAGTTTGCATGCAGCACTTTGGTGACAGGCCATATGTCACTGTGCTGTATTAGGATTGTAGATATGAACTGCAAGTAACAAAAGGATCTCTGTGACAAAAGCAGTAAACCACTGAGCTAGCCACATAAAATAGAATTCTGTGATTTGTATGGTACACGTCATTTGCAGCAGGCATTTTACCCCTCTGTGCTACTTTCTGATGAGTCAAAACTGCCAGTAGACAAAACTCTGCTCTCTCCCCAGAAGGAATATTAAGCACCAGTTATCTTGCCATTTTTTATTGTTGCCTGAAAACTGCTGGACACACAAGGAACTCTGCAGCATGAGTTTTCAAACCCATAAGGTAATTCTAAACACAGCTCCCCTCCCCCCCCCCTCCAATGCCAAGTGTGGCTCCACCGGTCGCATTGCCATAAAGCCAGCCCTGCCTCGCTGTAGTGTTTAGTTTGTAAAAGAATAAGGGGTCGATTCCGATCTCGGTCGGTAGGGCTCCGAATCGGATTCGGCTTTACCGGATCCGAGTCGGAGGCTTTGTTTCCGACCGAGTCGTACTGAGGTCCGGACGCCCAAGTACGATGCGATTGAACGCGAAATCGCCGACCGATTCGTTTCCGGGTGCGAACCGCTCCATCCGACTCGCTCGCACTCGATTCGTACCGCGCAATGGAGACGTTTTACGACCGAGCCAGTACGATGCACGATCCGGACAGCCGAGTCGAGTCGGAGCCTCCGACACGAAAAAGCTCTCGGAAGCGGACTTCGGGGGTCCGGCTCGGTCGGAAGACAATCCGGATCCGGATCGGTCGGAGAGCTTTCCGACCCAGATCGGAATCGGCCCCAAAGTGTGAGGCCCAATGTTTTTCTCAGCAGCCCCTGGCCCACACTGTCAAATGTCGAGATGCCGAATATCAAGGCTGGCTAATCATGATTCCACCTCCTGATTCTTTTCTTCTCCCACCCCTACACTTCCAGCTACTTCATCTCACTCTTGCAAGTTCTTTTTCATCCTTATTTTTTTTCCTTTGTCACTGTTTTTTTAATCTTTCTCCTCCTCCCCTTCTTGTCTACCTTTCTCTCATTTGTTCGGGGTCAAATTCTGATGATGAAAAAATGAGATATAGTCCCCAAAAATGTGTGCATATGGGGCCCACCTGCAACCAATGGCTCAAATTAAGCTCTTCCTCGTTATAGGGAAGGAACTTTGGCGAAAATCTCATCTATCCAGAACAGTCATGGCAGAGATCTTGCTGCTAGTGACATCTTCTCTTCATTGACTACAACAGCACATCTGCTTCTTTTTTTCCTCCTGGAAATCATATGTCCAATAAAACCTTACTGTATGAATGGAGCATGTAAACCAGCAACGTAAGTCCCATTAACTGAACATGAATTCTTGGCCAGAGCGCCAGTGTTTGTACAGGGCTTGATTCTACTTCAGGACTCAACACCAGGAGCAATGGAGAGGATGGTGGCGTGGAGGAAGAATAATTCTATAGAAGGCTTGATGCTGGACCACCGGTTAGGATGCTGAGTCTTTGCCTTTGCAAGTAAACAATTTGTTCAGCAGACATCGAAGATTCTTGATTGTGACTTTGTGGGGTTTCTCAGTCATTACCTATCATTCTGACAGGGTGAGATGTTAAACTTTCAGTAGGGCCCTTTCCACAGTCAGGACGATGTTGGAACTGTTTAAAGGATATGTGCCTTTGTTGCAGAAGTACGATCCAGTTCTTGATTTTGCAAGTTCTTATAGCTTATAGAGTGGCAGTTTACTTTATTAAATGTGGAGGCAAGAGCTTCTCGCCAGGCCTCAAGACTGAAGTTCGTACTGGAAGAACAAAGAAGTATTAAGCTTCACCAGAGCCAAACATTCTGCAACCCTTTCTCCATCTTCCCTTTTTACTATAACAAACCAGGGGTAGATTTCTGGCAGGAACTAGAGAAGCAGTTTATATTAACAACAGCCCCTTACAGATGTATAAAAGCACAGATCAAAATAGCAAACAAGCATTCAAAAATAAGCAAGGCAGTTGCCTATCAATGGACCGCCTCCGATCAACTGGGGCATGTAATGCTAAAATCTTGGCATTTTGGTACTACATTCATACACATTTTTTAATGCAACTAAACGGAAACAGGGACATGCTATAAAACGAACCTAAAGATAGGTGCTAAAGAGAAAGTGTCAGATCCCTCTCGTGGTAAGAATGCGAGGAGGCCTTGGAAGATGTTACATGTATTATTAGCAAGAGTTGACTCCACTACTTTCTAAAATCCTTGTTTGGGTATGTTAACTTCAGAATAATGCGACGCTTATTAGAAAGGTTTAGCTAAAATGTGCAGCGTATAACAAAGGATAACAAAAATGGAAACACATTTAAAATGTGTGCAAGCGAGCAATGATGCTAAGGATTTATTAGGCTCAAAAGCTGGTACAAAAACGAAATGGGAACTAATTAATATTCAATAATAGCACACCTTAAGGCACATATATAGATTTGACTTTTCGTAATATATAAGCAATCGTTAAGGCATAGAGTTCACATACTTAGGTACTTCTTTAAAGATTTGGAATTAGGCAATGAGAGATATCAGTAATAGCCAAATCTATGTAAGATTTCTCCAAAGGTTAAGTCTAATCATCTCATCCATCAGTCTACACCAAGGTTCATGGAGGAGAACCGTCAGGCTAATATTTGGTTCAGTGCTCTGTTTCCTATTGATCCAGAACTGCTCGCCACGCTGTGCATCCCAGTTGCCTCCTGGCTCATATTTTAGTTCTTTTGCACACTAGTCTTTTTGGTGGTCCTCAGGAATGAGAGGATGCTCCTTGCATTTGTATTAGTTCTTCATGTGCCCTCACAGGTCACTGATATGCCGATTTACTGTCTGAGGTCTCCCTGGCACCTCCACAGGTTCTGGGGTAAGGACATTGCACTGGTCAGGAAGGGCCAGTGAATGTTCTGCACCCAACCTCTGACACCCACTACATCAAGATACTCATTTATCTTTTTGCCTTTTTCTAGAAATAAAGTTGTGGGTTTCTTTTGTGTTGATCAGTCTTCATTAATATATCATGATTCCAGCCACCTTAATCAACGCACACATTAGCAACCACATATGTCGGCCACTACAAACAACCAACAGGTTCGTAAATAGAGCAAGTTTATTGGGGGTAAACAAAGTCATTCTTGCAAAAGGTAAACATATATGAAAAAAATACATTTGAACAATGAAAGTAAACTTTCTGACGGTCACAGGTGTATTTTCTTAGAAGTCTAGCAAGTAGATTCTGGATTGCTACATGCGTGAAATGAATAGTTACATCTGTCCTTTCCTCATGTGAAAAAATTGGTAATGTACAACTGGCCTTCTGCAACTAAATAATAGCTACATGCAACAAAACATATTAGCCAGAACATTACATACATCCAACATTAAACAGATGTGTCTGTGTTTAGATATTAAGTAGCCTCCAACAGCACTTATCAATAAGAAACAACACCTATAAACATACAACGCAGTAACTGTCAACGGCATTCACCAAGAAGAAACACATACAGATATGAACACACGTACACTCATAATCTCCACCTCTCTCTCTCTCCGTGGCAAGTGAAATCCTCCCTCTGGCTAGGGCCAGCCAGCATTGGCATGCAAAAAGTGGCAAGCCAACAGAGGTCACACCACTGCATCTGATTTGGGGGTGGAAATCAGGCAGCACTTCAGGGCTCGTCTCTCATCTCAATGGCTGATGTCAGGCTGTTTGGTCTCTAGCTGTATTCCTGTTTCATCCTCTGACACATCTGGCTCTTTCAAACCCACAGCATGTCCTCACACCATCACCCAAGCCCCCTATAATCCCTAATGTCAAGTATTTATCTCCTGTTTCTCGGGCTTCTTGGCCCCACCCAAACAGGGCAGACACCTTAGCTCAAATCTCAAGTCGGAGTGTTACTAGTTGAAATGGCTCATGCACAGCTCTGACAGGACAATATTTACCTCATTTGTTAGTGTAGCTGTTACACTCATGAGCACCCTCTTTTCCAAGGCCCCCCTCAACCAGGGAATATGAAACAACAATAATTTCTATTTCAGGGTCTCAGAAAAATTGAGTTACAGAAAATGGTCACCTTTCAAGAAAAAGTGCAGATTCATTCTCGGCCTTTGTTGTTGAAATGCTCCTCTCAAAACACTCTTTTCGTAATGTATGTGGTTTTTCTGGTATCCTCGGCACAGCTGTTATGTGCCTTGGTGAGACACCACTGTCTTCAAACGTCTTGCTCAGAGGGAGGTTGAAGGTGAAGACATCTGCTGAATGTTTCTCCTCTCCTGATAAAACAGGGCTCTGCTCATATAATTCTCTAGTTCATCGCATTGGTACACTTCCCCAACTATAGGATAGCACTCCTGGGTTTCAGTCCAGATCTCCTACTCATAATTTTGGGAGCCAGTGCCACTTGTTACTTTCACCTCTGCTGCTTTCTTGACCCTTCGCTCAACCCCTCCTGCTGACTGATATAAGAGCTCATGAGTTCACAAACTGACTCACTTCCAACCCTCATTCTGCGTCTTATGGGCACTGTGTATCTGCTGCTCCTTTCACTGTCACTTAAAGGGTGGCATACATGTCTTGTGTACCATTTACTGCTACAATTCCTTTCTCCTGCTCATAGATATGTCCCTTTCACCTTAGTTAACAACACAGCCTTTCCTTGGTCTACTGGGGTACCACACCAAAGGATGTCTTTCGTGGCCCCCAGCACAACTGTACCACCACAGGCATTGTACCATTAAAAAGACAGATAATAGGGGGGCGTGGCCAAGATGGCGGAGTGAGCAGATGTGCTCCGCGATCTCTCCGCTCCGGCCCCGGACCAACTGTAGTGTAGCTCCTATTTCCCTAATAGGCTCTGCGCATTGGAATAATATATCCTATAGGTTTGACATAGGACTAAGGTCAGTATGTCCCTATCGAGTATATTAAACTTAATTACTTGTGCCAGCTAGCTCAGAGGCCACTAGAAACTCCTTGACAACAAGAAGGGAGTAGTTTCTGGCAGCCGCAAAACATGACCACTGTGTTTCCCTTTAGAATCAGAACGTGTCCCAGAGTCGTGGAAACAATAGATAACTATTTCACTCAGCTCAGCCGTTTTCTCCAAGTTACACAGAAAGAAATAGAGGGGCGTTTCAATAAAAGATTTATTGAACAGTCTTGTTTCTAGTGTAAGTAAAATGTGCTGTTACGATCACAAGACAGTATGCGAGATAAATAATGTACAGTGTGAGCAGTAGAAATAAATAATACTGCGAGAGCATTATCTTTTAGTACATATGCTTTTACATAAATAACACAGACTAAAAATGCGAGTACTCATACGATGCGTTTCTAATCTAGTTCTACCCCAATGTACCTAACCTAACCTAGGTATAGGACGAGGTATGAAGTAGGTGAAGTATTCCTTACTATGGTATACTAAGAGTACGCTAACCCGAGTATGCCTAGTATGCCAAGAGTCCCTCTAGGTTCTAGTCTGCTCCATACCTGAAGAATGAGAGAGGTAGGAATCTCTTCGCCAGACTCGAACTCCAACACCCCGCAAGGGAAGTTAGATCACTGGAAGCGGGACTCTCTGCGTGCAGGGATGACAGCGTCTTCTCAGTGCGTCAGGCCGGGAAACGGGCTCCTCTGAAGTCGAGGTCTCCTCTGATTTACAGGGGCTAGGGAAGGTATATTTATACCTGAGAAGCACCTAAGAATGTTAGTATTGACGTGAGTCAGACAGCGGAAGACGTCATGAATGAACCCCTAAGGAATAATGGTTCATGCATAATATATGAGTCCTTGAAGAAATCAATAGTCCTGGACTAGGAAACTCCCGCAGCCTAAGGGTCTGTTCTTCAAGAACTCGTTGTGACGTTAGGGTGGACGGATGTCAGAGACCATGCCTGTATTTGGAGTGCACGGTTTAATGCCTAAATAAGGGCTGGGATTTTATGCCTATATAAGGGCAGGGCGAATTGTGCCTATATAAGGACATGATACTGGAAAGCCCGTTTAAGGACACCCTAAGAGGAATACAACACCCACTCCACTTTCGTGTGTACGATAATACTAAAATGCTAAACATTCAAATTGCTAAACATTAAATGGAGTACTGCATATTTTAAAAAAATATTTCTTAAAAGCATTTAAAAAACATAATAAAAAATGCAAAAGGTACTGTACATTTGAAGCATTGCTTTTCATTTCAGGCATATATTTAAAATAAAATGCAATATGAATGAAAGAAGCAGTAATATTTACATGTGACAAAAAAATGATCGATAAGTTTCTTAAAAATCAAAGTCATTTCATGTCATGAAAATTAATGAACTGTTTTAGACACACAAGATGACTAAGTGTCCGTGGAAGTACCTTGAAGTCTGTATTATAAGGCTAGTTCTACTTTAAGCAGACTGAAGTGCCCTTTTCGTTCGAAAAATCGGAAAAAGTTCAATTTTGGCAGAGTTCCAAGTTGTTTTGAAAAATGAAGGCCAAATTGTTACTGCATCTCTGGAACACTGTATGCTGAATCAGAGTCAGTCTACGGGTCTGGTGTAAACATGAGATCATCTACTTCTATAGACAAAACATCGTCCACTGTAGTTGGTGTCAGTTGGAACACCTCGTGTAGCAGATTAATTGCACAGAGATGTGAAGCTTCGCTTCCAGCATAAGGTGCCGCAGCAAAGTTCGCGTCCGTTGTTACCTGTGTGCCTGTAGATCTTTCTCGTACCTCAGCAGCAGCCGGAAGCGTCTGTGAGATCTCAATGAATGCTGACATCAGGATTGGTAGCCTCAGGGGACAACACAGAGCATGGGCCGTTATCGGGACCAGCAGAGTATCGACATCCGTTGGCGTTGCTGATGGAAATGTTAGACAGGTATCCAACACGCATTCTTCACCGCATAGCAGGCATCGTAGAACAGGTAAGATGCAATCTTGCCAGATTGGTCTGAATGACAGGAACCAAGTTGTATTAAGGTCCCGTAGACGAGTCATGCCCAATAGCTGTACTATTCACTTTCGTTCAAGGAGAGCTTTCTCCATTTCGCTCGGAGTGATGTCTGCGAATAGGCTGGCCATAGCGCAATAGCAGGAAGAGAAATAGAATTCCGGCAACAAGTGCTAGAATTAATGGTATGCCACCAAACACCGAATGTGCAAAGTTCGGGATGATTCCGAGTATTGCCTGGAAAGGTGCTAACAGACCGGTACAGATGCTCTTAAATACCTGTATAAATCCACTTGTATCAGACATGTTGAAGATACGTGTTATCATTTCTACGAAATGTATAGGGCAGTTTGTACGTATTAAAGTCTGTATCTCAGCCGAAGTCCTTGCTACTTGTAGATCATAGGTTTCTTTGGCCGAGGTCAAAGGCACTGTTTGCTGTAAAAGCATGGCTTTCATTCTGCTCAAAGTATCAAATCTTATAAAAGAGACGTTCAGCGAAGGCCATAGAGGCGACTCCCTGACTGTGTCTATTGGGGCAAACAATACTTGCATACAGCAAGTGACCCTGGAGTTGACCGTTACTAGATATGGGATGCCTGGCAACATGCCGCAGCAACTCTGATCATTCAACATGAGGTAACTCCCATTAGAAAGTTGTCCAAACGTTGGATTAATCACAGCAGCTGGTGTACCCTGCTGATGGCAAGACAAATTTGCCACAGAACCATTACAAGCCCCGTGTAAAGAAATGTCCTGACATATAAGTGAACCGCTCAGTGCAAGTTTACAGTGTGTATCGCTTAAAAACACTTCATGATCCCCACTCCAACATCTATATGTATACGGTAAATCCCAAGATGTCTTAATGTATTCCTTACCCAACCTTTCATATTTGCCTACTTGCATTTGTCTGAGGCAATACTGAAACTGAAAAGTACTCACATGTAATGTTATTTTGCCATGAATAAGCCATTCTGTAGCTGATTTTTCTGCCACTGTGAATGGTAACTTTTCCAGTTTTTCAATGCTCAGCACTGTATACTTTGCTCCTCTTTGTGCCAGTTCGATCTGTTTATCAGTTAGATTGTATTCTGCAAACAGAGCCGATGTGTTGATGAAACGCCAAGGCACATAGCCCGCTCGCAAAGATTGCAGCGTCCAGCTTAATAACATAATAGAACGTAATTGAGACTGGCCTTGCTGTAACATCGCCAAATCTTGTTCTAGTATGTCGATAGCAGAGGATACAATGCCATCCAATGAATATATTCTGGAGGACAAAGTTGTTAACCCATTGTCGACTATAGAGAGTGTTTTTTCAAAATTAATACGATCAAGTTCACGTATTCTTTCTGCAGCCTCTATCTGTGATACTTTCCATGCTTCATTATAGGCAGCATAAATGCCGGCATATATGAAACGTTTTTGACGCGGTTGTCTTGGTCCAAGCAAGAATTCCCTAAGGTCTGCGTCCTTTTTAAGTAAGGATAAGTGTTGTTTCACATCCTGTAGTGTAGACTTATGCAGCCAATCGAGGAATAATTTTCCTACACTGTATGTTGTTACTACCCCCGGATGTTGTCTTTGGACGTATCTTGGGTCTGGCCTATTAATAGTAAAGCCCTGAGTTTTATTCAGGAATCTTTCATGACAGTTATTCGTGTCTGTGGGCCAGATCAACCATTTTTTCCAATCAGGATTAGATCTGTTGAGTTGTAGTATATTGTCAACTGTCACCACTGCCTGTGTATCGTTATCTCTGGCAGGTGTTGGTACAGAAGGTGTGTTCATTTCTTTTATCTTGGCTAATCCAAGACAAGATGTTTGTTGGATGGTTTCATTCAAAAACATTATTTGTTCAGGGATGATGCAGGCTCTAAATAAAGCTTCTATCCCCTGCACTTGCCATTCTTTAGTACCCCACACAGTTTTTGTGTCTATTGTGTCTTTCCAAAAGTCGAAACCCTGTCTAGACAGTTGGGCATTAAATAATTCAGAGTAAATCTGTTTTGTATTTGTTAACATAATTTTCAGCCCTGTCTTGTTTACATTTTTATAGTAAAACATTTCTGGATCAGATGTATTGTAACCTGAAAAATATGGAAATTTGTTGGCAAATGTTTTTGAACTACCGTGTGGTGGTGTAGGACAATGCTCCCATTGGTTAAACATAAACACATTTCTTGGATATGCAGATTTATGCAAATAATGATGACCATAGTGGTTATAACAATACATTAGTTCATAGTCTGATGAACCCTCTAAATATTCATGTTTAGAAAATGCAGCAGATTTTTCTAGGTCAAACAGTATGTCTTTCACAGTCTCAAAGTCCCAATCATCTGAATAGGTACTGGACGTAATTAGATTACTTAGTGAAATTTTAAACAAATGTGGAATGTTCAATTGTTCCGTCGGACCGAACATTTCAAAATCTGTTTTGTCCCACACTATACCATCCTGTATAGGAACAGCTGTGATGTTCACTGATGACAAGTCTCTTGCCTCACGATGGGAAGATTTATGAGGTTTCAAAAGTACGTTCACGCCTTTTCCTTCAGTATTCACATGGATGCATCTGCCACTTATAAGCACGCTCACAGTTGTTACCAAAGCTAGCCAGAGCAGGAAAACAAAAAGTCCAGATGTAATCCAGAGTTCAATCCATGGAGAAACCAAATAAGTTTTTTTTCAGAAAGTGAAGAAAGTCTTGTACTTGCTGCTTGAAATTTAATGATGCTGGCGTCGTTTCAGGTTCACTTGGATCTTCTGAGAACGTATCAAAGTTAATGAAATAGCCAGAAGCAGTTCTATCAATTGTTGGAATTGCATCAGGATTTGTAGAAATCACTGGAACTAGTTCATCACTTGCCGCGTTAGTGTAGACAGGTGTATTTGGACGAACTGTTACTTGGTTGTCAAGAGGGATGAGTTCCATAGCGTTGTTGCTTAGTCCTCCATCAGTTACAGCTGAATTCTCGATTGTTATCAGTCTTTCAGTCTGAACCTCTTGGATAGTAGCGAGAGGAGTGCGTCTGCTATTAGGTCGGAGTCCACGAGGCCTACTATTTAGTATTGGCCACATACTGTGGTTTGATGAGGTCGATGGACACAAATCTTTTCTCCTTTCTTCCAGCAAGGGGCGGCAGAAGTACTGTTCTTGTTCCTTGAACTGCTAGGACAGGTACTGGTTGTCTGTAAGAAGGTCCAAATTCCTTCTTGTCCGCAATCTTTTCTCTGACTAGATCCCCAACTTTTGGAATCCAGACAGGCCTTGCTGGGACCGCCGATTTTTCCCCAGTGGTGGTTGGCTGTAGGAATACGTTGCTTTGTTTCGTTCTTAATTTATTGAGTTCCTGTAAAACAGCCAAACGATCTTTGATATCAAACGGTTTATTTTCCACCACTGTGCCTACGTGTTCAAGGTCTGGTACCCACATTCTTGTCCCAAATAGGACCTCATATGGAGTGACCACCCCTAGAGAACGTCTTGGCAGATTATTCAAAGATCGTTGAACCCCACAAAGGTGTTTGACCCACCCATCACCCGAACCTAATACCCTAGCTGTTATAGACTGCTTTATGTCCCGGTTTTTCCTTTCCACAACCGAATTTCCCTCAGGATGGAATGGAGAGGAGTACCGCAATGCAACTCCCAGACTGGCCATGGCTTCTTTGTAAGCCCGAGAGCTAAACGCAGGACCCTGGTCAGAATGTAGCGTGCCTATTGCGTATGTGCCGATAAAGACTCGCAAATCTTTTATAACAGTTCGAGCGTCAGCCGAGCGCTGAGGCCATAACCATAGGAACCTAAATTCAGTATTTGTGGGAATGCCTTTGTCCAGTAGGACGCAGGCGCGTAGATAGTCGAATGCTGTCTAATAATGGTGTCTGTACTGGGTTGCCGCATTCGCAGCATGGTGTCTGGTGGCTCTCTCGCTGTAATTTACAGTCTAAGCAGTTGTTGATGAATATGTGAATTTCTGTATTCATTCCAGGCCACCAGTACATCTCTTTTAACGTCAAAATTGTTTTAGAGATCCCTTGATGTGACAGACCCTCCCCCAAATGTGTTTCATAAATCAAGGCTGCTCTGCGTTCCATGTTTGGAATTACCCTATCCCCCACTCCAGGGATTCGAGCAAAAGGAACGTTGTTCGCATCAATTACATAAGAGTATTTGAGTGGAAACTTTTTTGGTAACGCTGCACTGCTGCCTTTGCTTGAAGCATTGACAGCCAACATTATCTCACCGTCTATTTTTGTTTTTGAACGAGTGATCGCAGCTACGGAAGCCGTCTGAACAGCCCCCTTTGCGGCTTCGTCAGCCAATGAATTCCCTGCAACGTGAACGCCATCACGTTGATGACTCAGTGTGTGGATCATGTGAGGCTTTGGTAGTTCGTTTTTCAACTGAACTACTTGTTCCCAAAGCATTTTCAGGCACATGCATCAAGGAAGGCTTTTGCGATTCCTTAATTGCGATTAATAAGGAATCGCAATTAAGGAATCGCAAAAGCCTATGCATGTAGGAATCGCTATAAAAATCGCGATTCCTAAACATTCCTTAATTGCGACTCGCAAATTGCGAGTCGCAATTAAGAATGCCTTCCTATTCATTCCTATGGGCCTACAGGCCCATAGAAATGAATGGGAGATTGCATGCGCAATTTGCGAGTACCAGTAGGTACTCGCAAATTGCTCATGCAATTTCAAGGGTGCAAGGGTGTCAAAATGACACCCTGTTGCACCCTGAAATTGTGATGTGCACCCATGTTGCGCACACACATGCCCCAAGGGCATGTGTGTGTGTAACCTAAAACTTTAAAAATGCATTTTAGAGCATTTTTCGAAGTTTTGCAAATTACAGACAAGTTTTATTTGTCTGTAATTTGCGGTCCCAAATAGCGAAATCGCTATTTGAAAGTGCTTCTAGCATTGCATTTAAGGAATCGCAAATTGCGATTCCTTAAATGCAATCACAATTAGAATTCGCAATTAATTGCGAATTCTTAAATTGCGCATAGGAAACACTTTCATGCATCTCCAAAGGCCAATTTGCGATCGCAAAAGGCCGATTTTTGCGAATCGCACCGTTTGCGATCGCAAAAACCTTTGATGCATGTGCCCCTTTGTGCTTTATTGTGCCACCTTTCGCATCTTTGAAACCATTTTCAAGCCAGTTTTGTATATAGTCATTATACGACTGAACACAGTAAAAGGAATCGCACACTATTAATGTGGGGAATTCTCGATCTGTACTTTCAAGTGCCAGTTTGAATGCTTGTAGTTCAGCTCGCTGAGCTGTACAATCTCCTAGAGATTGAGTTTTTGTGACCATAGGTCTGAAGATGCCATTTCGCATGCGACCTTTAACGATTGCACACGCTGCACTGTAAGCTTGCTTACTCCCTGGTGCGGGTTGTGCGGATCCGTCAGTGTAAATTATGAATTCGTACTGATCGAGAGGCAGAATTTCAGTAGGCAGAGGACATTCTTGTTCATATTGCAGGAATGCTTGTGTTTTTAAATCTGGATCAAAAACATATTCAACATCTGTTGCAGGAAGAGAATTAACCCATTGTATCCATCTTGGATGTAATGCTTTAGCATTTGGAATGCTTGCTTTTGTGACCGCTTCTAAAGCTGGTACCGAGGTTACGACAATAATGAGTTTCCCATGGGCTAAGGCTCTTTCTTTTGCTACAGCGGTTTGAACTGCTGTTAGAATTTTTTCAGTTGAACTGAAGCGCATTTCCGCTTGTGTGTACAAATGGGATTTGTATGCGAATGGTATTTTCTCACCCTCATTGAAGGTTAAGTAGGTGAATCCACATTGCCCCGAAATTATTCGGATCACCAAATTGCGTTGACTTACGCGTGTTTGTAAGTGATTTGTTGCTAACATGTTAGCCTGGAGTGAACGCAAGATTTCTGTGTGTTCCTGTGTCCAGTTTCTGATCGAAAAATCAGGTTTGATTAATGCGTAGAGAGGTTTAACCCTTTCTGCGTAATTTAGAATGTATGTTCTTCCAAAATTTAGGAAACCCAGGATTGATTGTAAGTTTTTTAGCGTTTTTGGAGGATGGAGCAGCGCACACTTTTCTAAAAAGTTAGCTGCCAAGCTCTTGCCTTCACTTGAAAGTTCATATCCCAGAAATAGGACATTGAGATGGGCAATTCGGGACTTTTTAAAGTTGAACTTGTAGCCCTCAGAGGCGAAACCCAGTATAATGGTGCTCACCCTGTTCAAGTGTTTTTCCAGGTCATCGTCTGTCAGATAGATGTCATCGACATAGGACAATGCCTCATTGTCATAAATTTGTAGTAACTCCGTTACCCTCGCTGAGAATAAACCTGGGCTGTTCTTGAACCCTTGTGGGAGTCGACAAAAGTGACGCTGGGTCCCCATTATGGAGAATGCTGTTAAGTACCTGCTTTCAGGTGCTATGTTTTGACAAAAGAAACCATTCGAGATGTCTAATGTTGTTTTATATTTTGTACGCACAATGTTATTCATTAATGCTGTGCTATGTGCATTTTGCACTGCAAAAGTTTTTGAACAAGTGTTTAAGTGTCTGTAATCCAAAACTAGACGATATGTATTGTCTGGTTTGGAGACAGGAAACAAAGGATTGTTCATTGAGGAGGTGCATGTTTCAATCACCCCTTGATATTCAAGTTGATCTAAGATCTCCCTGACCTGTTTTTTAGCTTCTTGCTTTATTGGGTACTGCCGTTGTGCAGTTGGTTCATGTTTCAGATGTATTTTATGGTGAGGTGAGTCCTCATCCCATCCTACATGATTTTTATATAATGCTGGGGCCTGGGCTACTGCCCATTTCCTGGCATATGTATATCTTAGATGCATTGGTATATGGTTGGAGAAGGCAGGCATAATTATGTCCTCGCCATGTGGGCACTCCCTGACAAATTGTGGTGGCGAGTCCTTTTCTGCTAGAAGTAAGTCATAGCCTTTTGATAGTCTTTCCCAAAAAAGTGCTTTTACCTGTTTAGGTTTGTCTCCCTCCATCCGGAGTGTTATTTCATATAACTTTTGTGGAGTACTAACCCTGGTGTCTACAGTCTCGACTGTGATGTACTCATTCAAGTCCACTATCTCCAGAAGTTCCTTCAGGTTCTGGCGAGCTATTGTGACTTCTGCTGCACTGTCCAGCATTGTCTGAGCCCATTCTCCATTCTTGAGATGTGTTCTCAGTATTCTCGGCATGTCTAATCTTTAGACCTGCTACTTTCTTTTTGGAGAATTGAGGTTTTACTTTGGTTTTTGGAGCGTGTTTGTCGTCTTTCGATTTCACGCGTTCTTCTCTATGTTCTGATCGTCCTCTTCTTTCCGAAGTCTGTGATGAGATCTGAAAGGGACGAGAGGAACGTGTATCAGTATCTTGATACCTGTCAGGTTTTCTCAAATTATCCCTATTCCTGAGGTTATACCTCCTTTCAGAGGGCTCCTTTTGAGGAGACCTACCTCGGGATTGAGAATGTTTCTCGTTTGAATTTTGTTTATTAGTATCCCACTTCTTTTTAGAAGATGTAGGAGTTTGTTTAATTGAGTCTTTCTCAGAACTTTCAGATAGTTTCGGCTTCACTGGTCTTCCACCCAAACTATCTCTGCCTAATTCTGCAAAAGATTGTTCTATAATTTTGGGTAGCTCTGTTTGATGTTCTGTAACATCAAATTCCCTTAATTTTTGGCGGATCGCCACTGCTGCTGCCTCCCCTTTAATATTAGATAATATTATTGTTGAGACCTGGTCGACATTTTTCAGTAATTTCATACCTAAATTTAGAGCAGGTTCTGCCCCGTATTCGTTTTGAATTTGTTTCAGGACATCAGGTATTACCGCAATTGACGGAATGCCATGTGTTTTAGTATAGATGGCAGCAAAGACTGAGCCCCAAGAGGTGCAGTCTTCCAGTTGTGGTGTGATCCCCATTGGTAAACTGATTGTCAGTATTCTGTGTTTCTCATATGGGCTAGTATTTGGAAATACTGCTTCAATTTGAGTAATTTTTGAGCTATCCAGAATGGAATTTGCTCACGTTTTGTGGGCATTTTACCCATGACTGCGTATAGAGTCTGTGGTGTAATTTTTAGTGTATTCCCCTGGTGAGGAGTTTGATTTGGAATTGTTAATGGTTGCTGGACTGTAAAAGTCCGCATGACATATTGGACCAATTGTCTGTAGATTTTTATTAACTCTGTGAGTTGAGTAAGTAAATCCTCGTCTGACATCTCTTCAATGTCAGGATGAGGTGTGTAGCCGGCTAGAATCGGCCATGTTGCTACTGGTCTACCTAGTGGACCGAGCCTGGTAATGTTTCTGTGATGTTTTAGGGCGCCTTTAAACCAGAGCTGATGCTCCTGGTATGTTAATGGAATTTCTATATCCTCGAAAGGAATGTATTCCTCTGGTGGTTCATCTTCTTTGTAGAAGTGAAACATGTGTGTTACTGGATTGGATTCAGGAAATATTACCCATGAATAGAATACCTCTGTCTGAAAGGATTCGTGTGCCTCTATCACGAAAACTGCTCTACCGCCTCTTGGTGGTAGGCCATGTTTTATAAGTTTTAGAGTGATGGCTCTTCTTAATTTTGGAGCGATGTCTATAACACCCTCCTCGGTTTCATTTAAACCTGTAATGTTAAAAGCTGCTGCTTGGGCTGGATCAGCCGCAGCTACACCGTTTCCGGCGTCTTCAGTCATTTTGTTTTTTGAAAAATGTAGAACAAGTTTCAAGGAAACAAAGATAAGGTGCACAATATTTTGGAACACTGTATCCTTCAACGTTGAACAAACCAAACAGCTAATATATAGGGTACTGCCCTATGTAGCCGTGGTGGATACTTAACCCTGCCCACTCCAGACGTCTTTTGGAGTATATGGGTAGGGGTCTCTGAGAGAAAAAGCACGGCTGAGTTACTCAGTATCTAACGTTGAATTACTGCCTTACCAAACCGTTGGGCGCCATGTAGTGTAGCTCCTATTTCCCTAATAGGCTCTGCGCATTGGAATAATATATCCTATAGGTTTGACATAGGACTAAGGTCAGTATGTCCCTATCGAGTATATTAAACTTAATTACTTGTGCCAGCTAGCTCAGAAGCCACTAGAAACTCCTTGACAACAAGAAGGGAGTAGTTTCTGGCAGCCGCAAGACATGACCACTGTGTTTCCCTTTAGAATCAGAACGTGTCCCAGAGTCGTGGAAACAATAGATAACTATTTCACTCAGCTCAGTTGTGCATGCTTAGTTTTCTCCAAGTTACACAGAAAGAAATAGACGGGCGTTTCAATAAAAGATTTATTGAACAGTCTTGTTTCTAGTGTAAGTAAAATGTGCTGTTACGATCACAAGACAGTATGCGAGATAAATAATGTACAGTGTGAGCAGTAGAAATAAATAATACTGCGAGAGCATTATCTTTTAGTACATATGCTTTTACATAAATAACACAGACTAAAAATGCGAGTACTCATACGATGCGTTTCTAATCTAGTTCTACCCCAATGTACCTAACCTAACCTAGGTGTAGGACGAGGTATGAAGTAGGTGAAATATTCCTTACTATGGTATACTAAGAGTACGCTAACCCCAGTATGCTTAGTATGCCAAGAGTCCCTCTAGGTTCTAGTCTGCTCCATACCTGAAGAATGAGAGAGGTAGGAATCTCTTCACCAGACTCGAACTCCAACACCCCGCAAGGGAAGTTAGATCACTGGAAGCGGGACTCTCTGCGTGCAGGGATGACAGCGTCTTCTCAGTGCGTCAGGCCGGGAAACGGGCTCCTCTGAAGTCAAGGTCTCCTCTGATTTACAGGGGCTAGGGAAGGTATATTTATACCTGAGAAGCACCTAAGAATGTTAGTATTGACGTGAGTCGGACAGCGGAAGACGTCATGAATGAACCCCTAAGGAATAATGGTTCATGCATAATATATGAGTCCTTGAAGAAATCAATAGTCCTGGACTAGGGAAACTCCCGCAGCCTAAGGGTCTGTTCTTCAAGAACTCGTTGTGACGTTAGGGTGGACGGATGTCAGAGACCATGCCTGTATTTGGAGTGCACAGTTTAATGCCTAAATAAGGGCTGGGATTTTATGCCTATATATGGGCAGGGCGAATTGTGCCTATATAAGGACATGATACTGGAAAGCCCGTTTATGGACACCCTAAGAGGAATACAACACAACACCTGTAATTCTCTGTGCCCCGCGGTTATGTGGGGTGAATCTTCGCATGGTGAGGCCTGAGAAATGGGGACCTACCAGCGACGCCTGTGACCCCCCCCTGGTAAGCAATCCCGAGGCCCCGTTGCGGCGAGCAGACCTCCGGGACGGCTGAGGCCTAACTGCCGCGGCCCCTGCACGCAGTCTGCTTGTGATACACTGTCCCTGTTGCGGAGATCGCGGACTCCGGTGCCTCCACCCGGGCGCTTTGATTTCTGGCTGCGGCACTAATGATACGGAGAGATTGTGCCCGGGCCGGCAGGTATACAACGAGGCCGCCCCTCCACCAAGAAGGCAATAGCGCCGCGAGCCCCTGCGGACCAGATACGTGTTGCCTGGGCATGGTAGGCCCGTTGTGTGCCGTTGTGTGCTGGGGCGACTCCAAGGGCAACATCAGCGACCCCCCGGTCCCTGGGGGCGGTGCAGGTCTGGTCTGCGGAGCCCAGGCCCGGAGGAGCACTTGAGAAGGGGGCCCGGTAGGAGACGGAGCTTGGGGAAGACGGAGCTTGGGGAAGAGAGATCGCGAGACTGGAGCAGCACGACGTCCCTCGGCCCCTGAGGAGGTAGGAGTGTCCATTAACCCTGGGCACTGGCCTGCAGGACGCCTGGGTGTGGCGGGCCGGGGCCCGGCGGATGGGGGTGGCCCTGGGAGCTCCATTGGTATTTGCTCGGGCCCCTGAGCGAGGCGCAGACTTAGATGGCAGGGCCTGATCACAGGGCAAGCACCGCCAGGAGAGGAGGCCCTGATCTGCGAAGAGGAGCAGGCTCCACTTTAAAGCACAAGTGGCCGACGGGAGCGAAGCCCCTGATAGAGAGGAAGAGCAGAGGCGAGAGACCTGGAGAGCAGCCTGGCCCAGCGCCCTCGAAGCATACTTCAATTAAAACACCAAGGAGTGTGAGACAGCAAACCACCATATTCTGGTAGCCCCCCTTGGGAGACACACCGCTGGGCCCACCCCATCACATAGCCTCAGCACAGGGAGTCCCGCCCCGAATCCCCCACAGAAGGGCTTAGATTTCTGGACCTGGGTCCCCTTGCCTTCGGGCTAGGACTCTACGCTGGACTGGGTGGTTCGGGGGCGAAGAGTGCCAGGATCCCGGCACCCCGTGTTGCACTTCTGGTCTGACCCGCCGGGCTCTGCTGAACGGAGAGGTGCGGCAGATACCCCCACTCCCACTACTTCGCTCCTGTAGACAGAGATCACTCTCCTCCCTTCTAAAGCGACCCTCGGGCTCCGGTTCTATGGAAGAGGATGGCGACGGCCCCAGTTAAAAAAGACCGCATGTTAAAAGACACGTTAGTCAAAGCTCCGGCTCAGGACCGCCCGGACTTCCCAACAGCTTCTTCGTCCCAGGAGGGCGCGGACGATGGAGAGGCCCCCATCACTCGCTCCTACCTCGAGTCCTTATTCATGTCACTTAAAGAGGATCTGCAATTGATCAAAGGAGACTTGGCTCGGGAGTTAGGAAGGAGATCTCAGATATAGGTGACAGAGTGGACATACTGGAATCGAATGAGACGCCAGAGAAGAAGAACTGAAGCAACTTCGGCAGGAAATAATTTGCCTTTCTGACAGACAGACTGATCTTCAGGCCCATGCCGAGGACCTTGAGAACAGGTCAAGGCGAAACAATATAAGGATCAGGGAATGTGGGGGAATATGTGAAGGCCCTTTTTGCCCAGATCCTAGGTGACACACCGGAGTCAGACATTCGCTTGGACAGGGTCCACTGGGTCGGGCCCCCCAGGGCCTCGAACATGTCCCCCCCGGATATTCTAGCCTGTGTGCACAAGTTCCCCTTGAAAGAACATATCTTACGGGCCGTCAGAGGCCCTGATCCGATGCATTTCCGGGGACATCCACTCCAACTGTACCAGGATCTGTCGGCGATCACGCTGCAGAAGAGAATTTCGTCCAGTGACCACATTCCTCAGAGAGCATAACATCTGGTACACCTGGGGTCACCCCTTTCGCTTGATCGTCACATGGGAGGGGGAAACCCACCAGATGCGCTCCTTCAGTTCAGCCTGTGCCCTCTTCAAGATCGAGCAGCCCAACGCATCAGCGGGGGGGCGACTGGAGCAGAGACCAGGGCTGGCCGCTGGGAGCGATAAAGACAGAGGCAGCGGGGTATGGGGCCCCTAAAACCCGATCCCGAGGTGAAGGCGCAGGAGAGAAAAGCGATCCTGAAGAGCCTGGTGGGCGACCGAGTGCCTGGGGGAGTTGATTGATACCGCACATCTCGCCTTGCCTGCTGCTGGGGCACATCTGGATGTTTTACGGGGCCGTGAGGGGGGAGATCCCCACGAATATTTCAGGTCACCAAGAACCCCATCCTGTGGTTTTCTCGTTGGAGGGCGGAGACCGCTTCAATGGGCCTCTTCCTTTCAGAGAGTCTATTTAGTATCCTGGGGCGTTCTACTTTCTTGTTCTTTGTTTATGAATGTTTGTTTGAAATGTACCACCATGCTGCACTATTGAGGGGCGTTGTTGTATCACCTTTCACATTTTGGGTTCCTGTATTACACTACAGCACTGACAGGGGGACGACAGGGTCGGCTAGTACCTCACAGCAAGACCACACTCACTCGCAATGACTGTAGGCGACACCTTAAAGGTGATCTCTCTGAATGTGAAAGGGCTAAATAACCCAGTGAATCGCAAGGCTGTCCTCTCTTATCTGGAGCACACAGGTGCAGATATCTGCCTCCTACAGAAGACCCATCTCCTGGCGGGTGATTCTTAGCGACTTAAATCTAGATCCTTCCGGCAGCAGCTGTTATCCTTATCAGGGCGCAAGACGGCAGGGGTGGCTATCTTATTTTCACGTACATTCCAAGGCTCAATTGGCCCCAAACTGATGGAACATAAAGGCCATCTCCTGGTCTACCAAATACAGCTGGGCTCACAGATGCTTACACTAGGCACCCTTTACGCACCTAACGAGGGCAGGAGCGCTTTATCCGGGAGGCTTTAGCGGGGACCTTAACATGGCAGGACAGACTGGTTCTGATAGGGGGTGACCTTAACATAGTCTTTGATAGGAATATGGACCGCTCCGTACATAGGGAGGGGGGAACCGGGTCACTGTCAGTGGATGCGCTCGCCTGGTTAAGGGAGGCTGGGCAAATAGATCTGTGGAGAGCATCCCACCCAAACACCCGGGACTTTACATTTTATTCACACGCTCATAAATCTTATGTCCGCTTAGATTATTTTCTGGGTACCCAAGACCTACACCAACTCCTCCGCTCGGCCGAGATTGAGCCAAGAGACCTCTTCGACCACTCAGCGCTGATACTCGAGATACACAATCCCCAACAGAAGAACGTACGACGGATCTGGCAGCTCAGGAAGTCGCTGCTGAAGAAACCAGAGGTGATAGCACGGCTTAAGAAGGCTATTAGTGACTACCTGGAAGCTAATGACAATCTAGAGGTGCCGCTCCCGGTCATTTGGCATGCACTAAAGGCGGTGGTTAGAGGTGAGTTGATATCCCTTTCGGCCGCCGAGAACAGGCAGAGGAAGCTAAAGTGGGCCGAGCTGCAGGAAAAGGTTAGAGAGTTGGAGTTTATCCACGACCGTAACTGTGCCCCCAGGGTCTGGCACCAGCTGGAGGCCGCACGGAAACAAGTGGCTGGCTTACACCTCGACAGAGCGTGATTCACCCTGTTGTGCCTCAAACACTCATTTTATCTGAATGGGAGCAAGAGCGGCAGACTCTTGGCCACCAAGCTCAGAGCCCAACGACAAGCCAACAAAGTTCATTCCCTCCTGACAGAGACTGGATGGGAATTGGTGGGCGAGGCTTCCATAGCAGCCCGGTTTAGGGACTTCTAAGCGAACGCTCTATCGGATCAACCCGTCCCCCCTGAGACCATAGCACAATATCTCCACGGTACTCCCGTGACCAAACTGACCGACTACCAAGTGTCCTCCCTTTTTTTTTTTAACACATTTTTATTGAAGTTTTCATTCCGACACAGACTCACATCGTGTGAATTTCCATAGCAAGGTGCAGATAATGAGAGAGAGTGTTCGTACCAACGTACCAGATACAATTATTTAAAGTGTGCAATGTTGGACAACATGTCTCCCACCCACTCTCTAATTCAAGCATAAACGAAGGCCATGGAAATAAACCCCACAAGTGACATCATATTCACGACATTCGCTCCTGACATTGTCAAAATGTAACTCTAAACTAACTCCCCGTGATACCCCCCTGCCAACCCTCCCCCCCAGGCATGCCACTGCCATTTCTACATACAAATTGCAGTTTGTGTGTGTGAAAGTGTATCTTCCCAACATGCCAGCAGTATCACAACCAAGTAACATGGTCAGCAGGTGCAATAATATATTGCAACACTACATTGGAATTATCACAATCGGTCCAATTCACGTAGTATCTATCTGGTCTCTTACTTCAGGGGCAGGCGTACTAGGACCTTCCTCGCTATCGCTGTCAGGGATTTTGAGGAGGACTACTAATGCTTCCCATGCCTTTGCAGCATCTAGGGCCCTCTCGCTCCCCGCTCTCTTTGCCATTTGCATCCGAGTTACACTCTCACAGTCTGCCCATTTAATGAATTCTTTCTTCCAGCGATCTATGTTGGGGCCCCTCTGCGCTTTCCAATGTAGAGAGATCTCCCGTTTAGCTAACAGGAGTCCCATGTCTATGAACTTGCTAGTGATTTTATTTTTAGCCGTATGTGGAAACCAATGTAATATGCACGGTCCCATGGCCGTTTCCAAGTCCCGGTCAGTGAGTGTATTAAGCAATGCCATCACTTCAGACCAATATGCATCCAAGTGTGGGCATCCCCAAAACATGTGGCGAAAATCAGCCCCTTCCCTGCGGCAGCGTGGACAAGTGTCGGAACCTACGTTGAAATATTTGTTAAGTTTCACTTGAGTAAGGTAGGCCCTATGCAGAATATAAAAGTGCACTAACTGGAAACGAGCGTTCCTAGTACTTTTCCAAGCCCTCTCCACAATCTCAGCCCAGGCCTTGTCCGGGATCTCTGTTCCCACATCCTCTTCCCATCTACTTCGCAACGTAGTTAGCGGTAACAGCGTCTCTTGTGTTAATCGTCTATGTAGGCAAGTAACCGCTTTAAAGCTTCCTGCTGCTGTCACCAAATATTGGCATCCCAGTGATGTTGCTGGTTCAATAAGGCCCTTCTTCCAATATGGGTGAATTGCTGCAGTGAGAGCTGCATGTAAGAGAAAGTCCCCCCCTAATAAGTCATACCTCTCCTGTAGATCGCTAAAGGGAACCATAGAACCATCATCATACAAATCCCCTATTGTAGCCAAGCCATTCTCTTTCCAGCGCTCTAGTCCTCCCCAGGTGCCCCCCTGAAACAACACCTTACACATGGACAGTGGGATATCCGGTTCATAGGGGGTTTCAATCCCTGTTCTTTTCAAACTTCTTCTCCAGCATTGTCGTGCTGTTCTGAGATCACCAGGGAGGTCGCCGGCGCGAACAGGGAGGTCCAACACAATTTGAGAAAGTACTCCTAGAGCTGGCGCGCCATCTCTCAGTTCTCCCGTCCCTCTTAGCCTTGTCGCTATGTTTTGTGTGAGCCACTGTAATTGGGCTGCTAGGTAATAAGTTTCAAAATCAGGTACCGCCCATCCCCCCTCTGATCGGGGACGCATCATAACTGCTAGTGCTACCCTTCGTCTACCGGTGCTCCAGAGAAAAGCTGTGCTCATGGTTCTTTAAAATATCGCGCTGGGATCCAGACTGGCAGAGTCCCAAAATAGTACAATAATCACGGAAGGGCGACCATCTTAATTAAGGCTACTCTCCCAGCCACCGATAACGGAAGTGTTCCCCAAAACTCAATACTACCTTTCAATCCTCTAGTTGCTCTACCAATATTACCCTCCAACAGATCCCCCTGCGTGTGATATATTCTCGTGCCTAGATATGTCAGGCACCTATATTCCCATTTCACCCCCGCAGTGACCTGAGGACTGTTTACCTCTCCCCTGGTCGGGAATAAACAGGACTTTGCCCAGTTTACTCGAAGCCCTGCTACTAGGCCAAGACCGCGGAGTAGGTCCTTCGCTCCCTGTAGTGCTTCCCTTGGGTTGGCAAGGAACATTAGCAGGTCATCAGCGTACAGGGCGATGTGATGAAGTTGCCCGTGGGCAGACAGGCCCGTGTAGTATCTGCCAGTCCTGGCCTTAGCCGCCAGCGGTTCCACTACCAGGGCAAATAAAAGAGGGGACAACGGACAACCCTGCCTCGTACCCCTAGTGACATCACAGGTATCAGATACCAACCCACCTGTCTTAACCCTTGCTGTAGAGTACGCATATAAAAGGGCCGTCCATTGTATGAATTACCAAGTGTCCTCCCTTGACGATCAAATACGAGTGGAAGAAGTCATCCCTGCCATCTCGAGGCAGAAACCGCTGAAGTCCCCCGGTCCAGACGGATTTTCCTCTGAGTTCTATGTTGAAATGTAAATGTTATGCACTCGTTTTGCTTACATATTGCTCTATGTAAAGTTAGCATTTGCGGCACCATTTTAAGTTGAGCCGCCATTTTGAACCATGATCGAAACTAACTTCTATCTCACTTTGTCTGCCTCAAAAGCAGCTTCAATATTGTTTTCTTTTTTTGTCTTTCTCCAAGGTTGAGCTTTGCTGTACTAATGAATAGACTGTTTTTGTCATCGCATACCTTTCCCGTTAGATAGGCCTGCTCCCACCCTTAGACCGGTGGGGCGCAGGCAGAGTAACCTTGACGCTGAGATAGCATGTACCCGGTCCCAGGATTGCAGCTCATCCTTCAGTACCTCCTTTGTTCATCAGCTACCAACTGGAAATTTCCAGTCTGGGGGTGTCTTTAGTGGTTCTGGAGATGTACATTATGTGTTACCATGTTGGCAGAAGTCAGTCCCTCTGCAGCAATCTAAGGAGGCTGGTCAGACCGGACTCCACTCGAGTGTACTCCTAATAAATACTTTTGGTTTGTATTCTCTACTGTCTGACCGACTCTTCATTTGTATGGAAGGCTGAGAGGTGGTCGTGAGTGACCCGGGTGGCCCTAATCGGGTCACTTCCTTCATCTACAAAGCCTTCTGCTCGGAGTTCGCCCCAGTCCTCACCCGTCTCTTTAAAGCTAACTACTGCCCCATATCGCCGTTAAACGCGGACATGAAGCTCTTCACACGCATTCTCGCAGCTCGCCTCAACCCTTTGATGCAGGGTCTTATTCACCCTGATCAAGCAGGATTTGTTCCACAGAAGCAATGCACGGATAACACCAAAAGACTTCTGCACATTATAGACAAGGCAGGCAGGGCTCCAGCATGTTACAACTCCTAGTGGACGCCGAGAAAGCCTTCGATCGGGTCCACTGGCCCTTCCTTCAGGCGAAACTGGTGCATTTTGGATTTGGGCAGAAATTCCGATCCTGCGTTCTCAGTGGCTACGGGGCCCCGTCGGCCTCAGTGAGAGTCAACGGGCTGGGATCTGAGAGCTTTCCCATACGCAGAGGCACTAGACAGGGCTGGCCGCTTTCCCCCCTCTTATTCGCTCTTTATATGGAGCCCTTTGCGCAGCGGGTGTGTGACCATCCCCTAATTAGTGGGATTCCCTTGGGAGGGGAAGAACAACGCATCAGCCTGTACGCAGACGATGTTATGGTTATGCTTGATAACCCAGTTGAGAGCCTGCCCCCCTTTCTAAACAAATTAACAGAATTCGGACAGGTGTCCGGATTCTGCATGAATCTCCATAAGTCTCAGGCTCTCAACCTCACAATTCCCCCTCTTGAGATGGAGACACTAATGCGAGAACACGCGATTTGCTGGGAACCCAACTCTATCCCCTACATAGGAGTCCAGCTATGCCGGACACTAGAGAAGACAAACGTCCTAAATTACGGAGCATTAACAGGAAAAATTCATAAAGAACTAGACCAATGGTGACACTACTCGCTTTCCCTATTGGGCAGCTTGCGGCCATAAAAATGATTACTTTGCCCAGGATCCTCTTTCTATTTCAGTCCCTACCACTAACCCCCCGACTGGTACGATTACGACCCTCCAGAGAGCACTGAGTCACTTCATATGGGCCGGCAAACGGCCCAGAATGAGCAGGGAGCGGAGCAGGCTTCCTCCAGCGGAGGGGGGCCTAGAGGTGCCTTGTCTTCTTAGGTATTACCAGGCTGCCCAGCTTCGCTATTTAGTGGAATGGTCCAGGGCCGAGTCAGAGAAGCACTGGCTGTTCATGGACAGAGCCCTGGCGGGAACATTGCTGGCGAAGGTCCCGTTTCTGCCACGAGCTCACCGAGCACCCCGCATATACATGTCTCCGATAACACATGCTCTACTAAGGGTGTGGGACGGATGCGTACGCAGAGGGAGACTGACCACCCTGCCGCCTCCCTTGACTTCAATTGCCAACAACCCTGACTTTACATCTGGATTGGAATCATCATTTCAGGTGTTGCGGGAGGCGCCCTGCAGGGCGATAGGACATTTTTTTGATCAGGAAGGGCTTGTTCCATTTGACACTCTAAGGACGGATAATGCTATTCCTGAATTTGAACGCTTCTGATACTTTCAAATCAGACACTGGTTAACACACCCGTCGATTAGTCAGGGAGCAGGGAGGTTGCTGACACCTTATGAGAAATGGCTCCTGGGTAAACAAACAGACAAACGCCTCATCTCAGAGTTATACGTCTTGCTCCAGCCCACTCGGATCAGAGAGAAATCCCCCTCCCAGAAGCGCTGGGAATCTGAAATAGGCTGCCAACTCTCCCCAAAGGAATGGCACGACATATACCACTGAGCCAGACACACTACCTACAACATAGGGAGCACCGAAACGGCCGTTACACTTACCTCCTATTGGTACCTAACTCGGGTGCGACTTCATAGGGGGAATCCGGCCCGCAGTGACACATGCTGGTGCCAATGTGGGGCAAAAGGCACGCTCACTCATCTACTCTGGGATTGCCTGGAGGTCACAGCGTTCTGGGTCTCAGTATGGGATGACATTGACACTCACTTCTCTACTCAGCTTCCCAGATTTCCATCATGCATATTACTAGGCCTCACTAACCCTCTCACTTACCCTCTCTCATCCAGTAGAGAGCGCCAGATTAGCATAGCCCTGGGGGCCGCCCATCAGACCATCCTGGCCCTTTGGGGCACACCCATTGCTCCGACCCACGTGACTTGGTTTAGACGCCTATGGGACATATTGGGGATGGAAAAACTCACCCTTACATTGACATCACCGGGTGAGACATTCAGAACCATTAGGCGACCCTTCCTCGCTTTATTAACTAAGGAATTTAGAGAGTTGACCTGTCCACGTTATTTGTGGCTACTACGTCTGGCTGACTTAGAAGCAACCTAAATCACGGAGAACACACATGAGAATCTTACAACAACCCTGACATCGTAGATTATATAGCAAGTGGTACTGGGGCTGGGTGGGGGGAGGTGCAAGGGCGGGATGGGGTGGGGGAGTTTTTGGGGGGTTTTTCCTTCTCTCTCTCTTTCTTAAAGGGATTGAAAAGTTGCATTATTAATCTGTGATTAGGAGAGACTTCTCTCTCGGAGTGTACTGTTAACTTGACATGCCAATGCGACAATAAAACAGATTTAAACTTAAAAAGACAGATTATAGTCATGGATTGTAAATGAATGGACCAGATATCGTTATATGCAGTTGAAATAATGCAAATAATATTCAAAGGAGATCTGAGGTGGTCAGTCCAGAGAATGCTAGATACTTTCAGAGAATTCAGGAAGCAAGCTAGCCAGTGATGTTAAGCTATGTTGTTTCTAGTCATGGGAGATAAGAGGGGAAGAAATTCTGCAAGAGTGCCAGCTGAAAAAACAAGCAAGAGATTCTGGTTCTTGGGCACTGTGGTGACTAAAAGTTACTCTCTAGCCTACAACATAACTTGTCTTATTAGGAAAGGTAATCATTCAAAAATTTCTCATTTCAGTGTTTTCTTCTACATGTGATTCCAAATAGTGGATTTGAAATCCAGAAAATAATTTAAAAAGCAGGAGAGGGAATGCAAGGGCTGGAAAGGAATACCAAGCCTGTTATGTCTGGAGATATTTATTTAGGGGTGATTGCAACAGGGGTATTATGTCCTTTTACTCACCATTACAGTTAGAGATTATTAACTAGGCATGTTCTTTCAGTGGCAAGTCCTTTATAAACAGACAAGGAAAATTAGATGGCTCTTGAAAATGAGACCTCATCCATAGAGACCCGGAATACATGGGGAATCTGCAGTGTTTCTGTAGGACTGAAAATATCAAACTGGACCTTTTCCCAAACAATGCCATCAGAGACAGGAAAAGCAGAAATGTACACAAGGGACAGGCTCTTCATACTTAATGTGACTAAGAATGAGGCTTCAATACCTCAGCTACCGGTTCTACAGCAGAGCGTAATGATTGCAGAGGGATTTCCTGTATGGTAGCGAGAGGATACAGATAGCTACAAAGGAGCCCTTGTGGCCTAATTTGTACAACTGGCCACATGGTGTGGTTTGAGTAGGTTGATTAAGACAAACTGAATCTACAACCGGCAGTAGACGGCAATATTTCATTTCTGGTAACCTGAATGCCACTGGTGCTCTCTATGACTGTTGGCAGTTTTCTCATGCACTAAATCTCTAATTTTAGAAATCCAGCCGGAAGTTGCTGGTTGCGCCTTCACATCTTCAGTGGCAGAACATTTAGAAATTTCATTTGAGCTCTCATCCCGGAAGTCTTGTAGTTCCTGTAAGATGGTGAAACGTTCATTGATGTAAAAAGGCATATCTTCCACCACTGCTCCAGGGTTGTCGAGATCTGGAATGTAAACATGTACCCCAAATATGCCCTTATAGGAAGTCCGACCACACAGGGATCTTCTAGGCAGATTATTTAAAGCTCTCTGGATGCCATACAAGTGATGGACCTAACTAGGACCTGAACCTAATACTCTAGCAGTTAAAGACTGCTTTAAGTCATGGTTTTTCCTTTCCACTATAGAATTTCCCTCAGGATGATAGGGGGAAGAATAATGCACAACATCCACAGTGCCAATGGGATCTTGATAAACCCTAGAGGCAAATGTGGATCCCTGGTCCGAGTGGAATGCTGCCACTGCATATGTCTCGATAAAAACTTGCAATCCTTAATAACAGTTCGAACATCAGCTGATCATTGTGGCCACACCCATAGGAATCTAGAGCATAAATCATCAGTCAAAAGAATGAATTTGAGCACACCATCTGAATTCAGAGGTCCGCTAAATATACACAGGATAGTGGTTTTGATGAGATGAGAAGGGCTTTGGCGGTGGGCTAGCTGTGGTGGAGTGTAATTTGCTGGCAAATGTTATAGCTAAGGACATATTGTTAAGTTTGTCTGTACAGACCATGCCACTAGTAGCGCTTCTGGATAAAAGAAACTGTAGCCGCCACACCTGCATGGGCAGACGCTAATCCTTCATGAGCAGCTATGAATAATTCTAGACTGCAGTCCTGGTTGGGTATCACTTGATCACCCACCCCAAGAATGCTAGCAAATGGTATATTTTGAGCACTCAGCAGGTAGGAGTATTTTGCAGGAAAATTGTTTGGTAATGAAGTGCTATCGCACAAAGCATTGACAGCAACTATGATATCTTCAAACACCCTTGTATGTGAATGAGTAATTGCAGCAACAACAGCAGTCTGAACCACTGATTTGGCCGCTTCATCAGCCAATGAATTCCCTAAAATGTGTACACCAACGAGTTGGTGACTCAATGTATGTATTACATGAGCACGTGGCAAAAATTCATGTCAGCATTTGAATATAAATGCAATTCATATGCAATTGGTACAGTGTCATCCTCATTGAAGATGATATATGTATATCCAGTGGATCCGGTAATAATGTGGATCACAAAGTTAGTTGTGTTTGCACGAGTGTGCAAGTATCTGGAAGCAAGCATGTCAGTTTGCAATGTTCTTAGTATGTCAGTATGTTCTGTAGTCCAGTGACAGGATGAATTAAATTATACAATGGATTGGACCTGTTGTGAATACTCTGGAATGTATGTTCTACTGAAGTTGAGAAAGCCTAAAAGTGATTGTAGCTTTATAATGGTGTTTGGCTGTTGTAAGAGGGCACATTTCTTCAAGAAATGCAGGGCAAGTCTTTTGCCTTCATTGGGAAGTTTGTATCCTAAGAACAGGACACTAAGAAAAGCAATTTTGTTTTCAGGAAATTGAATTTGTAGCCATGGTCAGCAAATCCCCAAATAATGCGATCTACTCTGGCTAACCATTTTTATCCGTTAGATAAATATTAACTGTGGGCAATGAACTCCGCTCGCGGAGGTTGCGGAGATTTGTTAACTACGCATTACATTGAAAACACGGAATTCATGCAATAATTCCAACTCTACCACGTAGCGGAGTTAGTTATTGCACCCACAACCCTTTGATAAATCAACTTTACCTTAACATGCTAAAAAGCATATAACCAATTCACAAAAGTGAACTTTGAAAAATACCAGGCAATGAGGGAGGGGATGATTTTGGGGTCACCCCTAACCTAGGGGGAGGGCAAGCAGATGCCTTGAAAATAAAGAGCATATCATGCTGAATGATTCGGTGGTGGTCCCATCCTCCTAGGACCACCCCAAGCAAAGTTATGGGCAAAAATACAATGCCAACCAAAGGCCCAGCAAAGCATTATGAGGCGAGATTCTAGAGTGCAGTGAATATTATAGTATTAGCTCTCAGCTGAGCCCGGAGAGCCTGCCCCTTGAGGAATGTTTTGATATTGGATACTATAATATTCACTGCACTCTAGAATATCGTCCCATAATGCTTTGCAGGGCCTTTGGTTGGGATTGTATTTTTGCCCATTACTGTGCTTGGGGTGGTCCTAGGAGGATGGGACCACCACTGAATCGTTTGTGTTCAAGGCATCTGCTTGGTTCTCTCCCTAGGTTAGGGAGGACACCAAAATCATCACCTCTCTCACTGCTTGCTGTATTTTCATTTCCACTTTTGTGAGATAACTATATGCATTTTTGCATGTAAAGATAGAGTTACTTCTTAATTTATCAAGGGTATGTGAGGTTTCTGTTTTATTAATTGGGATGAGATGGAACGGAATTGTGGAGCGGAGTTCACTGAGTTTTTGTTCAATTCTGCAGAATTCCGTGTAGTGGTACTCCGCCCACCCTTAATAAATATCATCAACATATGACAATGCTTCTGGATAAATTTCATGTAGAATTGATGTCACTCGGGCAGAAAACAGACCTGGACTGTTCTTATACCTTTGAGGAAGTCTGCAAAATCATTATTGACTTCCTAAAGGAATGAATGCAATTAAATCTCTGCTTTCAGGCACTATATTTTGGTATAAAAGCCACTGGAAATATCCAAAGTGGTTTTGTATTTTTTCCACCCTATGTTGTTCATTCGTGCTGCACTATGTACATTCTGAATTGCACAGGTACATGTGTGACTGTTTAAAAGTCCGTATTCTAAGACTAGGTTATATGAATGATCTGGTTTTGCTACTGGAAAACTTAGGCTTGCTCATTGGAGAGATACAAGGCTTAATTATGCCTCAATATTCAACTTATGTTAGAATTTCTCTAACTGGGCGTTTAGCTTCATGTTTAATTGGGTATTGTGGTTGCACTTATGGGCTGTACCTTATGGGTATTATGTGATAAGGCGAGTCCTTATTCCAATGTACATGATTGTGGTATAATGCTGGGGTTAGAGCAATGGCCCATTCTGCAGCATATGTCTGTTTGATAACGTTATGAACAAGAACAGAGAAGGAAGGTATGATGACGTCTTCCTCTTGTGGGACTTTTCTAACAAACTCAGGAGACCAATTCATTTCAGCCAAAAGAATGTCATATGTATTTGTAAAATTGTCCTAGAATATTACTTTAATAGTACGCGGTATGTCACCCTCTAATTGGATGCCCAAATCATACAATCTGTCAGGAGGGTTGACCCGCTGATCTGGTGTCTCAACTTGAATAACTTCATTAGTTGCTGTTGCAGCGAGAAACACATGAAGATTGTGGTGAACTATCGTGACCTCTGCCATGCTGTCTAGAAGTGTCAGTGCCCAAATCTTGTTCTGAAGAAGCATTCTCAATATGTGTGGCATGTTTGGTGGAAATACCTGCCACTTTCTTCTTTCTGAATTTGTTATAGTTGTGGAAGTTTCTCTTCCTTTTTTATGATGATGTCAGATGAGTGTTGTGAGTCCTTTCTCGGTTTCACATACTCTTCTTACCTGAGCTTTGGTCATCCCCTTCTCTCTGGACATTTTTCTGTTGATTGCAGAAAGAAACGAGAATGACGTGTATCGGTATACTGATACCTATTAGGCTCTTTGAGTGTATCATGGCTGCTTAAGGTGTAGAGCTTTTCAGTAGACTCCGGTTGCAGAGATCCACCCAGTGTTTTTGATCTATCTTTATTTTTCTGTTTATCCCAGCGTTTTTAGAACTCTCAGGTGCCTGTTTGGTCAATTTCTTTTTCATAATTGCCCTTAAGCTATGGCTTATTAGGTCTGGCTCCCAAATTATCTCAGCCTATAGATGTATAGGTTTCAACAATAATTTTCAGTAATTCATGCTCTTGGTCTGCTACCAGAACCTATGTGAGGCATTGGAGTACCGCCAGCGCTGCTGCCTCCCCTTTAATATGACTTAATATAATTGAGGAAACTTTGGCAAAATTGCCAATTAATATCATCCCCAAATCTAGGGCAGAGGCCGCCACGTACTCATTTTGGATGTGTTTTAGCACTTCAGGAAAAACAGCATTTGATGGTGTACAATGTGTGATGGTATATATCATAGCAAAGACCGTGCCCCAAGTAGCACAATCTTCCAATGGGGGAACCGTAGCAAGTGGTAGGAACATTGTGAGATATCTATATTTGCCTTGGGGTCCCATAAAGTGAAACACTGCTTCAAGCTGATAGTTTTTAATGCAATCCAGAACGGGATTTCCTCCCGTCAGGCAAGAACTTTACCCATATATGTGTTGATAAACATTGGATTAATTGCAAGTGCAGCTAACTGCGGCTACACAGCTTGAACAGCCCTCACTGGGGTAGCTGTTATTGCTCTCATTACACATTGTGTTAAGCATGTATAAAGTCTAACTAGACCGGTGTACAGAGTACGAAGTTCTGCAACTGTTAATGGCTGCAAATTTGTGTATGATGTATGGCCAGCTACGACTGGCCAGGTTGCCCACTCATTACTGACCAGACCTAGTCATACATTATTTAGTGGATATTAACCACCTGCACCATTTTTAATGAATAGAATTCAAAGAGAGGAAAATACTATAGTGGGGTAATCATTTTAAAGGTTCAAGCACGAACAACGTACAGACAAAAATAGGAGTCTCCTATTAAGCTGAGGAGGATTAAACTCCCTAACACCGTGGATGTCTCCGTATGAGGTGAAAAAGAGACCTTGGGCACACACAAGAACTAGTCAGGAGACCTATTAAATAAGTGTCTGACCTAGAACGTTGGTAGCGCCATGTTATACGGTTCCTACGAATTAAGTAGGACTGTGTATCTGTACAACATAGACTTCAAAATACTCAGTTCACAAGTATTTGTCAGAGAATGTTGGCCTGGTTCCTAGCTAACTCACAGTTCCCCATCTGGACCCTTAACTATACCAGGGTATCAGATGGTATCAGTAACCTCAAACATGACCACTCTATTATTCCCCAAGGAATCCCTGAAACAGATCTACCTTTTCAAGGCTTACTTTTCCATGTCCAAGATAACACAAGAAAGATATGACTTAGGTTTTAAAACAATAAAACAATAGCATTTTTGCACAGAAAGAGTGTAATGCAGTTATTAGGCCGAAGAAACAAAACATTGTAACCAGCATTACAAGAATGGTAAAAAAGATAAACAGATTCAATGATCCCTTGAGCAAGTAACATCTTTCCTTGCGTAAATCTTGGCTTATCACTAGGGAACCCTCCTGATCTTTTGTACAACAGGTTTCGCACCAGATTTGAGTAGTATTCTGTGCTTAAAAGCCTTCAACTTGCCCACCACATCAATTAACACCTTAGGAAATGTTATCTCTCATTCTTATGTCTGCAAAGCCCATACACTCATACATTCCTTCTTAAAGAGTACTTGCTCAGGATTGTTGGGATCCAATATTATGCCAATATTCCTTTGCTCCAACTATCCCAATAGTGACAACCCATATGCCGCCACATATACTGTGGCTTGTGTACTATTACCTTTGAAAGCTACCTCAGCATCAAATTCACCCAAAACCTCAATAGGTGTTCCTCCATATGCAACTGGTTTACCATTCAAACTTCTTAAGTTGATGTTTTTGAATTTTTTCCAATTATTTGTACCAATCAAAGTGAAAGGTGAGCCAGAATCAGCCATTATATCCACAGGAACATTTCCAACACTCAACAAACAACACATTTTAAAGGCACGCAACCCTGTTGCAGAACATTGTCCTTCTTACGCTCAACTTTCAAAGATACCATATCTATGAACAACACTATGCTCTCATCACTGGAATTAGAAACCTCCTGTACTATGTCACTATCACTAACTGCACTGACAAGTTTAGATCTTTGACCCTTGGCAGAGTTGCATACATTGGCAAACTGTCCCTTCTTTTGACATTCTTTACAAACTTTTTCAATTGCAGGACATAATGTTGAGTTGCTCAAATTATTGTTGCTCCCACATCTATAATTTTTAGAGTCTTAGACTTGGAAACTTCTAACTTATTTTTCACTCTGCCCATAATATTCACTACCATATCTTGAGAAGTTGACCCTTATGAAGAAATGCACATCTCTGCTAAGTAAGATGCTGTACTCTCAATTCCAGCTGCAACTTCCATCGCTTTGTCTAGCGTAAGATTAGGTATAGTCAACAATGTCTCCTGAAGTTTCTTATTGTTTGTATGCTCAACAATCTGGTCTCTTATTAATTCCTCTGCAAAATTCTTATATTCACCAGTAGAAGCTAACCCACTTAGAGCGCTTTACAAAACTTTGAATGGATTCATCAGGTAGTTGATGACACATATAAAACGGGTGTTTTTCAAGGATTACGTTCTTGTGAGGTTTAATTCTAACATCCAACATTTTTATAGCCAATGCATATTCATCTTCAATGTCACCATCACCCATAATGAGTTGACGAGGTAAATGTTTGAGAATCTTTCTACCTTCGGAACCAAGGCAATGCCTCAACAATGCATACTTCTTCTTCTGCTTGAAAGCATCAGCCTCAATGGCAGCAAGATAGGCCTCAAAATTCTCTTTCCATTGTTCCCAACAAGTGCCTGAACTGCCAGGAGCTGGAACAAATGGAGGTGGAGGTACATGCTGTGCTGCATTGTAAATAGAAATTCTGCTCAAATCTTAAATGTTGAAACACTACTGATGCTCATACACTTACATAAATTGAACTCAATAACAAAGATAACCTACAAAAATCACAATTACAATTCTGAAGTGGTGAAAGTAGTATTCATATAATTTGGCGATTTAGAACATTGAGGAAGAATACATATGACTATGAAGTTTAAAACATATTCAAAACAATGACAGGCAAGGTGTGCACATCAGTGTAAGTCAATATTCTAGTGTAGTGTGCATGTCATTGTAAGATTAAAACACATTCAAAATAATGACATGTGATGACACCAGGAGCACCAGAAAAATACTACTAGGAGGCTCAATGCCAACAGCAACTGGGAGGTGGGGCAGATCGAGGAGGGCCACCAGCAAGGTGAGAACAACATGGAGAATGAGGACCTTCGGGATCAAGACCAGGCCCAGGCCAAAGAGAAGTAAAAACACCACCAGGAGAACCAAGGCCAGTCAGATCAATATCAGAAGAACCAGTAGGAGGAAAAAGACCAGGAGGAAAAGGAGGAGAAGGACCTGGATGTGAATGAGGAGTAGAACCAAGACCAGGAGAAACAGAACTAAGAGGAAAAGGACAGACAACCAAGACCAGAGGTATCCTGAGGTCAACTGCATAGAAGTCCAGCAGAACCAGGAGGAGGGGAACTTGCCTATGAACCAGGAGGTTCAGAAGGACTAGTGCCACCAGGAAGATCAGGAGAAGACCACCGGGAGGATCATGGGGACTAGGGGAAGAAGGCCAAATTGTTGAACCAAGAGGAAGGCAACCAGAAAAACCAAGGTCACCCAAAAGACCAGGACAAAGAGGGAGAAGAAAGCCACCACAAGGACCAATACCTTGAGGACTAAGACCAAGAGGAGGACCACAAAAATGAACAAGAAAACCAGGAGAAGGCGGATGATCACGAGGACCAAGACCATGACCACTTGGAGGACCAAGAACAGGACCACCTAGATGACAAGGGGGACCAGTACCAGAGGACTATGGGGACCAGGAGGTCTTGAATCAGTGGGAACAGCTGGACAACAAAGAACAGGAAAGAGAGATATGGCCAGAACTATCAGGATAGGTCACAAAGTGGACCAGAACAGTATAGTGAGGAGGATTAGGAAGACCAGAAAAGAGGAGTACCAGGGGAAGGAGAAGACCAAAAGGAGGAAGGAGACACTTTTGTGTGCAGTGTTCAAAATTAGAAAATGTATAGATCATTTTTTCAAATCAGTTGATAGTCAGATAGTGCTGGTCACATGACTTTACCTGACAAGCCCTACTTGTCTTTCAGAAGCAGATGTGTGTTGTTCAATCAATAGATTTCTATTTTGGCTATTTCAGCTCTGCAGTCCTGTATGTACATTTCAAAATGATTTCAATATGGAAGTGTATAATACCATTTGTGTTTGATGGAGGTGGTCAACTGAACACCACAATGCATTATTTTAGTGTGATAAAGTTAAACTAATAATAAAGTAGAAAATAATTCCCATTCTTGCCTCACAGAGGGACATGTTAGAAGTCCCCTTTGAGTACTCTGAGCTTCTTTTCACCTAAGGTCGGATTGGCAAAGCGGGCAATCGGGCATGGGCCGATGCCTGAGTGACATCTAAGGGCCATTTTTTTTAGGGCCTCTGCCTACTGCCCACAGTACCTTACTGTCCCCCCCCAGCCCCACTGCCATGCCTACCTGCCCAGGCCATAGTCATATGGGGCCAACAGGAGCAGGTGGGCTAGAGACGCATAGTGCTAAGTTTAGTGGAGGGGTGGGCAGGGCAGGGGTGCTTGGCCTTGCAGCACCATCGTTGGGCGGCCACTATTGTGGCTTTAGCACCTTCACCTTGGCCCCTGTGGGGCCAGCCCCTGCCCTAGAAGCAGTGTACTACCTCTGACTCTCCTCCACCAGCTGCTACACTGAGCCCTTGGTCAGGGAGGAGGGAGGAGTGTGAAGAGGCTAAGAGGCCAGGTGATGTTGTGGCCTTTGCACCATTTCTCCTCGCCCTCCTTCATCCCTCTCCCCATGTGGCCAGCCAAGAAGCTGTGTCCTTTGCCTGATCCCAACCCCACTGGGGTTTCACGTTCAGCCCTTGGTGAGTGGGGGAAGGGGGTTGTGTGCAGAGGTCTCACTGAGAGGCCAGGTGCTGCTTTTCTCCCGCTGGGCCATTCTCTCCTCCGCCCCCATGGGGGCAGCCTGGCCAGAGCTAAAGCAACTTTTTCAGGTGACCAACTCCTCCACCAGGCCTTCACACTTGGGTCATAGTTAGAGGAGGGCAGAGGGATGCACGAAGGTTGAGAGGCCCCGCTGGAAGGTCAGGTGTTGTGGCCAATTTCACCTCGTACTGGCCAGCCTAAATTTTATTATTTCATTTACTAGCACATGTCGAGATTTTCAGAGAGTGACATGCCCTTGCTGGAGAGATCGGTGTCTTTTTTTAGTCACACTTTTGACTGATAATAAGTTAAAGTTAGGACATGTGGTTAGTGTGCCTGCTGCAAAGAACAAGGTGTAGCTTGCAGATCACGGATATATTTTATGTAGATAGCTCAGTGAGTTACTTCTTTTGTCATGGAAGTCCTTTTGTTACTTGCAGTGTATCAATTATAATCAGGGCCACTGGAGTTATGCGTCAGGAAAGGACCAAATTATGCGGCAAAAAAATGCAAATGATGGTGCATAACGTGGTACATTTTGTTATAGTATTGCTTCCTTTTTCTCATTTTTAAACACTGTAGACCTGTCTGGGCAAATGTTTCACCTTAGTAGTATCAGCTTAACAACAAAATACAGCAATAAAACAACTGACAGATGAACAGTCAGCCTTTGCAAAGAGCCTTCCAAGGCGCAGGAACACGTGTTGCCACGTTTTAGTAACTTTTGAACCAATCGAGTTAGAAACAATTTTTGGGGGACAATCTGCAGATTATGCAGTGAATGATGGATTAAATGGCAAATGCAGCAAATCCATTACTATGATCAAAATGCAGCAGCCACCGAATCACATAAATCCAGTGACTCTAAATATAATCCTTCCACTGCAGCACAGTGAGCTATGAACTAGCATCAAGAAGTTGCATGCAAAGTGCAAAGCATGGATTTAGAAACTTATTGTTTTTTTTTTTTTAAATCAGTCTTTCTGTATTCTGAGATTGTTAAAAAAAAAAGGGTTCTTTGGATAGTAATAAAGTTTCATTAGTACAGGCAACCCCAACCACTGTGTGATGTTTAAAGTTGGCTGTGTTTCTCCAGACCAAGTACTTTAAACATATGATACCAACCAATATAGAATATATCTGACTTTTACGCCTTGTAACTCTCATTGTTTTATGTGATTTCCAATATATTGATTTACACAGTTGAATGATTCAGTCTCTGTGTACAATATATGAGTGTGATGTAAATCCCTCTTACTCCCTACACTGGGACAAATGGCTCTACAAACGAAATTAAATTTAAAAAAATATATACATGCATGTCATTCAAGTACAGGGGTTGAACAAAGTCAATAACCGGTCTCCAAATGATAGTTTCTCTTAAACATTTGTGAAGTGATAACAAATTGCGCGCCTTTAGATCCCTCCATTGCCCTGGCATCTAGGTGTCAGGCTCCAGATAGCTCACAACCATGATGAGATGGCAATGAAAGAAGAGGTGATGGCCCTTTGAGTGAAGCCTTTCTAATGGGCTATGCTGGACATGAAAATAAGAAACCTCCCTCACCCACTGCTGATTGCTCCTCTGAACAGAAAGCAGGCATCCTGCGAGCACTGCTGAATGTGTTCCAGCATTATCACGTTTTACCAGAACAAATTCAGAATATTTCAGTGGGGCCATCCCGGATCCCAGGTCCAACTCAATAACAGCTGCTGGATCCACGATCCAGCTGGATCTCTCCTCTTTTCCTACACTGTACCCAACTCAGTGGTACTCATTTTGTCAACCTCAGTACTATGAAAGGCTGAGTGTACTGGTCAGAGATTAAATGGGTGATCATGAGGTCAAACACAGATCCCTGCAGTGGATGCATTAGCCCACTGTATCACCAGACCATGCTACTCATCACAAGACTCTGCTCATGCTGCGATGATGTTATTAGCGGAAAGACTTCTCTGAACATTAAAGTGTAGTTGGTAGCCGACGCAGGTCAAACCAGGAAAGAGCAAAAGCCTGTCTGCACTCACTGCCTGTCACCTGGAGATGAACGTACCTGGCCCACCCATTGCCTCAGTGACCTGCTGAAGACTGGAGTCAACATCCTGCCTACTACCCATTGCTTTGACACCTCACCAGCAGGCTGCTTTTCACACATTGCCAGCTCATACTTTGTTGCTGAACTGACTCTCCCCAAACTTTTTCTCCTTGGAAACCTTACATAGCACTACCTGCCCAGCCCCTGAGTTGCCATCTTCACCAGCTAAGCAGGACTGGAAACAGGGAAGTAAGCTGTCAACCTTTTCTCAAATATGGCCAGTGCTGAACTGCCATGTACTGTCTGCCAGTTGCACCTGTCTCTAAACCGCAAATGTCAGCTTCTTCTGCTGTTTTTCCTGGATGGTGACATGATGTTTTTCACTAGTAAGCTCTCGAAGACTAGAAAAAAGGTAAGGCTGTTTAAAAGAGTTTGGAAGTTATATATTTTAATGGCTGGTTTTTAAACTCTTACTTACAAACATTGAGCATGTATTATAGAGAGAACTCCAAATAATATCTCCTACTTCCAATTTTAAATCACCTTTGCCTCTGACCGCCTATGCCAGCAATTAGACAGATTTACTGACTCAGACTGCAGTGAGGGTAGGCATATTAACCAATAAATGTTTTGTGAAAGATTGCACTACATGAATGTGGGCCACTTTCTTTGGGTTGCCCGGGCCGATTTTTGGTCCCAATCCGACCCTGTTTATGGTACATATTTGGTGTTATACTAATTGTATGGAACAGAGGTTTGAATAGAACATAGTCGGAACTCTGCGTCACATAATTTGTGGCTCATGTGTGGCCTGTTGTCCACTACTGGCTGCTTCCCATAGCCAGCATGCAGACTACGAGTATCACTGGTCCAGCAGCTGCTTGTATGGTGCGAAGCGGCGATCGTTGTACATTTGCTTTAAAAGATGCGTGCACTATAGGTACAGTGCTGCCAAGTTAGGTCCATGCATGATGTGCTGCCCCAGTCCAGGCTTTTTCTTTGAATTCTGGGACTTGTAGTCTTGTTTCTTCCATTATAAAAACAGGACTAAAAATCCCAAAATTCAAAGGAAAAACCTGGAATGGAGTAACACATTACGCATGGTCCTGGGAAATTTGACTGCTATGAGGTAAATCGCTGACTTGTGCACTTATCGCTAATTTGGGGTTTTATCAATTTCCTAACTTCATATCGGCCTGAACCTACATCAGTGGTGCTTTTCGATCACCAGGCAAGCCACAACATTTTTGGTGACTGCAAGTTTTTGACACGATTTGTCGAATTGCCAGATTATTTGTTGAGTAGAGCATTGATGTCCTGTTAATGGTATCAATGTAATAGGAATCCGTCGCACTTACTCGGCTGTCTGGAATGTTCTTTAACACACATGTGAACTGTCTGATTATTCTTTCTAAATACATCTGAAAGTCTGGGGCGCCATTTTTGCAGAGCTGGCATTTCCAAAAAAGCTGCAGTTCGTGTGCAGCTGCAGGAAGTGACTCGCCTAGGATGGGATTAATTATATGTTGTGTTGTGTTGAGAAGAGAAGGTTTCCAGTTGTCTGGCCATTGACACTGAGGTGATTGTGTGCATTCAGGGTTTTTTGCTGCTCTTTTGGTTGAATTAGTGAATGAGGTATTCTTCTCTACTGGTTTCTGTTGTTTTGGCAATTATGAGGAATTGGATTGGTGAGTTTAAATTCTGGTTGTCTCTGATGCGGGTTGCCTTGGGTACAGACCTTTGTCATAGGTGTTGGAATATTACGAAACTCTGAAAGTGATCAAGCCCGAATCCATTGTTAAGATGTGGAACTAATCAGGGTAGCCTTCTTAACCTCAAGGAAAATGGCCAGGGAGGAGCAGGAGATGTTGAAACCAAGTGTACGTATGTTTTTAATGCTCAAAATAACTCCGACAACGGAACCTTATCTTATGGGGTTTTTATCAACACATGAGAGGTTCTTATTAACTAGGTTTCGGATGAACATTTTTCACCTCCTGTTAGCTAGGCCTATCGGATGCAGTAGAGGTCAAGTGCTAGCTCCTGTGGCTGCGACGGACAGTCTCCACAGGATCTGCTGCATTTTATGTTTTTATGTAAGTTTTCTGAAACCCCTCGAAGGCATTTCCTGGTTCCCATTTTAAAAAGAATGAATTTTATTCAGGCCCGTCCTGCCCTTATGTACCTTCAACTGTTGAAAGAGGATTGTATTATTTTTATAGTGGGGTTTTTAAAATCTACTGTGAAACTAGGGCCTGTATGGATGTTTAGATATTGGATGATCTATGCAGGATCTATTAGTTCTGAAGGTTTATTTTGCGCCATAAAGTAAATATAACAGGAAGTTATGTTCTCCTGGCATATTGCACTTTATGGTTACTGATTAATTTGGGAGGCTGGGGCTGGGTTCTATTTATAAATTGTGCATGGGGTTTTACTTTTAAACCATGTTTTAACGTATTACTGTTTTTATGTACATGCAATTTTTGTAACTTTTATGGTTCTCCGACGTGAAACCGAATAAAGTTTATTTGATTTGATTTGTGTCATTTGTATGGTCCTTTCCTCTTTTGGTTGCCTTAGAACATAGTGGTGGTGTGTCCAGTATGCTCTGCTCAAGTTGCACTTGTAGTCTGAGAGCAACACTGTACCATCTGCACGGCCCCTGACGCTTTGCTGGGTGCATGAGTGCAGTGTTGATGCATCTACTGGCTTCTGTTGAATTGGTAGAAAGCTGCACTTTAGGACTGGAGGATTGAGGTTCTGGTTGAGGTTAGGACTGGCTGTGTTCAGGGCTGAAGTATGGCTACAGTGATGAATTACCTATCTATCCTATGTTCTGAATGTTGAGATGAACTGGAGTTTATTTACTTTTATTTTCACAATTGTGCATGGCTCTGTCATCCTGCGCCTGGTTTCTTCATGGTACCCTTGTTCTAGACACTGATGATTGATGACTGTGTTATACTACTGGCTGAACTACATCCACAAAGTGTAGTTTTTCTTCTCGTAGTGCAGTGAGGCCTATTGTATTTGTGTCTTTTGTTTTAAAAAAAAAACACTATCAAGGAAGGATGGTTGCTCAGGTTGATTAGGTGAGCACAGTGGCTAAGTGGGTTCAGTCCCTAATCAGAGTCGAACCAGAACATAGAATAGGCCCGGGCATTAAAATAAAAGTGGGCCCAATTGGCCAACCAGATAGTTTAAAAAGCGGCTTAGATTTGTAAACCAGGCCAGTTTTGTTGTAAAGACACGCTGTATGGGTATTTTGCAAGGTATTGAACACTGCATGCATTTGTGTTTGCTGCAGGTAATGCTTGTGGTAATATCAGGGAAATTTACAGTAAAAATTGACTCACCTGGCACACAAACTGGTCTGTTAGACCAACCCATCAGGCACTGCCTGACTGCCCTAAAGGCCAGTCTGACGCTGAGTCTCTTCACATAAAGGGGAGGGCAGAATCAAAGATTAGAAGCAAGAGGACTGTATAACATCATAAACACCATTTGAGCTACCTCTTGTATGGTGCACTAAGCCTATTTATTTCGTTTGGATGTAGACAAAGGATTACCGAAATTTCCTTTCAAACTCATTTCCAAAAACATCTTTCTGCCTACACTGTTTTTTATAATGCATCATAAACTCTGCTTGAGCAGTCATGTAACTTATACTAAATCTTGCTGTGCAATTGGATCAGGAGCCCTTCACAAGAAAGAAGGTACACTCATATCTCAGGGCAACTGATTTATGAAAGAACACACATAGGTTTGCCTTTTACAATTTGAAAACATAAGGGCATAGGGAAGGCTACTCCAGGCAGATGGAGCATCTGATATGACCTTGATTTCAGACATGTATATAAATCACCATGTTCATCTCACTCACAGAGGAGAATGAAAGGAATTACACTGTCCAAAATATTGTAAACACATACTGTACATCCTGTACAACCCTCATTATTTCTAGATTACCCTTTGAATGCACTGACGTGTGGTAATTTTAGCATCCATGAAGTCACCATACAACATAGCTGATGCATAACTTTCCCTTTAGAAAGACCATTAAAAGATCTTCTATTCTGCAATGAGCGCTAAGAAGAATGCTAAAGGAGCCCAGCAGGACTCATCAGGACCGTATCTCTTGACGTGCTAACGTATATCATGCCTTGGCATCTGATGGTCAGTATTCTAGTCGAAGTGTTTGAAAATAGACTTCCGCTTTAAGTTATATCTGCTGAAATTTGAGAGCCACTTCCATCTCTTTAGCACTGCGTACATCCACCAGCAAATCATTGCGTGAACAGAATGTGTGATCCGCATGTTGTTTAATCTCTGCAGCAAGTCCATGAAACCATGAGCCATCCTGCGTTTCTTAGAAGAGTATCCCAGTGAACTTGGATCTCAAAGCCATTTGTAAATTCCTCAAAGGATGTGCTTTAGTGTCTAAAAACGTCAGGAATCCCTGCCAAAGACCACAAAGCAGACATTACGATAACTGGTAGGGGAAGGGTGATTGAGAGGATAATGAAAATAAATTCTCATAAGCACTACTGATAGAACGAATGTCCACATTTTGCAACTAAAATGCATTTAACTGTAAAGTGCTAACTTCAATGTTGAAATAACATGTGCACAGTAAACACAAAATTTGTAGTAGGTAGTCATTTTTAGGTCTCGCCTACGCAGCGCGCATGCGCTGCATAGGAAAAAGACCTTTAGAAATCGATTCGCCTTTTCAGCCAAAAACGTGCACGCTTAGCATTGCCTTCAATGGCAACGCGTGCACGTTTAGCGATTCTCTTGCGGGAGCGAGCTTTCAAACCATCTGTTTGTAATTAACAGATGGTTCCTGCTCGCCTCCCGCAAGGGAAACAGGCGCAGGCCCCTCCTCCTCTCCCCTCCCCTTGCTGCCTCTCGTCAAACTTGTTTTTTTTTTACTTTGAGCGCGAGCACTTGTTTGTTCTGCAACAGGTCTGAATCCTGAGTTAACAACTGCTGACGATCACACATTCCGCTGCCTGAGCGATGCTGGGCTGTAGCTAGTGACAGATGGCTGCCGACCAATTCACAGGTAACCCCCCGTAAACTCTTTTCACGCTAGCTTTTAGGCACACTACAAGACCCTGATATGTGCCCGAAGGGGCGGATGGATAGAGGAGGTGGGTTCCCGCCTTGTTTCTTACTTGTAATCCTGACCACGTTTTTTCTCTCCAGTGTTTTTTAGCGCGAGCTAGACTCGAGGACATCAAAGCGCTTTACAAGAGTTTGTTCCAGGCTTGAGAAGTAATTGAAGCTCGTGCATTTATTTCAGGGGTCATGTGCACAACTTCGGTGATTACTCACTCCTTCCTGTATAGTGCCCTGGGACGTACGAGTACGACTACGACTACGTATACCGCTGCATGCCATTTTATACAGTCCATACTATGTCCAGGGCTTTAGTTACACCGTCTGTCTCTTTGTTCTGTCTGAGTGTGATAGTTAAAGCCTCTTTGTGTCACAAATTATGCCTTTCATGTCCTGGGCGGTAATTAAAACTTCTGAAGGTATGTACTGTAACTATGATTTCCTGGGCGGTAGTTGAAGCTTCTCTTTATTGCTCGTGATGCACGTATGGCGGCTGCACCTAATGTGTGTATGCTATGTGCCACACATGTCCTGGGCCAGTTTGTGTTTGTTTTCATCTAAAGAGTGTATCGTGCCCTGGTCTATGGCTGCACCTTCAGTATGGTTATGCCCTGTACTCGTGATGTACTGGGTGGTTACACATTCTGTATGTTTATTATGAACCGGATGTATCGTGGCTTGAGCGATAGTTGCGCCTTCTGTATGCCTGTCTGTAATTCTTATGTCCTCAGTTGTCATTATACATTCTGTGTATTTCATACGTCCCATATGCATGATGCACGGTGTAGTACTTACACATAGTGTATGCTTATGTCCTGTACTGATCATGACCTGGGCAGTAGTTAAACCTTTCTTATGTTATGTACCATACGTACCATTTCTTGTTACCCCTATTATTTTGTATAAGTTCATTACATACGTTCCATATGCATGATGTAGGGGGTAGTAGTTGCATCTAATGTATGTTTTGGCCAGTAAGAACTTCTGTATATTCCTTGTATCCCACATGTACTGTGTGTATCACTTCTTGGGCAGCAGTTACACCTTCTATTTGTATATCTGCTATATGTGTTATGCCCTGTCGTGCAGATACACGTTTATATGTTTCTTGTGTACCGTCTGTGTCATATTGAGCGTGAGTATTACCCTTTCTGCCTATTCCCGGAGCGGTAATTCTTCCTGTTCATAGGCGTTTGATCTATTGCACAGTATCCAGGGCACTGCTTACATCGTCTGTAGAGTTCTCTTGTGCTGCTTAGGCCACGTCGTCACTTGAACGCTTTTTGTTGGGTCACAGTGCTGTAGCTCACCCCAATACCAATACTTGGGCACAGATACATGGAGCTGGCATCCTTCACCCCAGCTTCCTGTCAATGTAACGTGAATTGTTTCAGGTGGTGGTGATGGGGGTCCTTTGATTTTTAGTTAAAAAAAAACTGCGTTAGAAACTAAACATGTCCTTAAGATGTGTACTCTACCTGGTCCTGTGTATGCTAGACATGCACGTTTCAACAGAGAAACGGCAATCATTTTAAATGGCCAAGTTTAGACTTTTCGAAACACGCCCAATTTTGGTACACAATGTGGAACTCGAGAGAGAGGAAAATTATATTTGCCCAGGATCACACAATGTGGCAACGTAGAGGTTGCACTTCACATCTCCTGGTCCCATAGTCAGCAGTAGAAGATTCCTGGCCCATCTCCTTCTTAATTAAAGTGCAAACAGAACCTTCATGCAGCCAAGTGTTAATCAAGGGAGGTGTCAGGGCCTGTTCTCAAGGGAGGATGCTGTGAGCTTCGGAGCGTCAATATATCACCGAACGCCTACTCCCTTCGATGCACTAGTGCCTTTATACTGAACACTTCACAATAAAAGGATTAGTACTCAGGGGGACCCCGTGAGTGGCAGGGACGGCATCATTTCCCTGTACGTTATGGGAATGGTAAAACACTTAAACTACCACTGGCTTGGCCATCTAGCGCTAATGAAGTAAAGCACTCATATTTTGTAAGCTTAATGTTTTTTGTTATAAACTAAGGACCTACTTCCCGGCGTTTTTAAGTGTGCCAGCCAAGCAAGCTAAGACATAATACAAAGTGGGGCTTGAGTCTTGAAAGCATTCGATATAGGTGCTTTTCAGACCTCCATGAAGCCAGGCTCGTTCAGCTTCTTAATGCGTGATGCTTTAACAGGAGTAGATCTGGTCTAGTTGTTCAGATGCCTCTTTGGACCGGGAAACCTGGGTTGAACCCCAGCTACTCCACGTGACAAAACCGTGTGATCTTTGGCTGATCACGTTCTCTCCTTGTACCTTAGTTCGCTTAGTAGATACAAATGCGGGCCCAGATACAGTGGGTTCGTTTCGCAGTTTGCAGGATAACGTTATGAATTAACATGATTTTACTTAAAGCCTTCTGGCTTTGCAGCCACAGCCGTGTAAAGATGCATTGTGTCCATAAAACTGCCTTGCACTTTCTTGTGCATCCCCACCCACATTAAGCTTAAGCGGCAACATTTTAGGAAAGCTCAGCCTGAAGGAGAGGCCACATCATGCTGTACAGTAGTACCCCCTCCCCCCCCGCCCCCCACACACCGTCCCCCACACAACATGCCTCTTTTGAGGATAGGGGGTTGAGAGTTTGTGTACAGATGGACGTCTTGACACATGGAAAATCATCTTTTCAAAACATCTTGCAAACTTTTAACAATCGTGTTTACCTGCGAAAATCTGTTAAGCCACGTCGTGGGGAACACAACTAATCCAGCGCCTTTTCTTTTTTGTGCGACTGCGTTTTGAATGCTGTGCCATTTTTAAATGGCACAACTAACTACATGTAGCAGAATGCAGTGTGCGGTTGGAGGCGCTACCGCTGCTATCCCATGAGGCCCCACACTCCTCTTTAGTCCTTACCCCAGTGAGAAGTCAGCGTGCCGGGTAGTTAGATAGCCATAGAGAGGGGGTGCTTGTATTCGCATAATTAAGCATATGGAATGATTCGCAAATTGTAATTTAATCGTGAAAGGTGAAGGGCTCCGGTGGCTAAATCTGGCATAGATCCGCCCACCCAGGCTGGCGTTGAACACCCCTGATTTAAGGCAAAGGATAGAAATGGAAATGTTGTATACCGAGTCTCATCTACTGCTCGCCTCTGTCGCCCCCCACAGTCTAGACCACCGCCCCCTCCTGCACTTGACTCCCCTCATAAACAGTCCTCTCACGCGCCATTATGCCGATGATGCCATTTCAGGCTACCCCATTGGTTCCCAGGGCCATATGGCACGCGAGACCCTCCCGCACCCCCGGCCGCTCCAGGGGCAGGTGGTCAGCTGCTGCTGACAGCCTTTGTCCCATAAACCTTCCCAGAGCCCTGGCTGCAGACTGCTACAGAATGCCCCCACCCTGACCTGCCGCAGATGTCCAGCCGTCTGCGCCATCACAGACTTATAAACACTTGTCGCCCCCACCCCCATGTTCCCTCAGCTCGTGTCTTTTCTGCAAAAAGCCTTGCCGCACACTTCTATTTCTGAACCAGTATTTGCATTTTGTTCGGAAGGGGTCTGTGGCAGTGCCCTGCTGTGCATTACAAACCAATAAAGGGTTATAATGGTCCTGAATGAATGATTTAGTATTGGCACGGTTCACTCCCACACTATGCTGCTTTTTTACACATTCATAAGGCAATGTAGATATATATGTATATATAAGGTGCAACCGGCCTCATCGCATAGACTCTGTAAGAATACCTTGTTTAGGTCTCGCCATAGGAGGACCTTTAGCCGTCACTCTGCTCATTTCCAAGCACACACTCGTGCTTGTGGCGGCATCCACCTTGCGGGAGCGAGCAGGGGCGCGCCACAAGCACGAGTGTGTGCTTGGAAATGAGCAGACTGCGCGCGCGCACACGCACGCACCACTCCCGGCTAGGTCTTTACATATGGCACAGTGTGTGGCCTGGTGAAATCAACCTGTCAAGGACAATATACATCGTTTTCTCCGGCCTTACATCTTATTTACCTTACAATGAGCTGCGGGTGTATTAAGAGAAAAAAATACGCGTTTAGTGCTGTGCAGCTCAGATTAACTATACTTCATGACAGGACTCATTCCTCAAAGCCGGTCCTGCTGACTTCCCAGGAGCAGGGTTGCTGGAAGTAATCCGCCCGGCGCTCCCTCCTCCACATACTCTGAATTCTTCAGTAATGAGCTATGAACTGCAACACTCAGCACACTGCCGATGTTTGGGGAGACGCCAGGGCTTGGGTTTTCTGGCGGTGATCATGAAGGCGCTTGCTTCGCGTGGAGGAGGTGGGGTGCTGCTTTTCTCCAAGTATAGTTTGTGAGAGCACACACAACACCCTGATCGATACTTTTTTGTGGTATAAAAACTGCTGTTAAGTAAACACTCTGAGGTCTCAGTGGGCGCCAACAGCTACATACTAAAGGCTTTAGAAGGGCCCGCATTTCACCATATTTGTTTAAAGTCTTATGCCACTGTTGAAAAATTGAGCAGCTCTGGTATCTGGTAATGTATAAAAAGATTGCTTAAGTGTATTCGGAGATTGGCTTTGAATCAAGGAGAGCACGTGAAAGATTGTAACACGACGGACTACAAGTACCAGAATGCACCATGGTCTCAATGGAAACCAAAGTGTTTATGAAATTAATCCAGTTTCATGCTAAATTGCAGTGAAATTAATTTGAAATGAAAAATGTGTCCTTCGGGTCCTTTTCTTGTTACTGTCTGGTTGGCTGTGTCCCTGGTCTACCCCAGTGAGGTCTGGTTACTTTCATCTCTACTTTGCTGGTTGAAGTATGCTTAGTTTCATGTGTAGGATGCAGACTGTGGCTGAAGGGGTCAGCAGTGTTTGTTATTTTCATCACTGAGGCCCTTCCAGTGTTTATTCAGGCTGGTTTTTACTGACACTCTGTAAATGCTCTGAAATGTGTCTCAGTAAGTGGCCCTCATTAGTCCCACTCCTAACAGCCCATCAGCATGCCAAACCTGGGGGCTAGCAGTTTTATTTCTGCGACAAAGAGCAAGCAACGGCAGAAGAAGGGATATTGGAACAATTCAGCCACGTTTTGGTAACTGACCACATTTTGCAAACTCTGTGTGTCCAATCTCGAGACAGCAATTGATGGGATTTAAAACTAGAATTGGCATAGCCAATAGGTCTCGCCTTTGGGACCTTATAAGTGTTTAGCCATGCAACAGTTGATGTTGTTGTACCAAGGATATTGTGCTGGATAACTAAACACTTATAGGGTCCCAAAGGCGAGACCTATTGGCTATGCCAATGCTTGTTTGGCATTGTAAGCAAACACTTGAATTACATACTGTAATGAAATAAGTTAGACTAACTGCTGACGTCACTTTAAACGTTGCTTTATACACTAAGGCTAAGAGTCCTGTTTTCATATTTAAACTGTTGTTTTGAAGGAGATGCTTTTCTCTTTCCTCCTACTGCAGATGCTGTAATTTTCCATAAGCCTTTTGTTAGCTAGTAAATAGGCATTTGTTATGTATTAGACAACTGATAGTGAGGTTCTCACTGGGAGGAGAGGAGATGGCAGGAAGTGCTACTCCTGGGAAGAACTGTCTGAACCACAAGTTCTGTTTAAAGTAACAAACCAAGGACAATTGTGTAGTCCATTGTGAAGACATGAGAAACCCGGGAGTTTACTGCTTCCGTAGATTGCTGAAGACTGATTGGTTCAAATGACTAGGAATGGGAACATTTTTGCCATTAATGTTTTGAATACTTTTATTAACATGTGTTCCTTAGACTAGGCTCAGAGAGCTTGATGCAGAATTTAGGAGGCAGATCTTAGAAATGCCTGCTGACTTTGAGCTGAGAATACCCTTCCACCCTCTTCTAGTCTCCACTGCTGGAGTGCCAAGGCTTCATGTCTGTCCATTCTTATTCTCTCATCAAAACCCTTCATTTTGGTTTCTGATAGGACACCCTACCTTGCTTTCTAAAATTAAATGTCCTTTTAACCCCAAACCTCATTAATTTAGGTTATGGATTTTCCTTATGGAATACATTTGCTACATATTCTGCATTCTATTTGTAATTTAAGCTAATGTGCTTTTTTATCTTATATTGAAATATCAACCTTTTAATTATTCGGATCATTAACAATGATGACTAAAATGTAAATACTTACTTGACATGATTAATCTGAATTAATTTGTTAATAAACCCTTTGAGCTAACACTAAGGGGTCGATTCCGATTCGGGCCGGAAAACGTACCGACCGACTCGGTACGGGAATTAAGTCTGACCGACACGTACCGGCGCTGCCCGAACCGGGTAGTACGATGAAATGCATGTGAATCACGACCGACTCAGTACGGAACTCAAGCCGAACGACCGACCCGGACGGAAACAAGCTATCCGGCCGGGAAACCACGCGAATCGAACCGACCAACACGCACCAGGAATGAACCCGAACGAAAAGTACCCGCGAACTCCGACCCGCGCAGTACGATGCAATGCGTGCAAAATCAGACCGATTCGCACGGAGCCCAAGCCGTATGACCGACACGCATACAAAAGCCAGCCGAACAAACACAATACTCCGCGACCGACGCATACGCCGCACATGAAACCTAGCTGAAACACAGCGGGAACGACTCGGAGAAGCGCGCACGAGACAACTGCAGCGTCCTACTCGGTCAGAAGAACGTCTCCTACATGCACAAAAATTACAAAGGAAAAAATACAAAAAAGAGGGCCAAACAAGCAATGACAAAGTCAATAAATACAGGGGGGGGGGAAATGGAACAAGGACACACCCCCAACTCCACCTATATAAAGGCCACAAATCCCTACCATGATCCTTTGCAAATTCCACTGACCTGCCAGCACAGAACACCATCAGACAGCAACCACAGACACACTCACAGCTCATCCAACACACAAGCCACACACCATTAGCACCTCAACAAATAGCACCCTCACACACACCCAGCAAAACCTACACTCACACACCCTAACTTGCACACACACACATCAATCACCACCACCACCCATCACCATGCCCCCAAAGAAGAATCCAAAGTTCCTAGATAGTGAATTGGAAGTCCTGGTAGACGAGATCCTGAGGGTAGAGCCACAGTCGTTTGGCACATTGGTCCAACAGACCCCCATGGCGCAGAAAACCAAGATGTGGGAGAGGATCGTCGACAGGGTCAACGCACAATCACCATGTTTGCGCACAAAGGAAGACATCCAGAACAGGTGGTATGATGTGCGCAGGAGGGTCAGAGACCTACTGAAGAAGGATTACATCCTGAGCCAGCACACCGGCAATGGCCCTCCTGCCAAACCAGTATACCTCAGGCCCTGGGAGGAGAAGGTGCGGGCCATCCTACCACCAGTGAGCGTATATGGACTAACAAACATCCCAGAGCCTGGTGAGTACACAACAAATATACACAATATGGTGTGACAATACACACACATCACTGTCAAGGGGATAGTCAAACCATGCACCCTTAGCAAATCCACAGCAACCAAAAGATAATCATCCCAAGATGTGAATGCCAGCCAGACAAACACAATACCTGCCATCTCATAGTGACATGTAACTGTGTCATGACATGTACAAACACAACAACAAATAGAGCAAGGCAGTGGCACAAATATAACCAACAAACACTGTCTGATATTTTGCCACCACTAGAACACCACCTCACAGGGAAGCTCACTGAAAGGAAGGAATTCTGTGTATGCTGGTGAAGTCAGTGTAGCCAATAGCATGATGGGAGTTGTAGTCACAGATAATGGTCAGCCTCACATTTGGCCCATCAACACCACCCTGAACTATGCCCACAACACAGGGAGTGGAAAAGGACTGACAAGATGGCTGACACTGGGTACTGTTGTGGGGAGCACAAGGCCCTGCTGGGAACTGTGCAACAACCAACAGCAGAACACCACTGACTGACATCCTGAAAGCCAACTTGCACTCCCTGCAATGCAAGCACGTTCCATGGTGGGATACCTGGCTGGGTGGGAAGGAGGACTGACAGCACTGACCATAGTTACAAGCAGCTCTCCTCACACACCCCCTCAACACAAACTCCACATAACCCACCTGGGAGAATGCAATGCCTCACACTCTAAATGAAGATCCCACAAAGAACCACCACCCTGGGTAATGCTGTGTGAAGCACAGGGACACTCTTGGGACTTGTAGCCAAACAAACGCCAGGACAACACTGTCAGCCATCCTGTCAGCACAGGCACACTAACCCACAGGGAAGCAGAGTCAAAAGGAAGGAAATATGGGCATGCTGGGAAGGGGGGATGTAGGCAATAGCATGATGGGAGTGGTAGTCACAGCTCAACATCCCCCACCCACATGGCCCAGCAAGCTCACACTGAACCATGCACACCTCACAGGGAGTGAAAAGCCACTTCAAAGATGTCTGACACTGGCCTCAGCTGTGGGGAGCACAAGGCCCTGCTGGGAACTGGGCACCAACAAACAACAGGACCACACTGTCAGCCATCTTACCATTGCTGTCACACACACACACACACAGTGAAGTCCACTCAAAAGGAAGGAAGTATGGGCATGCTGGGAAGGGGGGTGCAGGCAATAGCATGATGGGAGTGGTAGTCACAGCTCAACATCCCCCACCCACATGGCCCAGCAAGCTCACACTGAAGCATGCACACCTCACAGGGAGTGAAAAGCCACCTCATAGATGTCTGACACTGGCCTCAGCTGTGGGGAGCACAAGGCCCTGCTGGGAACTGGGCACCAACAAACAACAGGACCACACTGTCAGCCATCTTACCATTGCTGTCACACTCACACACAGTGAAGTCCACTCAAAAGGAAGAAAGTATGGGCATGCTGGGAAGGGGGTGCAGGCAATAGCATTATGGGAGTGGTAGTCACAGCTCAACATCCCCCACCCACATGGCCCAGCAAGCTCACACTGAAGCATGCACACCTCACAGGGAGTGAAAAGCCACCTCAAAGATGTCTGACACTGGCCTCAGCTGTGGGGAGCACAAGGCCCTGCTGGGAACTGGGCACCAACAAACAACAGGACCACACTGTCAGCCATCTTACCATTGCTGTCACACTCACACACAGTGGAGTCCACTCAAAAGGAAGGAAGTATGGGCATGCTGGGAAGGTGGGTGTAGGCAATAGCATGATGGGAGTTGTAGTCACAGATATTGCTCACCCTCACAATTGGCCCATCAACACCACTCTGAACCATGCTCACATCGCAGGGAGTGGAAAAGGACTGATAAGATGGCTGACACTGGGTACTGCTGTGGGGAGCACAAGCCCTGCTGGGAACTGTGCAACAACCAACAGCAGAACACCACTGACTGACATCCTGAAAGCCAACTTGCACTCCCTGCAATGCAAGCACGTTCCATGGTGGGATACCTGGCTGGGTGGGAAGGAGGACAGACAGCACTGACCATAGTTACAAACAGCTCTCCTCACACACCCCTCAACACAAACTCCACATAACCCACCTGGGAGAATGCAATGCCTCACACTCTAAATGAAGATCCCACAAAGAACCACCACCCTGGGTAATGCTGTGTGAAGCACAGGGACACTCTTGGGACTTGTAGCCAAACAAACACCAGGACAACACTGTCAGCCATCCTGTCAGCACAGGCACACTACCCCACAGGGAAGCAGAGTCAAAAGGAAGGAAGTATGGGCATGCTGGGAAGGGGGGGGCGTAGGCAATAGCATGATGGGAGTGGTAGTCACAGCTCAACATCCCCCACCCACATGGCCCAGCAAGCTCACACTGAAGCATGCACACCTCACAGGGAGTGAAAAGCCACCTCAAAGATGTCTGACACTGGCCTCAGCTGTGGGGAGCACAAGGCCCTGCTGGGAACTGGGCACCAACAAACAACAGGACCACACTGTCAGCCATCTTACCATTGCTGTCACACTCACACACAGTGGAGTCCACTCAAAAGGAAGGAAGTATGGGCATGCTGGGAAGGGGGTGTAGGCAATAGCATGATGGGAGTTGTAGTCACAGATATTGCTCACCCTCACAATTGGCCCATCAACACCACTCTGAACCATGCTCACATCGCAGGGAGTGGAAAAGGACTGACAAGATGGCTGACACTGGGTACTGCTGTGGGGAGCACAAGGCCCTGCTGGGAACTGTGCAACAACAAACAGCAGGACACCACTGAATGACATCCTGAGAGTCAACCTGAACCCATTGCAAGGGTGGCATGCTTCATGGTGGGATAACTGGGCTAGGTGGAGAAGGAGGGCCGGATCTCCACCAAATACAACCAATGCTGGCCATGCACACACCTCAACATTCACATTGAAATGCCTCAGGTTTGCAGGACAATGTGCTACACCAATATCAACCTCTTACTGTGACAACTTAGGACAATGCAATGTACACGCCCGCATCCAGAGGTACACTCACAACTGTCAGGTGTGTGAACCATTGATGCCTGTAGAAATATAACATACATTTTGTGTCTCTTCCAAAAACAGGTGATGATGGGGACACAGCAGCAGGCAAGGAGGAGTCCCTGTCCCAGGCTCCGGGGGACACTGAGGCCACTGGTGTGGAACAGCCTCTGCACTCCTCGGATGGCGAAGAACCAGCTGGACCCTCCGGTGTGAGTCATCATGCAGCACCAGCAGGACCAACATCTGCACCCCCTGCACCCACCCCTCCAACAACTGCCAACACACAGGCCACCCCTGCCAACACGGACAGACCAAGGACCACCAATGACAACAGCACAGGGACCCTGGCCCAACGTCGAGCTACGGACAACGAGCCCAGTAACAACCCCCAAGGGGGTCTAGGGTCACCTGTGCATAACACCGCAGGTCCCGCACGTGTCGCCAGGGATGGTGGGAGGGGTGGTAGACATAGGTCGCTGTTTGCAGAGGGGTCTGGACTGCATGATGACCCACAACTGGCACGCATTGCTGATGTGTACCAGAATAGCACCGGAGAGGTCAGCCAGGTAGTGGGGATCCTCGAGGACATACAACAGCAGCAGGCTGCCCATCATGCCCGCTTGGACTCCCACATGTCCCGTGTGGAGACACACATATCTCGCATGGAGTCCAAGTGGGACACATTGCAAGAACTGACAGCGGTGCATAGGGACATATTGACATGCCTCCGCCAGATTAGCACCAACATGGCCACACCTCCCTGTGTGCCCACAACATCTGGTGCTGCAACAACTGCAACTGCCACAGGGAGGAGGAGTACTCTGGCGGAGAGTCCCCTGCACCGCAGCAGCCTGCACGTGAGGGTCCTCCCCCAAAGAAGAGGGGTCGTCCGAGGAAGGAAAACTGAGAGGTCGATGGCCATGTACATCCCCCAGGAAGCCAACACCTGTTCTGGAAATTCTCCTTTGTGTGCAAACTGTTCACCCTGTCGAATGCAACACAACTCTCCCACATGACATGGGGAGTTCAAGTTGGACTAATGTATCAGATGACTGTGGACTTCACTCAGGACATTTCTGCTACCAAGACTTGCAACTCATCTGGGAACTTTGGATCGCAATCCCAATGTACAGCACCCACCATCCTGTGCACTATACTCACACATTTTTGTAAATAAAATCACTAATACACCATACTTGCCTCTGTTGTGATTCCAAAGTGGTTACTGTTATGGGGATGATGATCAGCTAAATTACACTGTGTATGCTAACTGCTACAGCAAGTACAACACCGTCATGTGAGTCATGGTGACGTGACACATATGAGGGAGACACACCACTAGGGCTACACAACACAGAGACACCAGGGCCATCGGACTCATCGCCTACACTGATGTTGCCAAGAAATACTGTGGAATGCACAGACACCACACCTATTCACAGTCTGTGTCAACTAGCCCACAGGTGCAGTAAGCAAATGTCAGTCAGATGTGTGACCACAGACAACGCACATCCAAAAGTGAAGCACAGGCTTATTACACATTTGCAACATGTTGTTTCCACTAGAAATGCAAGGTAATCCCACGTGGCAGTGGCCACACAGTCAAAAAGTGCAGAAGATATAAAGTCCAGGGGTGTGTGGCACATCACCTGTAGGGAAATGACTGCTGCCACCCTGAAAGCTGAATCATGGTGTCGGGGGATCCAAGTTGACCAAACAACTCTGTAAGCACCCTGTGAAGGACAGACATGACACACAGTCAAAACCACTGAAGAACAGGACAGAACTGCAATACTCATGCCCAATACATGTCACAAGATAACTACACAAAACCAAGTTAGCATGTCAACACTGTTGGGGAGTACAGACTACCTGTAAGGACACATCGCTGCACGCATCCAGTCAAGTAGCACATGGCCACACTCAAACAGCACCAGAGCACCACCCACACATATCATGCAAACTCACATCATTCACATTACTACTCCCTGGATACTCACATGCAGCTGAAGAAGTTGGTGATGAGCTGTGTGCGGACATCACCATCATCATCATCATCATCACTGGCATCGTGGTCCAGGCCAGGATCCTCCACAGGTGGCGGACGTTGGTCATCGTCATCCAGGATGAGAGGCAACTCCTTCCGCACTGCCAGGTTGTGTAGCATGCAGCAGACGATGACAATCTTGCACACCTTCGCTGGGGCATATGGGAGGGCCCCTCCTGTCTTGTCCAGGCAGCGGAAGCGGCTCTTCAGGAGACCAAATGTCCGCTCGATCACTCTCCTGGTCCGACCATGTGCCTCATTGTAGCGCATCTGGGCTGGTGTCACAGGGTTCCTGAGGGGTGTCAGCAACCACGGCATGTTGGGGTATCCGGAGTCACCTACGGACAGACAATTGCACATTAGCTGAGTTGGAAAAGTGGGCGGAATACAACATAGCAGAGCACACACAATGGTACAAAGTCAGTACACACCGACAAGCCAGGCACGCTGGTTCTGCATCTGTGACATTATCCTCGGGATGCGACTACTCCTCATCACGTAGGCATTGTGTGCCGAACCAGGGAAACGGGCACACACATGTGTGATGCTCATATCTGCAAGACATACCACCAGAGCATTGATAGAATGGTAATGTTTCCGGTTCCGGTATGCCTGCTCATGTGCCTGTGGTGGTACCAAAGCCACATGTGTCCCATCAATGGAGCCAATGACATGTGGCATCCTCCCCAGGGCATAGAAGTCACTCTTGACGTCAGTGAGTTGTTGACGTGTAGGGAAATAGATGTACTGGTTCAGGCATCTCAACATTGCCTCCAAAACATCGCATAGCACACGGCTGAACATAGTCTGTGACATCCCACCAGCAGTTGCCACAGTGTGTTGAAAGGTACCAGTGGCAAAGAAGTGTAGGGCTGCCATCACCTTCACCTTGGGGGTCAGCGCTGTAGGGTACGGCCGGCCAGGTTGCAAATGTGGTGCCAAGCGCACTGCCAAATCCTCAATCAGCTGCCTGGTGAAGCGGTACCGTCGGATGCTGTCACGTTCCACCATCGTTGCCAGGGAATGGTCTATGGACAGCTGGAGCCCTGCAGTGCATAGGTTGAAGAAAGAAAGATTGTCAGTCACCCCACATATGTGCCATTCACCATACTCAATTTCACATGATACATCATTACGAGACACAAGTACTTGATGTGTGTGCCGTTCTGTTCGGACATATCTGGCACCTACATGGCCATCATCTAACATCTCAGTACAACATGTGTTGACAACAGGTTCCAGGTTGTGCTATGGGAAACCATTAGGCTGTGTCACAGTGTTAAAGATTGCAGGAATCGCTGTTAGCATGAGCTGAAAGCCATTTTGTACTTGGCAGCCATTTTAGTTAGCCATGTGCTCGCCATGTGCTTTCTCCCTCTTCCAGAGTCTTGCACATGCTCAGAGAGGCCTAGCTGGTAGAATGCACCTGCTCCTAGTATAGAACTGTCAAGCTATTCTTACTCATGTAAGCAGTTTAGTCTCCCTCCCACTTTGTGGAGCAAGCAAATTTTGTATGCCCATATTAGTCAATAAGCATGCTTGTATGTGCTAGGACCTCCCTTGATTTTATGCTGACTATGTAACAAATACATATATAAGGACCCTGTTCTCTGCACTCATTAGAATGCCTCCTACAGTGGCCTGCGGGTACCGTAAGATGCAATCTCCCTCATCTGAGGTTAATAAAACATGTTTTTTGATATTACAGCTTCTGTGCCAATCTCTTCTTTGTTGGTTTTAAGGACCAGATGTATCAGTGAACCCCTAAGAAGGTTTTTATTTCTACAAATGGCGCCCGAAAGTGGGACTCATCGGTGCAGCGGCTATCCAAGGGAGTGGTCTTGAAGGTAGACAGGAATCTACTGAGGAGTACAGGACAGGAATCTACTGAGGAGGTACCCTGCGCACGGAGATTGTTTTGTCTTCCAGCCCAGTATATTTCTGGTCTTCCTGATCTGATCCTCCAAGTGTTTGCCGCTCCCGACTGAGAACTTCTTTGGCGTGAGTATTTTAAAACGACCGTTAGGTCACTCAGAACTTGGCAGTTGGAACCTGGACACCATTTGATTGGTAAGAGCCGTTTTGCGGCACTTGCTGTTGGTTTGATGCCTTTGATTGGTAAGGTAGTTTTAGTAACACTTACTGTGGCTTTGTTTGTATGATTGGCCAATTTTGGAATTTGTTTTGTAATTATATATGCATTGCAATTCATATAGGCAGGTAATGAGGAGATTTTTTTCTAACTTTGAAAATTTGAACGACACAGATTGTGTTAAGTGTCACTTGGAGTATAATATTATATATGCTATAATATTTTTGGCATGCCTGTTACCAGTACACTTCGCAGAAAGTGTTGCTGTCTTGGAGGTACCGATATGGATTTAGGAAGTACTCAGTTGACTCCTCAGAGGGGATACCTAAATAGGTTTAGGTATAGTAAAAGATATTTCTTCCTTGGTGACTAAGTACCCCATGGAACTAAATATGTACATGAAACGGATCCGGATCTGCGCACTTAGTAACATTCATAAGTGGTGATATGCAGAGCGCTTTTTGAGTGTTCTACCAGCCAAAACCGGCGAATTTGGTGTATTTCAGCTTTTTGACCATGGAACAGTTTTTTTGGGCTACTTTTGAGAGCTCTTCTTGTAAATATGACTTACAATTAGTATTTACAAATAGGTTGGTCTTGCGTACACTTTGTAAGCAGTCCTAAGTGTTGATTTGTGGGTTAAATGTGTGTTTAAATGTCTATGTGGGGTTTTTGGTTTGACATTGGTAATACTTGTGTGAGTACTCTGTTTAAGAATGGCTAGCTTTAAGCGCGCTGTGTTGTGTCCTTCTGTAACTGTCTGAATGAGCTCAATGAGTTTGTTTTTTTTTTTGCTGTCATCATTCTGTTATGCAAACTGTCATTTAGTTACTTACATATTAAATAAAAATCCAGAAATAAATTATGTAACATATGCTAAATAGCTGCATGTTACTATTAAATTGACAGAGTAAGACACTATACATGTGTGCAACTTGCCACAATGCTAAACATAAAATTAGAATTCGTATTCAATAGGATTAAAATAGGCCTCATACAGAGAGGTAGAAAAACGAAATTGTGTGTTTTGTAATCAATAGACTTAAATACACAATGTCACAGCCTTTTCCTTAAATACATTGTATTAGACATTAAAAGGCATGCACATCATATGAGTGAATTTGGTCGTTGCTGAACTAAATACACATTATAGAAAGATAGATTTGACTGCATTGAAATGCCTCAGTTTTTAAATAGACTGTGACATGCTTTTCTCTCAGCACCCGAGAAAAAAGCTTTCCGACAGCTGTGTTTAAACTGACTAACTGAAAAGCAACCGTTTGACACAGCAAATGGGGATTTAACTCTGTCAGGGTATTTCAAATAATAAAGGGGTTTTTTTCCTGAGAAAGGCGTGCAAATTCGACGCCTGCTGACAAACAACAGCTGCATAAATAGCATATGGCTATTCCTGCTCACGGCCACAGACAGGAATGCTGTGTCAGCGATATTTTAAGTCAGTGTAAACCTGGTATACAGGCCTGCCCTATTTTAAAAGTTTCAAAAAAACAGTTTCATTATTTTGGATAACAGAGAACAAAATTGAAAGTAGGGATTTCCTTTCTTAATGCCTTTTTTATAAGTACATCTATGGTTCTGATATTAAATGATAACTGTGCTTTTAAAAAGTGGCGCAGACTTTTCCTGTTTCAAGTAAAGGCTTCTGTGCTTAGGGTTATGAATGAATGTGTTTAAATATGATAGGCTACAATGAAGCTTGCTTTTCCAATGTGGAATCATTAAAATGGTTGGTTTTATTGATAAAAAAATAATTATTATTATATGGGAAAAAATATATTGTTAAACACAAATGCTTTAAATTCGTTTTTTCATCTTTATAAAGCCTAATCATCATACTGTGAATTCCTAGTATCAAAGTTGAATTTAAGCAGTGCTGTACCGCAATAAAAAGGGAACTTAAATGTGAAATGTCACTTTACCCAGCCGTACAAAACTTGTTTTTATAAGGGTATATCTTATACATTTCTGATTTCCCATTCCTGAGCTATCTAGAGAACACTCTGGGGGTTCCTATTATGCAAAAATATTGTAGGATATTCATTTTTAAGTGCCCCTACCACCAAAGTCGAAATTGAGCTAAATTCACAATTTTACAAGCAGTTCTACCACTCAAGGCAGTTTTAACGTGCTCTCAGGCTTCCATAAAGTATATGCAAGTATAAAATAAACAGCTGCCTCTGCATTACTAGATTGCACACCACTGTACATAAATGAAAATAAGTATAGGACTGCTTTTCGCTGTGATTCTCCAGAGTTGCTTTGCATTACAAAACCGCATGGCAAGCCTTGCACGCAAAAATGAGCAGCTGCTGAACGGGTCAAAGGTCAGAGTTCTGCATTTAGCAACTTAGCAGGGTCATGTTTGCTAGGACACTTAGACCTTCGAAATGTTTTTTGAAAGACGAGATGATAGTGCAAAGAGAGAAAGAGAAGCTTTGCTTCCTATTTTTGGCAAACACACGTTTTGCGCAGTCCTATGCCACGAAAGGAAGACAACCCTCAGTTGAACATTGATCTGCCAGGTATATAAAATAATGGTTTTAGTTTAAAGAATACTGTGTAGGAGCTACGATAAGGAGGAAATGGATTTTAGTTTGCATTCATGCGCCCTCATGTTAATTTAGTACAATTGCTGTAGAAATTGGTTTAAAGTTAACTCAATTTGCATTGTGTTAGACTGAATCAGAGAATAGCCACTTTCTAAGATATCTCCTACAAGTTTGTTTGTGCCCAGTTGCTACAAATAGGGGTTGAAAGTGTTGACAGAAGTAAAACCTGTTTCAGGTTTTCCTACTGTCAAAATGGGGGAAGGAGGCTAGCTCCTCTACAAAATAAGAGTAGGCAAAATTATGTTTTCTCTCTTCTTTTTCTCACTTTTTTTGAGTCTGTCTAAAGCTGTCTAGGAAATGGCCATATGACAGTTAAGGCACTTTGCATTGGTCATAAGGCGGCACACAAAATGGGGCTTAAACCATTACAGAGAATGTTTACTTGGTACTCCCCAGCTAGAAGTCTTCGTTCCTTGGTAGCCCACCTAGTATGTACCCCATGAGTCAAGAAAACCCGACTAGGAGGTAGATCATTTGGCTATGCAGCCGCAAGGCTATGGAATAAACTACCAAGTGAACTCAGACAGACTGATGACTTACTGCAGTTTAGAAAAAGCTAAAAACCAGGCTCTTTCCAAAAGAATAGCCTTGAGAGATTGGCGCATGATGATTCATAGTTTTATAGCTGCACAATGATTTAGGTAATCCCAGCGCCAGGATGCCCGTTGGGTGACAGCTGCGCTATATAAATGCTACTTACAATTACAATTGGCTATTCTGTAATACTGTTTTAAAATTGTTAGCATTAATAAAATGATAAAATCTAAGCTATGTTACTGCCCATCCTGTATGAAAGAATGAGTAGAACAGATTGATGTTCCCTTATTTGATCTTTAAGGAAAATTGTATAGTGGGGGTTTCTGTTCAAAAATCTCAGGTGGCAACACTATTATTGTTTATGTTATTCTCATGTTCTATACAGTTTTGCAAGGGCATTGCTAGTCTTTTATTAGCTAGTCTCTGTCAATAAGCGGACAGCCCTTATTAGAGCTGGAGATAGGTTTTTTTTCCTTTTGAAAATGATGTTGCATAGTCCAGATCATGAAAAGTACAATGCAGGAAAGACGCTCATGTGATCCTTAGCAAACATTTTGAAGGAAAATATTGTTTTATAGGAATTTGTTTGTCATAACATGTTCTGCTGGAGAAAAAGTACCCACTATGTTGAAGTTTAGTTCTTTTTGCAATAATAATCCCTGTTAAATTAGCAGTTTTAGATTTTCCTACTGCACCTATAACATGAGAGCATGGTCCTAAGCATAACATGTAAGAGAAATTATTTTACAAGTGTCTGCAGTCCTGTACAAGTAATGTAAAATCTATGAGTAAAAGTGTAGAACATTTCCTTTTTCTTGAGGGTTCTTCAGATTAGTAATATAGGAATACACCAATGTAAGTATTTGGAGTATGTCTGTATTGTTTTTCTTTTTTCCTCAGAATTTAGTAAATGAACACAGACTTCCTTGGCTGTTTGGGATTGGGTGATGTATTACTCTTGTCAGTTCACCAAAACGTTCCTTTTATACTTGCCAATAGGTCCAGGGTTTTCTACTCTCAGATAGATGAAGTGGCTCTTGGGTGCCTTGCTAATGTATGGGGCGCCCCAAGACTAAGGAAGTATTTTGAGACTATCCTCTCTGTTGTTAGATTATTTCTGTGCCTTGTCTAAAGACCTCTTGTTCTGTCCACCAATAGATATTTGCTGCCTTACAACCATTGCCAGAGGGGCCCGGACATCAGATCCAGCCTGGGAGTCAGCGCCACTCCAGTTTGAAGCCAAAGTGAAGGTAACCAGCATAGGCGTTGCTGGCAACTAGGACCTCAGTGAAGGCGGAAGCACTGGGACATGAAGTGTGTACCCCTGCCACTGTCTTGGGCGAAAGACGGGGTTACAAATCAGGATGGAGAAATCTTTGTGTGGATCCAGTTTTTGATGCCCAGCTGAGAGAGTCACAGAACGACAAGGACGGCAAGGAGACTTTTTCTTGAGGTGACCCCCTTTGAAACAAGGGTTGCTTCAGAGATCCTAGCATCAGGCCTCTTAATCCTAGTCCCAAGTGAATGCAAGTCTACGCCTTTGTTTGTTGATCAAGGGATGCCCGAGCACACTGGGTACAATTTGTGCCCCAACAAAAGAGCAGTGCGCCAGAGGTGCAAATACAGGAGTTAGGGAAGGACTTGAGTTTAGGGTACAGGTGCTATACCCTTGGTGCCTGTTAGATTAAAGTGAAGAAAACTGGTGCACTGCCTGAGACACTGGATAGGATCATTGAGGGTATTTGCCCTGGGGGGGGGTGATTGCCCTATCCTGAAAGAAAGACTTTTCCTTCTCCGTGATTCTTGAGTTGCGAGTTGTGCAGCTCCACCGTGGGAACAACAAGAGCCTGCCTATGAGGCTCAAACGGACACAGGGCGAAGACTCCCCTCTGGCTGGTTGGTTTTAGAACTTTCCCAAGGACTCTTTTTTTTGTTAGTAATGTACCCCTTTGGTCGTCCCATTTTTGAGGAGGAGCAGCCCTTTGCGGCTCCTTGTCCTAATTCCTATGGTCTTGTGTGGTCCTCCTGGTCCCCCGGAGCCACAATTGTTTTTTGTAATAATATGTCTGATTGCTTTAATATTTTTAAGAGTAATGTTTATTCTGCACGAGAAAAGTTCATCTGAGCATGTTACTTTACTCTTTTCTTAAGTATATTTATTGATAATTCAGCCCTCATAAAATACTGAGAAAGTCTATTGAAAATGTTTTTATTAGGTATGTTCTGTTGGCTATTTTGAAATTGACATTAATAGTCATTGAAATACATCAGAGCCCTGAAACTTAAAATTAGACTAGATGGTTTTGGTATTTGCTTTCTGCTTAGGATTGGAAAATATTGAGATTTCTGTTTGAGATAATAGTCATTATTCTCTCTTGCTACCTGTATGACCCAATGCTCTGTTCACTTTGTACTCCTGCTTATACCTTGTATATACCTGCTTAATGAAATGTTTAGAATGTAAATACCCACCTAGCATAGGATATTGATGAATTTATGAGAAGAAAATGTGCAAAATATTTTCTATGTCTCTACTAGATCATGGTAATGTCTTTAGCTCATGCTAAAAGGATCGTCTGTTAAAGATTGCAGGAATCGCTGTTAGCATGAGCTGAAAGCCATTTTGTACTTGGCAGCCATTTTAGTTAGCCATGTGCTCGCCATGTGCTTTCTCCCTCTTCCAGAGTCTTGCACATGCTCAGAGAGGCCTAGCTGGTAGAATGCACCTGCTCCTAGTATAGAACTGTCAAGCTATTCTTACTCATGTAAGCAGTTTAGTCTCCCCTCCCACTTTGTGGAGCAAGCAAATTTTGTATGCCCATATTAGTCAATAAGCATGCTTGTATGTGCTAGGACCTCCCCTTGATTTTATGCTGACTATGTAACAAATACATATATAAGGACCCTGTTCTCTGCACTCATTAGAATGCCTCCTACAGTGGCCTGCGGGTACCGTAAGATGCAATCTCCCTCATCTGAGGTTAATAAAACATGTTTTTTGATATTACAGCTTCTGTGCCAATCTCTTCTTTGTTGGTTTTAAGGACCAGATGTATCAGTGAACCCCTAAGAAGGTTTTTATTTCTACAACAGTACCCATTTCCTGCTGTCACGTTCCACACACACACCACAGTGACATGTCTGGACAGATGCGCCACAGGCATCACAGCTCATTGACAGGTAGATTCCCAGTGACCCTGTCTTGCCACATGGACACTGGCATGACATGGCGTATCATGTACACGTCAGAAAAACAAACATGACTCCCACAGGTAGTGGCCCCTGTTGCCTCCGCAGGACAGACATGGACGTCAGTGACGCACAACATCAAAGTCCATGCACAAACAACGTTGATGTGGAGACTGTCTCCCATCGTGCACATGGAATCAGAGACATCGGAAACACAACATGCACACAGACTGTGGAGGGCCATCAATATTGTGGCAATGGGTCACCCTGTGATGTACATGCCTTCCCCCATGGGACCCTGGGGGTATGTGACATGTCATACACATACACAACCTGGAAATGTGACCATGCCACATGCTCCGAAATGAACAGTTGCACATCACAGTGGTCATGTGCACAACACACAAAGGACCCTGTCCCCATGAACACGTGCACAGCCTGGGTGTGGCTGCCCCCAAGTGCCACCCCAAAAACCACATGTTTACCCCCATACACAGAAAAGGTAATGCAGCCTTACATGCCTTAGGAAACAGTGTGGACTGGGTGTGGTGTTGTAGGTGTGCCCCTGAGTCCCTGGCAAGTATATGTGGCTGGCTTACGTTCACCAGTGACAATCATGGTGACATATGCGAGTGACCTGTACAGGGACGCGTTGTACAGCAATGGACCGATCTGTGTGCCCGCACGGCCCATTGCATCGGTTGTGAGCGGGTACGCGTTGTACAGCAATGGACCGATCAATGTGCCCGCACGGCCCATTGCATCGGTTGTGAGCGGGTACGCGTTGTACAGCAATGGACCAATCGGTGTGCCCGCACGGCCCATTGCATCGGTAGTGAGCGGGTACGCGTTGTACAGCAATGGACCGATCGGTGTGCCCGCACGGCCCATTGCATCGGTAGTGAGCGGGTACGCGTTGTACAGCAATGGACCGATCGGTGTGCCCGCACGGCCCATTGCATCGGTAGTGAGCGGGTACGCGTTGTATCCCGGAATACGCGTTGTACAGCAATGGACCAATCGGTGTGCCCGCACAGCCCATTGCATCGGTAGTGAGCGGGTACGCGTTGTACAGCAATGGACCGATCGGTGTGCCCGCAGGGCCCATTGCATCGGTTGTGAGCAGGTACGCGTTGGACAGCAATGGACCGATCGGTGTGCCCGCACGGCCCATTGCATCGGTTGTGAGCGGGTACGCGTTGTACAGCAATGGACTGATCGGTGTGCCCGCACGGCCCATTGCATCGGTAGTGAGCGGGTACGCGTTGTACAGCAATGGACCGATCGGTGTGCCCGCACGGCCCATTGCATCGGTAGTGAGCGGGTACGCGTTGTACAGCAATGGACCGATCGGTGTGCCCGCACAGCCCATTGCATCGGTAGTGAGCGGGTACGCGTGGTATCCCGGAATACGCGTTGTACTGCAATAGACCGATCGGTGTGCCCGCACGGCCCATTGCATCGGTAGTGAGTGGGTACACGTTATATCCCGGAATACGCGTTGTACAGCAATGGACCGATCGGTGTGCCCGCACGGCCCATTGCATCGGTAGTGAGCGGGTACGCGTTGTGCAGCAATGGACCGATCGGTGTGACCGCACGGCCCATTGCATCGGTAGTGAGCGGGTACGCGTTGTATCCCGGAATACGCGTTGTACAGCAATGGACCGATCGGTGCGCACGCATTGGCTGGGGCCTGGCATGGCAACGGACGCGTTTTCGAAGCCTCAACGAGTCTGATGCAGTGAATTCAGTTGGCCAGCCACAACAATGTTGCAAATTCATGGGTGTCATGAAGTTTAACTTTTGAAGGATGCTGTGGGCGTGTATTAGTGGTGCAATTCCATGGATTAGCCAGATTCAGAAGATGCTAACGACTTGGACCTATCACTCTGGACACATGGGACAGTATCTGCCTATGCAGCACACATATAATGCTGGCTGTTCCCCTGAGGGCTCACTTGCCTGCACTACATGCTCCAGGACGACATCTGCCACCAACACTGCTGCTGTCTCTGCATCCTCTGGCTACTGCAATGGCACGTACTGTGGAGAGAGCCCCAGCCTTCAGCCTTGAGGAGAACCAGGCCCTGCTGGACAGCCTCCTTCCACAGTACAGCAAGCTGTATGGGAAACCAGGGGAGCAGGTGAGTGTGCTGTCCACTGCCTTACTAATTGTGCATGTTGTCTGACTAGCAAGACTTACAGTGTGCACACCACTGGCTAGCATGCTCACTGAGTAGTTCTCCCCCAAAGTGTGTAGTCACATGCACTGAACAGGTACAGTGCAGTAACAGTGCATTCCAACAAGGTTTACTTCCCATGCAATGATACCATGTAGTAACTGCTGGCAAACTGTTCTTAGCCATCGTTGCACTGCCTGTGTACATCATATGCCCCTGTGATTGAGACATGTATATCCAACTGTGTGATGCACGGATATGTTGCATGTGTAGTAATGGCCTTTTCACTTTGTCATCCCCACAGGTTGATGCCCACCAGAAGCAGGAAATCTGGCTGACCATCGCCCGGTAAGTAAGATCCGTGGGGGTCTACAAGCGCCGGATCCGCAACTGCCAGAAGAGGTGGCAGGACCTTCGGGGCTGGACCCGGAGGATCGCAAGGGTCCAGCTGAAGCTGTCGCCTCCTCGCAGGAGGGGCGGACACCGGACCCTGACCCCCACATGCTCCGGATCCTGGCGGTGGTCTTCCCTGACCTGGATGGGCAGCTGAAGGACAGACAGCAGCAAGGAGGGGGTGAGTCCATGACTGCACTGTGAACTTTGTCTGACATGCTATGTGCCCTCCTTTGGCCTGGTTAAACTTCCACAGTACATCAGTCTTGTGGTCCAGGACCCATGTCCCTCAATTGTGACATGCCCACTCCTCATCTGATACGCAGGTGTGGTCCTTACAATCAGGAAATTGTGTCACTTGGGTACTGTGCCCTTGCATTTTGCTTCGCTCAAGGTGGGGGACTGCATTTCTTCCCGTGACTTTGTGGTGTGCTTCATGGGTGGGTCAATTGCTCACACAATGCCTAAGTCCTGACATGTAATCTGGGTGTAACTTTGATATGTGGTCCACTTGCTGATCTGAATCACCACATGTCCCTGGGGTATTTGGCACACCCCCATGCTGCGGGTGGGAACAATGTTTGGGCCTCAGGAGTATGTATATCAAGTGTGTCACACATGCTTAGCCACCTGCCTACTGTCCAGGGCTCATCCCTCCTTCAAGTGGAGCAGGACAGTCATGCCTACTCCAGGGCATACAATACACTGTACTCCCACTCCCGTGTATCAGCTGACATGTTGTGATCAGTGAAATGTTCCCTCAGGTGTCTGCCTCTGTGTCATTGTGCTGTGGCTTCGTTGTCAGGACTACTGGGATGTTAATCGGTTAGGGCTCAGCATGCCATCTGAGATGTGACCATGAGAGACGACACTTCTGTGACTTATAGGTGTTTGATCACTTGACTGTGCACACAGCTGTATGCGACTGTGAATTTCAGGCAGCTGTTTTTCATTCACAGCAGACTGTGAGGTGCTCAGGTTCAGAGGGTTGTGTTTCATGTCTCCCATATGTCCAATTGGTATGACGTGGACAAATAAGAGTTCAGATGATGTGGTTTGTGGGGTATGGACATGTGCACTTGTCAGATACATAATTTGCATTCACCATGTCCTAGGATTGTGACACAGTGCAGACTGTTGTTGGCTGGCTGCCATGCCCATGTGACTGGAGACAGTGATGTATGACTTTGCAGGCATGCCTGTGCCATGGCATTGAACTTCCTAAGAGTGATCCTGCAGGGGAGTGACATGTGCAACATGCACCCCATTGTGGCATTGACTATCCGGACATGGGTGCATCATGGTGTCTGGTGCTGGTATGCATCACATGCATTTCTAATTAGACTCTGGCCATCCTTTCATCCGGACACCTGTACTGACTCAGTGGCAACAGATGTGATGTGTGCATGTTCACATACTTCACCGTGTTCTCTGCGATGTCCAACAACTGTGTAGGTGGTGCATGTCTCCACACTGGGGTATTACCATCAGACAGGCACCAGACCGATGGGTGCAAGGGCAGGAGGGGTGTGAGTTCCATGGTTGACCATCAGACTGACAATTGGCTTCTCCTAATCTATGTGAGGACTATTGGCAATGCTCAACTAAGGATGCCAGGGCTTGCTCTGTAATGTGCTGTACTTACTGTGGTGTGTGCGGTTAGTGCAGGTGACTGATGTTTGTCTGTTTCCCTAATTGTTTGCAGATACTTCCACGGCCACAGGAGGGGACAGCTCCACGGACCAGGAGGAGCTGCAGAGCCAGAGTGGGTCAACAGCCGATGAGTGGTCGGAGGGACCCAGTGGCACGGAGGGCGAGGGGAGCCACACCGAGGAGTCCTCAGCACCATCCACCTCAGTTGAGGACCACAGCAGCTCGGAGGATGACTCCCTTGTGGAGGCGGGTGTCAGCAGCCACCACACCCCAGCTAGTGTGGCTGGCCCCGCCACCACCACCACCACCGCCCTCCCATTGGCTCCCATTCCAGAGGTCCGTGGAGGCTCCCGTGTTCGGGAGCGTGTCTCCTTCGTGCCAGGCACTGCAGCCCCTGCCCCTGTGTCCCCTGCTGCCCTGAGTGAGGAGTCTGTGTACCTACTTCGGCAGCTCCATGTAGGGCAGACAGCAATGCTGAGTGTCCTCCATGCACACACCACTCTGTTGACACAGCTGGTGTCGTTCATGGAGGGCATCTCAACGGGTATGTCTGCCCTACAGAGGAGCAATAAGTCCATGGACTCCTCCCTGACGGCAGAAGTGTCCCTCCTCCAACAGTCCCTCACCCCTCCTACCTCTGCCCCATCCACACTTCCTGGCACCCTACCTGTCCCAAGCACATGCACACCTGCACGATCACCCCAACACACAGACACGAGCAGCACAGATACACCCAAAACAAAGGCAAGACGTGCACACAAGCACCCTCAGGGGACTGATACCACACCCACAGGGGATGGGGAACAGACACACACACAGGCATCCACAGTCACTCCTTAGTCCTCCAAATCCTCTCCCTCCAAGACCCCTTCCCTTGCCTCACCTGCAACCCCACCTACACAGAAAATCTTCCTCTGTGACCTCGGCCCTCCGATCCCGCTGATCCAGCATACAGGGGGAAGAGGAAGTTACTGATGCATGACATGTTTAGAAATGGTTAACATGGTTATGAATATTTGTTTCATTGTTTATTTTTAGCGTCCCCTGACGAAGGGCATTTGTAGCCCGAAATGCATTGGGTCTTTTAATAAACGCCGCTTTGCAAGAACTCCTGCATTTTTCGTGTTTTAGCAAGAGGTCCGGATGGGCACAGCTTCTACATTATAAAATTTGAAAATTGGCATAATATCCCGCGAGTGGATTTAAGCATAATGAGGATGAATAACAGAGGTACAAAAAGGATGGAGTACTTGATTAATAATGAAGTAAATATGGTGTATAAAGAGAGCTGTCAGCCACAGTGGCACAATTAAGCTGTGCGATCGGTTTGGGGCAAATTTATGCCCCATTCAATGATGTTCCCCAATATTTATACTCAGTTTCTCTTTGTTCTCTTGGGCATAGGGTGTCTGTGCTCAGTCCAAACCAGTTGGTCCTCTCTGGCCCAGCTTCCCGGCAGGAGGTGGAGACAGCATTGTCTAAGGCAGACCAGGCCCATTCAGGTGCAAGGAAATCTCGTCCCACTACTCTAAATGCAGCCCAGGTCTATTCAGCCCAGCCCTGACTCTTCCAGGAAAGGTAGGACACACCTCGACCCCCCCCCAGTGGCTGTCTGAAGAGAATGCACATTCCCAGCCCCTGTCACTCCAAAGCCAGACAGTCAATCCACAACCCAGCAGAGGCACACAGGATGTCTAAGCAAAAATATACCTACTTTCTAAAAGTGGTATATTCAAACACAGAACATAAAAAAATCATCTTTATTAGAAGATGCATTTCTACATTCTGAGTTCAGGCATACTAAACTCCATTTCTCCATCTTGTCCCAATGAGAAAATATACTAGTAAAATGTTTACAAAGTATTCCCCATTCTATCCTATGGGACAGATAGCCTTTCAATAGTGAAAAACGAGATATTCTGTAGTTTACTATCAGGACATGTCACCCACACCAGTACATGTCCTACCTTTCAAATAATGAATGAAATGAATGAAATTTGTACTTGTAAAGCGCACTGTTACCCTAGGGTGTCCTGGCGCTGAACGCATACCGCTGTGGAACCCTTCCTGTCTTTTCCCTGTGAAATGTCCACTCCTGGGCACCCCCAAGGTGAAGCCAGGCATCCCAGCGCTGGTGGGGCCGTTGTGGAGATTAAGCAAGCTATTGCCCAGAGTTGCAGAGTGGGACCCATGATTAGAATAGGCACCGAGGCGAGAATTATCAGGTCCGAGGAAATTGAGCCCAAGACCCGCCGAGGCAGGAATTGAACCCTGGTCCCGGGCCAGATCTCTGCATCAGGGTCTGCCGCTCTAACCATTGAGCCACACTGTCCATAGAGGGTACCCTGAGCCTACCTTAGGGGTGACTCAAATGTAAAAAATGAAAAGTTAGGGCTTGGCAAGTGGGTGCACTTGCCAAGTTGACATGGCAGTAAAAACTGCGCACAGACATTGCAGTGGCAGGTCTGAGAACCCTTTGAGAGGCTGCTCGTGTGGGTGGCACAATCAGTGCTGCAGGCCCACTAGCAGTATTTGATTTACAGGCCCTGGCACTCTCAGTGCACTTTACTAGGGACTTACCAGTAATCAAATATGCCAAACATGGAAACACCAATCCATAATACAATTTACAATAGGAGCACTTGCACTTTAACACTGAAGAGCAGTGCGAAAGTGTGCAGAGACACGAAACCAGCAAAAACATAGTCAAAACTGGGAGGTCAGAAAGCAAAAAGACTGGGGAAACACGCCAAAAGATGCCAGGTCTAACATCCCCTCACCCAGCAGGGAGACTAGCAGGCCTTGGTTCCCATTCCTGGTCACAGGCAGAAGTCTTGCAGAGCTTTCTCTTCTCACACATCCCATCTGGCTTCTTGGCAGATGACACAATTTTGGGGACTCAACCGCCCCTTGTTATAGTCCTTTTCCAGACACCAAATGTGATTTAGAGTCTGAGTCTTTGAAGTTTTGTGTTGGGGTTCTGCTTATTTTGAAGTTGGCACTTCTCCTTTTCATCTTCTTTCATGAAAAAGGTCTGCCCCAGCAGGCATGACTCCGAAGCTGATTGTCCACAACATAATTCATGGAGTAACAAGAGTTTACACCCGGATGTCAGACACACAAGGTCCCAGACCCCCAGTCCTATTCTTTATGATCCTCTTATAAGCCCCATCTCCCTTCCTGAGATATATCTCTCATGGACAGGCTCAGTCTCTCTGCTTCCTTTTCCAACTGGGTTACAAACAATGATTTATTATTCATGGAAACATTTTCATTCCAGGCTTGATTGACTAGGTTTGTGCCTTGTGATCTCCATCTTTTTAGCCCATACTTGATAGGCGGCATCTGATCTCGATGGAGGACTAGCCAATATCTGATTTCAGGCCTACTGTAGGATAGCTTGATGGTAAGTATAGAAGGGATTTCCCAAATCTCTTCTTATAATGCCCTATTCCATACACACACATGTCCATTCCCCAGAGCTCTGATCCATACACAAATTGTTGCCAACTTTTGCCTGGAAGAATATATCAATAAAATCTGAAAAACAGTGACTATGTTTGTGCACCAGCAGCAGGATGGCATTTGCAGCTGCTTCAGATTTTCCTAGAGTAGATTGTATACAGGTTTTCTATTTAAGTGTTCTGTCAATTGTTACCCCTAGGTAAGTAAATGGTGCCACTTCTTCCAATCTTACTTGGTTTATGAAAAAAAGTGTGCTTAGTCCTAAAGGTCATTATGTTGGTTTTCCTTATATTGATTATCAAGTTGTTAAATACTTTTCCATTGGCTGAAAGTTTTAATCTTTAGGGGTTTTTGCTATCAAAATGGAATCGTCCAGATAGAGCAAGGCTACTGAAAAGTGCTCTATGGTAACCATTGAAGCCATCCTAAAAGAAGATGCATCCCTAAAGTCATCAACCGTAAAAGGGGACTGAACACCACAAAATCACAACAGCACATTAAACAGAGTCATGGCAGCAAGCCTTGGCAGGAAAGAAAGACTAAGTAAAAGTACATCTGAAGCCACAAAAGGGAGGATTTGCAACATCACTCACAAGAGAACCAGGAGGCAATCCCCCAAGAAATGCTCCAGTAGAAGCAATTGTGCTTGGCTGTCTCCCCGGCAAAATCCCAGAAAATGCTAGCCTATGCATCCAAGGAGTTGAGCCCTTAAAGGATCATTTAAGTCATCATACCTTCAATAAGAATACATCATGCCAGCATTCAAGAATGTATAGGAGAACGCAAATAACCTACAGCGAGCACCAAGTAAACCTAACAGCTCAGAAAGAAGGGGGTACTCTGGGCAGTGCCACAGAAATGGCTTTGCCAGATGAAGCTGGGTAAGCAGCGGATGACACGTGCCTTGAACAGCAGGGAGAAGTATAGCTGCTCAGACATGGGGCTTTGGTTAAATAAGCTCTATACAGAAATAATAGAATTGAGAAAAGAAATCCTAGAGATTAGGCAAGCAAATGTAGTAGGAAGAAGTGACCAGTGTGCATGCAATGGAACATACAACAATTCCATATCCCACCTGTGGAAGAGGTGTGGTGCAGCGGCCAGGGCGGCTGACTCCGGAACACGGGGGCTCACAGTTCGATCACCTTGTGACTCTGGGCAATAGCTTGCTTAATCTTCCTGACGGCCCCCAGCGCCGGGACACCTCTCCGGAGGTAGCTGTGCGCTTTACAAATGCTGGTATTTCATTTCATTTCCTGTCAGCGAATAAGCTGCATGCCACCCATAAAGAGCATGGACCGAATGGGGAAAGCAATACGAAATACTCAAATGATAAAACAAGCACACAAAAAGAAGATAATTCCTTCTCAATATATCTTTCTCCAGAAACTGAAGACAGAAAGGAATGCATCTTGAAGGAAGAAGTGGGGAATACAGAATGGCCAGGCTCTAAGACCGCCAGTGCCAAGGAAGAACTAGTTTTGTTACACGAAAGAAAGATCCCGTGGTGCAAAACTGGAATAAAGACGTTAGGAACTTCGTCATTTGCAATCTGCCATCGGCAACTAAGAGGGAAAGAAGAGAGTCCTTGAAAATAAACATCTAAATGGCTAACTGACAAGCTAGGCAACAAGATGGTAAAAATGAATGACCTGCAGATCGTGAGAGGCCATCAAACTAGTCCAGCTAGCAATTCCAGCTGTATTCTAGTCGGTACAGGAAGCACATATTTAATTGAGTATGTGCGAAGGACCATGCCACTAGCAAATCTTTTCTCAGCCTCTAGAACTGTGACAATCTGAATTCCACACAGAGAAATCAAGAGCCTGTTTCCAGGGGTCCTAAAGATGGCATGAGAAATAAGGAGCCTCTACTCAGGGTACCTGAAGAGGGCAGTCTTCACGAAACTGGTACCCCTGAAAGTCAAGACAGGTCACATCGAGCCAGCCGTACGAACAAGCATATACTCAAGAATGCTGATTCAAGTACTGAACTGAATTACTGTAATAACATCACCTGTAAGTCGACGCTTAATGGGGAAGTAGTAACCCCAGACGGTGAAGGTTGCCAAAAAAACAATTAACTTCTGAGCATTAAGGGAATTATATTGTATTTTTAAGCAAAATGGGGGTGGGCCTTCAGAGATACCATGATTACCGATCACAGTACTGTTAACTGAGTCATACGGTTGTTAATCTAGAAAAAACTAAAGAAGTCATCTTTGGTAGAAGGTCATTGGACTAGCTTCCTGGCACATAAGCGAAAAAAAAGGTTGAGAGAGTCTCACTGTAAATACCTGGCAGTTATTCTAGAAGATAAAAGGGATTTCTGGCACCAATTAATGTATTTAAAATAAAGGTCTCTGTCTATTACTTTTGTCCTAATCTATTGGATAAAATATGTCAAATACTTCTTTGAAACTGTACTTTTGGAAATAAAAGTTAAAGTAATGCCCTCTTTAGTTTATGGGTTGAAACATCAAAGGCTATTTGTACAGTTTGTTTTTAATATGAAGCTCAATATAATGCCTTTAGGGATACATTTAAACTTTCTTCAACAACTTCCCCAGTGCAAAGTCAAATAAGCAAAACCTGTCAATTGACAGTCATGCCTTGGACGTCTCTTATATTAAAGGCCTCAATACAAGTTTCCGCCTGAAACCGTCTCGGATTCGGGAACCGACCGACTCGCGGTTGGCGGTTCCGCCCGACCTATTATGATGCGACTTGTTCGGTCGGAGTCCCATTGTTCTCTGTGGGAGTCCGTGTTCTGCCTGACAACACAGGCTTCTATGGAGAAATGGTGTGTGTGTGTGTAAAACCATGCACCCTGTCGCAGGCACCCCACGGTGCCTGCTACCCAGTGCAGAGTTTTACAAGGGGGTCCCTTAGGTATCCCCTCGGCCCCCAACCAGAGGCCGCAGGGTGAACATCATAATCGGTCAGGCGGATTGTAAACAGACCGAGACGGTCTGAAGAGTTCCAACGCGGTCTAGGAAATTCCGACTGTCGGGTGGAGGCTTTCCGCCCGACATCGTAACGAGGCCCTAGGTGTTGTCTAACTATAAGTAATGCTAAAAAGGGCACATTAAAAGGTTCAGTGTGGAAAAAGCCTAACCCCGAATTTCCTGGAGTAAATATTTAATCTTAAATTCTTTAGAAGTCCATGTTCCAATATCTGAAGCACAATTTAGTGCTATTGATCGATTGTTGGTGGATGATGCTATTATTTGTTAAAACTAATACAATTTGGTGGGGAAAAAAATGCTTTAGAAGTTTAGAAAGTTTTTGCCCTACTAGTAGCTAAATTATTTTTTTAACAGTTTACTTATAAGCCACTTCTCCTATTTACCTCAAATAAAAATTGCTCTTTTTTTTGGCTTAGACTTTTCCAACATTAGAATTTTACCTGAATGGAAAAAATGCATTTCAGACTGAATATGTAAATTATGTGCACCTAAAACTGAATCACAAACCAATATTTTTTGTGTTTGTTCAGCATTATTACTGTTGTGCAGGAGACGATTAAAACCTGTATTTATTCATTTTAATATTAACTCTTGCCATCACGCTTTTGTATTTTTTGTTGTTGTAGGAACCCACCCTTCAAGTTTCTTTGTGTTTCATTAAATTTATAGTTTCTATGTCTGATGTTTTAGAAGGGCTGCCCAAAACCAATGAACTACATGTAAATGCTTGTCCAATGCCACCTATGACTACCTAATACATTAGTTTCTGTATTTTGACGCCAGGTATGGTTTAGAGTATATGTTAACATTTCACAATAGTGGCAAGTACACATTTTCTGCACGGTCATCACAGATTTTTCACCTTTTTATGGACCCTGTTATTGCCGGCTTTAGACCTGTATACTTTACCCCTGCTAAACAGAACTAAAGAGCATTTGCTTGCCCTCTAAAACATGTGGTATATGTTGGAACTTCTTATTTGGCCTGCTTAACTTCTATATAAGTCCTTTATAAATGATGCCTAAAGTAAACCTATCAAACACACAAAAGGTGATGGGAGAATGCTTGCAATAAATCTAACCATTGGCAAGAGCTCAGGGTAGCATTCTAACCCATTATCTTTTGCCTACCATGCCACCACCTCAGATTAGATACAGCCATATGCAAATCAGACTTGACCCTGCTCCAATAGGAACAGTCCAGCCCAAACTGCCAAGCGAAGATCTCTCTGAACTGGAACACAAGCAACCCAAGACTGGTAAATGTCCCCTAAATTTAAATTAGACTCTCTTCTCCTAACAAAAATCAAATGTCCACGTGGTGTCCAGTTGCTTCGAATACTGTATGCCAGACATAGCCAGCATGGCAGCAATAGCATTTCTGGGTCGAAACAGCAACAAAAGAACATAGATAAGAGATCGAGTAATGAAACACATCAATGAACATAGAATAAAGTGCTAAGCAGGGGATACTAAAAATTATCAGACAGGTTTAACAGTGAGGATTTTACAGGGGGCAAGAAGGCGTTGTTTAGTGTAAACAAACGCATCAATTAATAAAGTTTTAGAAGAGTGAATAAATATGGTCGTTCGTGCCCTATTAATATTGTTTGGAGGTAGAAACATAATGCAGCTCCAGCATCACCAAGCCAAAGTAAGGAAAGTGAAATGGTCATATACGGCCCAATGCACAAGTCTCTTGGAAGAAATCAATCATTCACCATGGGCTGCAAAAGTGAATGCTGAATTTTCAGTTTCACAGAAAACAAATCCTCCAATGATTTGGGCCCTGAAAGGCACACTTGAACCATTAGCCTAGGGCCATTGGAACTGCTGGGAAATATTGATAAACGGTTCAACAAAGTGTATGGAGATTCAGCACAGATCTTCACACAAAATGTTGTGGAATCTCAAAGGTAAACTTAGATCACTGCTGTGAAGTGTTGGTTGTGTCTGTGCTCATCCTAAAAAGCAAAGTGGGAGCGCCTACACTCAGCCTGCAGACAGGCGCAGGGCCTCTTCGTAACCAGGGTCAGATGTGGTGGCGAAAGTATTTACAAGTGAGGATTCTAGATCAATAGTGTCTCGAATCTTTCTGCCATATTACTTTTCAGATATTGGATTTGCCTGCATAATGTTCGGCTCAATGGCAATACAAAGCTTGGAAAATGCAGGTTCCAATTCCATGTCTTTCAATAGACGAGCATAGTGCATTCATTCTAATACAACGCTGCTTGTACAGTTGTATTTGTATAATTGCATAGATTGAGGATACATGATTCTTAAAAGGTTAGTCTACACTTTCCTGCTGGGCACAGCCAAGAATTCTGACTTTTGATGCTTCCAAAAGAAAGTTAGGGGCATATTAGCAAGACCGGCGATAAAATTATCGCCGTTTTAGCGGCAGGAAACTGCCGATAAAACGGCGATAATGGGCTTGCTAATATGCGTTATAGAATTCCAATAGAAGCCCAGGTTAGATGTGCAGGACATCTAACCTGGGCTTCTATTGGAATTCCATAACGCATATTAGCAAGCCCATTATCGCCGTTTTAGCGGCAGTTTCCTGCCGCTAAAACGGCGATAATTTTAACGTGGGTCTTGCTAATATGCCCCTTAGTCTCTCTATATCAATAGCCTTTACATATACTTTTCTTTTGTATATTCTATAGTGACTCAATTTTGAACTTTGTGCTTTTACAGGCGCTCTACTATTTTGCCTTTTCTGCTCATATCTGAAGTTCCACAGTGATATATGTAGGTTGATGATGGTGAATTGGCATTTGCTGACATTTTAGCAGTTATTTGTCTTTTGTCAATCATTTCTTCATGCCTATGTTTGCATGCGATTACACACTAAATCCAGACCTACTCACATTGTCAATGCTTGATACCACTGCTGTTGCTAAAGCAAGTTTCACTGCTGCACTCAATGAGAAAGGCTAGATTTTAGCTTGTTAACAGATTTACTACACTCTTCTAAATATCCCTAACACCATGTATATTCTCAAAAAATATGTAGTTGGAAATTAATTTGGCTACGGCAGTATACAATGAAATGTGAGATTACTGCTCATGTGCGTTCAGCTATTGAGACCAAATGAAGAGGGGGTTATGGATGACACGGTTAGCTGTTGATCCTTAAATGTGGGCTCTGTGCCTCCCTTTCCCTTGAGTCCCTCACAAGAAGGAAACCAATCAGGACTGACCTCGGACCCCATCATGGGAAGGTGCTTGGGGTGTGCATGTCCAAATTCTGATAGGGCGTTCCAGACGCCGCAGCATAGTGTCTGCATGTTCGTGCAAGGACTTCCCTTGGAAGGGTGGCAAGCCAGTCTGTGACTGAAAATTAGGGGTGGGCGTATCTTGTGTACTTCCATGTAGCATAATAATGTGGAATTACCAAGAACTCCATGAGATTACACTTGAATTACGCAAGAAGAGTAACTCTGGGGCAGATTAATAAGGACTGGCGCATCTCTGCAAATCAGCAGGGATGCGCCAGAATAGATGCGACACGCAATTCTCCCCTTGCGCCACCACGGATGCGTCGCATTTACAATGTGGTGCACGATGGCGCAAGGATAGGCAGATGCTTGTCGCATCTCGTGGCGTAAGGGCGGCGCATTGCTGGAGTCGTGTCCCAAGCGCGATGCAACTCCAGCAATGCTCAGGGGCCGCCCATACTTAACGTGGTGCGTCACTCCTTACGCCTGCTTCAAGCAGGCATAAGGGTTTGACACAGCGGCGTCGTAAAACTGACTCAGTGAAATCTTGTAGATTTCACTGCGTCACTTTTACGAGGCTTTCCTGCGACGGAACGCCCACCCTGCGACAGAACGCCCACATTAAACCTGACGCAGGTTTCATGTGGCGCAGGGCTTTACAACATGACGCATCTCCCTAGATGCATCACGTTATAAATACGTCGCAACGTGGCGCATGATTTACGCCGCCGCTGCATCACAGAAGTGACGCAACGGCGGCGCAAATGTGTCGCAAGGGGCTTGTAAATCTGCCCCTCTGTGTTTAGCACTGATTCTTAGAACAAAAATGCCCCCTCACATCCAAAATGGACATGAGGATTCCATTTGCATTTAAAAAACTGAGCGAAATGCAACAGAACATAAATAGCTTGTGTCAGCGTGCAATCGCGCTCACTAAATGTGCTCTTGCTAAGGGATTTTGTCCCCCTAAATTATTCTTAATTTCGCGAGCAGGTCTAACTGCAAAATTATTGGTAATTCTATGTCAAAGAGTAACGCAAAATTACTGAAATACTCCGATTATTGTGGCATAATGAGAATTCTCCCCAGGTTTACTAAAAATCCCTCTCTCTTAGTACCACTTAATGTGTTGAACACTTCAATAACCATGTCTTTGTGATGTACCTGTAGACATTAAATCCGAAATACCTTTCTTGAATCAGGGTTAGTCTTTGCAACTCCAGAATTTAAGATGAAGTAGGAGCAATATTGTAAGATTTTATTTAATATGTTCACAATTTCTTTCACTGCCTAATGTCGTTTAACTATTCAGCAAAGCAAGTACGATCCTGAGATCTAACTTTATTTAACCTTTTTAGCCTTGGGATGAAAAGTTCAAGAGGTGTAAAAATAAATTCTTAAATCTAATGGTGTGAACTTCTTATATACACTGTTGTGACATTTTTAGAGGTGTTGAGCAGGAGGTGTGAGCCATGCATCTCTCTATTCTTAGAATAACATTTGGAAGAAATTATTTATTACATGAGTTCTCTAATTGACTTCCTTTCAAGAGGGGACTTTTTCCAACATAGCCTCTTGCCAAGATTTCCAGACTATAGCTTCCTGAAGCAAAGTAAATGTAATTTTAAAGCACTTCGAGTTATCTTGATTGAGGTATTGTGTTAACAAGGCCCTGATGACAAGTGTTTAAATGGTCCCTTCCTGAATTTCAAGATAACAATGTTTCGTTCAAAGTGTTTTATATGATGTAACCTATTGTTCAACGTCCAAGCGAGCACTCACATTAGCTAACATTTTACTGCATTAGTTATTTCTCAATTAAAAACATTGCAGAACTGTTAATTACTTATATATGTGTTTTTGCTAACGTTGATGTAACATTTGCCTTTGTTATTCGCTTTTTACATGTTGACTTGGTGGAGAGTTTCACCAAAAGGGTAAATGCTTTGTAAGTTGTATGGAGTGAGGTCTCTTGTATTCAAATACGAGATGCATCACATAAGCATCTACATTCAAAGAGTGCATCAGGCTATTTTTCTTATGGATGCAAATAGAGCGCACTGATACTCTCATATGCAGATTGGTTGGTTTACTAGTGTGGTTTATTTATTGGAAAGAAATAGCCATCTTGAAATGGTACCTTTTGTTAAGCACTGCTTCAACAACCATCCGAGTGTAATGAAAGAGAAACATTTATGTAAGAAACGTCACATAGGCAGCCTGGGTCTTTTCCGACGGTATCAACAGCACTACTCGTTATAATGTTACTTTTAATGGTTTCTGTCTTGAACGTTTATTCATTTAACATTTCTTTAATAGAATTTACTTATTGCCAAGAAAATAAACTGTCGGAAGAGCTTATGATTTCATCAATTAAAATAACATATTTTATTACGCTATAATGATGATCAGAGGCTTACAATCAATCATGTTGCTTGAAAAATATTCAGTTGGTGGTTGGGGGGTGCAGTTACGTTCAATTGGTTAAAGGAATTTGTTGATTATTGGCTGTGGAAATGCTAGCCACTTGTTCAATGACTGCAGGGAAAAGATAAAGCTTCTGGCTCTCTGTCTGCCTGTTATCAGTGAACAGTTTTTAGGGCTGGCCTGAAGTCTGCATGATTTTGTTGCCAATACTTAAACATTTATGCCACTCAGATTAAAATGTCTGTGTCACTTCTTGCTATTGGCTGTTTGGTGTATCATTTTGCCTCTTATGGAGTGCTTACACTGCAATTTCAGGAGAGACTATTTTAGATGTAAAGCCTTCAATGAATCATCAAAAAATACATAATTTAAATAATGCACATATTGTATCTAAAGCAATCTATTTTGTTGTGATTTTTCACTGCAGCAGACAGTAAAAGTACAGCACGTACAGCAACAGTGCATGTTTCTGTCACATTCATTCATGCACATACACCCTGATCGCTGAAACAATTTTGAAACAAAAAATGGGCCCGACTAGGATGTCTTGCGGACCGCCATCAACAGGCCGTCCGACATCCAGAGTATTAAGGCTGGGGGAAAGTCCGCCGCCTCTGACAGGCTCAAGGAGCCCGTTGGAGCGACGGTCGGATCCTAATACTTACAATGGGAGGCACCACCATAGGGAGTAGGATGTCCCTTTCTCTCTGCCTTTACATGGCGGTCCGACTGCCGTGTAAAGGCAGATGGGAAGGGACTTTGGGGGCCACTAGCAGGGTCCCTGTACCTTGTGGGCCTCTGCTATGGGGCCAGAGGGACACATGTGGTGCTCCCCCAAACATCCATGCACCGTATGCCAGGCACCATATGGTGCCTGACACACTGTGCATGGATGTTTGAAAACATCCCTTTTTTTATTGCAGCTTGTGCTGCAGCCCTTTTCCGGGCGGCAGCACTAGCCGCAATAGAAAAAGGCATGTTTACGACCACCTGCACAGCGGTCGTATTGTAATTGGGCTGTCGGGACCACTGACTTCTTGTCGGACTGTCCCGTGCCCGAAACGATGGCCGTCGGGCGCTCGTCTGACTGCCATCGCAATGAGGCTCTATGTTGTGTAACACAAAGATTGTGCCAAAATATAATTTACAGAAATGTTATGTCCCTATCCTAACAATGGTACGAACAAAAATATCAATAAAAATATATTGTTTCACACTAATATTGTTAAAAAAAAATACATCAATATCATTTCTTAAAATATATACTATATATATATATATATATATATATATATATACACACGAAGAGCTCCTTCCGGACTGTCGGGGACCCAAGGAGAGTGGCGCACACGCCGGCGGAGCACACCGGTCATTAAATCACCTATTCAACTGCAACAGTTCAGCGCGCTCTCAGAAAAGTAAAACTCCGAATCGGTAAAGTTCCACTGTGTTTATTGGAAGCGAGAGCAGGAAACCTGCTCTCGCTTCCAAAATCCAAAGCAGTGTTTGCTATGGCAGGGCGGGAGCCGCACGGTTCCCGTCCTGCCATAGCAAACAGCAGTGTCCCGGGGGTGGGCACCCCAGGACACTGCAGGAGCCGGCCCTGGGGGGTGGCGGTCCCCAGGGCCATGAAGGGCTCCAGGAGGGGGCCGCGCAGCCCCCCTCCCTACCATTGCCAAGCACCGGGGAGGTGGCGGTCCCCCGGGGCATGTAGGGGGGCTCGAGCACCCCACACAGGTTTTATTTTTTTTAAAATAGAGCCCCGGGGAGGTGGCGGTCCCCCGGGTAGCGTGGGGGGGATTGGGACCCCCCCACGCATTTTTTTTTATCAGCCCTGGGGAGGTGATTTTTTTGGCCCTGAGCAGGCCTAGGGGGTCAGGGTGTTTCTACCCAGCCCCCTTTTCTTGTTTTTTAATGTTTTTTCGACTGTTTTCTTCTACCGAGTCACAAGATGGCTGCCAACAATTCCTGGTTTGGAGTGTTGGCAGCCAATTAGAATGAAGCTCGTGGTCGGGAAGGTTCGCGAATCCACCGCGGCCATAGATATCAAAACTTTTTCTTTTTTAAATTTCTCAGCAACTACTGATCGGATTTACACCATTTAACAAAAAGGGCTCTTTCTGAACCAAGGGCTACCTTTTTGCCAGATTTGGTGTAATTCCGTTCAGCAGTTCGGGCTGTAGCTTTGTCTAAAGTTTCCTATGGAAAATAACATGGGGAAAACGCGGTTTGGGACCCCCCTTATTTCTCGGCCCCCGCTTGGTGAATCACCCCGAAACTTTTAAGACAGGAGCTGACCGGCGCTGATCACTAGGTTTGAAAATTTCGCGAAGATTCGTCCACCGGCGCCAAAGTTATTGGGAAAACAAAAAACGCTTTTCCTATGGAAACTAGGTCCTAACTATAACTACCTACTGGCGACAACATGGTAGTTTTATGTGATGTGGCACATCATGGTGTTTAAATACAGGCTAAAAACGTTATTCAAATGTTGGTGAGCAAGCCTGCTGCGCAGGCGAAACGCGTCCGACAACAGCCGACAAATAAAAGTTTTGTGGCTTGAGACACGGCTTCGATACCTTTCTTGTTGTGAGGAAATATTTTGATGAAATTGGACCCGACCTGGGTGGTCCACATGAACGAAGCGCCCTCTGTTCAGACTGTGCGGCGGATTACCCGAGTGGCAAGCAGGGAGTGTTGAAACCGCCGCCCCCCCAACCGGATATCGAAGAATAGCGGGACCGCTTCTTGGTATTGCGATACGCTGATCCTGACGTGTGCGGTGGAGCCTGGAGAGTCGGAGGACCCACAGAAGACGCTGGAGCACGAAGGTGAGCGGAGCAGTTTACCGGTGCGAGAGACGAGGGAAAGTCAGCACGAAATAGAGTGTCGCAATTGAAACCAATTTGGGACGCTGACAGTTCTGAAGCCGTAGATTATATCTACGTGAATTATTTGTTAAAAATGTCGGCTGCTGAAATGAGAGAAAGGGAGGAATCAGCACTTTCGATTTTCAATGACAATGTACAATTAATAAAAAGACTGTTGGGGCACCAAGCAATACCAGAATTTCGTATGTTGCGACACGATTAAAAAGATTGGAAAAACTCAAACGTACAGAGTTATCAAAGTGGTGGGAGTCAAAGTCCCTGCAGCGATATCTTGAAGTGAAACGAATCCCTAGAGGTTTAAGAATCTTAGTAGCACCTACATATGAAGACCCTAATCCGAACATGCTCCGTGAGTGGGCTGACAACAATCAGGAATCTTCGCGAAAAATGCTCGCAATTTTGGTCAAATATGCGGACATTGACCGTCAAAAGATCTTAGAGGAAATTGACCAAATACAAATGATGTTGGATAAAGAGCAAAACCAAGATGAAATAATCAAGTTTAAAACAGATATGAATGAGAGATTGCGCAAGCTTGAAGAACCGATCAAGGAACGTAAAGCTCAAAAGTTCATAAGAGACAAAATAGATTATGACCGAGGTCAGATTTTTACTTTCGCGAAAAAGTTTGAAACTCTACGAAGACAGAAACTGAACGTATCGAGTAAGCCATCTGCAGAGCTTCAGTCAGAACAAAGCAGTATACAGAGTTCAGATGCTGGCACAGATGCAGATGAAGGGGCAAGTGGCCAGATAATAGGATATGTACCATCAGTAATAGAAGAGTTGGATTTTTTACAGGAGGAGAGAAGATTCAACCTGCGGCCCAGAATACAAGCAGCAACTGCAAAACCTCCAAGAGGAAGAGGCAGAGGAACCAGAGGCGGAAAGGGGCCAAGCAACGTAGGTACCGAAGAGAAAGCCAAGAGAGGGCGCAACAAGAAGTAGATCAGAGTAATGAAGCCTCCATTTTGAATTTGACCAGTGTCAGCTTATCTGAAAAAGAAAAGAATATACTCCAATTGGGCCTTTCATTTTGTCCGGAGGCTGATATGGACTATGTTACAACTAGGGTAGATATCTTCAAATTTGTTAGATCACTGAAATTGAAGAAACATTTTGCGATTAACCAGAAACAAGCAAGAGCACCTGTGGTAATCTCTAGGGAGAACGAATCAAGCAAACTGGTGGTTGGTGATATGAACTTCCTATTGAATTTAAGACAACTGGAAGGAGAAACAGAAACTGATGAGGTAAACTCATTATTGGATATAGCCAGTAATCATGAAAGAGTTTCTGAATTGGCGGAAGATGAACACTTAAATATATCCAGTGATGCACCAACGAACTTCAGGCCCACTTCCAAATTCACACCTCTAACCACAAGAGATTCGGTGGATATTTACAGTGAACTGGTAGTTCATGAAATGAAAAATCTGCACACAAAAAATTGAAGGAAAACAAAATAAAGTATCACAAAAGCAAAGAGATTATGCTGCCTTGACTAAAAAACTTGCAGAAAACGATGATTGTATTGTGAGAACTGCTGACAAGGGTGGCAATGTTGTATTGTGGGGTAAACAGCAATACTTACTTGAAGCATATAAGCAACTCAATAATCAATTTAATTACATGAGGGTTGCTGAAGAAGTAATGTTAAAAAGTCATTGTGCTTACAACCTCCAATTACAAGAGTGGTACAATCAATGTTTGATTAATCTTGATGAATTAATGTTCTTAAAAATCAGTAATCCAGTCACCCCGGTATTCTATATGATACCGAAGGTACATAAAGATCCTATTTGTCCCCCAGGGCGACCAATTATATCAGCTATAGGTAGCGCCCTAGAAAATACCTCGAAATATGTAGATTCATTTTTATGTCCCCTTGTGAGAACACTTTCGTCTTTCATACAAGACACAGGGGATTTTTTGAGAAGTATATATGATCTACCTTGGGAACATGATTATTTATTGATAACGATAGATGTGTCTACTTTGTACACAAGTATCAAACACAGTGACGGATTGAATGCGATCAAGTACTTTTTGGGAACTAGACCGATAAAGTTGTGGTCGCATACCCAGATGTTGTTGGCCATGGTGGCAGCATGTCTCAATAACAACTATTTTCTATTCAATGGGGAACTTTTTCATCAGACATGTGGAATGGCAATGGGCACCTGCTTCGCCCCCAGCTATGCGAATCTGCATATGGGCTGGTGGGAGGAGCAGGTGGTCCGGATGCTGTACACAGGGGAATGGCAGAAGCACATAATGCATTGGAGTCGTTTCATCGATGATTTATTCGTCGTGTGGAAAGGCTCAGAAAGAGAAGCAAAGGCCTTCATAAATAAATTGCAAGTGAACAATCTCAACTTGAAATTTACTATCACTATCAGTGAAACAAGTGTGAATTTTCTTGACTTAACAGTTTATATTAAGGATGGAAAACACGAAACAAAACTCTTTCGTAAGCCCACAGCGGGCAATACGTTGCTCCATGCAACAAGTTTCCATCCTGGTAATCTGGTAAGGAGTATCCCTTATGGGGAATGCTTGAGGACTATAAAAAATTGCAGTAACCAAGAGGAGCAAGGGAAGGAATTGGCCTGTCTGAAAAACCGCTTTAAAGCGAGGGGATACACAGATGAGTGCATAAAATCAACTATAACGAAGGCAAAGAAAAGAACAAGAGAATCCATTCTCTTTGAGAAAAGTAAAACTAAGGCTAGATCAGAGTTGGCGAATGTTAACCAGTTTAGAATGATCACTACATTTAATAACCAGGAAAAAAAACTGAGGCTAATTTTATGTAAGCACTGGCACATAATTCGAAACGATCCAGTATTGGGAAAACTTGTACAGCGCAAACCCCAAATTACTTTTAGGCGAGCTAAATCTTTTAAACAATCACTTGTTAAAAATATGCTGTCTACAGTCAAACCTGTGAAAACAACATGGCTCAGTAGAAGAGATGGTTTTATTAAATGTGCAAAATGCAAGGCCTGTGTTCAAGGGAAGAATACTAATGTATATAAAACAGGGTTCACGGAAAGAGAAGTGAAAATAAAGGGACAGTTTACATGTAAGACTGATTATGCTGTCTACGTGCTCCAGTGTCCGTGCGGCCTGAGGTACGTAGGCAGCACAATCCTGCCAGTTCATAAACGCGTGCTGCAACACCTTCGCGCCATTAAGAATGGTGATAAGACATACCCAGTGGCACGCCATTTTGATCAACATCATAACAAAAACATAGATGGTTTATCTTATTTTGTGATTGATGCAATCCCGCAAAGCATACGTGGAGGTAATCGTGAAAAGAAGTTAAGAAGGCTAGAGTCTAGCTATATAATAAAACTCGATACAAATACCCCTTCAGGACTTAATATGGAAGAAGATTTCCATACACATTTATGAATCTTAATGAATTAGTATTGGCTGCTTCAGAATTCTCTCTGTTTTTAACTGTTTTTAATGGTGAAGGTGATAATGGATAACAAAGTTTGATTGTAATATGTCCGGTGAGGGGTTTCGCTCACTTGAGCTGAATCGCAGTATGACATGCAATGAGTACGCTGTAAGTAATGCCCACTGGGGCTTGATGGTAGGAAGTTTGGCAAATATGACATGAAATTGCCTAAATGGAGGTTGTTTTGTGGGAGTACACAATGTATTCTTTTGTAATCGGAAATGAAATTCAATTCTATGATTTTAAAAGAACCGGCTTGCGATGCATATTGAAAATATTTAAAAGCAAGTATTAAAAAGATAAAAGAAATAAGACCCCCGTTTTTTACACTGGCCTTGAAAAAATTGAAAAACTACGAGTCTGTTTTCCATTGCACTAATGTTGTAGTTTTATGTGATGTGGCACGTCATGGTGTTTAAATACAGGCTAAAAACGTTATTCAAATGTTGGTGCGTCCGACAACAGCCGACAAATAAAAGTTTTGTGGCTTGAGACACGGCTTCGTTACCTTTCTTGTTGTGAGGAAATCTTTTGATGAAATTGGACCCGACCTGGGTGGTCCACATGAACGAAGCGCCCTCTGTTCAGGCTGTGTGGCGGACTACCCGAGTGGCAAGCAGGGAATATATATATATTCACTGAAAAAACCATAGGTTTTAGGGACAGTTATAGTTAGTTGGACATTGCACTCGTACAAAACCCGTGAAATTCCCCCGTTATAGTTAGTTCAGGTAACTATAACTCGCGCCCCGCAATGCACTGCTGATGACGTCACATATTACATCACTCATGACATGGTCAGTGACATCACTGATGACATCACTGATGACATCTCAAATGACATCATCCAATGACTGTGTGTTTCTGTAAAGTTTAAATATGTTTAATATATATAGGGAAAGGCGTATTGAAGAATGAGTGGGTGTATAAGTGTCTGAATGGATGATTTAGTAGGTGCGTGACTAACTCTATAAGTGAGTGATTAAACGTATCTTACTGAATGCATGGGTTAGTGACTAAACTGGGTGAATGTCTGTATCCGTCTGTCTGTTGCTGTGTAAGTGGCAGCATGGGTTTGTGAATAGCTACATGAGTGTCTATATGAGTTATTGATTGGTTGGCTGAGTATCTGTATGGGTGCCTGAGTGTTTGTGTGGGTGGGGTGTGTGCGACTCTGTGCATAGATGTGTGAGTGGGTGATTCACTGGGTGGATGGTTACAAGAGTGCATCTGTGATAGACTGTATGGGTGGGTAAGTGTGTGTAAGAGTGTGTTAGTGAGTGAATGTATGTCCCAGTGGTACATGTGTGAGTAACTACGTATGTGAAAGGCAGTATATATGTGTGTTGGAGTATATAAATAGCTATAAGCGAGAGTGTGTGATTGTGATAGTGACTGTATGGATGAGTGTGTGCTTGTATCAGAGATTGTATAAGAGCGTAAGAATGTGCTAGTATTTGTATGAGTAAGTGAGCTGGTGTGTGTATAACTGTATAGGTGAGTAAATGGGTGTGTGCTTAATTTTTGCATGACTGACTAGGTGTGTGAGTACCTCTATGGATGAGTGGCGGTGTGTGAGTGTTTATGTAGGTGTATGAGTGCATATAATAGTCCTGTACTGAGTGACTATAAGTATGAGTGACTGTACGGGTGAGTGAGTAGATGTGTGTGTGTGTGTGACCTAAGAATCAGTGAGTGTGTATATAGTAATTGGTGTCGGAGTGTCTATGGTTTTGACAATGGCAGTCTGTAATTTACAGTGGGTGTATCAAAAGTTATATTAGTGTGTGAGAAGATGCATCAAATTATCACATGGATGATGTCATCAGTGATGTCATCAGTGATGTCATTTGAGATGTCATCAGTGATGTCATCAGTGATGTCACTGACCATGTCATGAGTGATGTAATATGTGACGTCATCAGCAGTGCATTGCGGTGGCGCGAGTTATAGTTACCTGAACTAACTATAACGGGGGAATTTCACGGGTTTTGTACGAGTGCAATGTCCAACTAACTATAACTGTCCCTAAAACCTATGGTTTTTTCAGTGAATTTGTAAGGTTTTTTAAATGCTAATTTCTAACTATAACGTGCCTGAAACCTATGGTTTTTTCAGTGAATTTCAAAGGTTTTTTAAATGCTAATTCCTAACTATAACATGTCTGAAACCTATGGTTTTTTTCAGTGAATTTCAAAGGTTTTGTAAATGACAATTTTTAAATGTATTAATTGTTATATTTATTTTTTTGATACTGATTTACTACATTTTTTTAAACTATTTATTTTTAGATATTTTATTTTTTAAATACATTGTAATTACATTATACATTACATTACAAAATATACTTTCTCAGAATGAATTACTTTAGTTTAAATACTTTGCAAATAGGCAATAGACTTTTAAGTACAGTAGTTACAGTTGTTGCAATGGGCAACACAATTTCAAACACAATGCAACATTGAGCTCACTGTGAATTTCAAGTTAAATGCAATTAGTTACTTTATGGATTACTTTTCTAACCACAGGACTGGATACTAGATTCAGTCCTGGGACATCTCCTGTAAACAGTTGAGTAAAAGCGTTTTGGTTACAGTAGTGATTTTTAAGGAATATTATTGTATTTTAAAAGTTGACACTTAGAAACTTTTTCACATAGAATCACCAATGCTATCCTATGGGAGGAAATTCACTTAGCAGGTAAGTAGTGTTATCGTTACTTTTTCTTACTCAGTGGTGGATCTTGGATCCAGCACTGGTGCATCTCCTGTAAACAGTTGAAAGAATGCGTTTAAGTCATACAGGCGATTTTTAAGGAATATTTGTAGTTTGTGAAAATCGACACTTTGAAACTTTTCTGCTGAAAACCAGACAATGGATTCCTATGGAAGGAAATACAAGTTACTGGTAAATACGGTTAGAAATACTTTTCAGGGTCAGTGCTGGGCTAAAAGATGCAGCACCGGGTTCTCTCCTGATAACCGGTGAGTACATCGGAATTCGTAGTTCGGCTGATTTTAGAGGAATATTATAAAGTTCCAAACCTCCACACTTAGAAGAATTTCCAAGTGAAACCAGTCAATGTTAGCCTATGGAAGGAAATTCAAGTTACTGGTAAGTATGGATAAAATTACTTTTCAGGATCAGTACTGGGCTCAAAGATGCAGCACTGAGGTCTCTCCTGATAACAGGTGAGTAAATCGGAATTCGTAGTTCTGCTGATTTTAGAGGAATATTTGTATGTTTCAAAAATCGACACTTAGAAACTTTTTCAGCAAAAAGCAGGCAATGATATCCTATGGAAGGAAATTCAATTTACTGGTAAGTACGGTTAGAATTACTTTTCAAGGTCAGTGCTGGGCTAAAAGATGCAGCACTGGGTTCTCTCCTGATAACAGGTGAGTAAATCGGAATTCGTAGTTCTGCTGATTTTAGAGGAATATTTGTATGTTTCAAAAATCGACACTTAGAAACTTTTTCAGCAAAAAGCAGGCAATGATATCCTATGGAAGGAAATTCAATTTACTGGTAAGTACGGTTAGAATTACTTTTTCAAGGTCAGTGCTGGGCTAAAAGATGCAGCACTGGGTTCTCTCCTAATAACAGGTGAGTAAATCGGAATTCGTAGTTCGGCTGATTTTAGAGGAATATTATAAAGTTCCAAAACTCCACACTTAGAAGAATTTCCAAGTGAAACCAGTCAATGTTAGCCTATGGAAGAAAATTCAAGTTACTGGTAAGTACGGTTAAAATTACTTTTCAGGATCAGTATTGGGGTCAAAGATGCAGCACTGAGGTCTCTCCTGATAACAGGTGAGTAAATCGGAATTCGTAGTTCGGCTGATTTTAGAGGAATATTTGTATGTTACAAAAATCGACACTTAGAAACTTTTTCAGCAAAAAGCAGGCAATGATATCCTATGGAAGAAAATTCAAGTTACTGGTAAGTACAGTTAAAATTACTTTTCAGGATCAGTACTGGGCTGAAAGATGCAGCACTGAGGTCTCTCCTGATAACAGGTGAGTAAATCGGAATTCGTATTTCGGCTGATTTTAGAGGTCTGAGGTGACATCTGTGCCAACGCGCCCCGTGGCGCGTTTTAAGTTGGGGGATTAAGCCCCCTTGAATCATGAGGGTCCCTGGGGTCCAACTAGCCCACCCTGTACCTCCAGTATGCGCCAGGGAGCTGCGTTGCAGAGAGGTGTTCAGAGGCCACGCCCTTTTTGCACCTCTCTGCAACGCAGCTCTGTGGCACTTTCTGGACGTACCTGGTGGGCTAGTTGGCCCTCAGGGACCCTCAGGATTGAAGGGGATTTAATTCCCCATCTTAAAACGCGCCATGGGGCCTGTTTGCACACATGTCACCTGAAGCCCCGCCCCCTCCCTTCACCACTGTGCAAACGCGCCCCGTGGCGCGTTTTAAGTTGGGGGATTAAGTCCCCTTGAATCCTGAGGGTCCCTGGAGTCCAACTAGCCCACCATGTACCTCCAAAAGCGCCACAGAGCTGCGTTGCAGAGAGGTGTAAAAGGGGCGTGGCCTCTGTACACCTCTCTGCAACGCAGCCCCTGGCGCATACTGGAGGTTCCTGGTGGGCTAGTTGGCCCCCAGGGACCCCCAGTATTCAAGGGGAATTCGTTCCCCATCTGCAAACGCGGCAGGGGGCGCGTTTGCAGAGTGCTGCCAAGGAGGGGGCGTGGCCTCCGGCACAATGCCGGATTTTTTTTTTGTTGATTTTTTTTTAAAAAGGGGGCTGTGTGGCCCCCCTTTTTTGTAATTTTTTTGAGCCCTGGGGACCCCATCCCCCAGGGCCTGACCCCCTTTTATTTATTTTTTTAAAAAGGACCGGGAAGGGGACCGCGTGGGCCCCCCTCCCATGGCCAATTTCGACCCGGGGACCCCATCCCCCGGGCCATTGCCACCTTATTTTTTATTTATTTTTTTCATGGAGGGGGGCTGCGTGGCCCCCCTTCCTAAGGCCTCCTTAGGCCCCAGGGACCCCATCTCCCGGGGCCGGCCTTTATTTATTAATTTTTTTAATTATTTTTCGGGAGGGGGGCCGTGTGGCCCCCCTCCCGGGCCACTACTTGCCCCGGGTAACCCCATCCCCCGGGGCTGGCCCGTGGGGGGACCCCAACTCCCCCACGGACCATGCCGGCTCCCCGCGTCCTGCGGGAGCCGGCATTGCTTTTCCACATGGGGAGCTGCTAACATGCAGCTCCCCATGTGGAAAGCAATCTGCTTTGAATTTGGAAGCGAGAGCAGGCTTCCTGCTCTCGCTCCAAAATTCAAAGCAGTTTGCTATGAGCCGCGAGGCTCCCGTCCTGTCATAGCAAACTACAGTGTCCCGGGGGTAGGCACCCCGGGACACTGCAGGAGCCGGCCCTGGGGGGTGGCGGTCCCCAGGGCCATCACTGGCTCCAGGAGGGGGGCCGCGCGGCCCCCCTCCCCACTTCTGCAAAGCCCCGGGAAGGTGGTGGTCCCCGGGGCTTCGGGGGTCCGAAACGGACCTCCATTTAAAAAATGTTAGTGCCCCGGGGAGGTGGCAGTCCCCGGGGCGTGTGGGGGGGGCTGGAGCCCCCCCACACAGGTATTTTAAATTTAAAAAAAGAAGCCCCGGGGGGTGGCGGTCCCCGGGCTGCGGGAGGGCTCAGAGCCCTCCTGCACCATTTTTATTAGAAAGCCCCGGGGGTGGCGGTCCCCGGGCTTCGGGGTCCGAAACGGACCTCCATTTAAAAATGTTAGTGCCCCGGGAGGTGGCAGTCCCGGGCGTGTGGGGGCTGGAGCCCCCCACACAGGTATTTTAAATTTAAAAAGAAGCCCCGGGGGTGGCGGTCCTCGGGCTGCGGGAGGGCTCAGAGCCCTCCTGCACCATTTTTATTAGAAAGCCCCGGGGTGGCGGTCCCCGGGCTTGGGGCCTTAGAGGCCCCCCCATTAACTATAAACCCACCCCCCGAATGCCCCCGGGACTTGGCCCACCCGGGGGCAAATTAGCAACAAAGCGCGGAAGACCGCGCTTCGATTTTATTTTTTTACGGCGGGATCCGCGCACCCTAAACGCATCCCGCTGTTTTTTTTTTTTAAATGCTTTTTTCTGCCTAGGGGGTCCTTGTGGGACCCCCTGAGCAGACCTAGGGGGTCAGGGTGTTTCTACCCTGCCCCCTTTGTGCGTTTGCACACTTGCTATTTTTTTTTTTCTCTGCAAGATTCGCGCATCCCGCTGATTTTTTAAAAAATAAATGCTTTTTTCTGCCCAGGGGGTCCTTGTGGGACCCCCTGAGCAGACCTAGGGGTCAGGGTGTTTCTACCCTGCCCCCTTTTGCGCTTTGCGCACTTGTTTCTGTCCCTCGGTTCTACCGAGGATAAAATGGCTGCCAACACTTCCTGATTTGGAGTGTTGACAGCCAATTAGCATGCAGCTCGTGATCGGGAGGGTACGCGGACCCTACTCGGCCAAAGATATATATGTGACTTTACTTTTGATTTTCTCAGGAACTACTGAACGGATTTACACCATTTAAGCAAAAGGCACGACACTGAACCAAGGGCTACCTCTTTGCCAAATTTGCAGAGAGGTGTTCAGAGGCCACACCCCTTTTTACACCTCTCTGCAACGCAGCTCTGTAGCGCTTACTGGAGGTACCTGGTGGGCTAGTTTTCCCCCAGGGAACCTCAGGACTCAAGGGGAATTAATTCCCCAATTTACAACATGCCAGGGGGCGCGTTTGCACAGTGGTGCAGGGAGGGGTGGGGCCTGACACAGCAAGTGTGCAAATGTACCCCCTGGCACATTGTAAATTGGGGGATTAAGTCCCCTTCAATCCTGAGGGTCCCTGGGGGCCAACTAGTCCACCAGGTACCTCCAGTAAGCGCTACAGAGCTGCGTTGCAGAGAGGTGGTCTGAGGCCACGCCCCTTTTAACACCTCTCTGCAACGCAGCTCTGTGGCGCTTACTGGAAATACCTGGTGGGCTAGTTGGACCCCAGGGACCCTCAGGATTCAAGGGGACTTAATCCCCCAACTTAAAACGCGCCACGGGGCGCGTTTGCACACTTTTCACATCAGGTCCCGCCCCTCCCTTCACCACTGTGCAAACGGGCCCTCTGGCTCGTTGTAAGTTGGGGGATTAAGTCCCCTTGAATCCTGAGGGTCCCTTGGGTCCAACTAGCCCACCAGGTACCTCCAGTAAGCGCCACAGAGCTGTGTTGCAGAGAGGTGTAAAAAGGGGCATGGCCTTGGACCACCTCTCTGCAAAGCAGCTCTGTGCCGCTTACTGGAGGTACCTGGTGGGCTAGTTGGCCCACAGGGACCCTCGGGATTCAAGGGGACTTAATCTCCCAACTTACAACGTGCTAGGGGGCGCGTTTGCACAGTGGTGCAGGGAGAGGGCGGGGCCTGATATAAGAAGTTAGCAATCCTGCTGTGTGGGACTTACTGGTGGTAATAAAAGGGGTAGTTGGCCCCCAAGGTTGACGTTGGGGGCTAACTACTCCTCCTGTTACCTCCAGTAAATCGGGATTGCTAAGAGGTGTTTCAAGGCCACGCTCACCTTTCTCCACCACTCTGCAAACGCGACTGCTATGTTACAGTTAGAAATTAGCATTTAAAAAATCTTTGAAATTCACTGAAAAAAACATAGGTTTCAGGGACGTTATAGTTAGAAATTAGCATTTAAAAAACCATTGAAATTCACTGAAAAAACCATAGGTTTCAGGGACGTTATAGTTAGAAATTAGCATTTAAACAACCATTAAAATTCACTGAAAAAACCATAAGTTTCAGGGATGTTATAGTTAGTTGGACATTTCACTAGTACAAAACCAGAAAAATTCGGCCGTTATAGTTAGTTCAGCTAACTATAACTCGCACCCCCGCAATGCACTGCTGATGACGTCACATATTACATCATTCATGACATGGTCAGTGACATCACTGATGACATCTCAAATGACATCACTGATGACATCACTGATGACATCATCCACATGATAATCTGATGCACCTCCCTAATATAACCTTTGATACACCCACTCTAAAATACAGACTACCATTTTCGAAACCATAGACACATCAACACTAGTTACTACATACTCACTCACTGATTCCTAGGTCTATACACACATCCACTCATTCACCCGTACAGTCACTCATACATGCAGTCTCTCATCAATACAGCACTATCTATGCACTCATACACCTATACCGACACTCACACATTGCCACTCACCCATAGAGTTACTCACACACCTAGTCAGTCATGTAAAGAATCAATCACACTCCCATTCACTCACCTATACAGTTATACACATACCACCTCACCTATTCATACAGATACTAACACATACTTACTCTCTTATACAATCACTGACACAAGCACACACTCATTCATACAGCCACTCTCACAATCACTCACTCTCACATATAGTCATTTATATACTCCAACACTCAAATATATACTGCCTTTCACATATGTAGTTACTCACACATATACCACTGAGACATCCATTCATTCACCAACACAGCCATACGCACACTCACTCACCCATACAGCCCTTCACAGACACACTCTTGAACCCATACACCCAGTGAATCACCCACTCACACATCTATGCACAAAGTCACACACCCCCCACCCACCCACACCGACACTCAGGCACCGATACAAATACTCAGGCAACCAATCAATAACCCATATAGACACTCATGTAGCTACTCGCCAACCCTTGCAGCAGCTTACACAACAACAGACAGACTGATACAGACATTCACACAGTTTAGTCACTAACCCATGCGTTCAGTAAGACACATTTAATCACTCACTTATACAGTCAGTCACGCACCTACTAAATCCTCCATCCAGACACTTATACACCCACTCATTCTTCAATACACCTTGGCATATATATAAAACATATTTAAACTTTATAGAAACACACAGCCACTGGATGATGTCATCAGTGATGTCATCAGTGATGTCATTTGAGATGTCATCAGTGATGTCATCAGTGATGTCACTGACCATGTCATGAATGATGTAATATGTGAAGTCATCAGCAGTGCATTGCGGGGGCGCGAGTTATAGTTAGCTGAACTAACTATAACGGCCGAATTTCTCTGGTTTTGTACGAGTAAAATGTCCAACTAACTATAACGTCCCTGAAACTTATGGTTTTTTCAGTGAATTTCTAAGGTTTTTTAAATGCTAATTTCTAACTATAACGTCCCTGAAACCTATGGTTTTTTCAGTGAATATATATATATATATATATCAAACATAAGAGATATTAACAATTCAATTCCAAAACATTAAATTGCCAAACAAATAGAATATGAAACATTAAAAAACAACAAAATACATTACAAATAATTTTAGACAAAATTTAAAACAAATGAAAATATAAGCAAATAATATAAAATTTAAATTATAAACTAATATTAATAGTAAATATATTTAACTAATATTGGGGAAAGTATTGGAGTCTGGGAATAATACACATGCTATTCCCACTCTAGTTTAGGCAACAGTTCAGAAAGTGTAGTACTTTGGAGGCGTTTAATTTAATATTCCCACTCCAAACAGCACAACAGTAGGGAAAGTATTAGACTTCGGAGGGGTTCAATTTACTGTTGCCACTCCAAGCAGCACAACATCAGGGAAAGGGGTGAGCTTTGGAGGGATTAGATTTACTATTCCCACTCCAAACAACACAACAGTAGAGAAAGAGTTAAACTTCATAGGGGTAATGTTTACTATTCCCACTCCAGTCTGCTCAACAGTTGGGAAAGCATTGGACTTCGGAGGGGTAAGAATTACTATTCCCACTCCAGTCTATGCAACGGTAGGGAAAGGGTTGGACCTCAGAGGAATTTAAATTTACTATTTCCATTCCAGTCTTAGCAACAGTAGGAAAAGCATTAGGTTTTGGAGAGGTTACATTGGAAGGGTTATATTTACTATTCCCACTCCAAACAACACAACAGTAGGAAGAGTGTTAGACTTCGCACTGTTTAGATTTACTATTATCACTCCAAACAACACAATATTAGGAAAAGTGTTGGACTTTAGTGGGGTAGGATATACTATTCTCACTCCAGTCGGTACAACAGTAGAGAACATGTTGTACCGACTGGTGGGGGAGCCAGGTAGGTCGCTCCCCACCACACAGCTCCGCCTGTGTTGTCTGCCCGCTGCTTCTGCAGGTAAGATCGCCCTCCGCTTGTGGCCCCGGTGCCCGCTTTGTCTGCTTGTCTCCCCTTTTCCTTTCTGTGCCCCTCGCCGCCCCATTGTCGTTGTGCCCGTGATTTTGTCTGCTCTCCCCTTGTTTTCCTTTCTGTGCCCCTCGCTGCTCCATTGACGCTGTGCCCGTGATTTTGTCTGCTCTCCCCTTGTTTTCCTTTCTGTGCCCCTCGCTGCCCCACTGTCGTTGTGCCCGTGATTTTGTCTGCTCTCCCCTTGTTTTCCTTTCTGTGCCCCTCGCTGCCCCATTGACGCTGTGCCCGTGATTTTGTCTGCTCTCCCCTTGTTTTCCTTTCTGTGCCCCTCGCCGCCCCATTGTCGTTGTGCCCGTGATTTTGTCTGCTCTCCCCTTGTTTTCCTTTCTGTGCCCCTCGCCGCCCCATTGTCGTTGTGCCCGTGATTTTGTCTGCTCTCCCCTTGTTTTCCTTTCCGTGCCCCTCGCTGCCCCACTGTCGTTGTGCCCGTGATTTTGTCTGCTCTCCCCTTGTTTTCCTTTCTGTGCCCCTCGCCGCCCCATTGTCGTTGTGCCCGTGATTTTGTCTGCTCTCCCCTTGTTTTCCTTTCTGTGCCCCTCGCTGCCCCACTGTCGTTGTGCCCGTGATTTTGTCTGCTCTCCCCTTGTTTTCCTTTCTGTGCCCCTCGCTGCTCCATTGACGCTGTGCCCGTGATTTTGTCTGCTCTCCCCTTGTTTTCCTTTCTGTGCCCCTCGCTGCCCCATTGACGCTGTGCCCGTGATTTTGTCTGCTCTCCCCTTGTTTTCCTTTCTGTGCCCCTCGCTGCCCCACTGTCGTTGTGCCCGTGATTTTGTCTGCTCTCCCCTTGTTTTCCTTTCTGTGCCCCTCGCTGCCCCACTGTCGTTGTGCCCGTGATTTTGTCTGCTCTCCCCTTGTTTTCCTTTCTGTGCCCCTCGCTGCCCCACTGTCGTTGTGCCCGTGATTTTGTCTGCTCTCCCCTTGTTTTCCTTTCTGTGCCCCTCGCTGCCCCACTGTCGTTGTGCCCGTGATTTTGTCTGCTCTCCCCTTGTTTTCCTTTCTGTGCCCCCGCTGCCTCTCGCCATTCCCGCCGCTGCGCCCCCTGCGGCCCCGCCCCCTGACTGCCCATTCGCTGCTCCTCCCTCCCACCTCCCCATAAATGGCGGCCGCTGCGCGGTGAGGAGAGCGACCCTTGACCTTGCCAGGTAGGTCGCTCCCCACCACACAGCTCCGCCTGTGTTGTCTGCCCGCTGCTTCTGCAGGTAAGATCGCCCTCCGCTTGTGGCCCCGGTGCCCGCTTTGTCTGCTTGTCTCCCTTTTCCTTTCTGTGCCCCTCGCCGCCCCATTGTCGTTGTGCCCGTGATTTTGTCTGCTCTCCCCTTGTTTTCCTTTCTGTGCCCCTCGCTGCTCCATTGACGCTGTGCCCGTGATTTTGTCTGCTCTCCCCTTGTTTTCCTTTCTGTGCCCCTCGCTGCCCCACTGTCGTTGTGCCCGTGATTTTGTCTGCTCTCCCCTTGTTTTCCTTTCTGTGCCCCTCGCTGCCCCATTGACGCTGTGCCCGTGATTTTGTCTGCTCTCCCCTTGTTTTCCTTTCTGTGCCCCTCGCCGCCCCATTGTCGTTGTGCCCGTGATTTTGTCTGCTCTCCCTTGTTTTCCTTTCTGTGCCCCTCGCCGCCCCATTGTCGTTGTGCCCGTGATTTTGTCTGCTCTCCCCTTGTTTTCCTTTCTGTGCCCCTCGCTGCCCCACTGTCGTTGTGCCCGTGATTTTGTCTGCTCTCCCCTTGTTTTCCTTTCTGTGCCCCTCGCCGCCCCATTGTCGTTGTGCCCGTGATTTTGTCTGCTCTCCCCTTGTTTTCCTTTCTGTGCCCCTCGCTGCCCCACTGTCGTTGTGCCCGTGATTTTGTCTGCTCTCCCCTTGTTTTCCTTTCTGTGCCCCTCGCTGCTCCATTGACGCTGTGCCCGTGATTTTGTCTGCTCTCCCCTTGTTTTCCTTTCTGTGCCCCTCGCTGCCCCATTGACGCTGTGCCCGTGATTTTGTCTGCTCTCCCCTTGTTTTCCTTTCTGTGCCCCTCGCTGCCCCACTGTCGTTGTGCCCGTGATTTTGTCTGCTCTCCCCTTGTTTTCCTTTCTGTGCCCCTCGCTGCCCCACTGTCGTTGTGCCCGTGATTTTGTCTGCTCTCCCCTTGTTTTCCTTTCTGTGCCCCTCGCTGCCCCACTGTCGTTGTGCCCATGATTTTGTCTGCTCTCCCCTTGTTTTCCTTTCTGTGCCCCTCGCTGCTCCATTGACGCTGTGCCCGTGATTTTGTCTGCTCTCCCCTTGTTTTCCTTTCTGTGCCCCTCGCTGCCCCACTGTCGTTGTGCCCGTGATTTTGTCTGCTCTCCCCTTGTTTTCCTTTCTGTGCCCCTCGCTGCCCCATTGACGCTGTGCCCGTGATTTTGTCTGCTCTCCCCTTGTTTTCCTTTCTGTGCCCCTCGCTGCCCCACTGTCGTTGTGCCCGTGATTTTGTCTGCTCTCCCCTTGTTTTCCTTTCTGTGCCCCTCGCTGCCCCACTGTCGTTGTGCCCGTGATTTTGTCTGCTCTCCCTTGTTTTCCTTTCTGTGCCTCTCGCTGCCCCACTGTCGTTGTGCCCGTGATTTTGTCTGCTCTCCCCTTGTTTTCCTTTCTGTGCCCCTCGCTGCCCCACTGTCGTTGTGCCCGTGATTTTGTCTGCTCTCCCCTTGTTTTCCTTTCTGTGCCCCTCGCTGCCCCACTGTCGTTGTGCCCGTGATTTTGTCTGCTCTCCCCTTGTTTTCCTTTCTGTGCCCCCGCTGCCTCTCGCCATTCCCGCCGCTGCGTCCCCTGCGGCCCCGCCCCCCTGACTGCCCATTCGCTGCTCCTCCCTCCCACCTCCCCATAAATGGCGGCCGCTGCGCGGCCGCGCAGCGGACGTGCGCAGCGGGCGCGCCTAAGGCAAGCCCGTCTGCGCCCGTCCGCGACTGGACCGCGCCCAGCGCCAGAACCCCTGGATCCCACCAACGCGACACTACTCGACGGACCTACGACGCCGCCACACTCACCGCACTCAATGCCGGCCGGAACCCTGCCTGCTACCGAGCCTCACCGAGACGCACCCACGGACCCTTCACCTGCCAAACCTGCCGATTCACCTGCCCCCGGACGTGCACCACCTCCGCCAAGTCGAGCAAAAGCAGCAACCACCTGAAATGCATCCTGCTGAACACCCGCTCCGTCCACAGGCACGCCGTGGAACTCTGGGACCTGCTCGACGCAACAGCACCGGACATCGCCTTCCTCACCGAAACCTGGATGAACGCCTCCTCAGCGCCCGACATCGCCATAGCCATCCCGGACGGATACAAGATCACCCGGAGGGACCGCGTCAACCAGACGGGAGGAGGCATCGCCATCGTACACAAGAACACCATCCACATCTCGACTAACTCCGACGAGACCTTCTCCGCCGCCGAACACCTACACTTCCAGATACACACTGACCCCAAGACCACCCTCCGAGGCACCCTCATCTACAGACCCCCGGGACCACGCACACTATTCAGCGAAGACATCGCAGACTTCATCTGCCCGCACGCCATGCCCTCCGCCGACTACATCCTCCTAGGGGACCTCAACTTCCACCTGGAGAACAGCAACGACAGAAACACCACCGCCCTGCTGGACAACCTCGCCAACCTCGGACTCAAGCAACTGGTGAACACGCCCACCCACTACGCCGGCCACACGCTTGACCCCGTCTTCTCGTCCAGCAAGCACATCTCCTTCAGCCACGCCACCGGACTCCACTGGACCGACCACAGCTGCGTCCACTTCAGCTTCAGAAAGACTGCGACCCACCACCACCCGCAACAGGCTCCCCGCCGGAGCTGGAGCAAGATCACCGCCGAGCAGCTCACCGCCTCCTCAGCCAGAACACACCCACCAACACAACGGACCCAAACGAAGCAGCCAGCAACCTCGCCAAGTGGCTGACCGCCTGCGCCGACGACCTCGCACCTCAAAAACCCTCCCAGCAGACCCGGAAGCAAGAAAACCCCTTGGTTCACCAACGAACTCAAGGAATCCAAGAAGAACTGCCGCACTCTCGAGAAAACCTGGCGACTCGACCAGACCACAGACAACAGGACCGCCCTCAAGCACGCCACCCGCAAACACCACCAGCTGATCCGTGCCACCAAGAAGTCGGCACTCAAAGAACGACTGGACAACAACGCCCATGACAGCAAGGAACTTTTCAGCATCGTCAAAGAGTTCTCCAACCCCAGCGCCGGAAACAACGACATCACCCCCTCGCAAGACCTCTGCAACTCACTCTCCGCGTTCTTCCACCGCAAGATCACCGACATACACAACAGCTTCGACGCACAAACAACGCACCCTACCGCCGAACCAACGCCCGCCACCACCACCCTCTGCAACTGGACCCCGATCAGCACCGAAGACACCACCCGCACGATGAACTCCATCCACTCCGGATCACCAACCGACCCCTGCCCACACCACGTCTTCAACAAAGCCGACGCCACCATCGCACCCCATCTCCGGGACATCATCAACTCCTCCTTCCACACCGCCACCTTCCCGGAGAGCTGGAAGCACGCCGAGCTTACCGCCCTCCTGAAGAAACCAACGGCGGACCCCACCGACCTCAAGAACTACCGTCCCATCTCGCTCCTTCCGTTTCCGGCCAAAGTCATCGAGAAGACCGTCAACAGACAGCTTGCCGCCTTCCTCGAGACGAATGGATCCCTCGACCCCTCGCAGTCCGGGTTTCGGGCCAACCACAGCACCGAGACTGCCCTTATCGCAGCCACCGACGACATCAGAACCCTAACCGACAACGGGGAAACAGCTGCCCTCATCCTCTTGGACCTCTCCGCGGCGTTCGACACCGTCTGCCACCGCACCCTAGTGAAGCGCCTCAGCAACATCGGAATCCGAGAGAAAGCACTGGAATGGATCATCTCGTTCCTCGCCGGAAGAACCCAGAGAGTCCGCCTCCCCCGTTCAGATCCGAAGCCACCGAAGTCATCTGCGGCGTTCCACAAGGATCCTCACTCAGCCCAACCCTCTTCAACGTCTACATGAGCCCCCTCGCAGCCATCGCACGCCGACACAACCTCAACATCATCTCCCACGCCGACGACACCCAGCTGATCCTCTCCCTCACCAACGACCCCACCACCGCCAGAGCCAACCTACACGACGGGATGAGAGACGTCGCCGACTGGATGAGGAACAGCCGCCTTAAACTGAACTCAGACAAGACGGAAGTCCTCATCCTGGGCTCATCACCCTCCGCCTGGGACGACTCCTGGTGGCCCCCGGCCCTGGGCACCGCGCCCAAGCCAACGGACCACGCACACAACCTGGGCTTCATCCTGTACTCCTCCCTGTCGATGACCAGACAAGTCAACGCCGTCTCATCTTCATGCTTCAACACCCTGCGCATGCTCCGCAAGATCTTCAGATGGATCCCCACTGAAACCAGGAAGACCGTCACCCAGGCACTCGTCACCAGCCGACTGGACTATGGGAACACCCTCTACGCCGGAACCACAGCCAAACTTCAAAAGAGACTCCAGCGCATCCAGAACGCCTCCGCATGACTCATCCTGGACATCCCCCGACACAGCCACATCACCGGACACCTGAAAGACCTGCACTGGCTCCCCGTCAGCAAGAGAATCACGTTCAGACTCCTCACCCACGCACACAAGGCCCTCCACGACCTGGGCCCAAAGTACCTCAACGACCGCATGACCTTCTACACGCCCACACGCCAGCTACGATCAACCAGCCACTCCCTCGCCACCGTACCACGCATCCGCAGAACCACCGCCGGAGGAAGATCCTTCTCCTACCTGGCAGCCAAGACCTGGAACTCCCTCCCCACTCACCTTCGGCGAACCCAGGACCATCTCTCCTTCAGGAAGCAGCTCAAGACGTGGCTGTTCGAGCAGTAACTTACCCCCTCCCCCAGCGCCTTGAGACCCTCCCGGGTGAGTAGCGTGCTCTATAAATGCCGTGATTGATTGATTGATTGAACATGCTGTACTTCGGAGGGGTAAGATTTGCTATTCCCACTCCAGTCTGTGCAACAATAGGTAAAGCACTGGATTTCGGAGTGGTTACATTTTCTATTTCCACTTTGGTCTGTGAAACAGGAGGGAAAGTGTTGTGCTTCGGAGGGGTAAGATTTACTTTTCCCACTCCAGTTTGTGTAACAGTAGGGAATACGCTGGACTTTGGGGGAGTTTAATTTACTATTCCCACTCCAGTCTAAGCAACAGTAGGTAAACAACTTCACTTCAAACACATTAGATATGTGAATAACCCTACTGATTTAGAAAAAATATAAAACTGTTATTATAAAATGTATTACTTAAGATAATATATATTTTTATATATATTAAAAAACGAAAAACAATTAAACAATTTACAAAATTCATAATTAATGTAATCATTAATTTTCAATTAAAGAATATTTGTTTTTTAGTTATTACTTAATTAACTTGCCACTATATACCCTACAAACCTAGCAACCCACATCTTATATATAGCTAAAATAAATAGGTATAACACAATTGGCATAATTGATAATCAATTACATAATTAATTAATAATTAATTGTTAAATAATTATTGCTTAACTTCTCACCCTATGATCCTACAAACCCAGCTGCCCACACCTAAAACATAACTAAAATATATAATTATTACACAATTTACAATATTATTCATCAATGAAATATTTCTTTATACATTCATAATAATTATTATTTATTATTTAACTTTCCACCCAATAACCCAACAAACCTAGCAACCCGCAACTAAAATATAACTAAAATAAATCAGTATTACATAAGTACATAATTAATTATCAATTCAATTATGAAAAATAAATTAATAATTAATTGTTAATTAATTATTACTTAATTAACTTCCCAACAAATACCCCTACAAATCCAGGAGCCTGCACCTATATATAATTAATATATATGATGATTTCACAATTCACATAATTAATAATAAAATAAATAATTAATAATAAATAAATAAATCATTGTCAATGAACTATTACTTAATGAACTTCTCACCCTATACCCCTACAAATGTAGCAAGCCACACCTAAAATATAAGTAAAATAAATCAGTATTCCATAATGTACATAATTAATATCAATCACATACTTATTTAAAAATGATTAGTTAATTAAATATTAATTATTACCTAATTAACTTTTCACCCTATCCCGCTACAAACTCAACAACTCAGTACAACACTATAAATTACTATTAGCAATGAAATTAGAAATTTTAAATCACCTAAAATTACAATCTATATTTAAAAACATTAATACCAATTATACAAACAATAATATCACATAAAATAACATATGAACTAAATCACACCAAATTAATTAAAGATTATATTTTTTACAACTATGAGACTGATTACGATGCTGGTCGGAAAGTCTCCGAACGGCAGTCGGATTCCTCTAAACCATGTCGGAGCCTATGTTTCTGACTCAGGCCCGATTATGATGTCGGACGGACCTCTGTCCGTCCGACATCGTTTGGGAACTGGGAACGAACAACCTCCTGTCGTTGGTCCCAACCCAGCATTACTATTCTTTACAATGGGAGCATGCATTCTGACCAGAATGCATGCTCTCATTGCAAAGAGCTGAGGTGCAGTTCATCCCTGCACCCGGTGGCAGCCACCTCAAGGTGCCTGCCACCGGGTGCAGGGATCAACAGGGGGGCACGGCAGCCATCCAGAGGCCTTGCACCCAAAGGGCCCTTTTGGGGGCCCCCAAAGTCAGATTCCCACAGCCTTTCTGTGTCAGAAAGGCCAGCACAGAAAGGCTGTTGGAATCTGCCATCGTAATCCCTCAGGCGGAAAGAGCCACCCGAGGGATTACTGGAGGCTTTCCAAATGGCAGACGGGCTCTCCAAGCCTGTTGGAAGACATTCGGAAAGCCCGTCTGGATTCCTTTCTGACCGACCACATCATAATTGGTCGGTCAGAAAGGAATCCAAATAGGACATTTCAATGCGGCCGGAACGGCTCCAACAGACGGTCAGAGCCGTTTCCGACTGCATCGTAATCGGCCCCTCGGTCGGAAAACCGATTACAATGTTCTCGGTCTGAAAGCAGACCGGACGGGGTGTCGGAATCGGTTCTGACTGGCATTTGGAAACTCCAAGTTGGTCGAAGCCGAATCGTACAGCTCTACGGACCGCCTTTCTGAACGACATATTACAATGACGGATTCGGACAGCCTTTCCGACTCGGTCAGTCCGACACGAAAAGGCTGTCGGAAACTGACTTTGGGGGCCCCTAGCAGGCCCCCTTCATTCTGAGGCCTCCAGTTGGGGGCTGTGGGGGTACCCAAGGGACCCCCTCCTGTAGAACCATGCACAGTGTGGCAGGCACCATGAGGTACCCGCCACAGGGTGCAAGGTTTTCCACAACCAACCCTATTTTCAATGGGAGTTTGTGTTGTCGGTCGGAACACAGGCTCCATTGAAGTCAATGGGAGACTTTCCGAACGGTGTTCGGAAGCACCGTAATCGGTAGTGCGGACTAGCAGAATGCGAATCGGTTGGAACCGAATCCAATAACATCGTAATGAGTCCCTATATGTTTGAACACTATATTAACAATGATATTCTTAACAACAATATTACTTACCTGAAAAAAACAAAAAAAATTTGAGGCCATTTCTGTATCACAATATTTTTGTATCAGAATTTCTTTTTCTGATATTTCTGTCCTTCAATATTTACAACTTGATATTTTGTCTAGACACGCACAGCCCAAGTACACTACAGGCAATAGTAGCCAAAGCTTACATGTACATGCATTAAAAAACATTTAACAACAGTGGAAGCATCCATCATACTAGAACAGTATTCTAAAGATAAATGGAAACAAATCAGCAAACAACCAGGCATGTGTCACTGTCTGTTCAGTCAGCTCTGGATCTCTGGAGGGCAAAGTGTGTGTGTTTCTGTGGGACCCCAGAGTATGTGAGCCCGTGCAAAGGTTGCGATTCACACACTTACCAGCTTTGCATGTATGTGGAGTATTCAGGGAGGACTGGACATGCACTGCATGGCATCTACAGAGTTATCTAGAGCTGGTGATATATCCTGGCCATTTTAAGCAGGTGCATGCAGGTGCAATAGCAAACAGCCCCAACATGACGGGAAATTGCAATAATTGTCTCAGAAATGGCTTGAAACTAGTAGAAAAGGTGTTACCAAATGGCAAAGTTTCTTTTAGCTTGGGGCACTAACAATCTTTGTCACTCATGGGACAACTAGCCATGGCATAGCTAACAGTTCTAGCACTAATATGCTAATTCTCGAAATTAGCATTTATGCATCCCTGTGTTTATGTGTGTTAGCACATCAAAGCCAGACCCGCTGGCCCTGCCAATGCTTGTTTTAAATTGGGTTTTATAAACAGAAACAGCGGTTCCTGTGGGACAGTGACAAGGAATGTGATACTAATATGCGCTATCGCAATGCAGATAAGGGTTACGTCGATATCAGAAGGAGAAAAACCATTTACAACTCAATGTTAAGTAATAGTTATTTATGTAAATGTAAATACAATTTTTCAAAACAACAGTGAAAGAGTGTCCCCAGTGAACATGGAACCTAAAAAAATAATGGTGACATATTAGTGACATGTACAATTGGTTTCCAACATTTGAAAAAGTCGACCAATAGAGGAAATGAATAATCACAGCAGCATCCTTATATAATAATAGGAGCTGGGAAAATGGTTCGCTTTGCTTTTGTCGACGGCGTTTCGACCCCTAGTGCAATGAGAGGTCTCTTCAGGACCTATTGATATAGGGACATCTATGGAAAAAGAGAAGGATACTATCAGTGTGAGGCCTGTATAAACCAGCATGGCTGTATTGGAGGCAAAGGATCGGCCTGTACCTGAGAGTAAGGATATTATGTCAGCATGAAGAACGTACACCTCAGGGAAGTGATAGTGTGACAGAGGGAGGGTATTTTACTCACATGGGACCCAGCCAGGCACTGCACATGTGTAGGGAGGAATAAAAAGATGAAACAGCACTTGTTAGCACATAAACAAAATGGAAGGATACACGTATTAGTGTGAAACCAAAAAAGTATACACTCACCCCACGGAGGGGAAGGGCAGCTGACAATGACAGCTGCACAGGTGGCAGGATAAGGTGATGAAAAAATGGTGGCACAACAACAATCCGTGTGGTGCAATCTGGCCTCTGTGAAAGGTAGGGAAATGCAATTAAGTATACAAGGTGCCAAAAAGTAGCACACATAATGTGCCAAGCAAGGAAGAGGCCCTTACCAGGAGCAGGAAGTCAATTGTTCCGCCCTCTGTTCATGGATCTGTAAATTAATGGCACTTGTGAATACGTCGATACGTGTATCTACAGAAAAAAATGAAATTATACGTAAGGGTAAATAAGTCGAGGGAGAAGGGCTTGATGGCTGTTGCAGCTTGCTGTCTAGTAATCGTCTAAGGGCTCTTACCTGCCTGGTGAGACCTGAGAACGGGACCGCGTGCGGCCGCTACGCGTTTGTACAGAACTGCTTGAGTCCATCTGCAGGCGTACAATGACAGCGTGCCGGGACTCAAGCAGTGGTTAAATGCAGGTGCAGAGCCACGTCAGGACCGGACTTCACGGCAGGCATCGCTGTAGATAGCCGCCTGACGGTTGGATCAGGTTCTCTGAGCTCCAATAAAGAGAGAGGACAGACCAAATGGTGCCTGACTCTGGTCCAAAAAATTAAAATTAAATGTAACGCTCAGTGTGTGTCTGGTATCGCAGCAGACACTGGAGATAATTATAATAAGGCCTGGTTGCAGCAATGTAATAGAAACCAAACTGGGCCTAATGGTGAATGAACGGTAGGGTTAACGCTAATATTGTCACACACAGTCAATCCAAGGTGTTTAAAACTTGGGTGCTCATAGTGATTATGTGTAAACAAGGACATTGTTACACCCGTTGTGCAATAGTTATGCATGAGCCGAACGGCAACATTACCACATGAATGACAGCATATTTGTAGACATGATGAGTCAAGTAGTTACACAATAACAATACGGGCTTGTGTCAAGTAATTTGAGCAGTGGCAAACATTCTTACAAAATTATTGCACCAGTATTACATTACCACATGAATGACAGCGCATTTGTAGACACGATGAGTCAAGTATCTAAATCCTCACAATGCGGGCTTGTGCCAAGTACCAGTAATATTATTTTGAGCAAGTGGCGAACATTCCATCATGAATAATGCATCAGTACAATTGTGGGCACAATAAATAAAGTGTGCAGAAACTTAGCCAATCCCTTTAGGGCTATTGCCATCAGCCATTAATACTGGTTTTAGTCTGATGTCTGGCAGGTTGATCGTGAGAGGGAAGTGGATTTCTCCTATGACATTGAATCATACCATAATGTTCAGACCTTGATGTTCTAAGGATACCCGTATAAAATGAAATGAGAATTGTTGAACAGTTAACTGAACAGAAGGGTGCAACAGTAGAGTCATTATTAAAGGGTTTGTGCATGCTATGTCTGTTTTAAATACATGTGTTGGCCCCTTATACGATTTGTAACATATTTCAAAAATTGCAGCACATAATTTCGACGCAGAATATATACATAAGAGTTGGTCAGCTCATTAGGAAGGCCACAAACCCACGCCATTCTTCAACTGAGTTCAGACCTTCGGTTATAGAGTTAGTTCTTTCTATCCGACGGCACTCTAATCTTTGTAAGATTTGTGTCAGATCCCCACCTCTTTCTGGGACCTTGGCTTTATCAATTATTTGCCACTTTATGTCATCTGCTGTGTGGTTTTCTTCGGAAAAATGTGTCACTAGAGGGGCATTGGGTACAGAACATCTAATGCGGCTGCAATGCTGTCCGATGCGTGCTTTAATGGGTTGTTGTGTCTGCCCAATGTACAGTAAATTGCATGGACACCATATGCAGTACACCACATTACGTGTGTTGCAGTTCGATAAAAATTCAAGTGTCTGTTTTACATTCGCATGCTCAAATGTGTTGGTGTCAAATGTGTAGGCACACGCGAAACAGTTGCCACATTTAAAATGTCCTTTTAGTTCAGGTAAACCCCATGCTGACTCTATGGTTCCCGTCTTTCTTACAGTACTACTCTCAGTTGAGGAACGTATTAAATGATCTTTTACATTTTTACCCCTTTTGAAGGCAAACATGGGTGATTCTATAGTAGAATCAATATTCTTTATCAGATTCCAATTCTTTGTGATCAAATTCCGGATCTTATTTGTGTGCATGCCAAAGGTAGTGACACAGATCAGTCTATCCATTGGGGTATTTTCTTTGGTAACTAGAAGCTCCTCTCTGGGACAGAACCACACTTGTTTGAGTGACTTTCTTACTAGTCTGTTAGGGTAACCTCTGGCCAGGAGTTTAGATGTCAAAATCTGAGCCTCATGCATATAATCCTCCTTATGTGAGCAATTCCTGCGTAGCCTCAGAAATTGGCCAAAGGGTAGGCCATCTCGTAATGCTCGGGGGTGGTGACTTTTGTATGCTAAATGTGTGTTCCTTTCTGTAGGTTTCCTATGGAGACTGGTGTAGAGGGTACCTTTTTCATTTTGATGCTTAAATCTAGGAAAGCTATAACTGACTTGTTTATGGTGGACGTGAAAGTGAGGTGTTTCTGGACATTGTTAAGGTATTCCACGAACTCGTGGAATTCAGTCTCACTGCCGGACCAGATTAGAAAAATATCGTCAATATACAGCTTCCAACATTTAATGTTGGAGCGGTACCTGTTTGTAGTGTCTAAAGCATAAGTCTGTTCAATGCAATCCATATAGATGTTCGCTAGATTAGGTGCGAAAACAGCCCCCATGCTAGTCCTAGAGCATTGTTGATAGTACGTGCCCTCAGAAACAAAATAGTTAAATTGGAGGGCAATTTTGAGTAGAGAAATGATGAAGTTTGTGGGGACTTGTGTGGGCTTTGTTCTCGTTTCTAGTAGTTTCTCTATTATCAAAATGCTATCTTCTTGGGGAATGTTGGTGTACAATGATGAGATGTCTAAAGTAGCCAACCAGTCTGTTTTGATATTGTAGGGCATGCCATCTATCAAGTAAATCATGTACATGGTATCTCTCACGTATGTTTCTTGTACTAGAACGAAATCTTATATGAAAAAATCAATATACCTCCCAATGGGTTCCAGAGCTGAGCCACATCCAGATAGAATGGGACGCCCTGGAGGATTGGTAGTACTCTTATGAATCTTTGGAAGAGTATATAGGACAGGGGTTCTTGGATTTTCTGCATTTAAAAACTCAAATTCTTTTTTACTGATAAAGCCCTGATCTTTACCTTCTGTAGTAACCATCAAAATTTCTTTTTTATTGTCTGCCAGTGGGTTTTTGCTGAGTTTTTTGTAGTGTTTCTCCTCGTTAATCTGTTTGCGGATTTCCACATCATAATCTTTTCTGTCCTGAATCACAATGCCACCTCCTTTGTTGGCAGGTTTTAAGATTATGGCATTGTCACATTTTAATGCTAAAAGAGCCTCTCGTTCTTCTCGGGTAATGTTATAAGGAATGAAACATTTCTCAGTTTTAAGATTATCCAGACCCCCAAATACTATTTTCACAAATGTTATTAACTCAGGTGGCATCATTGAGTTTGGAGGATAAAAGGTAGAGGGAGGTTTTAAACCTGTGACTGAATCCTGCTGCATAGGTTCTCTGTCTTTAAAAAACAGTCGTAGCTTTATCTTTCTAAAAAATTGAATGAGCTCAGTTTTGAGATTGAAAAAATTGGTACGTTCAGTAATCACATACGACAGCCCCTTGCTTAATAGGGACACTTCCGCTGATGATAATATGTGTTGAGACAGATTGAAGATTGGTATAACATCAATTCGTTGTGCTCCCTCGTCTAGTAAGGTTGGGGACCCCATTGATAATGCTTCCTCCTCCTCTGCCGTTCTCCCGGGTACTGACACCGCGTCTTGGCTTTTGCCTTGCCACCTCTTTCTAAAAAAGGCTGCCCTGAGTGGTTATCTGAACGACTTGTGCCGGGTTGTACGTCTGAATCTTAAGAGCCACCTGAAGATTCAGAAAAGGTGATAGGTTGATTCCTTCTGAATCTACCCTACATGTTCTGTCGGTTCTGTGTACCTATTGTGGTATAGTAGTCCTCTATCAAATATGGGTAGGCCCTTTCTTTGGAAAAGTTTTTTATGTCCTTAGTGACCTTGTCCGCTTTTTTCTTCAACTCGAATGTATTGAATTCGTCTATGGTTTTGTCTAGAAGTGCCTTAGCTTCTGCTATGCCATCTCCCGTGTCTGCTGCGATACCAGACACACACTGAGCATTAAATTAAATTTTATTTTTTGGACCAGAGTCAGGTACCATTTGGTCTGTCCTCTCTCTTTATTGGAGCTCAGAGAACCGGATCCAACCATCAGGCGGCTATCTACAGCGATGCCTGCCGTGACGTCCGGTCCTGATGTGGCTCCTGCACCTGCATTTAACCACTGCTTGAGTCCCGGCACGCTGTCATTGTACGCGTGCAGACGGACTCAAGCAGTTCTGCACTCATTCCCGTTCTCAGCCTCACCAGGCAGGTAAGAGCCCTTAGACGATTACTAGACAGCAAGATGGTACAGCCATCAAGCCCTTCTCCCTCGACTTATTTACCCTTAAGTATAATTTCATTTTTTTCTGTAGATACACGTATCGACGTGTTCACAAGTGCCATTAATTTACAGATCCATGAACAGAGGGCGGAACAATTGACTTCCTGCTCCTGGTAAGGGTCTCTTCCTTGCTTGGCACATTATGTGTGCTACTTTTTGGCACCTTGTATACTTAATTGCATTTCCCTACCTTTCACAGAGGCCAGATTGCACCACACGGATTGTTGTTGTGCCACCATTTTTTCATCACCTTATCCTGCCACCTGTGCAGCTGTCATTGTCAGCTCCCCTTCCCCTCCTTGGGGTGAGTGTATACTTTTTTGGTTTCACACTAAGTAATATGTGTATCCTTCCATTTTGTTTATGTGCTAATATGTGCTGTTTCATCTTTGTATTCCTCCCTACACATGTGCAGTGCCCAGCTGGCTCCCATGTGAGTAAAATACCCTCCCTCTGTCACACTATAACTTCCCTGAGGTGTACGTTCTTCACGCTGACATAATATCCTTACGCTCAGGTACAGGCCGATCCTTTGCCTCCAATACAGCCATGCTGGTTTATACAGGCCTCACACTGATAGTATCCTTCTCTTTTTCCATAGATGTCCCTATATCAATAGGTCCTGAAGAGACCTCTCATTGCACTAGGGGTCGAAACGCCGTCGACAAAAGCAAAGCAAACCATTTTCCCAGCTCCTATTATTATATAAGGACGCTGCTGTGATTATTCATTTCCTCTAATGGTCAACTTTTTCAAATGTTGGAAACCAATTGTACATGTCACTAATATGTCACCATTATTTTTTTAGGTTCCATGTTCACTGGGGACACTCTTTCACTGTTGTTTTGAAAATCTTTATTTACATTTACATAAATAACTATTATTTAACATTGAGTTGTATATGGTTTTTCTCCTTCTGATATCGACGTAACCCTTATCTGCATTGCGATTGCGCATATTAGTATCACATTCCTTGTCACTGTCCCACAGGAACCGCTGTTTCTGTTTATAAAATACTTACCCTGGTTCCATGTGAGTAGGGTTTCCCTTGTTCCTTGTTCTCGTGTTTTAAATTGGGAGCATGTGAAAACTGTCTAAGGAAATAAATCACAGAGAAACAGTGTGGTACCTGTGGTCTCATCAGATCTCAGTTATAAAAGTGTAAACCTGAACAGAAGGAGCTGGTCAATGGCTGGGCTGCCCATTTAAGGAGGCAGCTATTGCTCCAGCAGGCTGCTTTGTCAGAGGATGGTCTTGGTGCATCAAGTGCTATTGGAGGTTTCCACCAGCTCTTATGGTAGCCAAACCAACTGTAACTCTACCAGAGACTGAACATACAGACAAAATAATTAAACAGCCAAAAAGTAAACAAGCATTGGCAATATCAATAGGTCTGATCTTAAAGGAATTCTGTATGGTAATGTGAAGCATTTCAAGGATATAGCATGGAAACGGATATGTATTTGTGTGGAAGAAAAGAACTATAGAATAATATTGGTGTAGGTTAAAAGGTCAGCTACCAGTTGCACTAGCTGCCAGATCTAAAAATCCATGTAGGTTAATGACTGCCCTCCCTCCCGTGCTGCTGCCAGAGAAAAACACCATAATTTATCTAGTTATCTAAGACACTTTAATAGCGTTACAGTGTCATGTATGTGCCCCGGAAAATTCAAGCTCAGGCGACTGGATGCATAAACAAAATGATCACATCTGTTTGGAGGGCAAGCACTTTTTTGTGGAAGCACATAACTTTTCCCAAGTATTACATGTACACCTAGCTCCTAACATGGGGCGGAGCCAAAGCCTCTCTCCTGGTGATTTTCACATCACTGTCAAGCCCGACCATAAACATGGGGGAAAAGTGAGGAAAGGCTAATGCAGGAAAAAAGAATACGCTATAAAATGGTAAAATGGTGCAGATAAGGAGAAAGAATGTAAAACCAGAAAAAGAAAATGGCAAAGAAGTGTTAAGAGAAAGAGGCGACAAATGATCGCAAATGACGTACAAAATGTGCAGATCTAGGCAAATCCATTAGACATGGTAAAATGCAGGACAATAAAAAAGAAATCATCAGAAAAATTGATAAACACAGCATACGTGCGATGAAATTGAGCTTGCAGAAAGTAACTAGCCAATACACTTTGGCTGCTGGAACTTTTAAAAAGACTCATAATGGGGAAAGTGGAACTGCAAGTTTTGGAATGCAAAGCGCTGTTGGATAAAAAAAAAATGCCTGACTCTAGGTGTCACACAAGTGGCATGGCCACTTGGCATCAACGATCATGAACAGGATGCATACACAGGTTTGCTGTCAGGTTTGCTTCTACTAATGCAGCTCAACAATTCCAGCGGGAAATACCAAGAGTGGGTTCATAAGACATGCACATTCACAACCTTTTTGGCAATTGTGTATCTGATTTGAGTGAAGGTATTTAGGAGATAGTTTGGCTGCGACAATAACTCTAACCTGATATGTTACTGCTGTATAATAACCCATTAAATATGTGGAATGCTAAAGAATCACCAGGAGTGTCAGGAGATATTAAATTGCCACAAAGCTTTATTTTCATTCTTTTTCACACGTACTTTCCCATATTTTGTCTTGGAATTATTGCTGCTTTCATTTAGGTCTGCATCGCTGTGCTGGATTTGCCCCGGAGATATAATGTATGGGTATCTAACTCGTGGAACTCAGCTTTACTTTCCACTTGAAAAGTTTGACAAATGATTGTTCAACACTTGCAGTCGTGATAGGCAACCTAAGAAACCCAACCATCCTTGGTGTAGGTGCTTCTGAGTAACAGAGAGAGAGAAAGAGAATGAAAGTGCATTTATGAAACAGTAGCTGAGAAAAAAGAGAGGGTATAAAAAAGAAAAGGTTGCAGATGGCAGAGGTGTAGGCGTGGCAGAGAGAAGACAAAAATAGGCTGCATGAGAAGAGTGAGCAACAGGAGATTACAAGCGAAAAGACGATTGGTGGCAGGGTAAAGTGCATCACAAGAGAGTGGAGAAGGATCTTAAAGAGCAAAATGAGTGTCAACCTGTGAAACTGGAAGATGTGTTAAAGGAAGCTGGGAAAAAGTAAGGTATGAGAGGATGTGAGAGGAGAGTGAGGAAGAGAGTAGTTTACGAGAGGTGAGCTAGCAGAAAGAGCCGGGGGAGTGAGAGAGAGAGAGTGGGTGGGTGAGAACACAGGGTATCAGGAGATGAACAGATATAGTGGCCTGTAAAAAGAGTGAGACAGGATGGGGAGAGAAGAGGGCATGTGAGCTAGAAAAAAGAGCTAAGGACAGTGGGAAAGGTGAAGGTGTTGGGAGAATGTGTGTGGGAAGAGGAAGGAGGATAAAATATATGAAAGTTACAAATGACCTGAAGTGAGTAGAGGTGAGAGAAAGAATGGATGTTTAATGAGATAGAAAGGATATGGCAATTTTTCCTGAAAGGTATTAATAGGCAGGGGCCTATGGTTTCTCCTTCAGGAGATATCATAATACCAGTATAAGAGGCAACTATGTTGCAAGTAGAGCAGTTGAAAGACATAGGAGACAGAAGAACATAAGAGAGAAGGTCATACATTGAGCAAGGTCAGAAATAGGGTGAGAAATGAGATGAGAGTGTGAAAGAATGGGTGAGATATAAATTGAATTTTTTGAGATGTTTGGTAAATATTTGGGTTTTTGAAATGTGTTAAAATATTTGATTTGTTTGTGTTTTTTATGAAAAAAGAAAATCGAAATATTTATTTATATTGTGTATACTTTAATGTTTCATTTTTTTATATTATTGGTATGTATTGATATTATTTAATTATTCATTTTGAGAACATTTAAAATAGATAATTAGATATTAAATATTACTTAATATGATTGGTAATTTGTTTCAATTATTGCATTTATTATTTAATAAGTAAATCAATTGAAAATAATAATTATTATTTTTTATGAAATTTACTAATAATTTAAAATTTATGAGCAACTTTATAACTTTTTGGGGGGGAAATTAATGCTGTTTTTAACATTCAATAATTAAATTTTTTGAGAAAATGTTAGACTTTTTGTTTTACTTTATTATTTTTGTAATATTGAAAAATAAATATTGTTGACTAAGGGGCTGATTTTGAATCTAGCGGTCCGGGGACAGCCGTGGTATAAGTGGCGCAAACACCGTAGTTGAGTAGGCAGACGACCACCTGATTACGAACATGGCGGTCGGACCACCACAAGACAGCTGCCACTGCCAGGATCCTGGATCCAACGGTTGTGGGGACGGGTGGGTGGAGGGGGACTGAAGGTGGTGCTGATGCCGGCACCGCCGTGCCAATTAGGAGTTGGATTTCCGCTGATCTTTTCATGGCAGGAACCCCGCCATGAAAAGGCCAGTGGAAAGGCAGGGAAGGGGCCCCAGACAAGGCCCCAGGGTGCTTTTTCCTATTGGCAATTGTGGCTGGGGGCACATGTTGTGCCACCTTATGCCTGCACTGTCGTGTACACACTGTGTGCCCTGCTTGACATGGTGCCCAGCACTGCAGTGCAGCAGCATTGCCTTCCAGCTGTGAGCTGAAGCATGCCACCGCCTCAAGACCACTGCGGCACACATCCTGCTCGGTGGTTAACTCGGAATGCGGTAGTCGGGATGGCGCCGCTTAGGCGGCATTCTCCCAACCACCGCAACAGCGATCTTGCAGTCAGGCTACCGGACTAATACCAGCCCCTATATATTTATATGTATAGTTTTGTATTGCAATCTTTTTGTATGTATGATTTTTATTTATGTATTTTTATATTAGTATTATTTATTTACAAATATTTTTTAGTTTATTTGTTGTTAGCATAGTTACACACTCTCCCCAGTGTGTGTAAGTTTGGGATGGATAATGCCCACCCCCACAGAGTACAGCACTTTCACCTAGGTGGCTATGTTTGGGCTAGGAATGTTTAGTGTGATGTTCTCAAAGTTCAACACTTTCTCCACTGTGCTTAAGTTAGGTGTTGGAATAATTAGTCTGACCCCTCTCTCAAAAAGTCCAATAGTTTACCAAATGTGGTTACATTTGAAGTTGAAATAGACAATCTGACCTTTCCAAAGTCCAGCACTTTCCCTGATGTGACTATGTTTGGAGTGGGAATAGTAAATCTAAATGTCCCAAAGTCCAACATTTTTCCCAATGTGGTTAACTTTGGAGTGTGAGTAGTAAATAGGTCCCCCCGCACCCCCGGAGTCAAAGACTTTCTCCCCTGTGTTCATGTTTGACATGTGATTAGTGGATCCCAACCCCCTAAACTCTAACACTTTTCTAAATGGGGTTAGGTTTGGAGTGGGATTAGTATATTTTATCTCCACAAAGTCCAGCACTTTCCCCACTGTAGTAAAGTTTGGAGGGAGGATAGTATGTCTGATACCATCTAAGACAAACACTTTCCCCAATGTGGTTTTGTTTGGAGTGGGAATAGTAAATCTGAACAGCATCCCCCACCTCCACAATGTCCAACATGGTCCCCAATTTGGTTAAGTGTTGAGGGGGAGTAGTAAAATTGACATCCCCAAATTCAACCATTTTTCTACTAGATTGTTGTGTTGGGAGTGGGAATACTAAATCTGACCTCCCAGAAGTCCAACACTTTCTCCCATGTGGTTACGTTTGGATTGGGAAAAGTAAATCTGACCCATTAAGGGCCTGATTATGAGTTTGGCGGACTGGTTACTCCATCACAAAGTGATGGGTATCCCGTCCGCCCTATTACGAGTTCCATTATGTTCCATTGCATATAATGGAACTCGTAATATGGCACACAGGATATCCGTCACGTTTGTGATGGAGTAACCAGTCTGCCAAACTTGTAATCAGGCCCTAAATGTCCAGCACCTTCCTGAACGTGGTTAAATTTGGAATGGGAAAAAATAAATTTGACCCTTCCAAAGTCCAATCATTTCCTGAATGTGGTTACATTTGGAGTGGGAGAAGTATATGCGACCTTCTCCAAACTCCAACATGTTCACCAATGTAGTTAAATTTGGAGTAGAAATACTAAATCTGAGCTTCTTCCCCAAAATCCAAAACTTTTCTTAAAGCAGTTAGTTTTGAAGTGGAAACAGTAATCTGATTTGATCTCCTTAAAGTGTTACTAATTCTTTTCATTTTGGATTTTGTAGTGTAAATACTTACAGTAATTGTTTTCTAAAAGTGTTTGATTATTAATTTCTCGACTATAAGTATAATTTTTTACATTTCTTGTTATGTACATTTTAAACATATCTTCTCATATATACCATTGTTATCTTTGGTAATTAGAATATTTTTTAAATGATCGCAACTATATTCTAACATTGCTTATTAAGAACTATAAATGTTTTTGTAAAAATTAATATATCACAAATAATACAGTTCGAGTGTGCCTACATTTTTATTTTTCAGATCCTTGAATGTTGCAGTCTGCAGCAATAGAGCTGCACTCGCGAGTCGATTTCAGTGTTTGCTTTGTGATCACACACTGCGATGAGATGTCCACAGTGAGATGGGAGTGCTTCTTTAGCCTGTGATAGCAATGCATCAGGAATTTGTTTGCAGTGTGATCACAAAATAAATACTGAAATCAAATTGGGAGTACGGCTCTTTTGTTGCAGACTGTGACATTTGAAGATCTGGTGATTAATAATGGTTTAAAACTTCAGACCACACTTTCAAATAAATTTTTGTTTGTAGTTATTCAATTTTTATGAACATGTTACACAGTAATTTTTAATATATATATATATTTTTACTATTTTTATACACTTGTTTAAAAAGTACTGTAAAAATTGTGAGAAATTCTTTTTATTTTATATATATTTATTTTACAGTTGTACATATATTTCAACAAGCAAATGTTTAGAGTGGCAAAAGTAAAACACACCGCCTTGCTTCCAACATTTCCCCCAATGTGGCTATGTTTGGAATGTGAATAATAAATCTGACCTTCTCCCCCAAAGACCAACAGTTTCCTTAATGTGGATATGTTTGGAATGGGAGTAGTATATCTGAATCACTTACCCCTATAATTCAACACTGTCCAATGTGACTATGTTTGGAGTGGGGATAGTAAATTACAACCCCCTTAGTTCCAACATTTTTCCAATGTGGCAAAGATTGGATTGGGAATATTAAATATGATCCCTCCACCCCCAAAGCCATCACTTTTCCAAATGCTATTAAGTTTGGAGTGAGAATAGTAATTTTTACCCTCCCCAAAGTCCAATCTTTCCCCAATGTGGTAAAGTTTAGAGTAGGAATAGTAAATATGACACTCCTAATGTCAAACACTTTCCCCAGTGTGATTACATTTGGAGATGGAACAGTAAATCTGACACCCCCAATGTCTAACACTTTCCCCAATGTGTTTGGCATGGGATTAGTAAATGTGACCTCTATAAAGTCCAACACTTTCCCCAATGTGATTAGGTTTGGAGTGGGAATATTATATATGACCCTCCCCATTGTCCAATTCTTTTCTCATTGTGGCTAAGTTTGTAGTGGAAATAGTAAATCTAAACTCCAGAAGGTCCAACAATTTCCTCAATGTAGTTAATTTTGAAATATGAATAGTAAATCTGATTTCAATGAAGTGTTACAATTTCATTATACTTTTGATTTTGAAGTTTAAATGCTTAGGACCCGATTAGGATGTCGGTGGGATCAGGCCATCGGTGGCGGTCCCACCAACATCCAGCATAGTGGTGTGACCGCCGCATTACAATGCGGTTGGTTGGACCGCAGCAGGTGGAGGGACTGACCAACACCTCTGATGGGCTCAAGGAGCCTGTCGGAGCGTCCATCCGACAGTAACCCCTATAATGGGGGTGGTGTCTGTGGAGGCACCACCATAGGGATTACGATGTCCCTCTTCCCTCTGCCTTTACATGGCGGTTCGACCGCCATGTAAAGGCGGATGGAATGGGACTTTGGAAGCCTCTAGCAGGACCCCCGTCGTTGTTCTGCGCGATGGGCCCAGGGGGGCACATGTGATGCCCACCCAAACATCCATGCACCGTGTGCCCGACAATGGATGTTTGAAAACTGCCTTTTCCCACTGCGGCTTGTGCTGCTGGCCTTTTCTAGGGCTGCAGCACCAGCCGCAATGGAAAACAGCATTTTTCCGACCGCCTGCATGGCGGTCGCATTCTAATCGGGCAGGTAGAACCACCAACATAATGAGGCCCTTAGAGTAATTTTTACTATGAATTTTTAATACATTTCTATGCTTTTTTGTAATTTAATTTTTATATTTTCTGTTATGCACATTTTCCAAAAATGGCTTTTCATGTATACAATTTTTAATGAAACTATTTTTGAAAGTGCTTTTATTAACAGCAAAATATTTTTGTGTGCAAATTAACTAACATAAAACATGAGTACATACAGTTTTAGTGTACATACACTTTTATTTATAGGTATACAATTTTTATTAACAGTTGTATAGGCATTTGTATCATATATGAATGTTTTCAAATAGTTTTTTCATGCATTATATTTTAAAAACTACTGTGAAAATGTGTGAGCGTTTCTTTTCAGTATTTTTAATATAAATATATTTACTTTACATTTTATACATTTTTTTAAAAAACAAATACATTATGAAATTTATAAGTTTTTGATGAATTTACAAACAATAGTAAAAAATATGATAAAAATATACATTTAAGTCTTCTATTGTATGCTATGAGATGTAAGTCTCAATTTATTTTCATTTTTCTCCATTTTTTCTAGTTTCTTGTATTTTGACATTGTAGCTTGCTCGTGGGCTTTGCAGTTGCGGTTTCCCGTTCCTGCTCTCACATTGAAGTAACACTAATTTCAAGATTTTAGGGCTTACTTACAAGTCTTGCGGTCCACGGCCTGCCAAACTCGTGGAGGCACGGGGGTGGTGATCTCCCGACCGCCCTATTACAATAATGGTGGTCAGACAGGCATTGCCCCGCCGCAACCACCAGGGATCTGCCATTCCCTGGTGGTGTTGCAGCAGTCAGGAGGCAGTAATATGCTTGGTGGGACCGCCGCGGTACCGCCAACCATATTACAAGTTTTCTCGCTGCTATGGGTTTCATGGCGGTTCTACTACCATGAAAACCGTGGTGGAGAGAAAGTAAAGGGGGCCCTCTGCGCCATGTGGATGCATACAGGGGGGCACAACATGTGCCGCCCTGTGTGCATGCACACCAGTTCCTGCACGGCATCAACTTTACAGTCCATGCCGTGCAAGAACTGTTTTTGGCATTCCCATTGCGATGCCCATTTTCAGGGCACTGCCGTGGGAGTGTCAAAACTAAAGCCCGTCAGACACAAGTTACACTCGTAATCTGGCGGGCGGCCCGACCACGGCTTTGGCAGTGCAGCAGCAGGGCGGACCCAGCGTTGCACCGCAAAAGTCATTATCAGGGCCTAAGTATTAAGGGGAGTTGCTAGGCTAGTGTTTTTTAGTTAATGCTATTTGTTTGCTAGTGTAGTATGCATTAGCTATTTTAGAGTAGCAAAGTAGTGCTTATATTCAGTTATCATATTAATATATGCTTTTTGTATGTGTTTCTTATTAATGTATGATTGTGTCTAATGGTTTTCTACTGTGATGTGTTTTATATGACGCTCATAAATGTTGCTTGGGTGGGTTAAAATGTGTTTATTTTATAGGTTATTTTTTCAAAGCTTACGTTTAACCTATACGTACTTTATTTTCAAGAAGAAGTTTTGGATGAAATTCCTGGATTGCTGAAATTGCATTGGGTGTTTTATTTTGGTGTTGTTTATTTCTGCTTATTTTTGGTTTGTTTTTGATCAATAGTTTTTGGGAAATTTTTGGGATCATCATTTCACTTACCAGGACCTCAGCTATGAAATAATGTTATTATATTTTATTTATTTATTTATGTTTTTGGGTGGGCATGGTTAATTTGTTACTATTATGTTTCTTACTAAATTATGTATTTGTGTGCTTTTTTAGTGTTACGCTATGTTTATTGGTATTAGAAAAGTGATTGGTGTGTATATTTATTTTCAAATATTTATTGTTGCAGTATTTAATTCCCAGTCTAAAATTGTGTTTTGAGTATTGTTTTAGATTGATATTCAAAATGTGTTTTAATTTCATTTAGAAACAATTATTTAAAAAGTATGTGCTTTTGGGAAGTTTTAAATGGTGCTGTTGTTTAGTGTTGATATTCTAGATATGGTAGATCTTTGTTGCTAAGAAAGAGTCTTTTTGAGCTATTATTGGTTAGATTTGGATTAGTGACTGTGCCATTCTTCATTCCTGGTATCTTTGTAATTTTTTTAAGTATTTTTAAAAATAGTTGGGGTCTGGGGTGGTTTCTTCCAAGTGTTACGTGGAAGGAATTATGTGACCCTTTCACTGCATTATTGGTTTTTTCTTCTTTGGACATAGTGGTGTCAGAGGTATTCCACCATGAAATGTGACACTTGGGTTGATGGCTATTTCCTGATCTTTGCAATAGACCAATCACACAATCTTCAAAATGATAAATTAGTGGGCTACATTTGTTTTATGCTTTTGGCAACAGTGGATTCCATTAGCATGTCATAATGTTTAGTGACTTAGGTTATGAGGACATATGCTAAAGCTATTAGTCTTTTTTTTGTTTCATTTGCAAATTCTAGGTGAAATGCCTATTCTCTATGCAGTGTGGATTATTTTAGGCACCTCCATATCCTCAGGTTGAAATGATAGCCAAACCCCTGAATTGCAGTGCGTTGGCACGTTTTTAGTATATTAGAAATCATTGCATGTGATTTTTCTAGGGCTATAGTTGTTAGTTTGTTATTTTATACGTATTAGCATTTCATTGAAAGTTGTGCTTTGTTTGTTAGGTAACAGTGCACACGCTAATGGGATGTTTGTGTTTTTATATTGACCTTGTATTGTGTATATTTGACGGAATGTTGGAGGGCATGACTTAATGTGTCATTCATCATCCATTTGTTAAATTCTGTTAACGTTGGTATATTGTTGTTAAAAGTATAAAGTCTAATTCTTTTATCGTTACTGTGGTTGTCATTTAGTACAAACGTGTTGTCTTTTCTGTTTGATTAGTAATTGTTGGTGAATGTCTATTCCTTCATTTCTGTTTTGTGCTTCTTGTGTTTCCTTTGATGTTATATTTGTTCTGTTAATTAATCTTTTCAGGTTTGGTATTCCAGGGAATGCGACTGTTGCCTGTTCTGGTACATTTGGAGTTATATTTTTAAGTATTGTTCCTGTATGTTCTTGTGAGCTCATACTTGCCTCTTTCATGTCCTGTAGAACATACCTCACTTCTAGTTTCATATTTAAAGTATGTTGCTTTTTCCAACGTTGTATCTGTGGGTTTTGGAGTATAAAAATATATATTAATTATTTTAAAATATAATAGATAATAATATTTGTTTTGACATTTTTAGATTGTAGCTGCACATTTTTACTTACATTTTAAAAGCTGTCTTTACATCATTTTTGTACATTTATATTTTACAGGGCTGTTTGCTGCTGTTTTTGGTGGTAGATATTGTTTGTTGCAGTCTGTTGAAAGGAAGAGATTGGTTAGCTGTGCTGGTGTACTATGTACTTTCATTTTTATTTGGAGTCTATTAGTTTTAGTTGATTTATGTGTATGCATACTTTTTACTTTAAATGTTAATTTTGTGCTTTAGATGTAATACTTTTCAGTTTGTCTTTCTTTTACTTCAAATTTTTAGATGTTTGTTACTTGATTTTCCTTTTTGGCTTTTGTCATCCTGTAGTGGACGTATCTGTATTTTAGAGAATAAAATATATAGTACAGTTTTAGGGATTTGTTATATTTATTTATTTTATGAATCATTTTTGTTTAGTTATTCTCAGGTGACACCTGTTGTATCGCATACTTTATTTGTTGTTTTATACTGGTACTTTGCAGTGTAGATTTTTTCTTATGTTTCATTCTGGCAGAGTGATGCTGTCCTGTTGATATTGCTTTTCAGGATGTATTTTGTTGTCTGTTTTCATGTCCTTCTTATGCTGTTTTTGAATTGCAAGTTGCAACAGCATTTAGAACCCTACGTGAGCTGGAGGTAGTCGATGGAACTATGGAAAAGCAAGTTATCATGCAGTAGGTCAAACTAACAACAAGATAACAACATTTTAAAGTTTTAACCAGCCCTATGAGAGTGAAGGTAGGTGGTGCTAGGGATAGAGCCTCAGTTATTGTGAGAGGTATATGCTGTGGAGGGAGTTAGACATGTTTTATCATGCTCCATTTTCTAGGGGAAATTCTTCCCTTGCTTTGTGTGTTATATTGTGGAAGGAGCAGGTTATACCTAGGCATTGTCTCTTGGGAGAAGAGTTTCAGTAGGCATCGGACTGTTCCGCCTGATGCCTCACTAGCTATCCATCCTTCCCTATTTGTGGCGGATCATCAGTATTTGTGTCTAGGACTACGCCCAGCTCCCTGGTTGCAACCCTCTATCTGCTTCCCTTTTCAGTGCATCTTTTTCGCATCCAGCCCATTTTTGGAGTTCTGTGAGCCAACTCCGAATCCTGGGTCCCTCTTTGAATTCCAGGCCATTGTCAACTGGCGTTTAGCAAGGATTAATACCATATCTGCAAACTTGGTTGTGGCTGCACCTGTTTTAGGATGGATAAACCAACCCAAGAGGCAGGTTGCAGGTGATGAAAGTAGCAGGCATTCTACAGCCATCAATAGCACTTCCATCACGTTGTTCGAGTAGGGGGTTAGGATAAGGCACTCTCAGACCATGTGGAGGAAGGCAGTGCAAATGGTCAGACATAAGCTTACCATATGAAGCCACATCCTATGGGCGACATGTTCTAGTTCCTCTGTTATGATATACAACTTTAGTCCAATTGGTTTTTATTGAGGTTTGCTGGGATTGTGGTTCCTATAAAGCACTGGGGTTCCTATATGAAAATCCTGGCTAAAAACCTGGTGTCCCTGATGACATGGGTTCATCAAGTAACCGTTACCATTAACACTCCTCTTAACCCGAGGGCCATGGTAAAAGTATTTTTGTCCAGAATAATGACAGCCTTCTTGGGGTTTGGATCTTTGGACATTGCGCCCCTGTGGGTCCAGCCACTCTTCTTTACTCTGTGTAGCAGTTGCAGCTGAGAGTTGTGCACACCTTGCTGCACAAAAAGAATTCTTAATGGCATTTTCCTTTTTCGATGTGTGATGCTAAATGCATCACACATGGAGAAAGGAAGTAACAAGAAGAAATAAAGATATTTCTCCTCTTTTTGCCTAGGTCTGGGAGATGTATCATTTTGATACATTTGCAGGTTTACAACTGTTTGTTAATCTGGGAATGCGCCAAAATCCACGGTTGGATGCGTGGGAATGCCCATACTCCATCCATGGCACACCTCCCTGCCACAAGGCAATGCAACTCAGCAAAATGCACTGCCTTGCCTTACTTTGGTTTTACTAAACCATGCAGGCCATTCAAAGTGGCTTTGCGTGGCTTAGTAAATCCCAGTTAAGGGTTTGTGTTGTCTTTGCGTCACCTTGCCTGATGCAAGGACAATGCAAGCCCTTAGTAAATCTTCCCCCTGTTGTCAAGTTATGTTAGAGCAATAATATTCTGAGCAACTGTATAAGAAGTATATGTATGTGAAGCATAAATAAATCCTTGGATTTCTATAGAATATTTAGACCTCTCTCATCAGTATATCCAAATACAATCCACTTTGAATCAAACTGTAGCTTTTGATCCAATAAACCCTCTAGAAAATGTGTAATACTTTTCCAAAATCTAATGCTGGACCTTCTGCAAACATATGAAGGCCAGCAGCTGCTTCTGCTTGACATCTGGGACTGTGTATTTTTTTATCACCAAAGTTACTTTTTCTCTAAAAAAATATGTACATCAAACCTTTGTGCTAAAGGGGTAGCAGGCTCATTTTAGACAAAAACAAGTTTGGCCTGTAGAGGTAACAAAGGAAACAGTGACCTCCTTTTGTTAATCTTTGTAAGTATGTACTATTCTAATCACTGATTGCAAAGTATCCTTTGAATGGACATGAATTAGTGTGTTAAATCTCATTAACGTATTTTTATCAAAATCAATGAACATTACTAAATGATCACCAATCACATTGTTGAAAACTGACATCTCAGCACTTTATGGCAAAAATTGTGTCAAGAACTGAGCTATATATCAATCAATTGTTTCAAAATATTGAGTAAATTAAACTTTTGTAATTTGTGCTTTTACCACCAACTTGTGCTCAAATGAGTACTTACTTACTTATTCCTACTACGCCTTCTGGGGTATAGACCATCAACCAGGACTCTCCAGCCATCTCTGTTCTGGGATTTTCTTTTAATCTAACTCCATGTGTAACCCTTCTCCTTGCAGTCAGCCTTGAGGCCTCAGCACTGGGTGTTTCTTGGCCTTCCTCTTTTCCTTTTCCCTTGAGGGCTCCAGGACTTGCCTGGTGGTTTTTTGATGCAGGCTTGCGGAAGGTGTGACCTATCCAGCCCCAGCGTCTTTTTAGGATTTCTTCATGAGCAGAGAGTTGAAAGTCTACTGCCATAGGTTGTTGTTGCTGATGGTGTTTTGCCAGTGGATTTGGAGGATTTTCCTCAGACAGGTCTTGATGAAGCTCTGGACTTTGATGGTGGTGGTCACTGTTGTCCTTCAGGTTTCTACTCCATACAGATGGACTGATTTTACGCTGGTGTTAAAAAGCCAGATCTTGGTTTGCAGATGTCCTTGGAGCTCCAGATCTTCTTTAGATGAATGAAGGCAGCATTTGCTTTTCCGATTCTTCTCTTGACGTTGGCGTCTGTGCCACCCTGCTTGTCTATGATACTGCCCATGTAGGCGAAGGCCTGAACCTCTTCCAGTGCATTGCCTGCCAGAGTGATTGTAGTTGGTACTGGCATTGTTAGCCTTCAAAATCTTAATTTTTCCCTGTGAATGTTGAGGCCAAGTTCTGCTGATATGGCTGCCTCATTGTCAGTCTTCTCTTGTATTTGCAGATGGGTATGGGAGAGTAGGGCCAGGTCGTCCACAAGTCCAGGTCATTGAGCAGCGTCCAAGGTGTCCTTTAAATCCCAGTTCTTCTCCTTGCTGTGATCAAGTCTACGGCCAACAGGAAGAGAAAAGGAGAGAGCAAAAAACCCTGGCAGACTCTGGTCCTCACTTGGAAGGCTTCTGTGAGTTGTCCTCCATGGAAATCTTGCATGTCATTCCTTCGTAAGAGATCCTCATGAATCTTGTGAGTTGATCTGGCACACTGTAGTGGTGGAGGAGTTTCATAAGGGTCCACGCCGTCGAATGTCTTCTCGTAGACGACGAAGTTAACATAGAGGGCGGAGTTCCATTCCATCCACTGCTCAATGATGATGAGCAATGTTGCAATCTGGTCTGTGCAGGACTTATCTTTGCAGAAGCTGGCTTGCTGGTCTCGCCACTGTGTGCCGAGACTTGCACCTTCATTCTGTTCAGGATGACTCTGTTGAACACTTTCCCTGGAGTTGATAGAAGAGTTATCCCTCTGTAGATTGCGCAGCTACTCAGGTCACCTTTCTTGGGTTTCCTTATGAGATATCCCTCCTTCCAGTCAGATGGCACCCTTCTTTCTTTCCAGATCCTTGCAAACATGGAGTAGAGCATGTCTACTGATGTTTCAATGTCTGCCTTCAGTTTCCTGCAGGAATGTTGTCAGGTCCTGCTACCTTCCCATTTCTTGTATGTTTGATGGCTTGCCATATTTCTTCCTTGGTTGGTCTGCTGCAGTCGATTTGCCAGTCCTAGTCAGCTGGCTGTATGTCTGGTGGAGACTGTGGCACAAGCTGGTTCTGCAGTTCTTCAAACTGCTCCATCCATCTTCGTTGTTGGCTTCGTTACCCATGATTATCTTTCCAGCTTTGTCTTTTACAGGTCTTTAAGGCTTGCTGTAACTGCCGGAGAGTTTAATTGGTATGTTGTATAGTTCTTTCAGGTTTCCATGGCTTGCTGCATCCTGGACTTCTGTGGCAAGACATTCGATAAATCTTCACTTGTCTGCCCTTAAGCTTCTCTTTGCTTCCTTGTTGATTTTGATGTATTTGCCTTGAGCTTTCACTTTTTCTGCTCTTGTTCAGCAGATGTTGATAGCAGATTTCTTTACCTTTCTCTCTTAGATTTTAAGGAGAGTCTCTGTGGAGATCCATTCTTTATGCTGGTGTTTTTTGGGACCCAGTACCTTCTGGCAGGTTGAAGTTACTGTTTCTTTAATCTTCTCCCTCTGACTTTCTACTGGGTCTCTTTCATCCTCTAGTTCTTTCAGGACTTGAAACCGGTTACTGAGAGTGACTGAGCATTCACTAGGATTCTGTGCATCTTTAAAGAGGGTGGTGTTATATCGCTGGCGTTGGTTTGTTGGTTCCATCCATGCTTTCTTCAGCATTAGCTTTAGCCTGGCCACAACAAGGTGATGGTCTTATACCACATCCCCTCTTCTCGTCACTCTCACATCCTGCAGGGACTTCTGGAACTTCTTGGCAATGCAGACATGGTCGATCTGATTCTCTGTTGAATGGTCTGGTGACACTCATGTTGCCTTGTGTATTGTTTTGTGTGGGAATACACTACAGCCTATCACCAGCCTGTTCAGGGTACAGAGATCATTGAGCATTTCACCATTCTCATTCATGTTGCCAAGGCCAGGGTTGCCCATGACTTCTTCATACCTAGTGTTGTCACTTTCAATCATGGCATTGAGGTCTCCCATTAGTATGGTGTTGTCCCTCTCAAGGAATTTCTCCAGGATGGACTGGAGTCTGTTGTAAAACTGTTCATTTGATTTTAGGTGCATAGCACTAAATAACATTCATGTTGATCCTCTTTTTCTTTGTGTGGAAGGTCTCTGTGATGATTCTGGGACCATGGGCTTCCCATCCAATCAGAGCCCTGTTCGCTGCTGGTGTAGCATGAGTGCTACTCCCTGAGTGTGTGGGGTGTTCTCTTCCTATTGTCCAGAATACAGCATTCCTCCTGGAGCCAGTCTTTTCTGTCCGGACTGTGTCCATCTGGTTTCGCTGATGCCAAGCAGGGCAACGTTGTATTTTTTCATCTCTGCTGCCATATGGGCTATCTTGCCAGTCTCTTACATGGTCCTCTCGTTCTATGTTCCGAAGGTGATGGTCTTGGTCGAAAGCAAATTGATTTGCTTCGTGGCTTCTAAGGATTTCTGTCTTTCATCAAATGGTGTCATAGCTCTCCGTGAAGGTGATTCCCATTTCTCCAACGCCGGGTTGTCTTTTGGTTGACGTTTCAGTAGCTAGGACTCTTTTACTAGGTGGGGGAGCAAGCCCCTCACAAAATCATCCTCCTTTGGCAGCTAGGCTTGGGATCAGCCATGGTGGACTGCCAATACATTAAAATGTGGCAGTACATGGATATTTAAAAATACATTTTTAGAGCTTGCTATTTGAAGTTAGGGCGAGTGGAGTATCAATGTTTTCATATTTTTCTTTCACAAATTTTAAACCCGTTCAAATTTTATATCATGTTCTTGCTTTCAAAATATAGAAGAACAAAATAGTCTGTGATTTTTTTTTACAAACCTTTGTTGCATAACATTACATGGAAGACAAAAAGGAAATGGAGCCTATCTGAGTTTTGATTTAACCCCATGTTTGATTTGGGGGTCTCTAGTTGGCAGAGGTAGGTACCTTTGACCAAATAGGGACCCTTGCGTCTAGTCAGGGTAAGGGGCTACACTCCTAAAATAACCCCTGCTCACCCCCTTGGTATCTTGGCACGAGCAGGCAGGCTTATCTCAGAGGCAGTGTAGTGTGTAAAGCATTTGTGAACACATACAGTAATATAGTGAAAACACTACAGATGGACACCACACAGGTTTTATAAAAATAAGTATTCTTTATATAGACTTAACACAAGAGCAAAACGACAAAAATCCACAATACTGTAATCAGAAATAATACTTCAAGATGGTAGAAATAGCTTAAAAATTCGTTATTCACTTAAACGCAGTCTTTAGCCACAGATAACCCCAACTGGAGTTATCACGACGTCGAGGCCAAGGAAATCACAAAGTACGGCGCCGACCGCGAGTTGCGCGGCGTCGGGCCCGGAGTCAAAACAGACCCACGAAGAACAGTACCTTGGAAAAGCGAAAACAAAGACAGCTCACGTCGTCGGGGAGGTGCGGCGTCGTTGGCGCTGTACGGCGTTGGTTCCTTGCTTCGGGGGAGGCGATGCATCGGGTCCTCGATGCTTGCGCAAAGCAGGGGAGGTGTCTGTTCCTTACCGGAGAGGAGGTGACGTCGCAATGGCGCTGAAACCACGGTTCCGTACGAGGTCACGATGTCGATGGATTCTTGACCACCCACGTCGAGGATCGGCTCCGCTATGATGTCGGCTTCGGAGTCGATGCGGCACAGCAGCAGGCGTCGGGCCTACATCGCAAGTCAGAGCAGCGCTCACGGCTTCGATGCAGATTACGGCATCGCTCGCCGGCGTCGGTGTTGCAATTTCCATCTGTAGCAGCCAGAACAGCAAGTTCCAGATGCAGGCAAGCAGAAGGGGTGAAGTCTTTGTATCCCTGAGACTTCAGACAGGAGGCAGGCTCAAATTCAAGCCCTTGGACATCTTCTTCAAGATGTTGAAAGCACGCTCAGTCCTTTTCTCCTTTCTTTGGCAATGAAGCAACCACTGCAGGCCAACCCCCAACAGCACACAGCACAGGGGTAGTCTCCTCCTTCAGTTTCCTGGTTCTTCTCCTCAGCAAAGGTTCGTCTTGATTCGCAGAAGTGGTCTAAAGTTCTGGGGTCTGGGTCCCCCTTTTTATACACACAAATCCTTTGTCTCTGAAGGCAGAGAGTGTCTGTACCTAGTCCAAACCAGTTCTGGGTGCATTCTGCCAGTGCACAACTTCTTCCTTTGTCAGGGTGGGCCAGGGTCATCAGACACACCACAGGAGGTGGAGCCAGCATTGTGGAAGGCAGGCAGAGCCCTATTCAGGCCCAGGTGCTACTCCTCCCACCACTGCCTATGCAGGTAGGTCTATTCAGCCTAGTGCTGACTCACCCTGTCTCCTGGAGCCACCCCAGCCCCTGTCACTCACAAACCAGACAGGCAATACACAACCTAGCAGAGTCAGGATGGATGGTTAGGCAAGAAAATACCTACTTTCTAAAAGTGGTATTTTCAAACACAGAGGGGCCGATTCCGATCTCGGTCGGAGGCGCACCCAATACCATTCGGTCGGGAAAAAGCCATGCGAATGCCTGTTTCCCGACCGATCCGTACAGCACACCGAACGAGTAAGTACGATGCGCACAACAGCACAGAATCCGGCCGAGCCGTACTCACCCAATCCAGGTCCTGTTCTCCGACCGAGGCGAATCCGGAAACGCAGAATCGAGTCGCACGGAAGGGAAAATGCAGCTCCGTCCGGCCGAACAAGTACGATGCGCTTTCCGTACGCGCCGAACCCGTCGCTACGCACGGCACGTCAAAGCATCCGGGAGAGGCGCACATAAGCTCCGATTCGCGCCACAACACGATCCACGGCTACGAGGCGAACACGCCAGCGACGAGGACGACGCGAAGCGACGAGGACGACGCGAAGCAACGAGAAAGACGAACGACACGAACAAACCATGAATCCCTTCATCCCGATCATACCAATATTCTACATTTACTACCGGAACAGGCACGGACGCGTACGGCGCAGAAGGTAAGTCAGACACCAACCATAAAACCCATACAACACGTACACGACACATCACACACACACAGAGGGATGCAGAATTTACTTGCAACAGCAGCACCATAGGGGCGGGATGCCCATCACCAATGCCACATATGCACACAGGGGCCTGAATGCGCACCACCACCCCTACCCAGGGGGCCGGATGCCAACCACCACTACCACCCTTAGCCAGGGGGTGCCAGATGCCTACCACCACTACCACCCTTACCCAGGGGGGCTGGATGCCTACCACTACTACCACCCTTAGCCAGGGGGGTGCCAGATGCCTACCACCACTACCACCCTTACCCAGGGGGTGCCAGATGCCTGCCACTACTACCACCCTTACCCAGGGGGGTGCCAGATGCCCACCACCACTACCACCCTTACCCAGGGGGGCTGGATGCCTCCCACTACTACCACCCTTAGCCAGGGGGGTGCCAGATGCCTACCACTACTACCACCCTAAGCCAGGGGGGCTGGATGCCAACCACCACTACCACCCTTACCCAGGGGGGCTGGATGCCTACCACTACTACCACCCTTAGCCAGGGGGGTGCCAGAGGCCTACCACTACTACCACCCTAAGCTAGGGGGGCTGGATGCCAACCACCACTACCACCCTTAGCCAGGGGGGTGCCAGATGCCCACCACCACTACCACCCTTAGCCATGGGGGCTGGATGCCTACCACTACTACCACCCTTACCCAGGGGGCTGGATGCCTACCACTACTACCACCCTTACCCAGGGGGCTGGATGCCTGTCACTACTACCACCTCTACCCATGGGGGGCTGGATGCCTACCACTACTACCACCCTTACCCAGGGGGCTGGATGCCTACCACTACTACCACCCTTAGCCAGGGGGTGCCAGATGCCCACCACCACTACCACCCTTACCCAGGGGGCTGGATGCCTACCACTACTACCACCCTTAGCCAGGGGGTGCCAGATGCCCACCACCACTACCACCCTTAGCCAGGGGGTGCCAGATGCCTACCACCACTACCACCCTTACCCAGGGGGCTGGATGCCTACCACTACTACCACCCTTACCCAGGGGGTGCCAGATGCCTACCACCACTACCACCCTCACCCAGGGGGGCTGGATGCCTACCACTACTACCACCCTTACCCAGGGGGCTGGATGCCTGTCACTACTACCACCTCTACCCATGGGGGGCTGGATGCCTACCACTACTACCACCCTTACCCAGGGGGCTGGATGCCTACCACTACTACCACCCTTAGCCAGGGGGTGCCAGATGCCTACCACTACTACCACCCTAAGCCAGGGGGCTGGATGCCAACCACCACTACCACCCTTAGCCAGGGGGTGCCAGATGCCCACCACCACTACCACCCTTAGCCATGGGGGTGCCAGATGCCTACCACTACTACCACCCTTAGCCAGGGGGGCTGGATGCCTACCACTACTACCACCCTTAGCCAGGGGGGCTGGATGCCTACCACTACTACCACCCTTAGCCAGGGGGGTGCCAGATGCCCACCACCACTACCACCCTTAGCCAGGGGGTGCCAGATGCCCACCACCACTACCACCCTTAGCCAGGGGGTGCCAGATGCCTACCACTACTACCACCCTTAGCCAGGGGGGCTGGATGCCTACCACTACTACCACCCTTAGCCAGGGGGCTGGATGCCTACCACTACTACCACCCTAAGCCAGGGGGCTGGATGCCAACCACTACTACCACCCTTAGCCAGGGGGCTGGATGCCTGTCACTACTACCACCTCTACCCATGGGGGGCTGGATGCCTACCACCAACACCACCCCCACTCATAGGATGGACAATGCATGACACAACCAGCACACCACAACCTAGGGAATGCAAGAAAAAGACATCCCCCAACACCATGACAAGCGTGTGTAGACTGTGTCAAATGCCTACAACACTGAACATGACTTTGAACATACAATGTGACCCCCTATCACATGTGCCACACATATATTTGTGTGGCCCCCACAATGCAAGCAGGCCATGACCATTGTGGCAATGGGGTCCAAACCCCCATCATCACAGTGACCAAAAGGTAAGTGTGGGGTCCATAGCTGAAGCACATTTTGAACATTGTGGCAATGGGGTCTAACCCCCATCACCACAGTGACCAAAATGTAAGTGTGGGGTCCATAGCTGAAGCACATTTTGAACATTGTGGCAATGGGGTCTAACCCCCATCACCACAGTGACCAAAATGTAAGTGTGGGGTCCATAGCTGAAGCACATTTTGAACATTGTGGCAATGGGGTCTAACCCCCATCACCACAGTGACCAAAATGTAAGTGTGGGGTCCATAGCTGAAGCACATTTTGAACATTGTGGCAATGGGGTCTAACCCCCCATCACCACAGTGACCAAAATGTAAGTGTGGGGTCCATAGCTGAAGCACCTTTCGAACATTGTGGCAATGGGGTCTAACGCCCCATCACCACAGTGACCAAAAGGTAAGTGTGGGGTCCATAGCTGAAGCACATTTTGAACAGTGTGGCAATGGGGTCCAAACCCCCATCATCACAGTGACCAAAATGTAAGTGTGGGGTCCATAGCTGAAGCACATTTTGAACATTGTGGCAATGGGGTCCAAACCCCCATCATCACAGTGACCAAAATGTAAGTGTTGACAAAGAAAGAGCTGCAACTGCCAAACTGCATGGATGATTCCTGGTCACAGAACATAAAACACATCAGTGGCAAAGTAGTGCATGTGTCCCATTGCAACATAAATTGGGGGAGCAAAATACTGCAGTGCAAATAAGACATACCTTTGGCCATGTGCAGACAAACAACACCCATGGGGGCTGACACTGTCAACATTCATCAATGACACAATGACAGAAGTGACCATCAGAATGCAGACCCACATATTTGCACCAATGGGCACACAAATGCAGATACCCTGTGGAGACTGTAGATGTGAGGTGAACAGATACCATACCATGGCAGCAATGGGACACACAAACCATGATCATTGTGCTGACCGATGACCTCGGAGTCCCAGGGACAGCAGGGGAAAGCCACCAAAATACATACAGCCAATGGCACACCCAAGATATGCCAATGCAGTGGTGCAGATGCACAAACACAAACAGGCAGACCCACACTGCACATCATACACAACAGGTGAGGGGGGTGCCAGTGTCCCCAGGCAACCACACAACACATGAGGAGACCTGAATACCAATCATACAGATGTGCATACAGTTCCACACAAACATAACTCATGGATCCAAATCCCCTATGTGGGCAAGCAGGCATTGTCAGATGAGAGGGAGCACAAATCACACATGTCACACAGGCACGTAGGAACAGCAACTGACACAGCAAGACACAGACACACCACAGCACTACCCCCAGGGCCCCCACAATGTGGTGACCCTCGGCTGCATTACAATCCCACTGTGATGACAAAGCTAAATGTCGTTCACACTGTGAACCACAGTCATGTGTCCTGAGCAACAAACTACCATCACACCTACACAAGCACAAATCAATCAGCATGGCCAGTAAGCCAAGGCCAACATGGAGGCAGGGGCCTAGCCGGGCAACAACTCTCATCTGCACACACTCAACACCACACCCCTCGACCTCCAACAATGTGCAGCAGTGAAGCACACATGCACTGGTGACATTGCACATGCACCCATGACTATTCCAGGGTGGTGGGTGGGAACCAAGGTGCAGAAACACATCACACATGGCCACTCAACAAGACTCCTGAATGTCTGACACACTGCACACTACGCTGTACATGGACATGACGGCAATACTACACCAACCAATGGGATCCCAGCCACAGTCACACACCAATGAAGAAGCCAAGGTCACCCACAAAGAACTCACATAGACAACAACCAACATTGCAGCCCGGACCCTGAGGAGTGCCAGCAGTCACACACACAACGTGTCACAATCACTGAAAGATAACACAAACTGGAAATCACATGACAGGGGCAAACAATAAGTGCCAAGGGGAAACCTGACTGTGACCCATCTGCGTCTGCACACAAACTCAGCCCTGACAGCAAACACACCTATGGGTGACACCCTGATGACCAGAAATGTGCCATGCACCCACATCACAGAGAACCCAGGGAGAAGACTTTGGGGGAACATAGGTCAACTCAGCAAGCATCACAAACAGGTACAACACTATGGATCACAGCATGCACAGCTAAACGGAAGTGAACACACAGACATGCACATACAACACACACCTTGGGCGCAGGCAATGTCACAGGAGTACACACTGCCATGAGGGGACTCCACTCCTGTGTGAGGAAAGCTGTGCCATATGTTGCCTCAGTAGGGCCCCATCATGTCAGCTGAGCACTTGGTCACACAATCAACAATTAGCACCAAATGAGGGCTCCCATCACATCAGCCTGGTCATGGAAGTGCCAACGAAATCATCAGCACAGATCCAACACACTTGTATAGCAATGTTGCACTGACAACACAGATGAGTCCTTCCCCATTGATGCCAAAACCTGCATGTCCAGTGGAGATGGCCACACGGTCAGGGAAGTAGACGAATTGAACAATGGCAGGCACAACAGATGTGCAGGGGTGGAAGCCACAGATGTGAAATTGCTAATGTGAGTAGCAAATCCCATTGCCAAATACTGAACACATGACACCCTCAGATGAAGCTATGGATGACATGGATACACCACAGGATAGGACACATTCCCCCTGGACCACATGGGTTCCTGCACAGTAACACTTCATTATCATGAGACCAAATATCACCATCACTGCAGCAAGGGCATGGTTAGCATCATCAACAACATGTACATCAGAAGCATAAGCACTAGAGAACAGAAAGTTGCTTTATTCAGCATATGTGTGCAATGAAAACTGAAAGTCCAGAAAAAACACAAAGGCCAATGGCCAGTCCATTGTCAAAGTCCAAACAGGGTGACAGTGGCAGATGTCACCCTATGCATGCCTGCACAAAACCAGGGACAATCCACTAGGAGGGGCAACCGGGGGGCAGGCCAGGCACCGCAGGGACAGGATCAGGGCTCACCAGGAGGAAGCAGGGAAGGGGTGGTGGGTGCTGGAGAGCCACTGACAATTGCAGTGGAGGTGTCTGACATGGTGTGTGCCGGCACAACTGGGGGCATGACTCAGATGTTGTGGGTGCCGGCACGACTGCAGTGGACCCTGCAGATGGAGTGGACAGGTCCGCCACTGCAGTGCCCAAGTCAGACAGGGTGGTAGTGGACTCCACTGCAGTGCCTACCACCAGGGGAGGAGAATGGGGAACAGGCAAGGTGGGCTGGACAGAGGGGGAGGACACCCTCACCACATCAGTGGCACAGACAAGCGCAGCGGGGGGTGTGGTGCCGGGAGAGCAAGTGGCAGGGGGAGAAGGCCAGATCCTCTTGGGGATGGTATATCTGTGGGTGGGGGAACCTGGGGCAGGGTGTGGTGGGGCACCTGTGGAGTGGGGGCCTGAGGGATGGAGGAAGGAGACCTGGTGCCTGAGCTGCAGGGCGGCGGCGGGGTCTTGCTCTTATGACTCCGGGGGGACTTGTGGGTGGGGGCCTCAGTCTGTCTGCGCCTGGGGGAGGGTGTCCGGGGGCGAGGGGCACTCTGCTCCGTGTGGGTGGGCTTCCTCTTCCCCCTGAATGCTGTATCAGCTGGATCGGAGGGGAAGAGGCCGAGGTCACTGAGGAAGAGCCGCTGGGTCTTTGGGGTTGCAGGTGAGGCAAGGGAGGGTGCTTTGGAGGGAGAGGCAACTGAGGACTGCGCAGTGCTCGTGGATGCGTGTGTGTGTTCCAGGGCCCCATCCCCTGTGAGTCTGGTTTCAGTCCCCTGACTGTGCGTGCGTGTGCGTTTTGTTTGTGGCGTGTGTGTCTGTGTGCTGGATGTGTGTGTGCTGGTGTGTGCCTGTGCCGGTGTGTGTGTGCTTGGGACGGGTAAGGTGCTGGGGAGTGTGGATGGAGCAGAGGCAGGAGGGGTGAGGGACTGTCTGAGGAGGGACACTGCTGCCGTCAGGGAGGAGTCCATGGACCTATTGCCCCTCTGTAGGTCAGACATGCCCGATGAGATGCCCTCCATGAACGACACCAGCTGAGTCAACAGAGCGGTGTGCGCATGGAGGACACTCAGCGTGGCTGTCTGGCCTACATGGAGCTGGCGAAGGAGGTACACAGACTCCTCACTCAGGGCAGCAGGGGACACAGGGGCAGGGGGTGCGGTGCCTGGCCCAAAGGAGACACGCTCCCGAACATGGGAGCCTCCACGGACCTGGGGAATGGGAGCCGATGGGAGGGCGGTGGTGGTGCTGGTGGTGGCGGGGACAGCAACACTAGCTGGGGTGTGGTGGCTGCTGACACCCGCCTCCATAAGGGAGTCATCCTCCGAGTTGCTCTGGTCCTCAGCTGAGGTGGATGGTGCTGAGGACTCCTCGGTGTGGCTCCCCTCGCCCTCCGTGCCACTGGGTCCCTCCGACCACTCCTCGGCTGCTGACCCAGTCTGGCTCTCCGGCTCCTCCTGGTCCATGGAGCTGTCCCCTTCCGTGGCCGTGGGTGTATCTGCAAACAATGGGGAAATAGACAGACATCATTCACCTGCACCAAACGCACACACCACTGTGAGCACAGCACATTACAGAGCAAGCCCTGGCATCATTAGTTGTACATTGTTAAAAGTGCCCTAACTGAACAGGAGAAGCCAATTGTCAGTCTGATGCCAACCATGGCACTCACATCCCACATGGACTTGCACCCATCTGTCTGGTGTCTGTTGGATAGCAACACCCCAGTGTGGACACATGCACCAACTACACAGTAGTTGGACAGTGCAGAGGACACGGTGTAGCATGTGGACATGCACACATCACAACTCTTGCCACTGAGTCAGTACAGGTTCCAAATGAAAGGGGCGCCCAGAGTCAAATAGGAAATGCATGTGATGCATACCAGCGACAGACACCATGATGCACCCATGTCCTGATAGCCATCGCCACAATGGTGTGCATGTAGCACATGTCACTCCCCTGCAGGATCACCAATAAGTAGACACATGCCATGGCGGAGGCATGACTGCTAAGTCATACATCACTGTCTCAGTGATGTATGACTTGGCAGCCAGACAACAACACTCTGCACTGTGTCACAATAGTAGGTCATGGGGAATGCAAGTCCTGGAGCTGCACAAGTGCACATGTACATCCCCCACACAACACATCATCTTAACCCTCATCTGTCCAGGTCATACCGATTGGACATATGGGAGACCTGTGACACTACCCTCTGAACCTGAGTCCCTCACAATCTGCTGTGAATGGGGAACAGCTGCCTGTACTTCACATTCGCATACCCCAGTCTGCACGGGCAGCTGATCAAACACCTATGTGACACACAAGTATCGTCTCCTATGGTCACATCTCCAGTGGCATGCTGAGCCCCTACCGAGAAACACCCCAGCAGTCCTGGCAACAAATCCACAGCACACTGACACAGAGGCAGACACCTGAGGGGTCAAATCACTGCGCACAATGTGTCAGCTGATTCACGGGAGTGGGAGTACAGAGTGCATTGCATGGCCTGGAGTAGGCATGACTGTCCTGCCCCACATGAATGAGGGATCAGCCCTGGACAGTGGATAGCTGGCTATGTATGTGTGACACACGTAATCTGCACACTCCTGGGGCCCAAACATTGTTCCCACCCGCTGCATGGGTGTGTGCCACATACCCCAGGCACATGTGGTGGCTCAGCTCAGCAAGTGGACCGCATATCAAAGCAACACGCAGATTACATGTCCGAACACAGGCGTTGTGTGAACAATGGACCCACCCATGATGCCCACAACAGAGTTAGGGAAACAGATGCTGTCCCCCACCTTTAGTGAAGCAAACTGCAAGGACACAGTCCCAAGTGACACAATTCCCTGAATGTAAGGGCCACACCTGGGTATCAGATGAGGAGTGGGCAGTGCACAATAGAGGGACATGGCTCCTGGACAACATGACTGCTGTACTGTGGCAGTTTAACCAGGCCAGAGGAGGGCACATAGCATGTAATACAGAGTTCACAGTGCAGTCTTTGACTCACCCCCTCCTTGTGCTGTCCGGCCTTCAGCTGCCCATCCAGGTCTGGAAACACCACCGCCAGGATCTGGAGCATGTGGGGGTCAGGGTCCGTGTTCCGCCCCTCCTGCGAGGAGGCGACAGCTTCAGCTGGACCCGTGCAATCCTCCGGGTCCAGCCCCGAAGGTCCTGCCACCTCTTCTGGCAGTTGCGGATCCGGCGCTTGTAGACCCCCACAGACCGGACAGCCCAGACGATGTCCTTCCAGATCTCCTGCTTCCGATGGGCATTAACCTGTCAGGATGACAAAGTGAAAAGGCCATTACTACACATGCAACATATCCGTGCATGACACAGTTGTATATACATGTCTCATTCACAGGGGCACATGATGTACACAGGCAGTGCAACGCTGCCCATGGACAGTTTGCCAGACGTCACTACATGGTATCATTGCATGGGAAGTAAAACCTTGTTCAAATGCACTGTCACTGCACCACACCTGTCCAGTGCATGTCACTACACACTATGGGGGTGACAACTACTCAGTGAGCCTGCTAGCCAGTGGCATGCAGACTTTCAGCCTTGCTAGTCAGACAAAATGCACATTCAGAAAGGCAGTGCACAGAACACTCACCTGCTCCCCTGGTGTCCCATACAGCTTGCTGTACTGTGGAAGTAGGCTGTCCAGCAGGGCCTGGTTCTCCTCAAGGCTGAAGGCTGGGGCTCTCTCCACAGTACGTGCCATTGCAGGGTCCAGAGGGGCAGAGACAGCAGCAGTGCAGTGGCAGATGCCGTCCTGGAGCATGTAGTGCAGGCAGGTGAGCTCTCAGGGGAACAGCCAGCAATATATATGTGCTGGAGAGGCAGATACTGTCCCTTGTGTCCAAAGTGATAGGTCCAAGTCGTTTGCATCTTCTGAATCTGGCCAATCCATGGAATAGCAGCACCAATACACGCCCACAGCATCCTTCAAATCTTCAACTTCATGACATACATGATTTTGCAACATTGTTGTGGGTGACCAACTGAATTTCCAGCAACCGACTCGCTCGAATTTCGAAAACGCGTCCGTTGCCAGGCTAGGCCATTGTCAATGGGTGCGCACCGATCGGTCCATTGCGGTACAACGCGTACAGGGGTACAACGCGTACCCGCACACATTGAATGCAATGGGCCGGCCGGGGGCACCGATCGGTCCATTGCTGATCAACGCGTACAGGGGTACAACGCGTACCCGCACACATTGAATGCAATGGGCCGGCCGGGGGCACCGATCGGTCCATTGCGGTACAACGCGTACAGGGGTACAACGCGTACCTGCACACATTGAATGCAATGGGCCGGCCGGGGCACCGATCGGTCCATTGCGGTACAACGCGTACAGGGGTACAACGCGTACCCGCACACATTGAATGCAATGGGCCGGCCGGGGCACCGATCGGTCCATTGCGGTACAACGCGTACAGGGGTACAACGCGCACCCGCACACATTGAATGCAATGGGCCGGCCGGGAGCACCGATCGGTCCATTGCGGTACAACGCGTACAGGGGTACAATGCGTACCCGCACACATTGAATGCAATGGGCCGGCCGGGGGCACCGATCGGTCCATTGCTGATCAACGCGTACAGGGGTACAACGCGTACCCGCACACATTGAATGCAATTGGCCGCCAGGGGCACCGATCGGTCCATTGCGGTACAACGCGTACAGGGGTACAACGCGTACCCACACACATTGAATGCAATGGGCCGGCCGGGGGCACCGATCGGTCCATTGCTGATCAACGCGTACAGGGGTACAACGCGTACCCGCACACATTGAATGCAATGGGCCGGCCGGGGGCACAGATCGGTCCATTGCGGTACAACGCGTACAGGGGTACAACGCGTACCCGCACACATTGAATGCAATGGGCCGGCCGGGGGCACCGATTGGTCCATTGCGGTACAACGCGTACAGGGGTACAACGCGTACCCGCACACATTGAATGCAATGGGCCGGCCGGGGGCACCGATCGGTCCATTGCTGTTCAACGCATCCCTGTACAAGTGACTGGCATATGTCACCATGCGTGTCTCAGATGGACATATGCCAGCCACAGATAGCTCCCAGAGAGTGAGGGGCACACCTACAACACGACAGCCTGTCCAAACTGTATGATAAGGCATGTAAGGCTGCATTTCCTATTGTGTGTATGTTGGTGTACATGTTGTCCTGTGGGTGTCACCTGGGGGCAGCCACCCCCAGGCTGTGCACGTGTTCATGGGGACAGGATCCTGGGTGTTACGTGTACATGACCACTGTGATGTGCAACTGTTCATATCTGTGCATGTGCCATGGTCACATTTCACGGTGGTGTATGTGTATGTCATGTCACATACCCCGTGAGTCCCATGTGGGACGGTATGTTTGAGCCAGGGTGTCCCAGTGGCACAATAGTGATGGTCCTCCACAGTCTGTGTGCATGTAGTGTTTACAATGTCTCTGATTTCATGTGCACAATGGGAGACAGTCTCCACATCCACGTTGTGTGTGCATGGACTTTGATGTTGTGCGTGTGTGTGTCACAGACGTCCATGTCTGTCCTGCAGTGGCAAGTGGGACCACTACCTGTGGGGGTCATAGTTGTTTTGCTGTGGTGTATACATGATACTCCATGTAATGCCAGTGTCCATGTGGCAATACAGGGTCCCTGGGAATGTACCTGTCGTTGAGCTGTGATGCCTGGGGCACATCTGTCGTCACATGTCACTGTGGGGGGTGATTGTGACACGGCAGCAGGAGATGGGAACTGTGACACGGCCTCATGATATCCAATGGGCCAACCTGGGACTTATTGATGCCACTTGTTGAACCGTGATGACAGATGTTGGCCATGTATGTACCATACCTGTCCTTACGGAACTGCACACTTCATGTAGTTGTGCCTCATAATGATGTATGTTGGGATATTGAGTGTGTTCAATGCCGCATATGTGGGCTGACTGACAATCTTGCTTTCTTCTCTGCACTGCAGGGCTCCTGCTGTCCATCGACCATTCCCAGACCTGGCAACGATGGTGGAACGGGACAGCATCCGACGGTACCGCTTCACCAGGCAGCTGATTGAGGATTTGGCAGTGCAGTTGGCCCCACATTTGCAGCCTGGCCGGCCGTATCCTACAGCGCTGACCCCCAAGGTGAAGGTGATGGCAGCCCTACACTTCTTTGCCACCGGTACCTTCCAACATACTGTGGCGACTGCTGGTGGGATGTCACAGACCATGTTGAGCCGTGTGCTCCGCGATGTTTTGGTGGCAATGTTGCTATTCCTGAACCGGTACATCTATTTCCCTAGACTGCAACGACTCACTGACGTGAAGAGTGACTTCTATGCCCTGGGGAGGATGCCGCATGTCATTGGCTCCATTGATGGGACACATGTGGCTTTGGTACCACCAGAGGCCCAGGAGCAGGCCTACAGGAACCGCAAGCACTACCACTCGGTCAATGCACTGGTGGTGTGTCTTGCAGATATGACCATCACACTTGTGTGTCCGTTTCCCTGGTTCAGCACACGATGCCTTTGTGATGAGGAGTAGTCGCATCCCCAGGATGATGGCACAGATGCAGAACCAGCGTGCCTGGCTTGTCGGTGTGTACTGACTTTGTGCCATTGTGTGTGATCTGATCTGTAGTATTCCGCCCACTTTTCCAAGTCAGCTAATGTGCACTTGTCTGTCCGTAGGTGACTCGGGATACCCCAACATGCCGTGGTTGCTGACACCCCTCAGGAACCCTGTGACACCAGCCCAGATGCGCTACAACGAGGCACATGGTCGGACCAGGAGAGTGATTGAGCGGACATTTGGTCTCCTGAAGAGCCGCTTCCGCTGCCTGGACAAGACCGGAGGGTCCCTCCCATATGCCCCTGCGAAAGTGTGCAAGATTATCATCGTCTGCTGCATGCTCCACAACCTGGTAGTGCGGAAGGAGTTGCCTCTCATCCAGGATGACAATGACCAACATCCGCCACCTGTGGAGGATCCTGGCCTGGACCACAATGCCAGTGATGATGATGATGATGAGGGTGATGTCCGCACACAGCTCATCACCAACTTCTTTAGCTGAATGTGAGTATCCTGAGGTGTCATGTCAATGATGTGAGTTGGCATGATATGTGTAGGTGGTGCTCTGGTGCTGTTGGAGTGTGTCCATGGGCTACTTGACTGGATGTGTGTAGCGATGTGTGCTTACAGGTGGTCTGTACTCCCCAACAGTGTTGACATGCTAACTTGGTTCTGGGTGGGTATCTTGTAACATGTATTGTGCATGAGTTTTGCTGTTCTGTACTGTTCTCCATTGCTTTTGACTGTGTGTCATTTCTGTCCTTCACAGGGTACTTTCAGATTCGTTTGGTCAACTGTGTCCACCGACGACGTGATTGTACTTCCAGGGTGGTAGCTGTTGTGTCCCTACAGGTGATGTGCGCCACACCCATGGACTTCCTTCCTTCTACAGTTGTTGACTGTGTGCCCGCTGCCAGGTGGGATTACCTTGCATCTGTAGTGGTTACGACATGTTGCAACTGTGTAATAAACCTGTGCTTCACTTTGTGATGTGCGTTGTCTGTGGTCACACATTTGACTGCCATTTGCTTACTGCACCTGTGGGCTACTTGACTACAACTGGGAATAGGTGTGGTGTCTGTGCATTGCACCGTCTTCCCTGGCAACATCAGTGTAGGCAATGAGTCAGATGGCCTAGGTGTGTATGTGTTGTGTAGCCCTGGTGGTGTGTCTCCCTCATATGTGTCACGTTGCCTTTACTCACATGCCTGTGTTGTACTTGCTGTTGCAGTTCGCATACACAGTGTAATTTTGCAGTTCTTCATCCCCATAACAGCACCCACGTTGGAATCACAACAGAGGCAAGTATGGTGTATTAGTGTGTTTATTGTGATACATTTGTGTGAATAGTGCATAGGATGGGTAGTGCTGTACATATATCTTGCAATCAGAAGTTCCTAGGTGAATTGAAAGTCCTGGTAGACAAAATCCCCAGTATCGGGCCACAGTTGTCTGAGACATTGGTCCAACTTGTACTCCCCATGCAATGTGTGGGAGTTGTGTTGCCGTCAACAGGGTGAACAGTCTGTGCACAAAGGTGAACATCCAGAACAGGTTCAGGCTTCCTGGGAGTTGCGCTTGGCCATCGGCCTCTCACTTGCCCCTCCTCGGACGACCCCTCTTCTTTGGGGGGCCCCCAAGTACAGGCTGCTGCGGTGCAGTGGACTCTCCGCCAGAGTCATCCTCCCTCCCTGTGGCAGTTGCAGTTTGTTCAGCACCAGATGTTGTTGGCACACAGGGAGGTGTGGACTGGTTGCTGTTCATCTGGCGGAGGCATTGTAAAATGTCCCTGTGCACCGCCGTCATCTCATGCAGTGCGTCCCACTTGGACTCCACGCGGGACATGTGTGAGTCCAAGCGGGCATGATGGGCAGCCTGCTGCTGTTTCATGTCTCTGAGGAGCCCCACTACCTGGCTGAGATCTCCGGTGCTGGACTTGTACGCATCAGCTATGCGTACCAGTTGTGGGTCATCATGCACACCAGAAACCTCTGCAAGCAGCGACCTCTGTCTCCCACCCCTCCCACCACCCCTGCCGACATGTGCAGTGCGTGCAGTGGCACGCACAGATGACCCTGGTCCACCTTGGGGGTTGGTGGTGGTGGTGGTGTCCATGGCCTCACGTTGGTCCAGGGTCCCTGTGCTGGTGTTGCTCCTTGTTCTGTCCATGTCGGCAGGGATGGTATTTGTGGTGACAGTCGTTGGAGGGGTGGGTGCAGGGGTGCAGCTGGTGGTCCTGCTGGTGCTGCAGCTGGTGGTCCTGCTGGTGCTGCATGTAGACTTGCACCGGATGTGCCAGGTTGGTCTTCTTCGTCCGAGGAGGGCAGAGGCTGTACGACACCAGTGAGCTCCGCATCCTCTTGAGCCTGGGACTGGGACTCCTCAGCGTCTGCTGCTGTGTCCCCATCATCACCTGTTTTTGGGAGACACACACAATGTATGTTATGTTTCTGCAGGCATCAATGGTTGCTACACCTGACAGTTGTGACTGTGCCTCTGGGTGCGGGCCTGTACATTGCATTGTCCTAAGTCGTCACAGTCAGGGGTTGATATTGGTGTGGCACATTGTCCTGCATTATTTGGGCATTTCTATGTATTTGTTGGGGTGTGAACATGGTCTGCATTGGTTGTATTTGGTTGACAGCCGGCCCTCCTTCCCACCCAGCCAGTCAGTTATCCCACCATGGACTGTGCTTGCATTGCAGGGAGTGGATGTTGTCTCTCAGGATGTCAGTCAGTGGTATCCTGCTGTTTGTTGGTGCACAGTTCCCAGCAGGGCCTTGTGCTCCCCACAGAAGTAGCCAGTGTCAGCCATCTTGTGTGTCCTTATCCACTCCCTGTGATGTGAGCATGGTTCAGGGTGGTGTTGATGGGCCAGTTGTGGGGGTGAGCTATGTCTGTGACTGTGACTCCCATCATGCTATTGCCTCCACCCCACTTCCCAGCATTCCCATACTTACTTGCTTTTGTGGGGAGTTCAGTGTGTGTGGGTGTGAGGGCAATGGCAAGATGGCTGACAGTGGTGTCCTGGTGTTGGTTGGTGTGCAGTTCCCAGCATGCCCTTGTGATCCCCACAGCAGTAGCCAGTGTCAGCCATCTTGTGTGTCCTTATCCACTCCCTGTGATGTGAGCATGGTTCAGGGTGGTGTTGATGGGCCAGTTGTGAGGCTGAGCAATATCTGTGACTACTACTCCCATCATGCTATTGCCTCCACCCCCCTTCCCAGCATGCCCATGCTTCCTTCCTTTTGACTCTGCTTCCCTGTGGGGTGGGCTGCCTGTGCTGACAGGATGGCTGGGAGTGTTGTCCTGGCAGTTGTTTGGCTAAAAGTCCCAAGAGTGTCCCTGTGCTTCACACAACATAACCCAGGGTGGTGGTTCTTTGTGGGATCTTGAGTTAGGATGTGAGGCATTGCATTCTCCCAGGTGGGTTCTGTGGAGTTTGTGTTGAGGGTGTGTGTGAGGGGAGGTGCTTGTGACTATGGTCAGTGCTGCAAGTCCTCCTTCCCACCCAGCCAGCCAGATATCCCACCATGGAACGTGCTTCCATTGCAGGGAGTGGAAGTTGTCTCTCAGGATGTCAGTCAGTGGTGTCCTGCTGTTTGTTGGTGCACAGTTCCCAGCAGGGCCTTGTGCTCCCCACAGCAGTAGCCAGTGTCAGCCATCTTGTGAGTCCTTCTCCACTCCCTGTGATGTGAGCATGGTTCAGGGTGGTGTTGATGGGACAGTTGTGGGGGTGAACTATGTCTGTGACTATGACTCCCATCATGCTATTGCCTCCACCCCACTTCCCAGCATTCCCATACTTACTTGCTTTTGTGGGGAGTTCAGTGTGTGTGGGTGTGAGAGCAATGGCAAGATGGCTGACAGTGGTGTCCTGCTGTTGGTTGTTGTGCAGTTCCCAGCATGCCCTTGTGCTCCCCACGACACAGCAACAGTGTCGGACATCTTTGATGGGCCTTTCCACTCTCTGTGGGATGTGCATGCGTGAGTGTGAGCTTGCTGGGCCATGTGGTGGGGGATGTAGAGCTGTGACTACGACTCCCATCATGCTATTGCCTCCACCCCCTTCCCAGCATGCCCATCCTTCCTTCCTTTTGACTCTGCTTCCCTGTGGGGTGGGCTGCCTGTGCTGACAGGATGGCTGGGAGTGTTGTCCTGGCAGTTGTTTGGCTGAAAGTCCCAAGAGTGTCCCTGTGCTTCACACGACATAACCCAGGGTGGAGGTTCTTTGTGGGATCTTGAGTTAGGATGTGTGGCATTGCATTCTCCCAGGTGGGTTATGTGGAGTATGTGTTGAGGGTGTGTGTGAGGGGAGGTGCTTGTGACTATGGTCAGTGGTGCGAGTCCTCCTTCCCACCCAGCCAGACAGATATCCCACCATGGAACGTGCTTCCATTGCAGGGAGTGGAAGTTGTCTCTCAGGATGTCAGTCAGTGGTGTCCTGCTGTTGGTTGTTGCACAGTTGCCAGCAGGGCCTTGTGCTCCCCACAGCAGTAGCCAGTGTCAGCCATCTTGTGAGTCCTTTTCCACTCCCTGCGATGTGCGCATGGTTCATGGTGGTGTTGATGGGACAGTTGTGGGGGGGGCAATATGTGTGACTACGACTCCCATGATGCTATTGGCTACACTGACTTGCCTAGCATACACAGAATTCCTTTCTTTCAGTGGTCTTCACTGTGTGTTGGTGTTGTAGTGGTGGCTACATGTCTGGATGTGTTTGTTAGTTCTATTTGTGCCACTGCCTAGCTGTAGTTGTAGTTGTGTTTGTACATGTGATGGCACGGTTAAATGTAACTTTGAGATGGCATGTGTTCTGTTTATCTGACTGACATACACATTTTGGGATGATTCTGTTCTGGTTGCTGTGTAATTGCTATGAGTGCATGGTTTGACTCTCCCCTTGACAGTGATGTGTGTGTGTATTGTGGCAGAATATTGTGTACATTTGTTGTGTACTAACCAGGCTCTGGGATGTTCTCTAGTCCATATACGCTCACTGGCGGAAGGATGGCCCGCACCTTCTCCTCCCAGGGCCTGAGGTATACTGGCTTGGCAGGAGGGCCACTGCCGGTGTATTGGCTCAGGAGGTAGTCTTTCTTGAGCAGCTCCCGGACCCTCCTGCGCATGTCATACCACCTGTTCTGGATGTCGGTCTTTGTGCGCAGACATGGTGATTGTGCGTTCACCCTGTTGATGATCCTCTCCCACATCTTGGTTTTCTGGGAGATGGGGATCTGTTGGACCAGTGTGCCAAACAGCTGTGGCTCTACCCTGAGGATCTCGTCTACCATGACTTCCAATTCACAATCTAGGAACTTGTGATTCTTCTTGGGGGGCATGGTGATGGGTGGTGATGGTGAGTGATGTGTGTGTTGGTGTGCAGGTGAGGGTGTGTGGGTGTGTGTTTTGCTGGGTGTATGTGAGGTAGGTATTTGTTGGTGTGCTGATGGTGTGTGGCTTGTGTGAGGGATGAGCTGTGGGTGTGTGGTTGCTGTCTGTTGGGTGCTGGCAGTAGAATGGCATTTGCAAAGGATCATGGTTGGGATTTGTGTCCTTTATATGGGTGGAGTTGTGGGTGTGTCTTTGTTCTCTGTCCCCACCCCCCAGTATTTATTGGCTTTGTAATTGCTTGTTTGGCCTTTTTTTGTGTAATTTTTCCTTTGTACTGTCTGTGCATGTTGGAAACGTTCTTGTGACCGTGTCGGACCCTGCATTTGTCTCGTACGGTCTTCTCCGTTTCGTTCACGCTGTGTTTGTGCAGTTTTCTATGCTGCGTATGCGTCGGTCGCGGTGTTTTGTGTTACTTCGGCTCGGTTTTGTATGCGTGTCGGTCGTACGGCTTGTCCTCCGTACGACTCGGTCGTGGTTTTCGCGCCTTGCATCGTACTTTGCGGTTTGGAGTTCGCGTGTACGTTTCGGTTGGATTTGTTCCGGGTGCGTGTCGGTCGGTTCGATTCGCGTGTTTTTCCGGCCGGATTGCTGTTTTCCGTGCGGCTCGGTCGTTTGGCTTGGGTTCGGTACGTGTCGGTCGGATTTTGCACGCCTTGCATCGTACTTGGCGTGTCGGGCGCCACAGGTACGTGTCGGTCGGAATAATTTCCGGCTCCGAGTAGGTCGGTGCTTTTTCCGGCCCGAATCGGAATCGACCCCAGAATGTTAAAACCAACTTCACTAAAAGATGTATTTTATCATTCTGAGTTCAGGCATACTAAATTTGTTTTTCTACCATGTTCCCTGGGTCAGTTAGGATTATAAGATGTTATAATCAAACTGCCCATTCTGGCCTATGGGAGCAGGTAGCCTTGCAATAGTGAAAACGAATATGGCTGTAATTCACTATCAGGACATGCCACACACATCAGGGCATGTCCTACCTTTCACATACAATGCACCCTGCCCTTGGGCCTACCTTAGGGGTGGCTAACATGTAGAAAGGGAAGGTTTGGGGACTGGCAAGTGTGTGCACTTGCCAAGTCGACTATGGCAGTCCCAGACTGCACACAGGCTCTGCAATGGCGGGCCTGAGCCATAGTTTACAAGCTGCTCTGGTGGGTGGCACAATCAGCGCTGCAAGCCCACCAGCAGCATTTGATTTACAGGCCCTGGGCACACGCGGTGCACTGTACTAGGGTCTGACAAGTAAATCAAATAATCCAATCATGGAATCACTAATCCATACAACAATTTACCATAGGGAGCACTTGCACTTTGTCCCTGAACAGCAGAGGCAAAGTGCCCAAAGCATCTAAACCAGCAAAAACATAGCAAAACACAGGAGGCAACAGCAAAAAAATGGAAGGGAGACCCACGCCAATGGTGCCAGGTCTAACACCCCATTTAGTATATCCTCTATGTATTTTGTGCTTACAGCCTCCAGTGGTGTTCTTGAGGCATTTTGCAGCAGATTACAAGTTGCAGGGTCTCATCAGGACGTGGACTGGTGCATCAAATGTGAATATTGGTAGCGGTGCACAAAGTGTACAGGCCCTATGTTCAGTTGAATACCTCTCTGATATCTAAAGTGCTTAAATTGTCCCCATTGCTACTGGAATGTTGGATGTGCTCTGTATGGTGCTCTCTAAAGAGTAGAGTCTCAGGAGAGACAACGTAGCAAAGACCACCAGTGGAGAGGCCAGTACAACTCGAGTTCTCTGTTTGACTTATCAGATGTTTTTATAAGTTGGGCCTGGTTACCACCTGGTTACCACCTGGTTCTGATTAGTGGTAAATTGCATGCGCAAATGGGCCAATTTGCTCATATTCACTATTTGCGAATGGTCTGTACATTGTCATTGCAATGTGCGAGTCTCTATTTTCAGAACACAAACACCAGTCGCATTTTTTGCGAGTTGGTATTCATTCGCATCGCAATTTTGTAGTTTGCGAGTGCCTTTCGTACATTGCGCACGACCATTTTTGCATGCACAAATCGTTTTGCAAACGATTTTGCACTTGCAAAATGGTCGTACATCTGGCCCCTAATCATTTTTAAAATGTTGCACCTGCCAATTATTGACAAATGCAGCTTATCCATTCGTCTTAGTTCTGTACTAATTTTAGCTATCAGAGAGTCCACGTTAATTGGAATCCACTTTTGAATTCACCCTGATACCAAGATACGTAGCCCTATCTGTCCTGCGGGGATCCTGGAAAGCAATATTCCTAGTACAAACAATCTGGGTTTTCTCCGTATTCAGGAGATACTCTGACTGCCTCCCATATTCCCCTGCCAGAATTTCAACTTGTTCGATCGCACTCTGGGGATCTGAAGTCACTATAGCTATGTCATCTGCATACAACAGCATTTTCGGAGTGTAGCACCCGGAAAGAAAGAGGTTTAATTATCTGATTTTGAAGTATTACGCTGATAAACAGGTCGATTTAGAGAGCAAAAAGAATAGGGGAGCAGGGGCACCCCTGTCTTGTCCCTCTAGCAACTTCTACTCTTTCTGATTCCCTACCCATCATTTGTATCCTAACATATGAACAATGATACATTGCTCTAATAGCAGTGATAAAACGTGGCCCAAACCCATTTTGTCTCATAATACCTCAAAGATAATGCCATGACACTCGATCAAACACTTTTTGGGCATCAAGGAGGATCAAGGGAGGCCATTTGGTCGCCTGAAACAGAAGCTATGTCAAACAAGGTGATACCTCATCTATTATGATCCGTGGTCCCTCTACCTGGTATGAATCATGGGCTTACAAACACGAACTGCAAACATTTTGGAATAGAGCTTTGCATCTGAATTGATAAGGGAAATAGGTCTGTATGAGGCTGGGTCATCTGGAGGTTTAAAAACAAATATATCCGTACCCAGCCAAGATTGAGGGGGAGATCCCTTATGTTGAACGGCCAAGAACAAATCTAGTAATAAGAGTGCTAGCTCGAGTTGCAATAACTTATAGATTTCAACAGGAATTCTATCCGGGCGTGCGGCTTTTCCAGAGGCCATCAGATGGAGTGCCTCTGTGACTTCCTGTAATGTGATGTCAGCCTCCAGCTCTTATCGTGCTGTGTAATCAATCCCTACTATGCCCAAGCCGGACATTACCCTTCCTTACTCTTGGGTCGTACCCAATTATCCCGCCTGATACAATTCCCTGTAAAATTCTGTAAATACGTTAAGGACCTCCTTAGGGTCCGTTTCATATGACCCATCTTTCTTTTTGATCCTGCCAATATTGTTCCTGGCCGTTTTCTGTCTCGTGCGTAGAGCTAGAAGCTTACCAGCAACATCTCCATATTCATAATTTTCTTTTCTATAAGCCGGATAGGATTCTGCCATCTTTTTATTATAGTAACTATTAATCTCTGCTTTGATCCAGACAACTTCAAGCTGTAGTTGTGCTTGTCGCTCTTCATGCTTCCGAGTTATTGCGGTAGTATGTTCTTCCTCTAGCAGAGCGGGCTGTACGATCAATCGACTCATCTCCTCTCACTGTTTTTTCCACCTCTGTTCCACAAAACTAATAACCTCACCCCTTAAAATGGCTTTAAAAGCATCCCAAACCACTTCCCTTGAGACACTGAATCTATTTATATCAAAATAGTGTTGCACCCAACCCCTAATATGTTCGATAAATAAATTGTTGGGCAATAGTTTTCTATCAAATGTCCATTTGGACTGACCCTTTACGTGCCCTTGTACCATGATATCAAGAATCAAAGGATTGTGGTCTGATAATAATTTGGGTAGTTTCCTAATTCTGGTGTTTTCAAGGAGGGTGGTAGATACAAAAAAGTAATCTAATCTAACATATTTCTTATGAGGGAATGAAAAATACGTAAATCCTAGGTCTAATGGTTTCCTCATGGCCCAGACAACAGCTAAGCCATAGCTGGCCGTAAGTGCAGCTAATGCCCTATACAACTGTGACTTTCTCCCCTGGTATTTATTAGTTAAAACTCTAGCTACCTCCAGATGGATATTTAAATCTCCACAAATTATCAACAGGTCCGGCCAAGATGCCAGTTCCACCTCAAGCTCTTCCAATGCCCTGGGGTCATCCTGATTCGAACCATAAATAGTACATACCGTCAGCTCTATGGGTAGTGCAACCACTGCCCACCTGCCCTACTTGTCCTCCAAAACTCGTGTAGCTGGTACCAAATTACTTATAACATGAGTAGCCACACCTCTAACCCTGGAGGTCTGAGATGAGTATGCCAAAAGAGTATACCCTCTAATCATAATGGATTCCCTCTTATCACATGTAATATGGGTTTCCTGTTGCCATATTATATCGAATCCCAAAGATCCTAATGTGTCACCCACTCTGATGCATTTCGCTTTATCATTAAGACCACCAACGTTTACTGAGCAAATAGATATTTTACCTATATGAGCAGCAAGTAAGCATTCCAACGTCTGCCCAAAAGTTAGCTACAAGACCAATTCTTTCTTTACTGTTTCTCTGGGTTTTTCCCCCCTCTCCCCAATGCAACCCCCACCATCCCCTACCCCAACCTCCCTTCCCCATTTCCCCACTCCAACCCACTCTACCCAGCAGCTCCCTTCCACCCCTAAACACCCCTATAATGAAAGGAAACAGACCTGTCATCGGTCTGTAATAGATGGGAAGTAACTCCCCAAACCAGTGGCCAATAAAAATAATCAGTGCTAACACCATATAACCTATACATCCTATACCCCGCCACCAGCAAATGAAGCAGAAAAATCATCCCTGGCCATTAATTACTGATTTAAGTCTAGCAGAAAAATAGGAAATAGCCATAGAGGAATGGGGTTACGCTATACCCCATACTCAGTGAGAAACTCCTTAGCTTTTATTTCAGATGTAAACAACTTGGTTCGCTTCCCCCAAATCACTTTCAGTCATGCCGGATTCATTATGAAAGCCTGTGCCCCTTTCTCCTGGAATGCTTTAATCATCTGATCCCTCATTCCCTTCTGGAATCCCTAAGAATCGTAAGTTATTACACCTTTGGCGATTCTCTTGGTCCTCCAACTTCCACTGAATATCAATCAGTTGGGATTCATGAGCCTCTGTTTGACCTCGGGTGCCCGCCATATCAGTCTCAAGGGTAGTGGCTCTGATCTCTAGGTCCGTCAACCACTCACTGATAGCATTGCATGTCTTGGCAATCTTCTTGACTGAGCCCTGTAATTTACGTGCGACAGTCTGTGATCGGTGACTATCCTGCCAAGTCTCCTCTCGATGTGATAAAACACATTGTAGAATTGTGTTGGTGTGGTTGCTGTATGAGCCTCTTGTGACGCGATAGTAATGGTTCCAACCAATTGCTTGCCTGGGGAGTAGTCCCACTTAAAGTCTTTTCTGCCCTTACTGTTACAACTACCAGGCTTTCTGGCCACTTTATGTGTAGTTACCACTGAGTCCAGTCCGCTGGTATCAGGTAAGCTCTCATTCCCGCTTGACTCAATACTTGACCCTGATCCATCAGCTGACCAGGTTTCGTCCGACAAGGAGTAATAGCAATAATTTGTCTCAAGGTCAAGCTCATTACCCCCTTTCTCCGGCCCCATAGACCGGGCTACTGACTGCCGACTTTTCCTAGACTTCTGATTTAGCTGCAAAAGGGTTAAAGGAGGGGCATCCCTTCCCCCATCTGCCCCAACTTGGTCTTTGGTATTTTTATCCAGCGTACCATTTTCTTGCTCTATATTGACCTCTGGAGCCGACTTACAGATTTGGGCAGTGTCCCTTGCTGTGTCTCTTAAACCACCCCCCACGCCCTCCTCAGAAGGTACCAAACTAATTGTATTGCATACCTCATCGGTAGTCACTGCAGTAGAAGCTGCTGTTTCTCCCCAAGGGCTGGTTGCTCCAGCAGGTGGTAGGGTGGGTTCCTTATCCAGGAGTGATGGTTCGTCGTTATCCGAATCTTTCTGCAACAGCTGGTCACAGGCTTGACTCGGATCACTCCCAGCGGGGGACCCATGAAGCAGCTCCAAGACTGAATGGCCGGGCGGGCACTGCTGGAGAAGCGTGGTCCCGCCCTTCCCCCTCTTTTCCCCCCGAGGTCTCCGTCCGGGTCGACACCTGCAGTTGGCGCCCAGTAGAGTGTGGTGCAGACGCCGATGCTGTTTCCACTCCAACACCAATGGCTGCCGAAGCGGAGCTCGGTCCAATCGACAGAGGAGCAGTGGCCACCTTTCCTCTGCCACTACCCCCTGCCTTTTTAGGACCCATCACAATCGTCGTGATCGAGGGCGGCTGTGGAGGTCGGCAGGGGGCGTGATCAGTTTCTTCGGGGAATCTTCTGCAGGCAAGTAGCAGTTCTCCTTGACTAAAGGCGATTTCGCAGCAGCGCGTACACAGAGTTGGGCAGTGCGAGACTAAAGCCAGTAGGATTGTGGCGGCTTCAGACATAGTTTATCCTTAAAAAATACGGCGGATGCATAGATAATCTGCCAACTGATTAGGGTGCTACGCATGGCCGTCTCAAGCCGTCGCCATCTTTCTCCTTCTCCTCAGTAGTTTTCTTGCGTATGCCCAACTTGTAATGGGGCGGTCGGACCAACGGTGCGACGTTGGCTGGGCTGCCACCGCTGCACCACCATAAGTCTGGCGGTCCTCCGTCAATATCCTGTGCTTCTCTTCTGGTCCCATAAGGGGAAACACAGCTTCAATTTGATCTATTTTTTGGACTATTAAAAAAGGAATTTTCTTACCGTTTGCGGAAATTATACCCATAATTTAATGTATAATTACAGAACTTATTGTAGGTACTGCATGCAACTGCAATTGCCTTGCCAGGTCTGCCCTCGCTGGGACAGCCATCAAGGTGCACAAAACAAATTGAGTTAAGCGTCTATAAAGTCGAACTATGCCACTGTATAGCTGTACTAGCTCATTAGCATTGAGATGTAATTAGCGTAATTAGGGAATGGTGTATAACCACCTAACTCTGGCCAGGTAGCCCCTTCATTACTAAGGGGACTCGTGCGTACATGACTAAGTAGATGCATTAGGGCGCCTTGGAACTAATTATGATGTTCCCAATGTGAAAGTGGAATTTCTAAGAGCTGATACGCTCTATATTGTTGTGCTGCAACGATAGTGTATTCATCAAATGTTCCTGTGTTAGCATCAATAGCTGGAAAATTGACCCAAGACTTCCAAGTAATAGACATCATGAGCTTCAACTACGAAGATTATGTGGGATAGGCTGTGACTGTGCCATGGATAAAACAGTAATGAAAACAAAGTGCAAACACAAATTGGGACAATCCTTTTAAAGGTTCAAGCTTGAACAACCAACATTAAAGTTTAGATGCTTGTTAAAATACTGTGGAGGATAAATCCCCAACACCCAGACATCTCCGGAGGAGGCATAAGGGAACTATGGGCATGCACAAGTAATACTCAGGAGACCCATTAAATAGGTACCTGACCAATTGTTGGTGGTGCCATGTCACAGGGATTTGGCTGGCAAGCAGAACTGTGCCTTGGGATGTCAGGACGTCAGAATGTAGGGACTGTGTCTCTCTACCACGTCAGTACCTGACAGCCCAAATCCCGACTAGCTCAAAGTGCCTCGCCTGAATTCCTAACCTTCCCAGAGTAGTAGTTGATTTTGGCAAACCTAGAACATGAACCTCTAGTCCCCAGGGGAACCATGGAAACAGATCATCACCTTTCCTATCTCACTCCTGCATGCCCTTAGTAAACAAAGGAAAGACACGATGAAAGTTTGCAATACATTTATTGAAACTATCGTAGTCTATTATGAAGCAGATGTGCTGCGAATAGTAGGAAAACACAACTTAGCAAAGTAATCAACATTACTAACAGACTGTATGCAATGAACAACCCATTAGTGTAAATAATCTAGGGCTACTTCAGACCTTTAAATCCCTTTAAAGCTTTTTTCGGCGTTTTTTCAGCCCCTCCGGGTGGCTGCCATACAGAGATTAGAGCTGCCAATATCTTTTTGGATCGTCGATACCGTATCCATTTTTTAACCATCTGAAGGACTAGCAGTTCGTCTGTCCTGTTGGATACAGTTTATCAAGCAGGGCCTCTTTCTTGAGGAATCGGCTATTATACTAAACATCTCTCTTTTTTGAGAAAGGTCATCAACTGTACAAGAACTCCACAGATGTCTCCTGGGTGACGAGTATAAACCTTTGATGATACAAGATCCTATTTCGACCTGTACTATTTAAACAGCTTATTTGTCTGCATACATATGCTGGACAGACTTGAGCATAACATTCTGAGGTGGAACTCCTGATGAAGACAGTGTTTCTGTCGTAACGCGCGTAGAGTCAGTTTGGAAACCACCCAAAAGAGCCAATCATTCATCAAAGTGCTGTTGTTGTTTGTTTGTTACATCCTTTATAAATCCTATCATGATTGACGAAAAGATTATATATATCAATATGATTATGTGTATGTAGTATGTTTGTGACTGTGAATGAATGTGGTCAGAATGTTGTACATTTGTTAGTCTCTGTATGAATTTCTCTATTTCTAATATATGTTTTTATATTTATCCAAAAAAAGATAAAGATAATTAATAAATCAACCTTTTTATATTTTTCTAATTTTTTAGTGTCACTATAGTTTGTTCTTCTCCTCATAATGGTTTGAGGGATTTAAAGGTCGGAAGTAGCCCTAGATTATTTACACTAATGTATTTTCCCTGTCTAGGTGTACTTCTCATCAATATCAGGGGGGCCCTTTACTTTGCAATTGCAATGAACAACCCAACCATGCCATATTATCTGTCCATCTAGGCCTATTCTTACTATGTAGGCAAAAGGATATATTAGTGATCTCTAGGATACAACAGACCCCATACCTAGTGTGTGTTCTCTCCAGGACAGGTCTCTCTGCTCGAATTCTTCTCTCTGCCCACAAAGGGAGAAAACATAGTTCAGTGTTATGTATTCTAAACATCCTTGTACGAAATGCGCAGATGGAATCTCAAGAAGAGTCACTGAATAACAACACATGTACAGCGTATTTCTAAAATAATGTCACAAAACAAAAGTGCAAGCAGAAGCAGCCTATAACATCCAAAACGCTGACCTAAGGGAGAACCAAAGTCGGTCCAGAAGGGATATCACTACAGGATTTGTCAACTACTTTAGGCAAATGATATAAGTACAGTGAGAAGGGAGAAGAGAGAAGAGAGAAGAGAGAAGGGAAGAGAAGAGAAGAGAGGAAGGGGGGGAGGGGGAGGAGAGGGGAGGGGAGAAGAGAAGAGAAGAGAAGAGAAGAGAAAGAGGAGAGAAGAGAAGAGAAGAGAAAGAGGAGAGGAGAGGAGAGGAGAGGAGAGGAGAGAAGAGGAGAGGAGAGGAGAGGAGAGGAGTGAGGCTCTCTTATTCATGTGTATCTTTCTAAGGTGGAGTCAACAACCACTCTGTTATAGAAGGTCTTAGAGCCATGTTGCTTGCATGGGATAATACCTACAGCTTGTGCCCATAGCTTAACGTGGTTTAGAATAGTTTTGCCAAAAATCTTAGCACTAGAATATAAAAACAGAGATTTGGTGGATCATTTTTGGAAGTTTTTCACAAACGGGTAATATAAAACTACCTACCCACAAATTTGAAATCTAGTCTTTCCTGTAGCAGTAATCAGATAGGGGGATAAGAATATGTCCAAGAGATTAGGGTTCTCTTTCATCACTGTAACTGATATTTAATCCAGGCTCATTGCTCCTTGATACCTTGCCTACCAGTTATAGGGGTTATCTCCCCTTCACTGGGGAATAGTAAGGGGGGTGATCAGGTGCTGTAACACCTTCCTGTAAATGTGTCACAATGCTTCCTTCTGAATACAGGGAGTGCCTCTTTCTGCCCTTGGCAATAAAGAAGTATGAGAGATAACGGTACCATTCTTGGTAAGGGATGGCTATTGCAGAGGGTCTTAATTCTAGCAAATATGTAAAAAAATTCCCTCATATTTTTTATGCTGCTGCAATACGTACGTAATGCCATAGTAAATAAGCATTTTTCCTTCCCTCATCTGCCCCGTATTGTGACAACTTCTTCCTTCAGAGCATAATTAATTTAGCTGGAACCAGTGATGGTATTGCTATGGTAGAGGAATCTTTGGGGAAATGCTTATTTGTAAACAATGGGAGAAGAGGCAGGAGTTCTTCAAGGGATCCAATATGTAGGGACATTCTCCTCAAGACTTAACTCCTATGGCAAGATTGTTCGTCTTGACAAAATTCTCCTACAGAGTAATTTCTTTAGTCATTCTTATTGAAGGCACACTACTTGTTGCCCAGTGGAAATGTATGTTGAATATCACAGGTGTGGAAGCTAACTGATTAAAAAAATGTATGCTCTTCTCAGAGGCCACAGTGGCCCTTTCAATGTCTCAGTGCAGCACCTTCAAAGTTGGCTAGTAGGGGTAAGTCTTGCACAATAAAACAGTGGCTTAGGGGTCGATTCCGATTCGGGCCGGAAATTTCTCCGACCGAGCCGGACCCGGAGAGATTTCCGACCGAATCGGACCCGTGCAGTCCGACCGAACGAGTACGATGCGTCCGTATGTTATCGGACACGAGTCGGTCGGACTCCCATTGAACTCAATGGGAGCCGGTCGTACAACGCGTACGCGGGCTCCCATTGCCTCAATGGGTGCGAGGCGGACAAGGGCGCCCCCTACAGCGAGTACGCCGCGAGCGCTCGCGGCGTACACGCACAGGTAGGGGGACCCATGGGTCCCCCTGTGTGCGCCTCGCACGGGTACGCGTACAGGGGGTCCGACACGGACCCCCAAAGTACGGCTCCGACAGCGAGTTCGAGTCGGACGGCGCGAGTCGGTCGGAGCGGTCGAGGTGCGCATCGTACTTACCCGGCCGGAAAACGTCTCCATTGCGCGGTGCGAATCGGGTCCGAGCGAGTCGGTCGGAGCGGTACGATCCGGGTACGAGTCGGTCGGAGCGGCCGGGTCGCCCGGACGAGTCGGTCGGCGACTCGCATCGTACTCGCTCGGCCGGACTCAGCGTACGGTTCGGTCGGGAAACAGGCTTTCGCATGGCTTTTTCCCGACCGAATGGTATTGGGTGCGCCTCCGACCGAGATCGGAATCGGCCCCTTAGTGTCTAGGTATCTTTGGCTTTTTCAGATTCTAACAGCTGCCTTGTCAAGCATCCATAGTTAACAGGTAGAGTACACGTCAGTCACATATCAATCTACATTTCAAGTCAACTCACCAAGATGCCTGTTCCTTCCACCACCTCCCATGGCTGGGTCACCACATTCTCCCCACTCTGTCTCCTTGTCCCCTTATTAAACGAAAGCAGAGATTTCATAGAATTTAAATTCAGTGGCCTGCCCCTGTAACCTACACCTTGGTTCAGTGCACGTGCCAGGGTCGAGCATCTCAGTCTATATCAAAGTACCTTGAAGCCTCTATCTGCCTCCTGGTGCACACCGGCAAGGCTCCTCTGGGGGTCGGGCACAATGGAGATGGCCTCTCACCCAGGCAGGTCTGTATGCTTCTCACCCAAGTAGACAAATGAAGGCAGTCCCCCCAGTGAACCAGATAGAAAAAAAGTGATTTCACGGAGGCATCAGAAGATCCTGGGAGTTCCCAAACTATGAACTGAGATCACTATGAATCACAGGCGGACACGTTGAGAAACTGCTCTTAGAATTCTATGAGTCATAGGAGATGTAGGAGGGCATGACCATGACCAGCATTACACCATACCGGGGTCAAAATGAGTAATGGACTTCTTCGCTCATATTGCTGTCATATTGACTGGCTGCCTCCATCTGCCTGTATTAAATCCACCATCACTCTGCTCTCAGTGTGCAGAAAGGAGAAGTTACAAAAGCAGGGTGTGGAAACATCTGAGAAGAATAAGAATATTAGCTCATGTTTTGTTAGTGATATTTGGCACAAGGGGCAATATACAAGACATGGACATGTCACACACAAGAACATTTGAAACATGAAAATGTCACACCTAATAAAACTGAAAGTTCTGCAGCCTTTTCCCAATGTGGATTCTGTCTGATTGGAATTCCTTCTGGTACAGCTTCTGTGCTCAGAGCCACATGGCCTGTGTCTGCCTCATGAGCATGTCACCTTCTGTAGGCCCCTCGCTGCCACCCCATTACTTTATTTGAATACATAACAGGTCGGCACCTACTGCCCTCCCAGTGTCTCTGCTGCAATGCCCTTAAAGTGCACAAGGCTGTGGCCTACCTCAATGGATCCTGCCAGCACACTCTGTCCCATGCTCCTAGAGTGCCCCTATCTTAAGCCCACCTGAAGCAACTACTCTGTCCTGCTGGGAGGGACTATCCTTTACTCTCCTGAAGGATGACCCCACTCTGTAGGCACCACTGTACGTCTACTGTACTGGGGCTATTCACAAATGTAAGTTACACTTGGCTATTCACAGAATCAAAGTGTACAACTACTCAGAAGTGCAGACTTACATGTCTCCATCTCCTGAAAAAGGGGGTGAACCCTAACTTACAATTGTAAGTTACTAGAAAAATAGTAGAAAGTCTAGCACCACATGTGGCCAACCCCTGGTAGTGCAGCGCCCTCCCATGGAAAATAATGTAAATAGGTACTTGAATGTAAACCACACAGGGAACTATGTTAAATTAATTTAAATTATTTCACAGCAAGAGCAGTTCCAAATACAGTAAGCACATGTTAAAAACTGTTAAACAAATCTGCTGGTTCAATAACCATACACTTCCTACTCCACCTGAGTCCCTCATTGTTATGGTACCCATAGTTAATTTTCTTATAAACAACATTCCTCCTCTCTGTACATCATATATGTTCACTATCAACATGCACAAAGTTGAGAAACTTTCCCTTCATGAAGATGGACGTTTCCTGACTACATCACCAAAGGCAATGTTTCCCATGACAATTTACCTATATCCTTGTAGCCTTAATTCCCATGGCACGGTTATTGGTTGATGGGAAATGGTTTCCATGCAATCACTCAGTGTTGTCCTTAACCCCCTGTGAAGCAATAGGAAAACACGTTTGGTAGCACTGGTGCACAAAAAGAGAATACTTCTTTCCATTGCACCCCAGTTGCCATAATTCTTTTACCAGTAAGGGGATGGGACGTACGTGTAAGATCATTTGGAGCACACACAATATGGAGGCAGTAAGCAGTATCTTGTGAATGGCATTCTTGCATCCCTGAGGAAACCTTTTTTTTTGCGCCCTTTTTGCAATTGGTTTTAAAATGTCAGCAGCTATACAACTGCATTATCCACTTCAGTGGGCTGAGGGTCTGAAACGAGGGAAGAAACAAAAATGTAGATAGGTAGTATTAACGGCATTGAGGGCAATTAATGAAACAGTGACTCAAGTCTGCTGGCTTTGTAACCTTATCATCAGCTCCCCAAGGTATCTACATAAATTCATTTCATGGACTTACTGTGAAAACTGTGTAAAAATACAAAACATACAAAAAGACATACAAAAATATATCTCTTTATCAAAAATTGTTAATATTTTTAAAATATATATCATAAAAAATACATAAATGTAAACATTATGTTAACATTTTTTATAATGTGGCAATTGCCGAGGTATCTTAGCGCTGAGCGTTCCTGCTTGAGAGGACTAAAAAAAAACTATTGATAAGGTGCAGAGAAAAGCCAGGTCTTTAACAATTTTTTAAAAGAAGATATACTGGATTGCGTTCTCAAAACAATAGATAAGGAGTTCCACAACCTGCAGGCCAAAAAATAAAAACAACTTCCTCCCCATTTTGATCTCTTGATTTTGGGGGCCACTACTAATTTAGCAGTGCTAGATCTTAAATTGCGATTTGGCACATGCCAAGAGAAGGACTTCTGAAAATATGCAGGACCTCCAGTGTATTAAGCCTTGTGAACAATACAGAGGGTTTCAAATTTAACCCTCTCAGTCACTGGCAATCAATGGAGATCACGAATGCCTTGGAGATCGAGCTGAACTTGGGGATTTTAAGAATCAAGAGAGCAGCCTCATTCTGAAGTGACTGAAGTTTCACCTGTTACTTTTCATGTATGCCTAGATAAAGGGCGTTGCAATAGTCTATTCTAGCTAGAACTAATGCAACAATAACTGTCTTCTGCAAGTCTACCCAAGTTAAGGGAAACGTCTTCTTCTGGCTCCTAAGGAGATGGAAGCAGTAAGATGTGATCTTATTTATAAGATCTGAAAATAAAGCTGTCCATCAAACCACACTCCAAGATTTTTTTGCTCTCTGGACTGGGCAAGGGAGGTTGCCAAGTGATGAAGGCCATCAAGAGGTATTCCAGAAGGAACGATCAGAACCAAAAAGAATAACCTCTGTCTTTTCGGAATTCAATTTTAGATAGTTGTCTTTCATCCAGGTAACTATGCTAAGAATACATTCTTTGAATTTGATAGCTACCACATTGGTAAATAAATAAGACAATAAATAAATAACGGAAAATAACATTTAAATACCATACATCTACTTTCTTATTGTTTCCCGTTCAGTGTTGAGTAAAAATGATTCATTTATTTCAACAACATTAACGAGAAGCAAGACATTAATCCTCAATGTTTGTATGCACGTTTCAATGGATAATAATATTTTACATGGAAATCAAGGCCCTTGGATGATTTTATATTCTAACAATATATGGATCATATGTGGATGATATCTAATTGTGTGTCATGAGAAGGTGGCTGTAATCACTGTTATCCATCTAACACGTTCATAGCATTGTGGATTAATTTCTTGTTTCACATTAATTTTGTTGAAATTAATGATTGATATATATACTAAACATTGAATGAGGAGCCAGAAGAAAGAGTCCTAAAATGTATGGTGTTTAAATGTTATCTTCCATTGTTCATTTATTGTCCTATTTACATGTATGCATTTTTCATGATATTTAAAAATATATATGTCTTATTCTTTAATAAAGTGATATATTTAGCTATTAGTTTTGCACAGTTTTCACAGTTTGTTCATAAACTGATTTACATTGATACCTTGGGGAGCTTTAGTTTTTTTGTCTCATTAACCCTGCCCCCTTGCTTTAGGGGTACTCTCTTTTATTCTTTAGTGGCATAACCTTTCCTACACTTTCCACTATCCAAATACATTTTTTAAATCCCAAATGTTTGTGTGGCATACTGCCCCTGTCCCTCAACACACTTTAGGCCACCCCTCCCCAACAGTCTTTTAATGCTCTCCACTCCCAATTAAAGAGTGGAGTGACAACATCTTTGTTAACAGCAGCTCTCAAGAGCGTTATCCTCACTTCATTTCACTGCTTCCCTCTGGTCTGTGGAGAGCTGAGAGGACAACCTGTCATCTGCATTTCCACTGCATTGATTGGGGGTCTGGAGACCCTAGTAACTCTAGGAAACACTGAAGAAATAAGCTCTTTCTCTAATGTGTTTTCTTTTTCACTGTTTACTGATATAACTGAATTTAGAATACAGTATTCCCGATGATGGACACCAATGGAAGTCAAACATCACAATTACAATAATCAGTTCTAAAACGTAATACATTTTAAACATGACTTACCAGCTGGTGTCTCATTCTCAATCCAAAGTGCTGCAAGAAGTTCCCCTTCATCTGCCTAGTGATGTGGTACCTGGCACAGGAAGCGTGCAATTCCATTTATGTGCACACATCCGCAGCAGAGCTCCTTCTCTGGGAATTAGTAGCCACATGCTGCAAAGATACAGGCAAGATGTTTAAACACTAAATTATTTGGGCTGTCACTTCCCCCGTAGAAAATATGTTACATGCCTGAAGAAGGTGGTTTGGCTGTCTCTCACCTTGATTTACCATTACTGCTGACAAAAATCTAAAAGAAAGAGAAATAGAAATATCAAATATTAAATAAATAAAATGAAATATAAAAAATTCAATAATAGGCAGGTAAAACATAAAATTTCAAATAAAAAGGTAAGGAAGTGGCACTAGAAAAAGTAGGCGGTAGCAGTAGGATGAGGTAACATGGGCATATAGTAACCTCACAAAAGAATTGCATCACGCTGCATCACGTGATGAGATCTCACAAGCAGTGTGTACAAGAATATATACCTCGCACCTGCTTGCTTTGTGTATGACAGGACAGTGCACAGACACTAGAAAAAGATATACAAGATCAAGTAAACTCTAAACACATGTTGTAAATGAGACCATCATGAAAATGATTCTCCTGATGAAATTTTCTCTGCAGTCTTGGTGTTAATTTCTTTTTTTTTTTTACTTTTTATTTAGCAAAAACACATAGAGAACAGCAAGAACAGACAAGGGAGATCATGCAGAATATGAACAAATTAAAATCTGCAGGTATCAAATGGCTAAAAAAATATGCAGACCCCTATAACAATCACACAAGTGCGAGGTGCATACAAATTGAGCCATCTAGCAGCGTTTACAATAATCAGATTTTTTGCCCAAGAAAAATATGAACAAATTGCAATTGACAACGATAAAAATGGCTAGAGGCAATATGTACATTTTGAGAAGAACTAATTAACAGCTATCATGTTTTTTAATCATGTTTTTTTCAGAAAAAATTCAAAACCTTACATTTATTTTGTGACGAGCAATACCAAAGTGGATCTGTGCCTACTAAAAAACCTCCCGATCACCGGTAAGTAAAGAGGTATACAATCACATGTAATAATTATATAAAGTGACTTTAGTGCCAAGTGCAAAATGTGCATCAAAAGTAAGAGATGGGAAAACATTGATTCATCTAGCAGCATTCACAATTTTCACAGTTAATACCCAGGAAGAGATTTGAATAGATCAAAATACATGATGTTGGAACCCCTGTTTAATAAATCAACCCTACATATTGCATAGATAGATCAAAATGGATTATCAAATATCTATGCCCTTGTTTGATCTTCTATAACCTAAAGATGGTGCCATATGGCAGCAAACCTCCGCAAACCCACCACCCCTTTGCATATGCCTCTTCAAACTTCTTGGTATGTATCATTTTTTCCTTCCAGCCCTGAAAAGTTGGTACCCAGCTAGTTCTCCGATATTGGAGAATGAGGGAACGAGCTATTGTTGATGCGATTGAAATAAAAAACTGTCCCCCCCCTTATTAAATCGCCTGCTTTCCAAACACCAAACAATACTAGGCTTGCCTCTGGAACTACCCTAGACCATAGAACCTGGCTGCTAAGAGAAAATAGCCCTTCACAAACTGTGATAATCTTGGACACGTAAAAAACATGTGAAGCCAATCCCCAACACCTACATGCTGGCAACGAAAGCACTGATCAGAAATGGTGGAATCGATTTTTTGGAGGGTCGCTGGGGTATAATAGGCCACCCAGAGGGACAAAAAAGACGTTCTCTTACATTTTGCCACTCTCAAAGACTTGTATCCTATCTCCGATATAGGCTGCCATTCATTGTCAGTTAATATACATTGCGTTTTTTCCCAAACTTTGCAAAGAAAACTATCCATTTGGTCCTTCCTAGAATGATTGCATAGCAGCTATACCAATTGCCTGACCCCATAAGCTTGCTCGTCACAAGCACACGGAAAACTGGTGGGATTCCCTGTCTCGCATCCTGGTCATTGGCTGCCAACAAATGTTTTCTGCGCAAAGCTAAAAAAAAAAAAAGCATTTACACTGATCCCCACTGCTGGAAATGAGCCCTCCCATGTGATACACTTGCCCCTAGAAAACAAATCTCCGAACTCCTTAAAGCCCAGAGAATTCCAGAACCTTTACTCACTACTAGATATAAACAATCCTACATAATGCCCCTCTTGCAGTTTCAGATGCAAATAATCCATTAAAATCTGATAAGATTTACAGAGGGCGTTCAACCGATCTATAAACCAGAGAAGAGACTTGCACCTTGTCTTCTTGGGCACTTTCGCTGTTTTGATAAATGTAGGTAGGTTGGTAGGCTGATTGCTGACTCCTGCACCGTTTTGCCTAAGAAGAAATCATCCAATATACTGCTACCTCCCAAAAGTCTTGCTAACATATCCATAAATGCTGCTTTATAATAGGTCTGCATATGAGGAAGGCCACCCTGAAACATATCTAATTGGAGGACAGTTAATTTCACCCTAGGAGACTTCTTATTCCAAATTAAACTCCTTATAGGTGACTCAAGCTCCTGAAAATAACTATTGTTGATTTTGATCTGTAGATTAGAAAAGAGGTGGTAGAATGGATATTTTTATAAGGGCATTTCTCCCAAATATTGTGAAAGGAAGAAGGGACCACCTTTCAAGTAACCCATTCATTTTCCTCAACATTGAAGCTTAGTTAAACTGAAACATCTGAGTAACACTGTTAGTGACATAGATCCCCAGATATCATACAGGATTTTGTGATCTCCCTTACGACTGTAAAGAGACTGGAAGATCCACAACAGATGCATTAAAAAGCAATAGTTCAGTTTTAATTTGATTTATCCTATATCCAACAATACATTAAAATTCCTCAATCATATTGAGAACCCCCTGTACATTCTCTGTATCTGGTTTCAAATAAAGGATAATGTCATCTGAGAATAGCTTCAATCTGGACATACCCTCCACTAGTGCACTAATGTCCTTGTTTCGTATCTTCACTGCCAGAGGCTATATAAAAAATGTAAAACTCTTTTTAAGCGTCGATCATCATTATCACGGCACTTGGTTAGTTAGATGCAAAATAATCTATTGCCTGCATTAAAAAAATTAGTATTTGCAGCCATAAGGTCATTAGTGGCAAACCCACTCTGATCCTAATGGATTAAGAGCTGGGCTGCAGGCATGATCCAAGTAGATCAAACTTTGATTAAAAGTTTATATTTGGAGTTAAGGAGGCTGATCGGCCGGTAAGAATTCACACTTGTTGGGTTTTTATCTTTCTTGAGAACTTACTTATGTAGATTTCTTGAAGGTGGGGGGAATCTCCGCACCATCTTTTATATAATTAAAGAGATCCGTTAAAAAGGGTAACAGCTCTTTAGCAAATATTTTGTAGAACTCAGTTGAAAATCCGTAATTTCCACATGTCTTAGCATTCACCATTTTTTGAAGGGTTTTGTGGACCTAGGTAATCGTTATTTTTCCTGAGATTCCCTCAACCAGAAAGTTTGGTAATTGGGGTAGCAGAACAGCATACTGTGCTTGGTATATACTACGCAAAGTCACTCTGCGTGGCTTTTCATGGCCTTGTAAATATGGCCACCTTTCACGCATTACACTATGTGAAAGGACATTCCATGGGTGTTGCTGTCGGTGTTCCCATGCAACACCAATAGATTCTGATGCATTCCTATATTTACAAGGTTTCATAAACCTGGGAATGCTTCAGATACGAACGCCTCCCTAGGGGAGGCATTAAGGTGGTGCAACGAGGAGAAATACCCTCATTTCTCCTCATTGTTTGCTCTTTCTGTGTGTACTGCATTTTGCAGCACACACAGAAGGATGCAAACGCCATCAATGATTGTTTTTGTGCAGGAAGGTGTCCCATCCTGCACAAAAACAATAACCCCTGCAACGCAGGAACACTTGCACCACAGTCCAAGGGTGCCTGAGTTGGCGTTAGGCAGCTAATTGTGTGCCAGAGCAGAGAAAAACACAGGGATGATTCATATTGCTGTATATACGACGCATCCCTGCACTTTCCTAATGACGCAGCTCGGTGCAGCAAGATGGCTTGTAGCGCCGCGCTGCATCATTTTCTAGTAAATATGCCCTCTTGTTTCTTAAAACTTTTCAACATTGATTTAAACTCTCGACAAGCGCTGGGTTTGAGCCGCTGACATATCTGAAAAAACATTAAACACGAACTTGTCTTGGGTTTGAAAACCATTCCGCTTGATTGCTTCAGATAAGATTGTCTCTTTTATCCAGAAATCCCCAAAATTAACCATTAATGTACAGTGATACCTAGCATTCACTGGCTGGAAGGATGGTACACGATGAGCCAGTATGATCGAGAAATATTCTGCCTTAAGGCAGACTCTCAGGGGAGAAGTGACTTTGAATTAAATCAGAGATTAATTTAATAGGATTTTGGCCTGACTCCTGTCCTTCTGGGATATTCGTAAAACTGAGATTTGAGCATCTGGATCTATTTTCGAACTCTTCTAGCTTCAGCTGGATTTTGAGATCTCCTGCTGAAGCTTAGCTTGCTGTGGTTTGAAGCTTTTCTGACAGTTTTCAAGATCTGAAATACGTTGCTCAGCTTTTACCAATTCTGTGCTTAATTGAAGCAGCTGAGACTGGACTTCCCTATGGGCCTTTTTCTTGTTTGCCCTTCATCTCCCTGATTTCTACGAGAACTACTTGGAGCATTTTCCCAAGCTGGACCACGTTAAGTGATTTTTCTGGGTGCTCTTTGCCACCAGCAAAGACTGCCTCTTCAACCTGGGCTGGTGGTGCAAAAATCTGGGCCAACTGCAGTTCTTGAGTAGAGATGGGGACAGGGAGAATCAACTCCTCCGTTCTCTCCTCAGCTACCAAGCTCTTTCACTCCTTTACCACAGATTTTATAGCCTTTAGGCCAATAAAGGATATGGAGGTTTCTCATTGCCGCTTGAAACATGTGTAAGAGCCAGATTACACCCAAACAACTCTTCCTGGTGTCACATCGAATTGCATTTTGCAAAAGAATCAATCCACTCAGCAAGTGCAACACGGAGCAGGAGAGAGGGCTGATTGACAACAAACGGTACAGCAGGACTTCCCGGCTGAGGCTTGATAGGTTCTCCATTGATATTGGTGCTGTTCGTGGTGGCATCTGTGATACCTAATGAGTCCGGAGAATGCTGCTCTAAATCACTTGAATTGATCCCTCCACTGCAATTCTCTTCTACCTTTTGAGTATCGTCCTTTTGCCCATTCCCAGGTTCCATACTTCTAGCGCCACTTGACCCAGGTTGAATATAGCGAAGCTTATCAAGTTTTGCTGTTTTTGAGGCTTTGGCAGGGGTACTGCTTCATCAAGATTGTAGCTGGGAAGAAGATAGTCAATCCAATTACTCACTCCTTACAACCTCCATACATGCCACCAAAGGATTTATTTTATTTTATCTTTTTTTCCTCACCTCTTTTTCCCCTCTCCGTTGCGACTCAATGGAGGGTTGGGGGGGGGGTAATCAGAGTTCTGTACTCTTGTTGCCCCCATAGGCAGATTCTTAACTGTAGCCAAACTCTACAGCACCAGTTGGGTCCCCAGGAGGTTTTCTTGTGGAGCTTGCAAGCACCCTGAGCATAAGGGCTGGGCAGCAGCAAGCCGCACCCGCACCTAGAAAGGCCGCGTCCACCACCACCCAGAGCCCTACTGCACTCTGGAGCGCCTAACGCACCCCTCTGAGATTGCTGGACCCTGCACTCATTTTTGCCTCGATGGCCTGTGGTGCAGCGCCCCTCACACCTCTGCTCTGCCCCACGCCTGTTGTAGCGCGAATTTCCAAAACGCGATGTCTTGTATGTCTCTGCAACGGTAAATAGACATAATATCGAAATAAAAATATCGGATGGACAGGATATCGAATCCAAAATTTAGAATGGACATAATATCGAATGGACATAATATAGTCGTTAAAAATATCAAAATTAAGGTAAGTAATATCGATTGTCAAAATATCTAAGTACAAAATATAGGCATTAAAAATATCGAATTTTTAATAATATCGAATTTTTCAAAGTGTTTTGTATGTTTTTGTAATGTATGTTTAATTTTTTTAAAGCAATGATTTTTATGTTATTTAATTTTTGCGTCATTTAATTCCGTAGCGTGTTGTGGGTTTATAGGGAATAGGGTGGGAAGTAATTTAATTGTAATTAAGTAAATATTTATTTTTATTTATTGGTATTGATAATTAATTTATTGTTAATTCATTATTAATTGGTAATTAATTTTTATTAATTGGTAATTAATTTTTATTAATTGGTAATTAATTTTTATTAATTGATTAATTGATAATTATGTTAATTCTATTAATTTATTATTTGTAGCGGGTTGAGGGTTGATAGGGGATATGGTGGGAAGTAATTTAATTGTAAATAATTAATTATTGAAAATATTTTTTTTGTTTTGATAATTAATTTATTGTTAATTAATTATTAATTGGTAATTAATTTTTATTAATTGGTAATTAATTTTTATTAATTGATTAATTGATAATTATGTTAATTCTATTAATTTATTATTTGTAGCGGGTTGTGGGTTGATAGGGGATATGGTGGGAAGTAATTTAATTGTAAATAATTAATTATTGAAAATAATTGTTTTGTTTTGATAATTAATTTACTGTTAATTAATTATTAATTGGTATTTTTTTATCATTTATAAATTTTTAGTATTGAATATTAATTGGTTGTTAATTAATTATTAAAAGGTAAATAATTTTTAATAAATAAATTGTATTGGTATTTATAATTAATTAATTATTAAATATTTTGTAATTGGTAATTAATTTTAATAATAATGTTTATTAGTATTGATAATTAAATAATTGTTATTAAAATATTAAAATATTACTTTCCCTACTGTTGCACTCTTTGGAGTGGGAATAGTAATTTTTGCCCCTACGCTATCCAACGCTTTCCCTACTGTTGCACTCACTGGAGTGGGAATAGTAATTTTTACCCTTCCGCTATCCAACGCTTTCCCTACTGTTGCACTCTTTGGAGTGGGAATAGTAATTTTTACCCCTACGCTATCCAACGCTTTCCCTACTGTTGCACTCACTGGACTGGGAAGAGTAATTTTTACCCTCCCGCTATCCAACGCTTTCCCTACTGTTGCACTCTTTGGAGTGGGAATAGTAATTTTTACCCTCCCGCTATCCAATGTTTTCCCTACTGTTGCACTCACTGGAGTGGGAATAGTAATTTTTACCCTCCCGCTATCCAACGCTTTCCCTACTGTTGCACTCACTGGACTGGGAAGAGTAATTTTTACCCTCCCACTATCCAACGCTTTCCCTACTGTTGCACTCTCTGGAGTGGGAATAGTAATTTTTACCCGTACACTATCCAACGCTTTCCCTACTGTTGCACTCTTTGGAGTGGGAATAGTAATTTTTACCCTCCCGCTATCCAACTTTTTCCCTACTGTTGCACTCACTGGAGTGGGAATAGTAATTTTTACCCCTACGCTATCCAACGCTTTCCCTACTGTTGCACTCTTTGGAGTGGGAATAGTAATGTTTACCCCTACACTATCCAACGCTTTCCCTACTGTTGCACTCACTGGAGTGGGAATAGTAAATTTTACCCTCCCGCTATCCTACGTTAAAAATATTGAATATTTTTAATAATATTACGTTAATATATGTATGTATTAAAAATGTATGTTTATTTTTTTACTTAAATTAATTATTCATTAATTTGAAAGTTATTTAAGTATTTTTAAGTATGTTTTACTTAATTATATTTATTATCTTATTAATTTTACATTACTTTTAAGAGATTTTTAAAATTCGATATTTTGACTAACTATATTTTTACAACGATATTTTTGATTCGATATTTTTGTAGTTACCTGTTTGTAGATAGGGAGTCGATATTTTGGTATTCGATATTTTTAACTCGGTATTTTGTCAGGTCGATATTTTCTTCCTCGATATTATGTCAGTGATCCCTCTGCAACATTACCAGAGGCCCGTCCCGGACCACACAGCAGCTTGAGAGGTGTGTTGGTCCTACACAGCCGCTGGGGGCCCACAACTTCAGCAGAGCAGCACGGAGGTCGGAAGAGCACGAAATGCCAAAACATCCAGCAGCATGGCGGCGATCCCCAGAAGTGGCTCTCTAGACACGGAGCATTATACGAGTTCCACGCCCTCCCAAGTTGTGACTCTCTAGTCCTGATTTTCATGTGAATGACCACCCTCACGTAGCACTTGTACAACAAACACTTTTCATGAGAATTTTGCAATTTACTCCTCCCCTAATTTAAACTTGGATGACTGCAAGCATGAACTCAGGAAGCAAAGTGTCAATAATTATAATTATACACAGCATTACAGAGAAACATGGGGGGCAAGCATAAACACTAAAAGAAATAGCATAATTAAAACGTCATTTACTTCTTGATATCATGTTTCACAACTATTTTACACAAAAACAGAAGCATCTCAGTAGGTAGCCATTTGAAGGGGAATTTCGCAAATGGTCTCAAAACCTAAGCAGACATCATCAAATAAAGGAACTTTCCTGAATACATATTATTGAAGATTGTTAGACATGCAGGATGAGGTAAAGAGAACAGCTTTTTCTCTATCCTGGATGGCACTGTAAGATCCTCACCTCTCAACCACTCTGTCCCACACCTGAAATTGTCCATTGTCATTCCTTCTATTAGAGTCAACCTCAGGGCTTTTAGCACATTAAAACATTTTTTGCCCATAAAGGAACATGACCACTTTCAGTCACAGCCAAGATTCGGATGTAATCCATTTTATTTCCGTGCCTCTGGCTGAACTCAAAAGTTAACCATTGTACACAAAACAAACTCATGCTGTAATGCAACTTTTACTACAATTTGCCCCTGAAAAGAAACATTTAAACAATTTGAGAGTTCAAAATGCAGGCTCTCTCTGTTAAATGTGTTGCCCACAGCGGGCTGTGTGAGCACGTCCCTAGCATGGAAAAGCAGATCTGTGCGCATCCTCACGGCCAGCCTGGTGTTAGACTTACTTGCAATCATTATGGATCCCGGGGGAACCAATTCCATAACGAGGCGAGCGGTGATATCAAAGCTTCAATTTATTTAATCAACTTCTCCTGGGAGCGAGAGAGAAAACAAGCATTAGCAACAAGAAAATTAACTACTGGTCTCTGGTCTCCAACACTTACATGTTGAAGGCTAACAGATAAAGCATTTCTTCAACGGACCAGGATCTCCTGGGAGACTATTTCTAAGGATGTGTCTCAAAAATGCTAATCCATTTGGGTATCCCTTCGTTACAATTAATGTTACATATATGGAACTCCACTAATCCGTTTACAGCCAGGCCCGAAGGCAACCTTGTGTCCCGGAACATTATAATAGAATAACAGACCATGAAATCCCCAAAATCTACATTCGGACAGCTTAATTATATTTGACCGTATTATTAGTTTTAATGCTTCTATAACCTATTCTATCACAGTGAGTTTGAAAGCACTCAGGGGCATATTAGCAACAGCCGGAGATAAATATCGCAAAGCGCTTAGCGCTTTCATATTTATCGCCGTCTATCATGATTATTTATCGCCAGGTTAGCGCGTTATTTACAACGTGTATAACCTAAGCGATAAATATTCAAGCGATAGTGCAAAAATGGGCAAACATCGCTGGAAAACCAGCGATGTTCACCCAAATACAGCGTTAACATTGGTGATACGAGCATGTGGTCGTAGGCACATAATCACATCCTATGTAAAGTATGCCCTAGTCTGAATTTTAACAGACGTTAAAATCCAGATCTAAGGGCGCGTTAGCAGCGATTAAGATTATGACTACACTGGATTTGGGGTTCTTGTAAATATCGCGAAGCTAGTTTAGCGATAATTTCCCAAGGAGTCTTGTCAGGCACGCCTCCTTTGCATCTCATTAGCGATGCGATGGGAGGCGTGCTGACAAGGCGCTATTGCAAGGAAACACGCGCTAGCGTGTCCTTGTTGATAATGCGATAATATTATCGCCGCTTCTCGCCAGCGGGCTCTAAGCGGCGATAATATTATCGCCACCCCTTGTTGATATGCCCCTCAGCATTTTATCACTCTTTCATCTTTCACTTAAAAGTATTCTGACGAATAAGAGTATTTGGGTCGTGCCTGTCGGACTCCTCCCTGGGACACCTTTGGCCTGCACTTAGAGAAGGGTGAAGCATGGTAAAAATGTGCTATATGTCTGATGATAAGATTTCTGTGCAATTCAATACGATTTAAGTGATGTGTTTTTACGCATTAAAAATGTGGCAATACTATGTCACAGTACAAAAGTAACGTGCCAGTTAGCACTAGTAAAAAATGCTAAATTTGTACCTTTACATGCTGGAAGAACACGAGGAAACACCGCTTCTGAATGCCAATTCCCGTTTAGTGCTAAATTTGCTGCAACATTGTGATTTCGCAAAGTAGAAGCAAGGGTGGGGCTTAAACATGTAATAGTGTCAAAATGGTGAAAATAGCCAGTAGTGGCCCGTGGTGGGAGTGCTGCCGGGCGGTGACGTGGGGCGCGGGAGGGGCAGGGTAGGGGGTAGTAAAGTACGGAATACGGCCGTATAGAGGTAAGTAGACATATAAATAAATAAAAACGAATTTCGTTGCGCGCGCTGCATCACATTTCTGTGGTGGAAAGTTCTGGAATCTGCGTGGATCCACAAAATTCCACCCACCCCGCATTCTTCTAAGTCTTTCGAGAAAAACGGTACCTCACTTGTGTGGGTAGGCCTTGTGCCCGCGACAAGAAACAGCGCAAAACGCAACGGGCAACGTGGACACACCACATTTTCACAGTGAAAAATGACCCTTTTTTTGCAAAGTGCCTAGATGTAGTTATTTAACCCTAGCTCTGCCGGCACCTAGGGAAACCTAGCAAACCTATACATTTTTGAAAACTAGACACCCAGGGGAATCTAGGATGGGGTGACTTGACTGGCTCTCACCAGGTTCTCTTACCCAGAATCCCTTATAAACCTAAAAAATGGTTAAAAAAACACATTTTCCTCACATTTCTGTGGTGGAAAGTTCTGGAATCTGTGTGGATCCACAAAATTCCACCCACCCCGCATTCCCCTAAGTCTTTCGAGAAAAACGGTACCTCACTTGTGTGGGTAGGCCTAGTGCCCGCGACAGGAAACGGAACAAAACGCAACGTGGACACACCACATTTTCACAATGAAAAATTACCCTTTTTTTGCAAAGTGCCTAGCTGTAGTTTTTGAACCCTAGCTCTGCCGGCACCTAGGGAAACCTAGCAAACCTATACATTTTTTAAACCTAGACACCCAGGGAAATCCAGGATGGGGAGACCTGACTGGCTCTCACCAGGTTCTGTTACCCAGAATCCCTTGCAAACCTAAACAATTGTCAAAAAAAACACATTTTCCTCATATTTCTGTGGTGGAAAGTTCTGGAATCTGCATGGATTCACAATATTCCACCCACCCCGCGTTCCCCAAAGTCTTTCGAGAAAAATGGTACCTTACTTGCGTGGGTGGGTCAAGTACCCACGACAGGCAGGGCCCAAAACCTATTGAGGCGACATCAAAATTACCTATCGCAAACCAACCTGGTTTTGCAAGGGGGGTCCCATGACTTTTTGGCCCGGGGCTCGGCGGCCACCTAAGGAAACCTACCAAACCCACACATTTCTGAAAAGTAGCCACCCGGGGAATTCCAGGGAGGTATGGCTTGCGTGGATCCCCCAACGTTTTCTTACCCAGAATCCCCTGCAAACATGAAATTTAGCTGAAAAAATCACTTTTTCACACATTTTTGTGTGGGAAAGTTGTGGCATCACGGGGCTGACACAAATTTCCTACCACCCAGCGTTCCCCCAGGTCGCCCGATAAAAATGGTGCCTCACTCGTGTGGGAGGCCCAAGTACCCGCGACAGGCAAGGGCCCAAAACGTATTGAGGCGACATCAAAATTGCCTATCACAAAACGACCTGGTTTTGCAAGGGGGTCCCATGACTTTTGGCCCGGGGCTCGGCGGCCACCTAGGGAAACCTACCAAACCCACACATTTCTGAAAGGTAGACACCCAGGGGATTCCAGGGAGGTATGGCTTGCGTAGATCCCCCAACGTTTTCTTACCCAGAATCCCCTGCAAACCTGAAATTTAGCTGAAAAAATCACTTTTTTCACACATTTTTGTGTGGGAAAGTTATGGCATCACGGGGCTGACACAAATTTCCTACCACCCAGCGTTCCCCCAGGTCTCCCGATAAAAATGGTGCCTCACTTGTGTGGGAGGCCCAAGTACCCGCGACAGGCAAGGGCCCAAAACATATTGAGGCGACATCAAAATTGCCTATCACAAAACGACCTGGTTTTGCAAGGAGGGTCCCATGACTTTTTGGCCCGGGGCTCGGCGGCCACCTAGGGAAACCTACCAAACCCACACATTTTTTAACCCCTTCGGTGCTTATGACGAGCTGGACTCGTCATGGCACACAGTGCTCGTGTGCTCATGACGAGTCCAGCTCGTCATAAGACCACCCACGGGGAAGCGCTGGCGCTCCCCCGTGGGAATCCGATCGTCGGGGTTTTTTTAGGAGGCAGGGGAAGGACTTCCCCTGCCTCCCCCGCCCCCGCCCCCCATCAATGACGTCAGCGCGGCGGCGCGCTGACATCGTTGAGGTTTCCCTTGCTTCCCCGACGCGCTGGAAGCCATTTGCTTCCAGCGCGTCGGAGAAATAAGGTTAGTTTTGGCTGGGGAGGGGGATTTTGCAACAAAAGAGGCATCGAGGGAAAGGAAAGGGTTTTCCTTTCCCCGATGCCTCTTTGTGCATTCCTGCTTCACGATCGTGATCGTGCAGCAGGAATGCCCACGAGGGAGGGAGGGAGGAGTGCTTTCTGCCCATATCTACCGTCAAACATTAGCTGTAATCCCTGATGGAGGTCTGTGCATCCTTGGTTTTCTCGAGCGCAATCCCCGTCAAACATTAGCTGTAATCCCTGATGGAGGTCTGTGCATCCTTGGTTTTCTCGAGCGCAATCCCCGTCAAACATTAGCTGTAATCCCTGATGGAGGTCTGTGCATCCTTGGTTTTCTCGAGCGCAATCCCCGTCAAACATTAGCTGTAATCCCTGATGGAGGTCTGTGCATCCTTGGTTTTCTCGAGCGCAATCCCCGTCAAACATTAGCTGTAATCCCTGATGGAGGTCTGTGCATCCTTGGTTTTCTCGAGCGCAATCCCCGTGTACGTCCAGTGACCAGGAGGTTCTTTCTCCTCATCTGCTTCTCATCTCGTGCTCCCGACCCTTTATAAACAAAAGGCATGTGAACTCGCATGGATGCCCTGCCCGTTTGGCCCCGCACCACATACACTTTAGGTATGCAACGTCTTTCCGCCCTTTCCCCACTATGATGGACAGCTTACTCAAAGACCCTGGCGCCTTTCCGGCGTGGTGGCAAAGTTACAGACACACAAGGTCACTGGAGACAATTCTTCTGGGCCTTTACGCAGCTGTAGTGTAGGTAAGGCGCTATACATTTACCCAACGAGGTAGCACTTACTGATTAGCCAGTAGAAAGTACTCCTGGTTGAGTAGAGGTATCGCACAAAACGGTGGCATCTTCGTGGATAAATACGCAGGTCAGGATTCATTCTGGCACGATGCTCCTGTTACAAAAATTAAACCTCAACAGGAAGCACTTACAGATATAAATAAAGCAGGTGCCCGAGTTGAAGCTCAAATTCTGTAACGCATTAATCAGCACAAAAAATTCGTCAGCAAGGTCGAGGCTAAGCAGCAGTGCTTTCTGCCCATATCTACCGTCAAACATTAGCTGTAATCCCTGATGGAGGTCTGTGCATCCTAGGTTTTCTCGAGCGCAATCCCCGTGTACGTCCAGTGACCAGGAGGTTCTTTCTCCTCATCTGCTTCTCATATCGTGCTCCCGACCCTTTATAAACAAGAGGCATGTGAACTCGCATGGATGCCCTGCCCGTTTGGCCCCGCACCACATACACTTTAGGTATGCAACGTCTTTCCGCCCTTTCCCCACTATGATGGACAGCTTACTCAAAGACCCCGGCGCCTTTCCGGCGCGGTGGCAAAGTTACAGACACACAAGGTCACTGGAGACAATTCTTCTGGGCCTTTACGCAGCTGTAGTGTAGGTAAGGCGCTGTACATTTACCCAACGAGGTAGCACTTACTGATTAGCCAGTAGAAAGTACTCCTGGTTGAGTAGAGGTATCGCACAAAACGGTGGCATCTTCGTGGATAAATACGCAGGGCAGGATTCATTCTGGCACGATGCTCCTGTTACAAAAATTAAACCTCAACAGGAAGCACTTACAGATATAAATAAAGCAGGTGCCCGAGTTGAAGCTCAAATTCTGTAACGCATTAATCAGCACAAAAAATTCGTCAGCAAAGTCGAGGCTAAGCAGCAGTGCTTTCTGCCCATATTTACCGTCAAACATTAGCTGTAATCCCTGATGGAGGTCTGTGCATCCTTGGTTTTCTCGAGCGCAATCCCCGTGTACGTCCAGTGACCAGGAGGTTCTTTCTCCTCATCTGCTTCTCATATCGTGCTCCCGACCCTTTATAAACAAGAGGCATGTGAACTCGCATGGATGCTCTGCCCGTTTGGCCCCGCACCACATACACTTTAGGTATGCAACGTCTTTCCGCCCTTTCCCCACTATGATGGACAGCTTACTCAAAGACCCCGGCGCCTTTCCGGCGCGGTGGCAAAGTTACAGACACACAAGGTCACTGGAGACAATTCTTCTGGGCCTTTACGCAGCTGTAGTGTAGGTAAGGCGCTATACATTTACCCAACGAGGTAGCACTTACTGATTAGCCAGTAGAAAGTACTCCAGTTGAGTAGAGGTATCGCACAAAACGGTGGCATCTTCGTGGATAAATACGCAGGGCAGGATTCATTCTGGCACGATGCTCCTGTCTCAAAAATTAAACCTCAACAGGAAGCACTTCCAGATATAAGTAAAGCAGGTGCCCGAGTTGAAGCTCAAATTCGGTAACGCATTAATCAGCACACAAAATTCGTCAGGAAGGTCGAGGCTAAGCAGGAGTGCTTTCTGCCCATATCTACCGTCAAACATTAGCTGTAATTCCTGATGGAGGTCTGTGCATCCTTGATTTTCTCGAGCGCAATCCCCGTGTAGGTCCAGTGACCAGGAGGTTCTTTCTCATCTGCTGCTCATATCGCGCTCTGACCCTTTATAAACAAGAGGCATGTGAACTCGCATGGAAGCCCTGCCCCACATACACTGGCGGTATGCAACGTCTTCCCGCCCTTTCCACACTATGATGGACAGCTTACTCAAAGACCCCGGCGCCTTTCCGGCGCGGTGGCAAAGTTACAGACACACCAGGTCACTGGAGACAATTCTTCTGGGCCTTTACGCAGCTGTAGTGTAGGTAAGGCGCTATACATTTACCCAACGAGGTAGCACTTACTGATTAGCCAGTAGAAAGTACTCCAGTTGAGTAGAGGTATTGCACAAAACGGTGGCATCTTCGTGGAGAAATATGCAGGGCAGATGTGCCTTCTCTCCATTTACACCCTGAAAAGTTAGCTGTAATCCTTGATGGAGGTCTTTGCATCCTTGAATTTCTCGAGCGCAATGCTTGTGTAGTTCCTGTGACCAGGAGGTTCCTTCTCCTCGTCTGCCGCTGAGATCCTGCTCTGACCCTTTATCCCCTTCGGTGCTTATGACGAGCTGGACTCGTCATGGCACACAGTGCTCGTGTGCTCATGACGAGTCCAGCTCGTCATAAGACCACCCACGGGGAAGCGCTGGCGCTCCCCCGTGGGAATCCGATCGTTAGGTTTTTTGGGGGGGAGGCAGGGGAAGGGCTTCCCCTGCCTCCCCCGCCCCATCAATGACGTCAGCGCGCTGACATCATTGAGGGTTTCCCTTTCTTCCCCGACGCGCTGGAAGCCATTTGCTTCCAGCGCATCGGGAAATCAGGTGAGGTTTGGCTCGGGGAGGGGGGTTTGTATCAAAAGAGGCATCGAGGGAAAGGAAAGGGTTTTCCTTTCCCCCGATGCCTCTTTTGTGCATTCCTGCTGCACGATCATGTGATCGTGCAGCAGGAATGCCCACTAGGCACCAGGGTTTTTTTTAATTTTTGTGTTGGGGAGTGGCCAAAAGGGCAAGGGTTGCTCCCCTTTTACGGGGGTGAATATTTTATTTATACTGTTAGGCCCACCTACCTCTTAGCTTGGCTGGTGGATTGTGTGTGGACTGGTGCATTATTTGCATATGTGATTGTAATGTTTTTTTTTCTCCTTTTTATTCTAGTGTAAAGCTTTTGATTCCTGTTTGCGGTTTCGGCAGTGGTGGTTCTGCAGTTTTGCGTAATTGCATTTATTTGGTAAGAAAAATATTTTTGTTGTGTGTACTCCAAATGAGTATTATTGTCATGCATGAATGAATTTTTTTGTAAGTGGTGCCATAATGGCAGCATATTTGTTAGTGTTCAGAGCATGAAATTCTTTGCGATGTTTTGCATTGTCTTATGTGTAATTTTTTTCTTCTTCTTTTTTAGTGGGATATTGTTGATCCTTACTGTGTCTGTGCAGAGTAGGTGGTGGTGAGTCTAGCTGCTTCTGTCACGTGAGTGGTATAGTGTTGGAGTATATAGGTCTTTGTGATAAAGCTACATTTTGTTTATTTCTTTTTTTTACAAAGGGTTTGTTGTTGTTGACTTGTTTGACAAGTAACCTTTATTAGTAAGCATTATGGCTAGCCGTAGAATTACTGCTCAGCAGGTGGTTGGTTTGCTTCTTGAATCTTCCTCTGAGCAGGATTATGAGACTGACAGTGCGTCTGAGGGAGAGGAGGGAGGGGAAGATTCAGGCAGTGAGTTTTCTCTCCACATGGAATCATCGGATGATGAAGGTACTCTCAGTGCAGATGAAGTGCCTGATTTAGAGGAGGATACTACTGTGCCGATGGTGCAAGAGGCATCTGGATTGCAGCCTGGGGCTGCTAGGCTTCCTACTGGAAGTGCTGGACTCTGGGTTGATCCAAACATGGTGCAGCCGGTGTTGCCTGCCTTTAGTGGTTATGCAGGGTGTAGAGTGGATTGTGAACATTATTTGCCTATACAGTATTTTCAGTTGTTTATGGATGATGTATTTTTGGGTGAGATTGTTGAGCAGACTAATTTGTATGCTGAACAGTTTTTGAGGGACAACAGTGCCAGACTTAGGCCCCATTCTAGAGCTACCCGGTGGAGTCCCACAAATCTGGAAGAGATGAAGAAGTTTTTGGGTTTGACTTTTTTGATGGGTTTGATAAGGAAGCCGTCCATGAGTTCATATTGGTCTACCAGTCCCTTGATGGCAACGGCCATATTTCCTGCAGTTATGACTCGTGATCGGTATTTACTTTTGCTTCGGATGCTGCATTTTGTTGATAATGGTTTGGCGTTGCCACGAGATCACCCTGAATGTGACCGTCTTTTTAAGATTCGGCCTGTTCTTGATCACTTTGTAGATCGATTTTCAGAGATCTATACTCCAGGGAAAGAAATATCTATTGATGAGTCTTTGGTGCTGTTCAAGGGCCGTTTGGTTTTTAGGCAGTACATTCCTAGCAAGAGGGCACGCTATGGAATTAAGCTGTATATGTTGTCTGAGAGTAGGACAGGATATGTTTTTAATTTGCGTGTGTACACTGGTAGGGATTCCACTATTGACCCCCTGGTTGTCCGTCCACTTTAGTAGGAGTTTCAGAGAAAATTGTGTGGGAACTTGCTAGAGGACTGTTTAACAGAGGCCACCATTTGTACCTTGATAACTTCTACACTGCTGTGCAATTGTTTAAGGAATTGTTCAAAGTGGACACTTTTGCTTGTGGCACAATCCGCTCTAACCGTAAAGGTTATCCAAAAGAGCTTGTTTGCAAAAAACTTCAGAGGGGACAGTGCAGTGCCTTGCGTAGTGAGGAACTGCTAGCTGTGAAATTTGTGGACAGGAGGGATGTGTACATGCTGACTACCATCCATGATGAGAGTACTTCACCTGTGGCTGTTTGGGGTCAGATTGCTGAAGTGCGCAAACCTGTGTGCATTTTAGACTACAATAAGCACATGGGTGGTGTTGATAGAGTAGATCAGAGGTTGGAACCTTACACTGCTATTCGTAAGTCTTACATTTGGTATAAGAAGTTGGCCATCCATCTCTTCAATTTAGCAACTTTCAATGCTTTTGTTGTGTTCAAGGAGTGTTCTCCTGCGTCAAAGTTGACTTTTGTTAAGTTTCAGGAGTCTGTCATAGGCAGCCTTGTTGTTGTGGAACAGGCAAGTGTTCCTAGAGTTGGAGTGGTGGAGGATGTGGCTCGATTGAAAGATCGCCACTTTCCTGATCACATTCCTCCTACACCCTCAAAAGACTTTCCCACTAGGAGATGTAGAGTCTGTTGGCGAAGAGGTACGCGGAAGGAGACTCGTATGTACTGCCCTGAGTGTCCTTCAAACCCTGGGCTGTGTGTGCCTGCTTGTTATAGAGCGTACCACAAGCAAAAGAATTATTGGGAGCAACCATGAGTGGTAAAGTGAACTGCCTGGTCTGTAATGTTTAAGAATTGTTGTTCTGTTTCAAGGTTGGCATTAGTGCAATGTATTTAGTTTCTGATTTTGTGTTAGTAGATTTGTATCTATTTGCAATTTGTTTGTGTTTTCTTTTTTGTATAAAAAAATCCTAAATGTGATGGTGGTGTGTGTAGGCTGGTGCTTGGCTGGCGGTGTGCGTGGAGTGGCGCTTGGCTGGCGGTGTGCGGGGAGTGGCTCTTGGCTGGCGGTGTGCGTGGAGTGGTGCTTGGCTGGCGGTGTGCGTGGAGTGGCGCTAGGCTGGCGGTGTGCGTGGAGTGGCGCTTGGCTGGCGGTGTGCGTGGAGTGGCGCTTGGCTGGCGGTGTGCGTGGAGTGGCGCTTGGCTGGCGGTGTGCGTGGACTGGCGCTCGGCTGGCAGTGTGTGAGTAGTGACTTGCTGCTGGTCACTACACACACTGCTAGCCGAGCGACACTCCACGCAATCCATCAGCTTGTGTGGTTGCTGTGTTAGGAATGTGGGCGTGTGACAGTGATGGGCCCTTGAATGGCGCTGTCTGCTGGTGTGAGTGTTGTAATGTGATGGGCCCGCGGCTGGTGGTGTGAATGGTTTTGTATTTGTCACACGTATGAAAGGTGTATGAATGGCCTGTAAAGAGGTTGGTGCCTTGTCGTGGCTTTACAGCTCACGAGCTGTGAGTCAATGGTTCAGTTTCTCGTCCTTTCAATTATTAACAGTGCATTTCATTTTTGTGAAATCACTTGTTAATACAATTGTATATACTGAACCATCACTCACCCTCGTGCCAAATCCAACCAGTATGTGTGTGTGTGCTTGAGGATTAGATGGCTGTGCAGTAATATATATTTTTTTTTGTCTTTCTCAAGCAGGGTGTACCTTGTCCCTTTTTGTGAATGTTGTAATGTGTTTGTTTCGTGCCTGGGGGTGTGAATGGTCTTGTGTGTATCACGTATGAAAGGTGTGTGAATGGCCTGTAAAGCGGTTGGGGCCTTGACGTGGCTTTACAGCTCACGAGCTGCGAGTCACTGGTTCCGTTTTTGTCCTTTCAATTATTGACAGTGCATTTCATTTTTGTGAAATCTCTTGTTAATAAAATTGTATATACTGAACCATCACTTGCCCTCGTGCCAAATCCAACCAGTATGTGTGTGTGCTTGAGGAATAGATGGCTGTGCAGTAATCTTTGTCTTTTTAGTCTGTCTGCCAAGGTGTACATTCCGTCTAAGAATAACCTACCAACTGTAGATATTGTCGTAAACGAAACACCCATGGGAGTACATGGTGATATCTCTATTGTGGATCCCAACAAGTTATGGTACCCACAATGTCCTGCAAACCTCAAAATGTCTGTCACATTTTCCTTGCAATATTGTGCCAAAATTTTCACGCTGCAGAAATAAACAACACATTATCTCAAAATGACCTGGTTTTGCAAGGGGGTCACCTGGGTTTTTGGCCCCGTGCTCGGCGGCCATCTAGGGAAACCTACCAAACCCACACATTTCTGAAAAGTAGACACCCGGGGGCTTCCAGGGAGGTATGGCTTGCGTGGATCCCCCAACGTTTCCTTACCCAGAATCCCCTGCAAACCTCAATTTTAGCTGAAAAAATCACTTTTTTCACACATTTTTGTGTGGGAAAGTGTGGCATCACTGGCCTCACACAAATTTCCTACCACCCAGCGTTCCCCCAGGTCTCCCGATAAAAATGGTGCCTCACTTGTGTGGGAGGCCCAAGTACCCGCGACAGGCAAGGGCCCACAACGTAGTGAGGCGACCTCAAAATGGCCTTTCACAAAACCACCTGGTTTTGCAAGGGGAGTCACCTGGGTTTTTGGCCCCGTGCTCGGCGGCCATCTAGAGAAACCTACCAAACCCACACATTTCTGAAAAGTAGACACCCGGGGGCTTCCAGGGAGGTATGGCTTGCGTGGATCCCCCAACGTTTCCTTACCCAGAATCCCCTGCAAACCTCAATTTTAGCTGAAAAAATCACTTTTTTCACACATTTTTGTGTGGGAAAGTGTGGCATCACTGGCCTCACACAAATTTCCTACCACCCAGCGTTCCCCCAGGTCTCCCGATAAAAATGGTGCCTCACTTGTGTGGGAGGCCCAAGTACCCGCGACAGGCAAGGGCCCACAACGTAGTGAGGCGACCTCAAAATGGCCTTTCACAAAACCACCTGGTTTTGCAAGGGGAGTCACCTGGGTTTTTGGCCCCGTGCTCGGCGGCCATCTAGAGAAACCTACCAAACCCACACATTTCTGAAAAGTAGACACCCGGGGGCTTCCAGGGAGGTATGGCTTGCGTGGATCCCCCAACGTTTCCTTACCCAGAATCCCCTGCAAACCTCAATTTTAGCTGAAAAAATCACTTTTTTCACACATTTTTGTGTGGGAAAGTGTGGCATCACTGGCCTCACACAAATTTCCTACCACCCAGCGTTCCCCCAGGTCTCCCGATAAAAATGGTGCCTCACTTGTGTGGGAGGCCCAAGTACCCGCGACAGGCAAGGGCCCACAACGTAGTGAGGCGACCTCAAAATGGCCTTTCACAAAACCACCTGGTTTTGCAAGGGGAGTCACCTGGGTTTTGGCCCCGTGCTCGGCGGCCATCTAGAGAAACCTACCAAACCCACACATTTCTGAAAAGTAGACACCCGGGGGCTTCCAGGGAGGTATGGCTTGCGTGGATCCCCCAACGTTTCCTTACCCAGAATCCCCTGCAAACCTCAATTTTAGCTGAAAAAATCACTTTTTTCACACATTTTTGTGTGGGAAAGTGTGGCATCACTGGCCTCACACAAATTTCCTACCACCCAGCGTTCCCCCAGGTCTCCCGATAAAAATGGTGCCTCACTTGTGTGGGAGGCCCAAGTACCCGCGACAGGCAAGGGCCCAAAACATTTTTTGATAGGCAATGTTGATGTTGCCTCAAAGCGTTTTGTGTCCTTGCATGTCGCGAGTACTGGGCCTCCCACAAGTGAGCACCATTCTATCGGGACACTGGGTGGTAGAAAGCTGTGTGAGGCCAGTGATGCCACACTCCCACACAAAATGTGTGAAAAAGTGATTTTCAGCTAAAATTGAGTTTGCAGAGATTCTGGGTAAGGCGATCGAGCTACAAGCCTCCCTGGAAGCCTCAGTGACTGCACTTTCAGAAATGTGTGAGCTATTGGAGTTTCTCTAGATGGCCGCCGACTGCAGACACAGGTGACCCTGCAAAACCAGGTGGTTCTAATGAAGCCATTTTGTGAAGCCTCACTGACGATGTGAACGCCTCGCTGCGTTGTGGGCCTCTGCACTACCAGTGAGAACCTCCGAGCGTGACCGGCACCATTTGCAGGAGACCTGAGAGGCGCTGAGTGTATGAAAATTTGTGTGAGGCCAGTGATGCTACACTCCCCACACAAAGTGTGTGAAAAGTGATTTTTCAGCTAAGATGAGTTTGCAGGGATTCTAGATAAGAAACGTTGAGAGATCCATGCAACTACCTCCCTGGAAGCCCTGAGTGATACTACTTTCAGAAATGTGGGTTTGGTAGGTTTCTCTAGATGGCCGCCGCTGTAGACAACAGTGACTTGCAAAACCAGGTGGTTTGTGAAGGCCATTTGAGGTCAGCCTCACTACGTTGTGGGCCCTTGCCTGTCGTGAGCACTAGGCCTCCCACACAAGTGAGGCACCATTTTGCTCGGGAGACCTGGGGAACGCTGGGTGGTAGAAACTGTGTGAGGCCAGTGATGCACTTCCCACACAAATGTGTGAAAAAGTGATTTTTCAGCTAAAATTGAGGTTTGCAGGGATTCTGGGTAAGAAACGTTGGAGATCCACAAGCCATACCTCCTGGAAGCCCCGGGTGTCTACTTTTCAGAAATGTGTGGGTTTGGTAGGTTTCTCTAGATGGCCGCCGAGCATGGGCCAAAACAGGTGACCCTTGCAAAACCAGGTGGTTTGTGAAGGCCATTTTGAGGTCGCCTCACTACGTTGTGGGCCCTTGCCTGTCGCGGGTACTTGGGCCTCCCACACAAGTGAGGCACCATTTTCATCGGGAGACCTGGGGAACGCTGGGTGGTAGGAAATTTGTGTGAGGCCAGTGATGCCACACTTTCCCACACAAAAGTGTGAAAAAAGTGATTTTTTTCAGCTAAAATTGAGGTTTGCAGGGGATTCTGGGTAAGGAAACGTTGGGGGATCCACACAAGCCATACCTCCCTGGAAGCCCCCGGGTGTCTACTTTTCAGAAATGTGTGGGTTTGGTAGGTTTCCCTAGATGGCCGCTGAGCACGGGGCCAAAAACCCAGGTGACCCCCTTGCAAAACCAGGTGGTTTTGTGAAGGCCATTTTGAGGTCGCCTCACTACGTTGTGGGCCCTTGCCTGTCGCGGGTACTTGGGCCTCCCACACAAGTGAGGCACCATTTTTATCGGGAGACCTGGGGGAACGCTGGGTGGTAGGAAATTTGTGTGAGGCCAGTGATGCCACACTTTCCCACACAAAAATGTGTGAAAAAAGTGATTTTGTCAGCTAAAATTGAGGTTTGCAGGGGATTCTGGGTAAGGAAACATTGGGGGATCCACGCAAGCCATACCTCCCTGGAAGCCCCGGGTGTCTACTTTTCACAAATGTGTGTGTTTGGTAGGTTTCCCCAGGTGCCGGCAGAGGTAGGGTTCAAAAACTACAGCTAGGCACTTTGCCAAAACAGGGTCATTTTTCACTGCGAAATTGAGGTGTGACCACGTTGCGTTTTGCGCCGTTTCCTGTCGCAGGCACTAGGCCGACCCACACATGTGAGGTACCATTTTTCTCGTAAGACTTTGGGGAATGCGGGGTGGGTGGAAATTTGTGGATCCACGCAGATTCCAGAACTTTCCACAACAGAAATGTGGGGAAAATTTGTTTTTGGACAATTTTTTATGTTTGCAAGGGATTCTGGGTAACAGAACCTGGTGGGAGGCAGTCAAGTCACCCCATCCTGGATTCCCCTGGGTGTCTAGTTTTCAAAAATGTATAGGTTTGCTAGGTTTCCCTAGGTGCCGGCAGAGGTAGGGTTCAAAAACTACAGCTAGGCCCTTTGCCAAAAGGGTCATTTTCACTGCGAAATTGAGGTGTGACCACGTTGCGTTTTGCGCCGTTTCCTGTCGCAGGCACTAAGCCGACCCACACAAGTGAGGTACCATTTTTCTCGTAAGACTTTGGGGAACGCGGGGTGGGTGGAAATTTGTGGATCCACGCAGATTCCAGAACTTTCCACCACAGAAATGTGGGCAAAATGTGTTTTTTTAACCATTTTTTATGTTTGCAAGGGATTCTGGGTAACAGAACCTGGTGGGAGGCAGTCAAGTCACCCCATCCTGGATTCCCCTGGGTGTCTAGTTTTCAAAAATGTATAGGTTTGCTAGGTTTCCCTAGGTGCCGGCAGAGGTAGGGTTCAAAAACTACAGCTAGGCCCTTTGCCAAAAAAGGGTCATTTTTCACTGCGAAAGTGAGGTGTGACCACGTTGCGTTTTGCGCCGTTTCCTGTCGCAGGCACTAAGCCGACCCACACAAGTGAGGTACCATTTTTCTCGTAAGACTTTGGGGAACGCGGGGTGGGTGGAAATTTGTGGATCCACGCAGATTCCAGAACTTTCCACCACAGAAATGTGGGGAAAATGTGTTTTTTTGACAATTTTTTATGTTTGCAAGGGATTCTGGGTAACAGAACCTGGTGGGAGGCAGTCAAGTCACCCCATCCTGGATTCCCCTGGGTGTCTAGTTTTCATAAATGTATAGGTTTGCTAGGTTTCCCTAGGTGCCGGCAGAGGTAGGGTTCAAAAACTACAGCTAGGCACTTTGCCAAAAAAGGGTCATTTTCACTGCGAAGTTGAGGTGTGACCACGTTGCGTTTTGCGCCGTTTCCTGTCGCAGGCACTAGGCCGACCCACACAAGTGAGGTACCATTTTTCTCGTAAGACTTTGGGGAACGCGGGGTGGGTGGAAATTTGTGGATCCACGCAGATTCCAGAACTTGCCACCACAGAAATGTGGGGAAAATGTGGTTTTTGACAATGTTTTATGTTTGCAAGGGATTCTGGGTAACATAACCTGGTGGGAGGCAGTCAAGTCACCCCATCCTGGATTCCCCTGGGTGTCTAGTTTTCAAAAATGTATAGGTTTGCTAGGTTTCCCTAGGTGCCGGCAGAGCTAGGGTTCAAAAACTACAGCTAGGCACTTTGCCAAAAAAGGGTCATTTTTCACTGCGAGATTGAGGTGTGACCACGTTGCGTTTTGCGCCGTTTCCTGTCGCAGGCACTAGGCCGACCCACACAAGTGAGGTACCATTTTTCTCGTAAGACTTTGGGGAACGCGGGGTGGGTGGAAATTTGTGGATCCACGCAGATTCCAGAACTTTCCACCACAGAAATGTGGGGAAAATGTTGTTTTTTTGACAATTTTTTATGTTTGCAAGGGATTCTGGGTAACAGAACCTGGTGGGAGGCAGTCAAGTCACCCCATCCTGGATTCCCCTGGGTGTCTAGTTTTAAAAAATGTATAGGTTTGCTAGGCTTCCCTAGGTGCCGGCAGAGGTAGGGTTCAAAAACTACAGCTAGGCCCTTTGCCAAAAAAGGGTCATTTTTCACTGCGAAATTGAGGTGTGACCACGTTGCGTTTTGCGCCGTTTCCTGTCGCAGGCACTAAGCCGACCCACACAAGTGAGGTACCATTTTTCTCGTAAGACTTTGGGGAACGCGGGGTGGGTGGAAATTTGTGGATCCACGCAGATTCCAGAACTTTCCACCACAGAAATGTGGGGAAAATGTGGTTTTTTGATAATTTTTATGTTTGCAAGGGATTCTGGGTAACAGAACCTGGTGGGAGGCAGTCAAGTCACCCCATCCTGGATTCCCCTGGGTGTCTAGTTTTCAAAAATGTATAGGTTTGCTAGGTTTCCCTAGGTGCCGGCAGAGGTAGGGTTCAAAAACTACAGCTAGGCACTTTGCCAAAAAAGGGTCATTTTTCACTGCGAAATTGAGGTGTGACCACGTTGCGTTTTGCGCCGTTTCCTGTCACAGGCACTAGGCCGACCCACACAAGTGAGGTACCATTTTTCTCGTAAGACTTTGGGGAACGCGGGGTGGGTGGAAATTTGTGGATCCACGCAGATTCCAGAACTTGCCACCACAGAAATGTGGGGAAAATGTGGTTTTTTGACAATGTTTTATGTTTGCAAGGGATTCTGGGTAACATAACCTGGTGGGAGGCAGTCAAGTCACCCCATCCTGGATTCCCCTGGGTGTCTAGTTTTCAAAAATGTATAGGTTTGCTAGGTTTCCCTAGGTGCCGGCAGAGCTAGGGTTCAAAAACTACAGCTAGGCACTTTGCCAAAAAAGGGTCATTTTTCACTGCGAAATTGAGGTGTGACCACGTTGCGTTTTGCGCCGTTTCCTGTCGCAGGCACTAGGCCGACCCACACAAGTGAGGTACCATTTTTCTCGTAAGACTTTGGGGAACGCGGGGTGGGTGGAAATTTGTGGATCCACGCAGATTCCAGAACTTTCCACCACAGAAATGTGGGGAAAATGTGGTTTTTTTGACAATTTTTTATGTTTGCAAGGGATTCTGGGTAACAGAACCTGGTGGGAGGCAGTCAAGTCACCCCATCCTGGATTCCCCTGGGTGTCTAGTTTTAAAAAATGTATAGGTTTGCTAGGCTTCCCTAGGTGCCGGCAGAGGTAGGGTTCAAAAACTACAGCTAGGCACTTTGCCAAAAAAGGGTCATTTTTCACTGCGAAATTGAGGTGTGTCCACGTTGCGTTTTGCGCCGTTTCCTGTCGCAGGCACTAGGCCGACCCACACAAGTGAGGTACCATTTTTCTCGTAAGACTTTGGGGAACGCGGGGTGGGTGGAAATTTGTGGATCCACGCAGATTCCAGAACTTTCCACCACAGAAATGTGGGGAAAATGTGTTTTTTGGACAGTTTTTTATGTTTGCAAGGGATTCTGGGTAACAGAACCTGGTGGGAGGCAGTCAAATCACCCCATCCTGGATTCCCCTGGGTGTCTAGTTTTCAAAAATTTATAGGTTTGCTAGGTTTCCCTAGGTGCCGGCAGAGGTAGGGTTCAAAAACTACAGCTAGGCACTTTGCCAAAAAAGGGTCATTTTTCACTGCGAAATTGAGGTGTGACCACGTTGCGTTTTGCGCCGTTTCCTGTCGCAGGCACTAGGCCGACCCACACAAGTGAGGTACCATTTTTCTCGTAAGACTTTGGGGAACGCGGGGTGGGTGGAAATTTGTGGATCCACGCAGATTCCAGAACTTTCCACCACAGAAATGTGGGGAAAATGTGGTTTTTTTGACAATGTTTTATGTTTGCAAGGGATTCTGGGTAACAGAACCTGGTGGGAGGCAGTCAAGTCACCCCATCCTGGATTCCCTTGGGTGTCTAGTTTTCAAAAATGTATAGGTTTGCTAGGTTTCCCTAGGTGCCGGCAGAGGTAGGGTTCAAAAACTACAGCTAGGCACTTTGCCAAAAAAGGGTCATTTTTCACTGCGAAATTGAGGTGTGACCACGTTGCGTTTTGCGCCGTTTCCTGTCGCGGGCACTAGGCCGACCCACACAAGTGAGGTACCATTTTTCTCGTAAGACTTTGGGGAACGCGGGGTGGGTGGAAATTTGTGGATCCACGCAGATTCCAGAACTTTCCACCACAGAAATGTGGGGAAAATGTGTTTTTTTTACCATTTTTTATGTTTGCAAGGGATTCTGGGTAACAGAACCTGGTGGGAGGCAGTCAAGTCACCCCATCCTGGATTCCCCTGGGTGTCTAGTTTTCAAAAATGTATAGGTTTGCTAGCTTTCCCTAGGTGCCGGCAGAGCTAAGGTTCAAAAACTACACCTAGGCACTTTGCAAAAAAAGAGTAATTTTTCATTGTGAAAATGTGGTACGTCCACGTTGCATTTTGAGCCATTTCCTGTTGTGGGCACAAGGGCTACCCACACAAGTGAGGTACCATTTTTAGCGGGAGACTTAGGGTAACACAGAATTGTACAGCAACTGTTATTACCTATTGACTTTCGATGCATTTCTGCCTTCCAAATGAAAGACAATGTGTAAAAAATAAGTCATTTTGAAAAATGACCTATAATTCTCATGCTAGTATGGGTACTCCCAATTTCGGAAATGTGCAAATATCTACTGTTTCTAAAATCTACATTTTGTTCCCATTTCAGAAATACATAGGTGTCTTTCATAACAATTTTTCCATGTATACATTTTCCCAAAATAATTGCTATATACCCGGTACTTAAAAAAAAATCATTGCAAGATGTTGCTCAATTATTGGCTCTGGGTTCGTCGGGTTCTTGGTGAACCTACAAGTCCTATATATCCCCACAACCAGAAAGGTCCAGCGGATATAACGGTATATTGCCTTCAAATAGCTGTCATAATTAGAAGAAGTTACAGGTGAAAACGTTGACACAAATGGCTGTTTTTTTCAACTAATTTTCAATTTTTCCTTTATTTAACTGTTAGTTTCTATAAGGAAAACTTTAAGGATCTACACAAATGACCCCTTGCTGAATTCAGAATTTTGTCTACTTTTCATAAATGTATGGCTTTCCAGGATCCATTATTGGTTTCATACCCATTTCTACCATTAACTGGAAGGAGGTTGAAAGCACAAAAAATAGCAAAAATAGGCTATGTCCCAGAAAAATGCCAAAACTGTGTAAAAAAAGTTGGTTTTCTGACAAAAGTCTGCTTGTCCCTGAAAGCTGGGAAGATGGTGATTTCATCCCCACAACCCCTTTTTTGATGCCATTTGCAGGGAAAAATCAAGACGCTTTCATCTGTAGCCCTTTTTTCGCATTTTTCCAAAAAAAAACAAAATTTAGCTGTATTTTGACTAATTTCTGGGTCCCCTCCAGGGGAATCCACAAACCCTGGGTACCTTTACAATCCCCATGATGTTAGAAAAAAAGGACGCAAATTTGGCATGGATACCTTATGTGGTCAAAAAGTTACAGGGGCCTAAGCGCGCACTACCCCAAATAGCCAAAAAAAGGCTTAGCACAGGAGGGGAAAAGGCCTAGCAGCGAAGGGGTTAAAAGTAGACACCCGGGGAATTCCAGGGAGGTATGGCTTGCGTGGATCCCCCAATGTTTTCTTACCCAGAATCCCCTGCAAACCTGAAATTTAGCTGAAAAAATAACTTTTTTCATACATTTTTGTGTGGGAAAGTTGTGGCATCACCGGGCTGACACAAATTTCCTACCACCCAGCGTTCCCCCAGGTCTCCCGATAAAAATGGTGCCTCACTCGGGTGGGAGGCCCAAGTACCCGCGACAGGCAATACGTTTTGGGCCCTTGCCTGTCGCGGGTACTTGGACCTCCCACACGAGTGAGGCACCATTTTTATCGGGAGACCTGGGGGAACGCTGGGTGGCTAGGAAATTTGTGTCAGCCCCATGATGCCACAACTCCACTAAAATGTGCGAAAAAAGGGATTTTTTCAGCTAAATTTCAGGTTTGCAGGGATTCTGGGTAGAAAACGTTGGAGGTCCACGCAAGCTCATACCTCCCTGGAATCCCTGGGTGTCTAGTTTTCAGAAATATGTGAGTTTGGTAGGTTTCCCTAGGTGGCCGCCGAGCCCCGGGCCAAAAAGTCATAGGACCCCCCTTGCAAAACTAGGTCGTTTTGTGATAGGCAATTTTGATGTCGCCTCAATACGTTTTGGGCCCTTGCCTGTCGCGGGTACTTGGGCCTCCCACACGAGTGAGGCACCATTTGTATCGGGAGACCTGGGGGAACACTGGGTGGTAGGAAATTTGTGTCAGCCCGGTGATGCCACAACTTTCCCACACAAAAATGTGTGAAAAAAGTGATTTCTTTCAGCTAAATTTCAGGTTTGCAGGGGATTCTGGGTAAGAAAACGTTGGGGGATCCACGCAAGCCATACCTCGATGGAATCCCCCGGGTGTCTAGATTTCAGAAATGTGTGGGTTTGGTAGGTTTCCCTAGGTACCGCCGAGCCCCGGGCCAAAAAGTCATGGGACCCCCCTTGCAAAACCAGGTCATTTTGTGATAGGCAATTTTGATGTCACCTCAGTACGTTTTGGGCCCTTGCCTGTCGCGGGTACTTGGGCTTCCCACACGAGTGAGACACCATTTTTATCGGGAGACCTGGGGGAACACTGGGTGGTAGGAAATTTGTGTCAGCCCGGTGATGCCACAACTTTCCCACACAAAAATGTGTGAAAAAAGTGCTTTTTTCAGCTACATTTCAGGTTTGCAGGGGATTCTGGGTAAGAAAACGTTGGGGGATCCACGCAAGCCATACCTCCCTGGAATCCCCCGGGTGTCTAGTTTTCAGAAATGTGTGGGTTTGGTAGGTTTCCCTAGGTGGATGCCGAGCTCCGGGCCAAAACGTCATGGGACCCCCCTTGCAAAACCAGGTCGTTTTGTGATAGGCAATTATGAAGTCGCCTCAGTACGTTTTGGGCCCTTGCCTGTCGCGGGTACTTTGGCCTCCCACACGAGTGAGGCACCATTTTTATCGGGAGACCTGGGGGAACACTGGGTGGTAGGAAATTTGTGTCAGCCCGGTGATGCCACAACTTTCCCACACAAAAATGTGTAAAAAAAGTGACTTTTTCATCTAAATTTCAGGTTTGCAGGGGATTCTGGGTAAGAAAACGTTGGGGGATCTACGCAAGCCATACCTCCCTGGAATTCCCCGGGTGTCTAGTTTTCAGAAATATGTGGGTTTGGTAGGTTTCCCTAGGTGGCCACCGAGCACGGGGCCAAAAACCCAGGTGACCCCCCTTGCAAAACCAGGTCGTTTTGTGATAGGCAATTTTGATGTCGCCTCAATACGTTTTGGGCCCTTGCCTGTCGCGGGTACTTGGGCCTCCCACACGAGTGAGGCACCATTTTTATTGGGAGACCTGGGGGAATGCTGGGTGGTAGGAAATTTGTGTCAGCCCGGTGATGCCGCAACTTTCCCACACAAAAATGTGTGAAAAAGCGATTTTTTTCAGCAAAATTTCAGGTTTGCAGGGGATTCTGGGTAAGGAAACGTTGGGGGATCCACGCAAGCCATACCTCCCTGAAAGCCCCCGGGTGTCTATTTTTCTGAAATGCGTGGGTTTGGTAGGTTTCCCTAGATGGCCATCGAGCACGGGGCCAAAAACCCAGGTGACCCCCCTTGCAAAACCAGGTTGTTTTGTGATAGGCAATTTTGATGTCGCCTCAATACGTTTTGGGCCCTTGCCTGTTGCGGGTCCTTAACCCACCCATGCGAGTGAGGTACCATTTTTATCAAGAGACCTGGGGGAATGCTGGGTGGGAGGAAATTTGTGGATCCACGCAGATTCCAGAACTTTCCCACACAGAAATTTGAGAAAAAAGTGATGTTTTCAGCAAAATCTGAGGTTTGCAGGGGATTCTAGGTAGGAGAATGTTGGAGACCCACGCAAGCCATACCTCACTGGACTCCCCCGGGTGTCTAGTTTCCAGAAATGTGTGGGTTTGGTAGGTTTCCCTAGATGGCCGCCGAGCCCCGGGCCAAAAACTCATGGGACCCCCCTTGCAAAACCAGGTTGGTTTGTGATAGGTAATTTTTATGTCGCCTCAATAGGTTTTGGGCCCTTGCCTGTCGCGGGTCCTTGACCCACCCACGCAAGTAAAGTACCATTTTTCTCGAAAGACTTTGGGGAACGCGGGGTGGGTGGAATTTTGTGAATCCACGCAGATTGCAGAGCTTTCCACCACAGAAATGTGAGGAAAATGTGTTTTTTTTACAATTTTTTAGGTTTGCAAGGGATTCTGGGTAACAGAACCTGGTGAGAGCCAGTCAAGTCACCCCATCCTGGATTCCCCTGGGTGTCTAGTTATCAAAAATGTATAGGTTTGCTAGGTTTCCCTAGGTGCCCACAGAGCTAGGGTTCAAAATCTACAGCTAGGCACTTTGCAAAATAGTGTCAGTTTTCACTGTAAAATGTGGTGTGTCCACGTTGTGTTTTGGGCCGTTTCCTGTCGCAGGCACTAGGCCTACCCACACAAGTGAGGTACCATTTTTCTCAGAAGACTTGGGGGAATGCAGGCTGGGTGGAATTTTGTAGATCCACGCAGATTCCAGAAGTTGCCACCACAGAAATGTGAGGAAAATGTGTTTTTTCAACAAACAAAAAACGTGTTTTTTCAACAAAAAAAAGTCAAAAAAAGAAAAAAAATCCCTGGTGTCTAGTGGGCTTTCTGCCCCCCCCAGGGGGGGGCAGATTGGGGGCTACTGCCCTTTTTGGGCAGCCCCCACCCCAATGTCAATAAAAAAAAAACAATCCCTGGTTTCTAGTGGGCTTCTGCCCTCCTGGGGGGCAGATTGGGGGCTACTGCCCCCGTCTGCCCCCTGGGGGGGCAGAAAGACTAACATTTCTCTGGGGGGGTGGAGGGCATTGCCATGACCCCAACGTCGATAAAAAAAAATCCCTGGTTCCTAGTGGGCTTTCTGCCACCCCCGGGGGGGGCAGATTGGGGGCTGCTGCCCCCATATGCCCCCAGGGGGGGCAGAAAGACTTACATTTCTCTGGGGGGGGGCATTGCCATGCCCTTTTTGGGCAGCCCCCACCCCAACATCAATAAAAAAAATCCCTGGTTTTTAGTGGGCTTTCCGCCCCCAGGGGGGGCAGAAAGACTGACATTTCTCTAGGGGGGGTAGGGGCATTGCCATGCCCTTTTTGGGCAGCCCCCACCCCAACGTCAATAAAAAAAAATCCCTGGTTCCTAGTGGGCTTTCTGCCCCCAGGGGGGCAGAAAGACTTACATTTCTCTGGGGGGTGGGGGCATCAATAAAAAAAATAATCCCTGGTCTCTAGTGGGCTTTCCGCCCCCCCGGGGGGACAGATTGGGGGCTACTGCCCCCCAGGGGGGGCAGAAAGACTGTTGCGACCAAATGAATATGGGCGGAGCAAAGACCCTTGCCCAAGGGGCCGCTCCCCCCTCCCTCGTGGCTAGTGGGTGGATCTCTGCTTGGGGATCCAGGGATCCACTAGGGAAGGGTACCTTTGGAAAGGGGAGATTCTCCCCTTTCCAAGGATCCCTCTCCCATCTTTTTCGGTGTTCAGGGGGCTGAGATAGCCCCACGAGCAATGAAACACTGAAACTGAAACAAAGTTTCAGTTTCGTTTTCGTTGCAATGACGATAGCGCGCCATGCGCGCGATCGTCATTGCAAGGAAATCTAAAAATAGGCCAGGGGAGGTTGGGGAAGCTCTTCCCCACCTCCCCAGGCAAAAAAAAAAATGGGAAATCCCTCTGCTGTCTGCAGCAGAGGGATTTCCTGAGCATGTGCTCATGACGGAATGGTGGAATGGTTCCGTCATGAGCACACTAGAACTTGTTCTCATGACAAAAACGATGAATTAACTCCAAAAATGTATACAACAACCTAAATATTAATAAATATGTTTGTGTATATATATATATATATATATATATATATATATATATATATATATATATATATATATATATATATATATATATATATGAACATACATTTATATATAGATAGATATAATTATATCTAAAATTATCAAAAATTTTAAATAAAACTTACATTAGCGTTTACCATAGGAGGACATAACTTCAAAAAAATTCAAACTAAAACAAAATAAACAACCTAAACCAATATAATCTGACAAACAATAAAATTAACAATATAAAAGGTACACTAATTTTATTGACTAAAAACTTCACTGCCGGACTCTCTGACCAGACCCTTAAAGAAGATATATAAACATCTTGACAACTACCTAACCTAGTAAATAAAACCTATATTTAAACTAAAACTTGCCTGTAAATAAAATTAAAAATGTTAAATAGGAAATATTTACCAAAACACTGTCCAACTTCTATCTCTTTCCAGGTAATTCCTAAATGAAAACACTACAACTTTGAAAAATGATTACTTGCCGGAAAAAAACACCTAGCACAAACCAGCAAAAAGATATAACAAAATAACAAAGTATACATAAATTGTTAAAAAATATAATCTAACCCCACAAGCGATTAAAAATAAATCTAACAACCTCAACCTCTACTAACTACCAACAAATAAAGATTTGGAAATAAACTGATGCTTTTTATTCTTCCAACAGAAAAGAAAGCACCTGCTTCACGATACGACACTCCCAACGGAAAAGCTGCAAAACAGTGTGAAACATCTAAAAAGAATGTGCATGTAAGTACAAATTATAGAAGTCATTGCTTATTTGATATGTAAATAACAAACATACTTTAAAATAAAATATTTATTTATACTATTACACTACTTTCAGATACCATGATAGAGAGAGCTAAGTATATAACATCCCAGAAAAGAAAGCAGTTACTACATCACATGGACAACAACTACAAACAGGAAAGTATATAGTCAGAAAATGTAAATTGGAAATGTGCCAAATATTATGATAGAGCCACTTCAAAAGATGAAGTTGTCATTCATGTAAGGGAACACAACTACCAACTAAATGTAAAAGAAATAGATGTAATGAAGGTATTGCAAGATATAAGAGAGGCAAGCACTAGCTCCCAGGAATCTACAACCACAATCCTTAAAGATATACACCCTAAAGTCCCCAAACACATCACAGTCCAACTACCACCTATACCCACTTTAAAATATTTAATTGCACAAACTAAATAAGCTACCAGAGACACTCCTCCTTCCCCTACAAGATACCAAGACATAGAAATACCTGAACATTTAACAATGACACATAATGAGGAACCTTCCTGTTAATTGACAACCTAAACAATGATAAATGAATCCTTATATTTTCTACAGCAAATAACTTACTAAAAGTAGGCCATTGTCAAACCTGGATGATGGATGGGACCTTCAAAATGTGTTCAAAACTATTCACTCAGATATACACCATACATGGTGAGTATCACACACAAATATCCCTTTTATAGATGCCCTACTACCCAATAAACAAAGCAGCACTCACAACAAACTATTAAACCACACTAAACATAAAAGAAATAACTACTACCGGTGAAAAATAATCATAGAGTTTGAACACACCATTTAAACCATTTTTAGAATTTAACCCCACAAAGCCATATATAAGGCTATTACTACCATTTCAATCAAAGCATATGGCGATACATCCAACAATCTGCACTAAGTTTAGAATATGCTTTAAACAGCCAATTTACCTTTGAAATAAAAAAAATCATAGCAGTAGCTTATGACCCTGTCAAAGAGGTATCAAACCACTACAATTTACTAGTATAAAGCCTTTTCTACCGCCAACACAAAAACAAACTAAGCCCCCTAATTGATTATTTTAAAACACTTAGATTGGCAGACTGCATTGCTCTGTACACAGATGCCATCCCTAATTGCAAATACCTTGGTGGAATGTCTATGACAGCATCTTGGCACAGGAAGTCAAAACAAAGCATCGCAGTGGAAGAATGGCATAATGCCCTCTAATTCGCACTAGGCAGAACCCAATCTATGCTCTATAAATTTATAGAAGCATTACAAAAAGAGTAAAGCTACAAACAACTGTGAATGGAGAATCTGTAACCCAAATTGCACCTAAACTTAGCAAACAAATCAAAAGAATGTACGGCATGCTACAATTTAAAGTAAAACTCTTGATAAGCAACAAAGGAGTAGATTATATAAATAATATCCAAAAGCATATTATAAAATAAATAATAACCTACAAAACTCCCAAAAAATATTGCATAATCTTAACCAACATTACAAATAGTTTTTTCTATAAATAATAACTGTTGTATTTTATAACATCACTATAAACATCAAATAAAACTCCAGTGTTAAATAAGACTTAGATAATAAAATAATATATAAATTATTTACATGAAAACTGTAAACGTCAACAACCAAAAAGCTCAAAGAACAAACTGAATCCACCACGTAAAATAAATACAACACATAAACCACACATTTCCAAATAACATTTACATAATATTTACACAAGCAGTAAAATGTATCATTTCCCACTCAAAACAAATAAAATGAATAAGACCTACTGTTCTGTGGCTGCAGATCTCCCTCTGTATCCACCTTGTCAAAAATAATAATCAACCAAAACATAAAAATATTCCACAAAAAGCCCCCCAAAAATGCAAAAATAAAACGAATCCAAAAGAACTCCCTCGAAGTAATCCAAAGTATCTCAATCAATCAATCAGGGAATTGTAAGCGCGATACTCACCCGTGAGGGTCTCAAGGCGCTGAGGGGAGGGTCCGCAGATCTGTTTAGCCGAAGAGCCAGGTCTTGAGGGTCTTCCTGAAGGTGTTCAGGGAGGGGGCACGTCTGATGTCTGCCGGTAGCTCGTTCCAGGTCTTGGCTGCAATGTGAGAGAAGGATCTTCCGCCTGCTCTGGCTCTGTGGATACACGGGGTTTCGGCCAGTGCGAGGTTGGAAGATCAGAGGTTTCTTTTGGGTATGTGGAAGTTGATTCTGTCGTTGAGGTATTTGGGTCCGTTGTTGTGTAGGCATTTGTAGGCGTGAGTGAGGATTTTGAAAGTGACTCTTTTCTCCACGGGGAGCCAGTGGAGACTTCGTAGGTGTTGGCTGATGTGTTCGTGTCGGGGGATGCCGAGGACGAGTCTGGTGGCGGTGTTTTGTACTGTCTGGAGTTTGCGGAGTAGGGACTTGTTGATGCCGGCGTAGAGTGCGTTTCCATAGTCCAGTATGCTGATGATGAGTGCGTGGGTGACTGTCTTCCTTGACTCAGGGGGGATCCACTTGAAGGTCTTGCGGAGGATGCAGAGGGTGTTGAAGCAGCTGGAGGTGACGGCGTTGAGCTGTCGGTTCATGGAGAGTGATGAGTCGAGTACGATGCAGAGGTTCTTGGGGTGGTCTGAGGGGGTAGGTGGGCTTCTGAGGGCGGTCGGCCACCAGGTGCTGTCCCATGCAGAAGGGGTGGTACTGAGGACGAGGACTTCTGTCTTCTCAGCGTTGAGCTTCAGGCAGCTGTTGGTCATCCAGACTGCGACGTCTTGCATTCCTTTCTGGAAGTTGAGTTTGGCAGTGGTGGGGTCTTTGGTGAGGGAGAGGATGAGCTGGGTGTCGTCGGCATAGGATACAATGTTGAGGCCGTGTTGTCGGACGATGGCTGCGAGGGGGGCCATGTAAATGTTGAAGAGGGTGGGGCTCAGTGATGAACCCTGTGGGACTCCGCAGGTGATTTTTGTGGGGTCGGAGAGGAAGGGTGGGAGTCTGATCCTTTGGCTTCTTCCGGTGAGGAATGATCGGATCCAGTCCAGGGCTGTTCCTTGTATGCCTGCGTCGTGTAGTCTGACGACTAGTGTGCGATGGGAGACGGTGTTGAAGGCCACTGATAGGTCGAGTAGGATGAGGGCTGCGGAGTGGCCTTGGTCCAGGAGGGTGCAGATGTCGTCTGTGGCGGCGAGTAGGGCGGTCTCTGTGCTGTGGTTGCTTCGGAATCCGGATTGGGATGGGTCGAGGACAGCGTTCTCTTCAATGAATCGTGTCAGTTTCCTGTTGACTGTTTTCTCTGCAACTTTGGCTGTGAAGGGGAGGGGCGAGATGGGCTGATAGTTCTTGAGGTCGGTGGGGTCAGCTGTGGGCTTCTTGAGCAGGGGTCTGACTTCTGCGCGCTTCCAGTCATCTGGGAAGGTGCCTGTTTTGAAGGTGGTGTTGATGGTGCATTGTAGTTTGGGTGCGATGGTGGCCACGGCTCTGTGGTAGATGTGAGGGGGCAGGGGTCGGTGGGGGCCCCCCGAGTGGATGCTTTTCATGGTCGAGGCAGTGTCTTCGGCCGTGATCGGTGTCCAGTTGGAGATGGTGGGCTGGCTGGTGTTTCTGGGGGGCTGGGGGCCGTCTGTGGCGCCTGGTGGATGGTCGATGAAGTTGTCGTAGAGGTTGTTGATCTTGAGGTGGAAATAGGTTCCAAGCTTGTCGCAGAGGTTTTGGGATGGGGTGATGTCTGTGGCTTCACTGCGTGGGTTGGTGAATTCTTGAATGACACTGAAAAGTTCCTTGGAGTTGGTGGAGTTGGCCAGGATTTTGTTGTGGATGAAGTTCCTTTTGGTGGCTCTGATCTGGTTGTGGTAGTCCGTCATGGCATCCTTGTAGGTGGTGTGGTTTTCAGTTGTCTTGGTGTTTCTCCAGTTCTTCTCCAGGCATCTGCAGGTGTGTCTGGCTTCTTGGAGAGCGGTTGTGAACCAGGCGGCTTTCCTGGGGCGTTGTCTGTCGGGGTTGCGTAGCGGGGCGAGCTCATCTGCGCAGTGGAGATCCAGGTGTGGAGTTCTCTGGCTGCGTCGTTTGCGCTGTTTGCGTCGGGTGCCCAGGTGTGGTTGTCTCGGGTGAGGGTGGAGATAAGTTGCTCGTCGGTAACCTTGCTCCAGTTCCTTCGTGGCGGGCGTGGGGCTGGTTTGGGTGCCTTGGGTTTGTTGATGGCGAAGTGTACGCAGTGGTGGTCGGTCCATGGCGGCTGCGTTGTGTGGCTGAAATGGACGCTGTTTCCTGCCGTGAAGATGGGGTCGAGGGTGTGTCCTGCTCTGTGGGTAGGTGTGTTGACGAGTTGTTTAAGTCTGATGCTGGTGAGGTTGTCACGAAGGATAGTGGAGTTGGGGTCGCTGGGGTTGTCGAGGTGGAAGTTCAGGTCTCCAATGAGTAGGTAGTTTGTTGAGGCGATCACGTGGGGTGCGATGAAGTCAGTGATGGTGGTGGCGAAGGGTGTTCAAGGCCCGGGGGGTCTGTAGACGAGGGTTCCTTGGAGTGTGGCTTTGGGGGTGGTCTGGATCTTGACCTGCAGGTGTTCGCTGGAGGTGGTGAGGTGGAGGGTGATCTTGTGGGCGATGGCGAGGCCCCCTCCTGGGTGGTTGGGGCGGTCGTTCCTCTGGATCTTGTATCCGTCTGGGATGGCGGTGCTGATGTCGGGGGCGGAGGATGCGTTGGTCCAGGTCTCTGTGAAGAAGGTGATGTCGGGCAAAAGAGAGTCGAGTAGGTTCCAGATTTCCATGGCGTGTTTGTGTACGGAGCGTACGTTGAGGAGGATGCATTTTAGGGTGTCGCCGGTGCTGGCGTCGGCAGTGTTGGAGGCCGGGGTGGCGGTGAGGGTCTGGTGGCAGTGGAGGCAGGAGAACTGGCCGTGGGTCGTGTTCGGCGAGGCCTGTTGGCATTCTCTAAGTCTTCCAGGGTTGAGTGCGAGGTGGGTGGTGGTGTCGTAGCGATGGGTAGTGGGAGGTCCAGGGTTCCTGGCGCTGGCCGCGGTCGGGTCACGGATGGGCGCAGACGGGCTTGCCTTTGGTGCACCTTTGGCGCGCCGGCGGCGCTCCGCTGCGCACATCCGCTGCGCGACCACACAGCGGCCGCCATTAAGTAGGGAGGTGGGAGGGAGGAGAGGCTGGGAGGCGGAGCAGGGGAATTCGGGAGGGAATTCGGGGAAATCCGGGGGGAATTCCGGGGGAGGGCGTCGCAGGGGCAGCAGCGGCAAAGGCAAAAGGAACAGGCAGGCACGAGAAAATAAAAACAGTGGTGGAATTAGAGCAAGACACAGATGGGCACAATAACAGTGGCACAACACGGAAAAAATTAAGAAAAAAACGGCTGAGAAAGGTTACGGTGGTTGGAGGCAGCCTGGTCCCAGTTGGAGCGGGCAGCAGGCGCAGGAGCGGGCAGCAGCCTCGAACCTCCCAAGGAGGAGGTCGGGGTCTGGAGGCAAGAGATGGCACAGCGGAGCAGTGGGGAGAGAGTGGACCTAGACCGAGGGTCGGAGGTCTTGCTCTTATCTCAGAACCATAAAAATCCAGAATAAGTGTTTTAAAAAAGAAGAGCTCCTGGAAACTCATAAAAAAGAAAATCAAAATGAAAAATATTGGTTTATTATAAGCCAAAAGTGATTTCCTTAAAAAAATGTAACTCCCAATGCCCATAGGACATGTTCGTAGTCAAAAACCTATAAAGTGAACAAGAAAACCCACCCGCCAAACACATTACACTCTCAAAAATACATATATTTTACACTTAATCATCATAAAATAAGTAACATAACATAACATAATGATACATTTCTAAGACAGTGTACAAAAACCCAAAACTACACGCTAGTGAAAAACACTGCTATTACTACATCTAAATGTACAAAAAATGTACAAAAACATAATAACTAACCTCAACGTTAGCAGCAATTAAACAAAGCAGTGCGGTGGCGGCCTAGTCGGAGAGTTGTGGTGCTTTCCCCTTTCTAGAGGGCACGGCACTAAGGGCTCGCTAGATGAACAATGAGCCTCTTGCAAGTTAAACCCTGGCAACAAAAGAAGAAGGTGACGCAACGTGAACTCCCGATTCTCAGAGGTGAGTGCGGGCTGCCACGAGGAGTCAGGGGCGGGTCCCGACTCACCAACGAGAGGGACCATGGCTGTAGGAAATAGCGGGCCTTAACCAACAATGCACTGAGCAATACAACCTTGCCATAAATGGGATTGCAACCCAAAAAGACAACTCAGGGGAAAACCGGCATCTGATATTGCCTAAATCGGCATAGGAGTGCTGAGGCTATAGGCCGACAGTTGATTAATGTAGCCAGTAGTTCTCTTCTGTGAAGATGTGAAGGAGCTGCTGCTCGCTTCTTCTCTTCTGCAGATTATGTTTTTTACAGCCGTAATTCAAGTCCCCTGCAGTTAACTAGACAGTTAACTAGACAGGCCAATCACGTTTAGGACTGGCACTTTGTCTCTTGGTGAATACTACTGCAGCTGCGTTTAGTCAATCCACCCCGGCCCAGAAGATGAAGCGTAGAGGGGGGCCAAGTGAATCCGGCCACAACTCGGGTAAACTGCAATGTGCAACAAAGGATGGAATCTGAAGTTAGGGAGCTCCTCTAAGGCTGAGAATATCGGGGGTCCCAGCAATCAAATAGAGAGCAAAAAGGGATTAGAAATTGAGAGAGGGCATAGGTTTCAGATCCCGAATTTTTGGACTCCCCTTCATATCTGGAGTGTACAGATAATAATATCGTATTGAGAAATGGCACAATGGAAGCTGCTTCAAGCCCAGCTGGACCCAAACAATACCCTCTGTTCGGAAAGCATGTAAAAACCATTGCGCATGCGAATGTTCCGGTAGTGCCCCAAGCAATTGAAAGTAATGGACAACAGGATCTTTCTCCACAACAGGCATCCCCTTTGGCAGTTGTATCTCAGATCAATGAACTAATACAGATGCTACCAAAACATAAAGCTATCCCAAGGGGGTGTAATTAGCAGCAGGATCTGGCAGGCACTGGTGGTGGATCTGAGCAGTCCATCAAAAGCATGTTTGAAGTAATTTTAGATCAGAGAGTTGAAAACATCACAGGTGCAGGAAATAGCTACTCTCCATCAACGACTGGCAAAGATCGAGAAGGGTATGGTCCCAGCAAAATTGAAGGAGGCTGAATCTAGAATCTCAGACCTGGAAGATAAGGTCATGTCTATGCAGCAGGAAGTATATCAGCTTGAAAAGAATAAAGGCCTTTTTGAAAATAAACTGCAAGATTTAAAGATGTACAATAGGCGGTCAAACCTTCGAACCTAGGAGTACCAAAGGGGAGTGAAGGTCAGCAGGCACTTGAATGGGTGGAAGTCCTGTTGAAGAAGGCAATGCCTGAGTTAGTGGGTGATTTGACTATCACCAGGGCACACAGGGTGCCAGCTCAACACTCTGCCAACGCAGAAAATCCCCGCACAATATTGGTGAAGTTCACCAACTATCGAGTCAAGGAGCAAGTCCTAAAGCCATAGAAAAGTGAACTTTCTCAACTTTGGAGGTGCCTCTGTTTAGAAACTTTTCAGAAATGTCTGTACTCACGGCATGGAGACTGAGAGAATTGTTAGGAAGATTGGCTCCTTTAAAGCTAGCAGGGGGCAGGCATCTATTGTTCAGCAGGCAAGCTTAAGGTCTTGGTGAAAGGACAATTCCATCTTTTTTCATACACTGGGAAGGCCCAGGAGCTTATCCAGAAATTACCTAATTAGAACTCTGAATGCATATGTGGTTATGCACTTCCTCTTTGGGATCGTATGTGTGTATAATGATTCTTTCCTCCTGTAGCAGCGACGCTTAGTAAAATGTGGCATGCACACTGTGGGATTAGATCAGGCATTGTAGAGGCGATGAGAGTGTGTGTATGTGATCCTTGGTGGAATGTTTTGATCATCGGTATCTATCTCCAACTGGTGTGCTTCTTGGGGGCAGGGCGGAGGACTCTTGGGGATTCCCGGGACATTAGTGCGATGAGGTGCAGTCATGGCACCCAGGTTGCTCTGGGGTGAGAGGGAGGCCATGCAAGCTATTTCCCCCTCGGGTAGTGCACCAGGCACGTGTCAAGGGGGGGAGGTTATGGGGTCACTGCAGTGAAAAATTGGCTTTCTGGAGCTGGGTATAGGCAAATGGAATTGGAACTGTTGTAAGAACGATGCATAAATGGCTAGATGAAAAATGTTTAGCAATGTCTAATGAAGCAAATGAATTTAAGCACTTTAAAACCGGGATGGTGCAATGAAGATGCACAAATGGGGTGGTCCGAATAGGGTGGCGAAGCACGGTGAAAAGCATTTGAATCAGCACATATTTAACCATGCATTTGAAGGCCTGGTATGCTTCAGGAAAATTTTTCCTTTTTGTGAACATTCTGGTTATGGATGTTGTCATATTATTTTATTAGGTTTCAATAGGAGAGAGAGGACTAGAGAGCTAGTCCATATCCCCAGGGTTAATATGTATCATCAAAGAGAACTAGTCTATCTATACGTGATAGAGCTCAAAACTGTATGGTGGATAATAAAAGAAAAATCTAATTTCTTTTTATGAAGCCCTCACCCACCAACCTAGTTGGTGGCATGCTTCATCATCGGGCCCACCCAGTGACACTGACTGTGTCCCGAGTGTGCTACAACGCCTGTGTTTACAGCGGAGCTGGTATATTGCTGAGTGTGCAGTGATAGTGAAGTTTAAAAACTGTCCATTGGTCCCATTACCCAAAGGGTTTATCTTTAATATATGGGCCTCTGGCAGTAATAAAAAACAAGGCGGTGGATGTAGGTGGAGTGATAGTTAGGAACTCCTGCATCCAGTGGGTGGTCTACATGTTTCAGCCAGGCCTTAATTATTTACTGGCTTTACTCAGGACCTTAAATGTATGTGAAAATGTGAGATCTACACTGAATTGCGTGTTTTGACCCAAAATGTGTTGCACGCACTAAGGTGCACTATGTGTGAGAGGAGTATTCCCTCTCAAAAGCATTCCTGTACAAATGAAGACATACAAGACAAACAAACATACAGTTTTTGGAATTTAGCATAATTGGCAAGATCACGTAAATGAATATTGGCCGTTGTGTCCGTGAGTATAGCGGAAAATAACGGCAAAGTGAGACCGGAGTGGCGATTCAGTGGGGTGATTACCGGTATATGCGCTACTGTATGTGGTAGTCTATATCGGAAATCACACAAAAAAGTGAGGAGAAATGTAGATAAATTATTCTCACACTAGCGATTTGCAGCGAGTGCCCCATGAGATTCCGGCAGGGGTTCTGGCTCTGTGGAGAAGAAAAAAGTGGCATGGTGACCCTTTGTAAAAGCTCTAAAGGAAGGTCTTACCCGGTTGGTGGAAGAACGATTCCCCGTAGTCAACTTACTACATAGTTGTTCAGGACCCTCGTGAAGACCTGGTGTGTTTTTTTTTTTTTTTTTTTAAACAAAAGCAACTTGACTTAATACTAGCACTTTGGGGCATTTAACAACCAGTAACCTTGATGATCGGCACAATGCGCCCTTACGTCATTAGAAATTACGTCCCCACACACACTAGGTCTGTTGTCTATGTCTCCTCTCTCCTCCAGACGCTACTCTCAGAAATCTGATGATTGGGAACACCTGAGCGACTGCGAGGGGTATATTACAGCCTCGCTAACTCGGGTCCATTATCCACGGAGATCCGACGCAGCACACCAGGTCTTTACGAGGGTCCTGAACAACTATGTAGTAAGTTGACTACGGGGAATCGTTCTTCCACTAACCGGGTAAGACCTCCCTTTACAGCTTTTACAAAGGGCCACCATGCCACTTTCTTCTTCTCCACAGAGCCAGAACCCCTGCCGGAATCTCATGGGGCACTCGCTGCAAATCGCTAGTGTGAGAATAATTTATCTACATTTCTCCTCACTTTTTTTTGTGTGATTTCCTGATATAGACTACCACATACAGTAGCGCATATACCGGTAATCACCCCGCTGAATCGCCACTCCGGTCTCACTTTGCCGTTATTTTCCGCTATACTCACGGACACAACGGCCAATATCCATTTACGTGATCTTGCCAATTATGCTAAATTCCAAAATCTGTATGTTTGTTTGTCTTGTATGTCTTCATTTGTACAGGAATGCTTTTGAGAGGGAATACTCCTCTCACACATAGTGCACCTTAGTGCGTGCAACACATTTTGGGTCAAAACACGCAATTCAGTGTAGATCTCATATTTTCACATAAATTTAAGGTCCTGAGGAAAGCCAGTAAATAATTAAGGCCTGGCTGAAACATGTAGACCACCCACTGGATGCAGGAGTTCCTAACTATCACTCCACCTACATCCACCGCCTTGTTTTTATTACTGCCAGAGGCCCATATATTAAAGATAAACCCTTTGGGTAATGGGACCAATGGACAGTTTTTAAACTTCACATTCACTTCACTATCACTGCACACTCAGCAATATACCGGCTCCGCTGTAAACACAGGCGTTGTAGCACACTCGGGACACATTCGGTGTCACTGGGTGGGCCCGATGATGAAGCATGCCACCAACTAGGTTGGTGGGTGAGGGCTTTATAAAAGAAATTAGATTTTTCTTTTTATTATCCACCATACAGTTTTGAGCTCTATCACGTATAGATAGACTAGTCATATTATTTTAAGCACAGTGCACTTTCTCAGTCAAGGGGGGGTTCACGATGCTATGAAATGCACTTAGACACTTTACATACGGTGCAAATCGTCTGCAATGTTAGAGAATACGCTGGAAAAATTGTCCTTGCAATGCACTTTAGCCTTTGGCAGAACAGGTATTCCACCACTTTAAGTATGTTTTTATTCTATTCTATTACTGTGAAGTAATTTGGGGAGGTCTTCGATGCATGCATAAAGTGATTGGTTCTTCTGACATCAGCTACCTAATAGATCCCATATTGGTCGTCCTTTGGTAAGTAAGGACATCCTCTGGTAAACCGATGGCAAACTGATGTAGTCCATAGACATAAAACATTTGTTGGCAGTGCAATTAATTCCTAGTTTTACACACAAAGGGGCATATTCTCAAGAACGTGCGATAATCATCGCCAAAATAGGTTAACGCAATTTCTCATATCGCCGTCCATTGCAGGAAAATAACTTGCAGGATAGTTTCCCGATAACGCGTCGAAATTCCGCGATACAACTACCATGACGGTGATAAAAAAGGAAACCCGAACGTGAAAAAAGTTGCGATGTGCCCAACCGCGATAGAAAAATCGGCGACAAGCAGCGCCAGTCTTGCAATTCCCACGTCAGGCGGGAAAAATCACCATAAAAGCTGCAAATATTTTTTTTTTAAAACAACATAACAACTGCGAAGCACAATGGAGATAGCCGGAGCAAGTACAGAGGACAACCCGAACCCCACAAGCCCCACGGAGGACCAGCCTGGGACCTCGGGGTCAGGGAAGGGCAAGGAGAAGAAGAAGAGGAAGACACGGTTCAGTCCACAGGAAAACAGTATCCTAATTACGGAGGTGGTAGAACACCATCAACAACTGTTCATCACCACCGCTGTGTCATTGGCAACTAAAAATACTATATTGCAGTCCATCCTGGACAAGGTGAATGCAGTGGGAGTGCTGAGGAGGACAATGGAAGATCTCAAGAGGCGCTGGAATGATGTGAAGCGCAAAACCAAGCTGAAACTCGCAAACAACCGCAAAGCAGCAATGCAGACTGGAGGTGGGAGTCTAGCGCCACAGCAGGAGCTGGATGAGATGGAGGAAATGGTGTCCACAGTCATAAGTGGGGAGACGGTGGCAGGAGTCGGGGGACCGGACACTACTCAACATGACCTGACACAACAGCAACAGGGTGAGTAACCACCAGGTACTGGGGGGACGGGGGGGGAGATGGGCACAATGGCACACATGCACAATGAAGTATAGCACAATGCACAACCACAATGACTCTGGATCATGTCCCTGATCTCCTTGCCATACTGCAGCACACATAGAAACAGCAAGTAGTCCCCCGTCCACAATGTGCCCAGAGGGGCTCTCCCCACACATCACCAATCTCACAACAAACCCATGCACATGTGCTGAACCCAGCAAAGCTGCGGATCCGTGAGCCCCACTGACAATGCAAGTGACACTGCATGACAATGAGCATGTCTGTAGGCCACTCATCATTACATGTTGCACCCCACGACACCGAGGTGGCTGAGTGTGGTCCACATCCGGAAAGGAGCAGGTCACACACTGACACATCCACGTGCACAAACAACCCCTGATGGCAACAAGACATCTGCGGACAAACCATGCCCAAGAGTCCCAACTCCCACCAGGAGCCCAATTTACCCAAGTATGCAACATCACAGCACTGCATAAGCACAGAAGTCAAAGGCACACCGCCTGAAAGGGAGAAGGCCAAGCAAAGTCTGAGCTGCAGGGGCGACTCTCCCACAATGCAGCACACACACAAGAATCAGAGCACATCAACATTGACAACAATGTGGTACAAACTGCAACACATTCACAACAGAACAGAGGACACAACTGCTGCCGCTTGTGTGTAGAAACTGGCCAATCACATTTGGCATAGCAGGAAACTGTGACATGATAATGGACAAGTACAACCCCACATCCCTGATGGTGCACAAATTTCCACTGTCCCGCTTCAAATAGGTAGTTCCTCCTAAACAGTCACAATGTACATTGTCATGCAGTCTGTTTGGAAACTTGGCCAATGCGTGAACATACATGGAACACACTGTTAAACTGCATCTCCCCTTTACATTGCAGAGGGAGAATCAACAACTCCTGCAGAGCAGACCCAACATCTCTTCACTGATGACGAAGAGGACCTCCACACCTTCGACACCGATGCCCTCCAAGAGCTCATGGACACCCTCAGCACCCCACCCCCAGGAGCAGGGCAGCCCAGCTGCATCGAGGAGACCCCACCCCCTTCACAGACCACACAGCAGGAAGCACCCACCACCCCGCCTGTCTCCCAGGATCCCCACGACCAACACATGGCATTTCAACGCTGTGTGTTGGAGGGCCAGAAGGAGATGGCTGAGCAGGTGCGGGTGGGGTTCGACCTCATGGCAGCCAAGCTAGATGCCATCCATGGGTGTCTACGTCCCATCAGGGACCACTTACAGTCCCTAACGGACACCCACAGTCCGCTCCATGGTCTCCAACGAGCCATGGCTGACATCGCTGGAGTCATGACTCGGAGACAAGAACACCTGTCTAGTCAGAGTGGCTCCAGCGATCTCAGCCGGGAGTTGGGTCACATGCGGAGGCTCATGGAGGACATGGTGCGGATGGATGCGGAAAGGATGGCTGCCATGGCTGCACATCAGCGACATGTAGCTGAGATCTTCCATGCCCTGCAGATCCTCATCATGGCTTTGCTGCCACAAGGCCTGGTGCAGATGAATGCTGCTGCTCCTACACCATCCACATCTCCGCCCCCTGATGTGTCAGTGCCCCACAGTGCGGCAGACATTCCACCTCCGGCACCTGATGTGTCACTGCCACACAGTGCGGGTGACAATCCACCTCTGGCCCCTAATGTGTCAGTGCCCCACAGTGCTGCAGCCGAAACGCCACCACCCACAGGTGAGGCACATTATTATTATTGTAGTTTATAGAGCGCACGGCTACCTCCAACGGAAGTGTCCCGGCGCTAGCAGCAGGTACGTAGCGGGCGTGAGTTTAGGGACTGGACAGGGTTCTAAATTTGGCTGATCACACATCAGAGGACGATGATGTGGATGAGACTGCCGTTGTGGTAATGAGGAAGCGGTAGCATTCATCTCCACCATATGGCCTGTTTCAGCTTGGTTCTGCCCTTTGCATCATCACCTTCCACTGTCCCCCAATACACTCTGCGACACTCACCTTGGACCTCGACATGGACTGCCATATTCTGTTTGGTTACCAATGACACAGCAATCAGACTGTGGACTGAACTCTTCCTCTTCCGATGAATTTGTCCTTCCCTAATGGACTCTGGCTGGCCCTCCACGGGGAAACAATGTAAAGTGGGGTTTGCATGGCCCTGTACTGCTCCAGCTGCAACACTCCACTGAATGTGAATAAAACATTCAAAGTCACACAGATGTGTCATGTCTATGATCCTTCAAGTATGACAGTATGTATGAATGTAGGGTCACTGATTCCCCCTCACGTCCAATTAGCACATGTTGTGGGGCTTGGGTCACAGGGTGCAACATTGCCTATTGCGGTCCGGGTGGCGTAGACACTACAATGGAGACACACGCATTGGTTAATTCCTTGTCCAGGCCAGAACTGAACCACGCCCAGAGCCCTGGGCTCATTGTTCACACCCCTACGCTGGACTGGCATACGCCAGCCCAGCCCACTCCGCTTACGCTCACAGGGGGTGACGACACAGCTACATGTCCCAGGTCTTCCCTGTAGTGATCTGCTGGTCACTGGTCTAGTCGTCAGCATGCCACAGCCACTCCCTGAGGGCTGGTTTACACCCACACCACACCCATCCAGCACAGGAGTCAAGGGACATGTGACCCGATGGCCTGCCAATAAAAGGGGCCCACCACAGCACATCCCCCACTGCCGGAGGTGACATGATGGCGTCCGCATCCACGGAACACAATCATAAAGGGTCCGTGACTTGCGTTGCCCTGAGTTGGTGGCACCCGATGGCCTGGGTTCGGCACGGGCCTACCGCCACGTGGCGATGACTTGCGTTGCACTGAGTTGGTGGCACCCAATGGCCTGGGTCTGGCACGGGTCTACCGCCACGTGGCGATGACTTGCGTTGCACTGAGTTGGTGGCACCCGATGGCCTGGGTCCGGCACGGGCCTTCCACCACGTGGCGATGACTTGCGTTACACTGAGTTAGGCCCACCTGAAGAGCTGAGCGGGTGTGCAGCCTGCGATGATGCGTTGGCCTGAATACGGCATCCAGCATATCAGGACTCGATTTCATTTGTGAGCCCTGCTGGACCGCAGTGTACGCGCAGGCAGCAGTCAGCACACACATGGCTCCGCGGTGCGGTGCCGCAGGGTGCGCTGGGGGCCTGTGGCGTGGAATCCAGCCATCGGCTGAGGAGGTTGCACCGGCACGTGGAGTGCCCTCTTGGAGACACGCCGGTGGCGGCAGGTGAGCATTGAGGCCTGGGTGCGCAGGGGCGGGCAGTCATCGCTGGGCGGCAGACCGGTCTGGGGACCAGGGCTGGGGTGCAGCAGGCGAACAGGATCGCGCAGGCACCACCGGTCACGGCGTTGGCCTCGTGGCTGGGGGGGCGCCGCCCTGGCAGACACGACCCTGCATGCGCTGACGAGATGTGCGCAGGTTGGCTTGGGACGTAGTCACCTCGTCTCCAGTGTGAATACGGCCATTGAATGTGGTCGAGCACATGTGTGTAGGCCTATGGTCACGATGTGGCGGACACAGAGACACACGCAGTAGTTACTGTGGTGGCCATCCCTGAACTGGACCACGCCCAGGGCCCCGGGCTATTCATTTGTGACATACACCGGCCAAGGCCGCTCCGCTCAGGCTTACAGGGGGGTACCACATGGCTACATGTCCAAGGTCTTCCACACTGCCTGGGGTAACCTGCTTGCGTCCACTGTCCACTACACTGCAAACACCAGCAGTAGATGTCCACATGGACATGTCTGTGCTCTGCATACTGCAGTCTGTCCAGCACATCTCTGCAACACTTGGCATTGTGTCCTTTCTTGTTGCTGGGTCACTTGCCTCCTTCGCACATTCTTGGTTCCCACCTCTCCCCACATTCTGCAATTGTGTGGCAGAGGGGCTCTGCCTTTGTGGATGGTTTGTCTACATGTCTGGCCCCTGTTACCACGGTTACTTGTGTTGTCGTGTACGGTAGTTGGGCATGTTGGTTGGCATGTTGTATGTGATTATGTTACGTGTGCTCTCCTACAGTTGTGTGTTGTGTGATTGTGGAGTTGAGGTGTGTGGTGTGTTCAGTTAGTACTTACCAATGAGCAGTGCATTGCCATAGGTGCCATCCTGGAGGCGCTGGTTGATGATGGACTGTCGGAAGATGTATGTATCATGCATGCTGCCTGTGAAGTTGGCGACGACATTGGTGAACTGTCCCGGGTGGTCCACTATTGCCTGCACATTGATGGAATGCGTGTGCTTTCTGTAGCGGTAATTGTGTGCAGGGTCGGCAGGGAGCACAAGTGGTACATGTGTACAGTCAATTGCCCCCGACATGTGCGGTAAGGCAGCTATGGCGTAATTCCCTTGCATGGTCTCCAGCTGTTCATGCACAGCGTGGGGGAAGTGAAGGTGCAGGGGTATCAGGATGATACAAACCGTGATGTTTACAGGTATGATGAATCCTGCATAATGAGACCGTAACAGATCTTTGTGTGGTCGTAACCTTCCTTTTCTTTCCTGCGGAGGTTACGGGCACACGGACTGCTGTTACAGTATATCTGGACTGGATTCATCATATCTGTATGCATTCCGGTTTGTCCAAGTGCAATGTGACTATGAGGACGCTTGACCATTGTCACCATTTCTCCAACAGGTTTCTGACTACTGATTTCGGGATATGGGATGGTATTGGGGAGTTCCTGCAGCATTTGCAGTTTATTGGATCCACACGTTGCCCTGGTGAAGTTCCCAGTTGGGAATGGAATGCGTTGGCTGAGCTTTTCGTCTTGTTGTTTATGTATTTGTAATAAAGTTCTGTTTTTCCACTACCGTTGACTACTGGACTTCATGACCTGGGGGGGAGGGTCCGGGGGGTGGTTGCGGTGGGTGTTGTGGCCCTCTTGGGTCTCCAGGCTGCATGATCGTTGTCTCCATGGCATCTGTTGGTCTTCAGATGTGGCTGTAGGCTGGGCTCCCTTTCATACTGCAGGTTGTCGTCCTGCTTAACACCAGTAAAAGGCAGGTGTTGAATCCCTGCTGCTAACGCACCTTATCGCCTGTTTTCAGATCGCATCGCAGATCTGGCTGGTCGTTGAGAATATCGCGGAGTGGTGTTTTTGTGTGTTTTTGCACGGGAACGCCTACTCTGCATATCATTAGCGTAAGTTGTCGCTCTCATCCGTGGCGATGTTTTTTGCGCCAGCTATCGCTGGAAAACTGGCAATATCGGCAGTTTGCGCCAGCTTGAGAATAGGGGGATAAATCTATCGCCACTTTTGCGGCGCTATAGTGCTGCTAAATCAGCGATAAGTCCTTGAGAATATGCCCCAAAGTATTCTAGGACAACAAATCCCATAAGGCTAAGAGAGGTAGCCATTTTGGATCTCGCACTGTAACAAGTAGCCCCTATATATATATTTCTTGCTCGGTATTCTGGAGGGTTTAAGTTAAGGTGGCTGTTCTTTGAACACGCAGAGCAGCAGTATCCCCAAAAAATGTGAGAGTTTAAGAATTCAGCTTTTTATGCAATCTTGTTAGGAGCATTGGTGACACGCTCCTATTGTCATGTTTCTGTTACTACAAGAAGTGTGAATTTGAAAGCAAAATTTTAACTTGCAGCTTGAATTTAATTTTTGGTAATAATTTAAAGGAGAGCATTGAATTACATTGTTCACATTAAGTTGAAAGGATAATTGTTTTTTTTGAAAACATACGATATCTATTTAGAACATTCTTTTTGATGGTATATATAGGTGACTATTGCTATAACAGTTTGTTTTCAACAAAAAAAGATGTGACCATGGCAGTATTGAAGATATATTGAATGCTGAGGTTTAAAAACATCCATTCTTTGGATGCAGTAAAAGCCTCAGACTATTCCTGTGTGTTGTGAAAGTAACAAGCTCAGAGACAGATTGTGACTTAGAGGTCAAAGTAACGACCTAGAACTTTTAAATAAATAACATGAACACATAAAGTATCACGGTTAGGTTGGTGATTAATGAATGCTGACAAAAAGTGAAATTAACCTTGATTACAGAAAATGAATAATGATGTAACACATGTTTTTATAATCCTACTCCTTACTATTATTCAAAGTCTAATGGTGATTCAAGTACAACAAGGTCTGGAGTAGGAGTCTCTGCACACAAAGGGGCATATTCTCATCCGCAAAAAACATCGCCACAGATGACCCCCGCAACTATCGCTAATGAGATGCAGAGTAGGCCTACCCGTGCAAAAAGCCGCGAAAACACCACTCCGCAACATTCTCAATGACCAGCCACATCAGCGATAAGACCACAAAACAGGCGATAAGGCCCATTAGCAGCAGGAAACTAACACCTGCTCTGACCTGGTGCAAAGTCGGACCACAGCCTGCACCACAAAATGGAGCCCAGCCCAGAGCAATACCTGAAGGGCAACAGATGCCATGGAGCCACTGATCATGCAGCTCGGAGCCCCAACAGGGCCACAACACCCACCGCTACCACCCCCAGGACCCCACCCCCCAGGCCTCCCCTCTGCCAAAGACATGCCACATCAACTATACGGAACATGTACCAAATAATCCGCCAGATGTCGCACAATCACATTTGGTGGCATGCATGTGTCGTCACAAAAATCAGCATCACACATCCACCTTCGATGTAACAAATGAAAATGTATTCAAAGAAACACAGAACAGAAATGAATACACATGGCGGCTCCCCTCGGGACAATCCGTAGGTCACAGCCTGCAAGACAAAAATCACGATGAGAAGGTGTGTCTTGCACACATCAAAGGACTGAGAGAGAGCAAAGGAGAGAGAGAAAGAGAGGGAGCGAGAGAAATACGGACAGAGAAGGGGAGCGAGAGAAAGACAGACAGAGAGGGGGAGCGAGAGAAAGACGGACAGAGAGGGGGAGCGAGAGAAAGACGGACAGAGAGGGGGAGCGAGAGAAAGACAGACAGAGAGGGGGAGCCAGAGAAAGGCGGATAGAGAGGGGGAGCCAGAGAAAAACGGACAGAGAGGGGGAGCCAGAGAAAGACGGACAGAGAGGGGGAGCCAGAGAAAGACGGACAGAGAGGGGGAGCGAGACACAGATAACAGAAGAGACTGACAGGGAGAGAGAGTGCTGACAATGTGCACCCAGGCCACACTGCTCACCTGCTGCCACCGGTGTGTCTCCAACCACGTGCCAGTATGTGGTGCAGTTCACCAGGTCACACATCTGAAACAGATCCGTCATCTGAAACAGAGTCCAGATACATGAATGGCAAAGTACATACAATTGCACAAGACATCATCGCCTGTCCGCCCCTGCACACCCAGGCAGATGCACCCCAGCCCCTCCCGCCGCCCAGCGGTGCATGCCCGCCCCTGCGCACCCAGGCCTCACTGCTCACCGTCCGCCCTTGGCGTGTAGCAATGAGGGCCCACCACGTGCCGCTGCAAGCCACATGCCCGGGGCCCGCGGACATGGCACCCTCCACATCATGCAGCCCGCTCCGTAGGCCACCAGGTCTCACATATGATTCTGGGTCTTGATTTCGCCATGGCAGAGGACATACCAGTGCACCCGGCATCATTGCAGGCTGCACACCCGCTCAGCCCTTGAGGTGCCACTAACTCTGTGATCCGGGATGCGACGCCACGAGGCGGTAGGCCCATGCTGCCCTCTGGCTCTGGCCTACACTGCGGTCCAGCAGGGCACACAAATCCTGAGCAGTCCAGACGGCCGGGACGGGGCATCATCGCAGGCTACACACCCTCTCAGCACTTAAGATGCCCCTACCTCAGTGCACCCAAAGTCACCGTCCCGTGGCGGTATGCCTGTGCCGGTCGAAATTTATCCGGTGCCACCAAGTCTGTGTCCCAAAGTCATGGTCCCTGTATGATTGGGTATGGTGTTGCGGACGCCATCATGTCACCTCCGGTCCTGGGGAATGTGATGTTGCAGGGCCCAAGGTCCTCATGCCTACATTGACACCACACAGACGCACCCATATAGAGAGTGGAAATGGCGTTGAGCACGTGCGCCCGTCCCTTTTCATTGGCAGGATCGCATGTCCCGTGACACGTGTGCTGGATGGGTGTGGTGTGGGTGTAAACCAGCCGTGAGGGAGTGGCTGTGGCATGCTGACAACTAGACCTGTGAGCAGCAGATCACCACAGGAAAGACAGGGGACATGTAGCGTTGCCGTCCCCCCTGTAAGCGGAGTGGGCTGGCCTGGCGTATGCCAGTCCAGCGTAAGGGTCTGTATATGACCCCTGGGCCCTGGGCGTGGTTCCGTACTGGGCTGGACAAGGAAGTAACTCATGCATGTGTCCCTGTTGTGTCAGCGCCACCTGGACCGCATTGGGCAATGTGTCACCCTGTCACCCCTGTTCTACGACATGAGCCACATGGACGTAAGAGGAGTCCAGTGAGCCCACATTCATCCATACTTCCACACTTAAAAGACCATAGACATGACACATCTGTGTGTATATGAATGTTTAATGCACATTCAGTGGAGTGTTGCATCTGGAGCAGTACAGGGCCATGCAAAGCCCACATGACGATGTTGCCCCGTGGAGGTTCAGCCAGGGTCCTCCAGGGAATGACAAGTCCAAAGGAAGAGGACGAGTACAGTCTGCAGTCTGATTGCTGTGTCAATGGCGATCAAACATCATATGGCAGTCCATGTCGAGGTCCAAGGTGAGTGTCACAGAGTGCATCGGGGGGACAGTGGAAGGTGATGATGCAGAGGGCAGTACCAAGCTGAAGCCGGACCTATGGATGAGATGCATGCTGCTGCGTCCTCCTCACCATGAGGACAGTATCATCCGCATCTTTGTTCTCTGCTGTTTCATGTGCCTCACGTGTGGGTGGTGGTGTTCTGTCTCCAGCACTGTGTGGCAGTGACACATCTGTGGCCGGCGGTGGAAGGTCTGCCGGACTGTGTGGCACTGACACTTCAGGGGGCAGAGATGTGGATGGAGTGGTGGCAGCAGCATTCATCCGCACCAGGCCTTGTGGCAGCAATGCCATGAGGAGGGTCCTGAGGTCATTGAGGAACCCAGCTACCTCTCGCTGGTGTGCAGCCGTGGCAGCCACTCGTTCCGCATTCGCCCGCTCCATGGTCTCCATTAACCTCCGCATGTTTCCCAACTCCTGTGTGACATCGCTAGAGCCACTCGGACTGGACAGTTGTACTATTCTCTGAGTCAGGGCTCCAGCGATGTCAGCCATGGTCCGTTGGAGAGCATGGAGCGGGCTGTGGGTGTCAGTTAGAGACCGTGAGTGGTCCCTGATGGGACTTAGACACCCACGTATGGCATCTAGTTTGTCTGCCATGCGGTCACAGCCCACCCGCACCTGTTCAGCCAGATTCTCCTGGCAGCCCAAAACACGGCGTTGGAAGGCCATGTGTTCTCCATGGGGGTCCTGGGAGGCAGCAGTGGTGGTGGGTGCTGCCTGCTGTGTGGTCTGTGCAGGGGGTGGGGTCTCCTCGTAACAGCTGGGCTGCCCAGCTCCTGGAAGTGGGCTGCGGAGGCTCTCCACGAGCAGTTGTAGGGCGTCAGAGTCGAAGCTGTGGTCGTCCTCTTTGTCTCCAGAGAATAGAGGGTTGGATTCTCCCTCTGCAATGTGAAGGGGAGATGCAGTTTAACAATGTGTCCACATGTATGTTGTCGCATTGTACATGTTTACATACAGACAGCATGACTGGGTACATTGTGGCTGTTTGGGAGGAGCTGCCTATTTGATGGGGGACAGTGGACATTTCGACAACATCACAGATGTGTGTGTACTTGTACATTATCAACCCACATATCCCTGCAATGGCAATTGTGATTGGCCAGTGTCTGCACCCAAGCGGCACCAGTAGTGTCCTGTGTTCTGTTGTAGGTGTTTTGCGGAATGTGTCACATCGTTGTCAATGTAGATGTGCTCTGTATGTGATGTGTGTGCTGCATTTTTGGGAAGTCGCCCCTGCAGTTCAGATTTTGCTGCCCCTTATCACTTTCATGAGGTGTGCCTCTGACTACTGTGCTTGTACAGTGTTGACATGTTGCATACTGGGGTACGTTGGTCTCTTGGTGGGAGTTGGTGGTCTGGGGCACGGCGTGTCCGCAGATGTGCTCAAGTTAATTGTGCATGTGTGCCATTGTGCCCATCTCCCCCCGTCCCCCCAGGCCCTGGTGGTTACTCACCCTGTTGCTGTTGTGTCGGGTCCTGTTGAGCAGTGTCCGGGCCCCCAACTCCTGCCACCGTCTCCCCACTGATGACTGTGGAGACCATTTCCTCCATGTCGTCCAGCTCCTCCTGTGGCGCTGGGCTCCCACCTCCAGTCTGCATTGCTGCCTTCAGGTTGTTGGCGAGTTTCTGCTTGGTTTTGCGCTTGACATCATTCCAGCGCCTCTTGACCTCACCCATTGTCCTCTTCAGCACTCCGACTGCATTCACCTTGTCCACGATGGACTGCCATAATGTATTTTTTGTTGCCAATGACACAGTGGAGGTGACGAACAGTTGTTGATGGTGTTCTGTCACCTCCGTTATCAGGATCCTGTTTTCCTGCGGACTGAACTTCGTCTTCCTCTTCTTCTTGTCCTTGCCCTTCCCTGACCCCGAAGTCCCAGGCTGGTCCTCCGGGGGGCTTGTGGGGTTCTGGCTCTCCTCCGTACTTGCTCCGGCAACGTCCATTGTGCTTCACTGTTGTTTGGCATTTGTTTGTCTGGTTTTTTTCTGCTTTTATGGTGATTGTTCCCGCCTGGTGCGTGTGGATTGCAGGCCTGTAGCTGGGTTTTGCTGATTTTCGTATTGCGATCGGCCTCATCGCAGCTTTTTTTGCGTTGGTGTTTCGCATTTTTGCGGCGTGGCGTTGATTCTAACGCAGTCAGGTGGCACGTTATCTGGGGAGTATCGCATGGGGTCGCCGTGTTGTGAATACTTGGTTAGCAAGGCGTTAATTTCCCGCGATGGACTGCAATATGCAAAGTTGCGTTAGGCTAAATTTGCGGTGGTTATCACACGTTCTTGAGAATATGCCCCAAAGTCTTCTCCGTTGATTTTAAGTTAGTGGTTTCAGCCCAGCCTCGTCTAAGAATGATTTTTTCATTTGTTATAGATCTCCTTTCTGGTTTCCCTCATCTAGCCATTCTGATACTCTATGGGCCCAATAACGACTTTGGCGCAGGTGCGCCAGCTCTCCGCCGGCACAGCTGGGCCAAAACAGGGCAAGGACCACCCGCCTTGTAAGGCGGACGGTGTATTGCCCTTTCCATGGCAGTGCCTGGAAAACAGGCACTGCAATAGGAACCGCAAAAAAAGTTCCAGCACGGCATGGATGGTGACATCCATGCCTTGCTGGAACTTTGGGGGGATACAGACAGGGGGTACATGTTCTCCCCCCCTGAATGTATCCCCATGGCAGGGGGATGAGGGCCCTGGTGGGCCCCCTTTGTTTCTGCACTGCCAGCCATTTCACGGCAGGGATCCTGCCATGAAATGGCTGGCGGTGTAGAAACTTGTAATATGCTCAGCGAGACTGGTGCAGTCCATCTGAGCATTTTACATTGCGGCGCAACTCCGCCACCGCCAGGGAAGGACTGTTCCCTGGTACAGCCAGTGGTCAACTGCTGATATGACTTTGAAAGTCATAATCCAGCAGATGGTGGACTGCCACTGTTGGGCCACCACGAATGCAGAGGTCGGAAGAACGCTGCACTCGTAATCAGGTGCTATGTTATTATATCAAACAGAGTCAGAACTGCCTGAAGGTGGATTAAAATAAGCATTGAACTTCTCCCGAGGAACGTGAGGTGGTTGCTTGGCAAGATGGTATGCAAACATTTTTCTAGGCTCGTGTGTACCGTATCCCACTGTTGCGTGAGAGCAGTTAGTAACCCATTATTGGGCTCAGTTGCTTCGTGACCCACTGCTGAACAAGTCTGCTGGCACCTGCTGGTTGTCAACAGTTAGTAACCTATTACTGGGTTCGGTCGCTTAATCACCCCCTGCTGTGTAAGGCATCTGGCAACCACTCATATTTGGGAGTTCTTAGGGGAATTCAGCATGGGAGCTGGTACTGAGTCTTTCATTATTAGAAATTATTAGTATTAGGGTTATATGAATATGCATAAGCGCTTTAGGTACAACAACATTGTCTTAGTTGCATAGCATAGTTATGACAATATGCACAAAATAAACATTGTTAGATCAATTTTCTTATACCTGAAAGACCTTGTGAAAATACACAATGCGTGGTTGTTCTGGAAGTAGTCTTCTTATGTTCTCAAACTTCTTGTCATTGTCATGAATAACATAAATGACACAACAAATCTTTGTGGTATCAGTGGCCTTAGCAACGAACATTCAATCAGGCAGCATAATAGAGATTTCACACAGAGTTAGTGCTAAATTAGCAGTTGTTTTACATGTTTTGGCCCATATTACACTCTGGTATTCAAGGGAGAATTCTCCCCATCACCACACCTAAATGCAAGTGAAAAGCATAACTATAATGGTCAGTTTATGCAATGCAAAGTTAGTTTGTGGCATTTCCACTATGTGGAACAGCATTCAACAGCTAAGGGATCTAGTCAGGGTCATCACTTGCAACTCTACTGGGAAACAATATCACTTATATATGATATTAAGTGTAATCTGTGATTGATGGATGCATGTAATACAAATATCCTGACATGAATATTGGTTCTTTTCTAGCTCTTAACTATTCATTCTAATTACTTCTTTCTTTCTAGTCCGATAGCATAATTATTATCCACAGCCTACATTCTTCAGATTACAGTGAATTGCAGTCTTTTGTCCCTGAGTTCTGTGCAGATACTAACTTAAGCTCATAAATGGGTTAGTGTTTTAGTATTCTAAAATGAACATTCTTTATGAAGGGGTTAGTGTCAATGTTAACATTGAAGCCCAGATTAAAAAAGGTGTCTGACAACGCAGTGCAGTAACCAAATTTGCTGCGCTGCATTGTGTGAGAGGGAGAGAGCAGGAAAGTGCCATATCTACAAAGATATGACACAATCCTGCTCTATGCCTAGCGCTGGTGCACAATCAGGCTGCCTAGCGGCATGCACACACCTTTGCAATATAGTGCAAAGGCATTTGTGTCATGGCTGTCATAGGTTTTGTATTGGACGAGTACCTTTCCAGAACAAGATTCTATGCTTAACTAATTTTAAAACTTTTACCATTTCGGATGTGTGCTGTACAGTGCAGCACACTTGCAAAGTGGGATAAGATAGGATAAATAAAAGTCTTTTTTTTACACGTTTCAAAATGGCATTATTTTTTGGTGCAAAACACTGTCTACTATTCTTAGTAAATAGCGTTTTGCATAAAAAACCATGAGTAGTTGCATGAGAATGCCTATGTACCGCCCATTAAACACACGCATGACACAAACTAACACAAAGCAGATCTTGTATTACTGTGAGGCAACTTTCCAACACAAAATAAGGTTTGGACTGGAAAGTAAATGTAAAAAAAATCTTTTGCGCAGGTCACACAAACCCAACATTTAATGTTTGTAAATCTGGACCTGAATGTATTGAAATGTTGAAAGGGTTTAATTTGCTTTACTTGAAAGGTATATCCATTAATTCAGCAACCTACATCTCGCCAGTTTTCATGTGATATCCATCAAGTGCTTGTACAAAGCTTTTGTTCTAATGGACCAGATACACTGAAACAGAAAACTTTGTCAGTTTCCATTAAGATGAATGTGGGCTTGAAGTTGCAATGCTACTGGAAAGAGCAATGACTTTGCAACTTTATGGTTACAAAAATAGACACAGTCTTCTACAGTTGTATATTTTGCTTATTATTTCAGTAAGGAAACAGCACCTCTACAGGTTGAAGATGAAATGTAAGTGGAGACAAGGCTTCTGGTCTTCTTGACATCTTGGCAGCCTTCAGTAGCACTGTTGAACTCCACGCATTTCATTTAACCCCTTTGCACCAGCATGGGTATAATAGAGCAGGAGCTTAAACATGCCCACATAGACCCTGTAAAATCCAGTCCTATCTCCCCAAATACAGAAATCAGCAAGGTTCTATACTTGCCCCAATGATTTTCAGTCTCCTTATTGCAGCTTTAGTTGTACATCTTGGCGAGCAAGAAATCATCCAACATCAGTATGCAAAACACTAGACATCTGTTTCCTCTGATGAAATACACTGTCCGAACACTTACTGCACATTTGCCCATCATGAATATCCACAGATGTGTGATCTATTACCATACATTCACAATCACAAAGGGCAACTACAATGCATGCACTACATCCATTGTCACTATAATGCAAGTAGGTTTTCACTGAAATTACAGTAGGAGTAACTACATCATAAAAGACCTTACAATGCAGGTGTATGTGTGTGTGAGAGCAATATACCCTGAAGGGCAGCCATCAAAAACAGGAACAGGGCACCCGTGATTGCATCAGACGAAGGCAAAATGCTTGAGACAAAATCATTGGACTCTTTGTTTTAATCAGAATTAGTATGTGGCAAAATTACATCTTGCCATAGTCCTGACGTGTTTCAGGTCCTCACTTGAGCCTTCTTCACAGGTAAAGATGATCACAGCAGTAAATAATCACATGCTTATATGCGAATTATAGATACATCCAGTAGTTTAGTAATACTAAAACTCCCAGCATGCTGTGTAAATAACCAAACTCATGTAATACTTGCAGCAAATCAGTGAGATGGTTGAATGCCATCACATACTGCAGTAACAATTTTACTGTATCCGCATGACAGCAATAAAGTGCTAAGTGCATAAAAGCAAAATGAAAATTGTTCACTTTATCCATTCTGCCACCCTAAACAAATTGAGTTGCTAACAAAGAGTTTCGAAAGACTGGAAAGGAAGCTTTTGTTCCTCCTAAGCCCCTAGCTTGTGTCTTTCTGCAATATTACCAGGAAACTCCTCTTAGTGATGCAGAAACAAGCGGGTCATGCTCCTGTGTCTATTGAATTCAAACGAAATTCCTCTATTTCGGGAGCAATAGACCCTGAAGGGCAGCCATTAAAAACAGGAACAGAGCACCTATGGTTGCATAGGACGAAGGCAAAATTCTTGAGGCAAAATAATTGGACTCATTGTTTTAATCAGCAATTAGAACATGGCAAAATTACATCTTGTTGTAGTCCTGACGCGTTTCAGCTTCTCATTTGAGCCTTGTTCACAGGTAAAGATTAGGAGTGAACAGAGTTCGCTGAGTCCCACTAGGCGGAATTCAGCGGAGTTGCAAAAAACTCCTCTGCGCTACGCGGAACTCCCTGTTCGGGTGGAGTTTGCCGGCGCGCCAGTTTGCGTTCCGTTGGGAACTCGGAGTGCGTCCGCGTGCTCCAAAATCGTGCGGGAACGGCACTACGCGGTCCTGAAGTATGCTCGCATTCTAAATCACGCGTGAACAGCACCACGCGGTCTGCATGGGTGTGGCCATCTTGTTTTTCTGCTCTCTGTTATGGTGCTGGGCCTAATTTTTAATCTCTTCTTAATCTTTGTCATTCTCCTTTATTACTTTTCTACCCCTAATTTTTACTTTTTACAATAGTGTGCGTATTTGTGTTTGTGTATTTTACGTTTTTGTTTACATTTTTGCATGTTTTTGTGACTTTATGACTTGGTTTATTATTGCCCCTTCTTTCCTTATTTCTTTCTTCTTTATTTTCCCTTCCTTTACCTTCTTAGTTTATTTCCCTACCCAGCGCCATGGCAGTGGGGCGGTTCCCTTGCGGGTGGCGCCGCCGCCCAGGTGTGCAGCCCCGGGCAATCTTTGGAGAGGAGGTGGTGGCAGCACTAGTTTTTCTGTGCAGCACCACTTTCCCTCCATGCTGGCAGCAGGCTGCAGGCCCAGTAGTGGCTACCCCCTGCTGGAGCGTCGGCGGCGCTGGAGGAATGGTGTGCCAGTGCATGTGGCTCACCAGCCAGGTTCAGCGCACCGCCCAGCAGCTGATGCACCACTGGCCGGACATTCTCGACCGGGAACAGGACCTGCTCTTGATGCTAGGCATCAAGATTCCGGGGATCGGTGAGTATTAATTATTTGTTGTGTTTGTGTTCTACAATGCTAAAAAAAAAATCAGAATAGCATGCTGCTCACAATGAGAGGTAAGTTATGTTTAGAAAAGTTTACGCTAGTATATTATTGTGTGATCCAGTTTCTAATTTCTGCTAGGCAGGTGCAGCTACCTAATCACATTCACCAGGTGCTTGCTTTGGCTGATTAATTAAGAAGTAGGAAAACCATTGCAGACTGTTTCTTCTGTCACTATAGTGAATCACTGAGTAGCTCGTTCTCTCTGTGACTTTTTGTAGCCCGTACAGTTCCAGGTTATTTAATTGAATTCACAGTGATGATGTGAAGTATGCATCTAAGCATTAGAAAAAGGAGACTGAGTTGCTCATCAAGGGTGTTGAGAAATGAGAATATAATAAAATCAAAGATCATTAACTGCAATACATTAGTTCCAAATGTAGTTTTTTTTAAGGAGATTTGGAATATGGATTTAATGACAGTCGATAGACTTGAGTCGAAAGAAACTAGTAGTGCTATAGGTGATCTGTTTTAGTGACTGCGTTTTCTTTGCATAAAATATTTTGTGGCGATTATTAACAGAATCACTAATCTATTTTTATTTATCTTCTTAATTTCTTTCATCAGCACCCAAGGGGAAGATGAAGGACGATTCCAAGGGTCCGAGGCAAGCTGGTCAGCCGGCGTCGACCACCAGCGCCGCTGCCGAGGACTCTGCAGAACCCAGTAAATTCTTTTTTGATTGTTGTGGACTTCTTAGGGTAGAACCATAGAATCTTGGGGTATTTTGTCTGTGGGAATGTTGGTGCTATCTATCGTGATTCGTAAAGAGTCAGATAGCAGGCCCAAGTAAGCTAGTATTTTAAATGAAAAAAATCACAATGCATGTTTGTTCAGAAGACTTTTCTTTTCCTGCTTATGCCTAGCTCTAACACAGTTCAGTTCACGAGACAGTGGCCATGGTCATCATGGACCACCCCCCCCGGTGTAGTGTGCTGCAGACCAGTTCATTTATAGTTCCAGTACACCACCAGTTACCAATGACAGTGCAGCAAGGCTCGAAAAAAAAGTATGAGGTCCCACTTGCATTGCATTTGCCACCCAACACCTTAGGTTTTTCATTGAGCTTTATTCCACGCATGGCTTGTCTAACTTTGTTTACCAACCAATCAAATGCCCAGAGTGATATCTGGCAGATACATGTTAACTGAGCTATAGTGCTGCATTGCTGTTGTATTTGGGGTTGCATATCTGGGATCTAAATTATGTGTCATGTTTTATATTCTAGCCACACAGAACATCGGTGATGCCGGCTCCAGTGCCGCTGCAGGAGGAGACGGCAATGGCTCAGTTGCAGGGGAAGAAGTGGCAGCAAGGACAAGCACTGGTAAGTCACATATTTCTTGCAATTACTATGCTCTCTAGCCATGGCGTCACTCCTCATCATCATCAAAAATGACTGTGAGGCGAACACCCCCCCCAGCTTTACCAGCCACAGTGGTGGTTGAGTTATTATGAACTCTTCTATCTGCAATGCAGCAAAATCTCACATAATGAGCTTTGATGGCTTGAGGGAGACATGAAAGAACGGAAGGTAACTTAAAAAAAAGAAAATGGTATATGAGTGAAAGGGTGGGTGGGCCATTCTTGGCATGTGCCACATTTAATCATGCGATACCCATGTGAAGTGATTCCAGAACATATATCATGGTTTCCCATAACAGATTAATTTACACTTGTACAGATTTTTCCCTTATGAACTGAACTGTGATGGAATAGGCCAAAGATGATGAATCGATGATCAGTGTAGTGGCCCCTCCATTATATATAAAAAAAAGCTCTACCCTACCTGTCTAATCCTTCTACCCTAGCCCCTGCAGTAGAGAAAATCAAGATTTATTTCCTTGGTTCTTGCCCAGCAAATGAATTTGTTGTAAAACGTGGTGGCGAGCGAGGCCACAGAGTAAAGTCGGAGAAAGTTCATGATTTGATATCAAGTTTGGCATATGGGATACACAGAGGCAAATCTATATAATCCGTTCCTTTACCCATAGTGCAGTCCATTAGATTCATTTTTTCTCAACTTCTACTTTACGGCATACAGGATAATATATTAATATCCGCATTTCATACATGAGGTGTGTGACTGACATGGTATCTTATTTATTATTCATCAGCCTCTTTGGAGACAGGGTAGAAAGAGAAATGCATTTGGTGAAGAGCAGGGCCATTGGAATTAGATAATTGTCAACTACCACTGCAGCCAGTAGCAAACTAGCAGAAGCGCTGGCTAGCAATGAGCATGGCTTCATTATTTTCAGCACCACACACATTGTACTCCATAATAGTGCATAATGCCGTGCTCATCAATGAGAAGTCATTTATTTTTCAACTTAAAGTGTCTGACTCTGTTTATAGTTACTTAAAAAGCCTTTAGAAGAAAAAAATAATCCAATCACTGTTTTTTTTAATCCTGTGATGCTAATCTCTGCCAGTATGCCTGTTAGTATTTTGCCACACAGTCACTCTTTTTAAAATGTTGTTTTGGTGGGAGGGATTCGCTGTTTGTTGGGGCTGGGTAGAGAGGGTGGGAAGGGAGTAGGGAGTTGGCCTTGAGTCGAGAGACTTTCTTGAACATTTTTAATTTTGGGGATTGGGTCAGTTTTGTTTGGGAGAGGGGTAGGCATGGATGTTGTTTGGGTGGAGAGGGTGGGTTGCTTTGTAAATAAATAAAGGGGTAAACTATTTTTTACATTCTAAATTTATGCCTGAAGTCATTTATTTTACTTTTACTTTGCACTGCTGCCTTCAAGTAGTTTTGCGCAGCCTTTTTATGTGCTTGTAACTTAAGACTAGAGATATCGTAGCACTTAGTTATAGAGTCTAGGCTTATACTTCTCTAACTATCTTGACCATTATGGGGAATGCTACCATGATGAGATGACCTAGGCTATATTGTGTGGAGGGTCTGAACTATCTAGATAAAAGACAGTAGCAGTTAATTTAGTTCTTACTAAGTTAAATTACATCCATATTAGTTGTCTGTTTTACCTGAATATACGTGCAGCAATAACAGGGGAGGCATCACAGCTTCAAAAGCGAGGTCCCACTTCCAATTCCACCCAGGTGTGCTCCAACTGTAGTATTGCTCTGAATGATTGATTGGCGATTATCCATCATAGGCAACTAAATGAAAGTAGAAAGACTGAGTGAGTGGGTTATATATTTATCAAAGATTTCCAAACAATTGACACCACCTGAGTACAACGTGATGATGATGACACTATGAGAATGCCTGATTATGTTAAAATAGAAAAAATAGCAATACAAGTAAGTTTTGGCTAATGTGGAGCTAGCAGTATTATTTGTAAAATCTACAAGTTATGAAAAATGGACTCAAAGTCTGGAGTCGAAAAGCTTAGGATAGGAGTTTACAGTTAGGCAACACAAGGCCTTAATGATGATGATGCTAATGACTGATGTTCTTCATTCTATATCTAAAAAACTATGGATCATTTTTAATGCGCAGGTTGATAATGGGCTGGTGTGGGCTACTGCTTCGAAGATTGTACAGTAAGTTGGTGTTGCTTTCACCACATCTGCCCCACCAAGTGTGTGATCCATTGATGGTGTAATTTAGGCCACACCTCAATAAATCGCACAGCTCAGGGGAAGAGGGCTAGGGGTTCGATGAATGGATGGTTAATGGGATTTGGGGAAACGTTTGACAAATACAAACACTACAACACAAGGCCAACATTCATCTGAGCAATAAGCAGCAGCACATCATTCGCCATCAATCTGTTGTTAGAAGGCAACAAAGGAATGAGTATAACAGAGTACAGATACATGCATTGCTAACAGTCCTTCTGCCCACAATACCCAATTTACCATATATCTAAATATTCTGTCTTCTAGGTTAGGGAGTGAACCCACCCACCCTCTTCTTTTAATTAATATGATTGTTAAAAGAAAAATGATACTGTATTGCAAAATTGGGTGCTGCGTCTGCATTCTCCTCAGGAATGTCCACTCTTTGTGCCCTCACTGCACTGGTCCAGTAGGTAAGCAGGAGTGTTGTTGAGCTCAGCTAGCTTTCGCCTTTCGTTCATGAAGGAGACTAGAAGAAGGCCTGCGGATTGTAAAAGAGAAACTGTATTTTAGAATCAAGAAGAAGGACAGAAGGAAGGTAAGCTTCATGAGGAGTGTATCAAGATAAAAGAACTCAGAGGCAGAGAAAACAAAACAAAAGGGAGACTCAGGGTTTCACTTTTGCCACAAGTCCAACACACACACACACACACAGAGCAGCATTTCACAAATGCACCTCTCTCTATTCCAAATAGCTGAGTAGTACTAGGCCTCAGACTTTTGGTTTCCCTTTGAACTGAAGTCGATACTCGATAAATTCTTGCTTCTTGCTGTTGATGAGGTAGTCCTGCAGCTCCCAGTTCCACCCTGAGTTCTTCCATGATACTCCTCCAGTCCTTAGTGACTCCGAGTAACCCCGTACCAGACCAGTCATCATCATCATCATGAATCGCGAGGACCCGAGTGCACTGCTGTTGAAGAACAAGTGGAGAATGAAACAGAATTGCAGTATTTTGCATAGGTTTTTGTTTGATAACTAAAGTGACTGTTCTGGTGTCTGAAGAACCAGAAAAAAGGAGAACACCCCTGCAATTAATTAAATCTGGCTAAGTGTGAAAGGCCTGATCAATACCTACAGGGGAAAAAAAGGGCGCCCATCACTCAAGCCCCAAACAATGCAAATCAATAATCATCCTTAGAAATTTCCCATATTGCAGTTCAACACACACCCTCCCAGAGTGTCTGCCACCACATGAATCATCAATCAACTTAAATCATCACTCACGCAATCAGTCACTCACTGTTGCAATAGCTGAAGTTACCTCATCAAAGGCAAGCATGGGTAGTTCAGGTATTGGGTATTCAATCATCTTTGATGCAGGCAACATATTGGAATTTGGTATTGGCAGGCAGTCCTGTACATAATAAATGATTTCATGGGGCAGCCGTTCTGGTACTAAGTAATGCAAAAAGGGATAGGATTTAGGCAATAGGCATGGGAGGGGGGAAGGCATTGTCCCCAATGTCATGAAGGAATTGTGGAGGCTTCTTCAATGCACACTGTTACAACTGCAATCCGGCAATATATATGGGACTAATAAAAAAAATGTGGGGCAGCATAAATCTGATTCAAAAATAATAATGTTCCTCTAGTTAATTTTTAAAAAAAAAAATTTTGCAAAGAAAGAACTAGGTTCAACAAGAAAATTTTAAAAGTTCTATGGGGGCACTGGCATACTTAGTCTGGAAAGTACAGTTCATCCTCAAACTCAGGTGGTTCACCCAGAAGTTGGTCAGCTAAAACATTTGATTCAATTTCGGACCAATCACCCTCTTCCTCCTACTGTGCTGCTGTTTCAGGAACGGTGTAATTGTGTGGTATAAAATGTTGGTTCATTTTGATCATAGTCAATCTCTCCACATTTTGAGGCGAGAGACTAGTCCTTTTCACTGTGACAACTGCACTAGCTGCACTGAACACACATTCAGCAGACACACTGGTGATAGGACAAGCCAGATACTTTATTGCGACCCTGCTGAGCTCTGGCCATTGGTGCATCTTCCCATACCAATACATCAATAGATTTTGATCCACATAGACCTCCCTTGGATCATCCAGATACTCCTGGAACATCCTGTGGATGGTCACTGGTGCTGCCACTTGCTCTACCCGTTTTTCCATTGCCTCTGCACTGGACTTGAGCACTGCCAATTGAAACCAATACAATGCAGAGGTTGGGTCCAGTCCTTCTTTGCTGTTGTTGCTGGTGTTTTGGTTGGTGGTGATGTTGGCTGCTGTGAGACAAGACTGCCCTCTCTGGAAGTTGAAGGCGGCACCCCAGAACTGCGGGGTGTGACTTGAAGTTCCAACCATTCTTCTTCCAAGTCTCCGGCTTGCTCTACAATCCACCTCTGGTATTTTAAAACATCCACTTCAGAAAAAGAGATGAAAGTGGGCAGAATTTTTTTGTACCATGGATCAAGTAGTGTGGCACATATGTACTCTTTGGACTCGATGATGTCATGTTGCAGCCATATACTAGAAGCCAGGCGCAGGACTAAGCTCTCAACCAAGGCATGTGCTTCTCATTTCATTCACACCTGCAGGGGCGAACCTTTCAGACGCCTTCTTTACCTGGTCTTGTATGAGATTCAGCAACGGGATAGCTTGGCCTATTGTACTGTCCTCCTTGCTAACTTCCAGTGTGAAAACCTAAAAAGGGAGTAGCATCTGTATCAGGCAGTTGACTAGGTCCCATTTGTCCAAAGTGTTGGCACCTCCTGTATCAGGGCTTTAACTTGTGCTCTATTATTACACTGAATAATCCGCAGCTTCTTCTGGGCTTTAAAAGAATGGCTGAAATGCGTGCAGATTCTTCTGCAGGTGGTCAGTATGTTGCTGTCTATGTCTTATTTTTTGAGGAAGTCTTGCACCACCAGGTTGATGCAATAGGCCAAACACAGGACCCTGAAACAGCCTCCATCTGACATGGCCTTGACTATGTTACTGCCATTGGCCATGGCAACAAATCCAATTCTAAGACCTCTGGGTTGCAGCCATTCATACACCTTGCTGTTAAATTCCTCCAAGATGTTTACAGCTGTATGTGATTTCTCCATGGCGAACATGGCCACTGTTGCATGCCGCTCAATGCTCTTAAAACTTTCTTCAGGGCCAAGACCTGAATATATCTTTTGCTTTACCACTGCAAAAGAGATCCAGTGTGCAGTGATCCACATGTAATCAGTCCCCTGACAGCTGGTCCACATGTCTGTCATAAGGTGGATGGTGTGAACAATACTTTGCTGCAAAGCTTGTCCAACCAACCGAAGCACATCATGATGGAGCGCTGGAACTGCCACTCTGGCAAAATAGATCCTAATTGGTACCTTCCATTTTAGGCAGATGACTGTCACAAATTCTAAAAATCCCACTCTTTCCACAAATGAAAAAGGGAGGAGGTCCAGCACTAACATTTTTGCCAGCTTCCCATTGTACAAATGTGCGGTTGGGTGGTTTCACTCGTAGGGCCACTCCTGCCTAATTATGCCTGTAGTAGTAGCCTGGATTTTGAGAAGTAGATGCCAGTGGTAGACTCAATGTGCATCATGATGGTGGGGCAGCCACTGTATGCCGCAGTGTCTCCATCATCTCACTCTGAGACTTCTTGTGCCATTGTGAAGCCGCTGAGGTGGGTGATTCTGCTGGTGCACTGCTGGGGACAGAGATGCTTTGCGTGAAGATGTCACCCTATTCATACTCATCATCACCTTCCCCCATGATTGGACTTGTAGCTGATGTACCCCGCCCACCCCCCCCCACCACCACGTCCAGCAAATGTTTTAAAGTGCTCCTCTCACTTGATTGTATGGTGTTTTTTCATATGGGTTGTCTGGCATCCAGTACCATAATGTGTACCAGGCTTACCTCGACGAACATTTGTGTGGCAAATGGTGCATGCTGCAATGTGCTCCCCCTCTTTGCTAACTGTAAAAAAGTCCCAAACTGGGGAGGAGTACTTTTTTAACAGGCAACTGCCAGTGCCTGAAGACGAACTGGAGGTAGGTGGGTATGTCATCGATTGCCTCTCTACTTCTCCTGAGGCAGGGGTTGGTGCAGGTCTGAGGTGGGGCTTTGCAAATATGGGACCTGGTGGCGGTGCTACCTGTGCCACATCCCTAGGAGCTGTTTGAATAGCAATGTCAGATTCCTCTGTGTCACCTTCCACCATGACTACCTCGTCATCGTCATCCTCCTTTTCATCCCCTTCCATAAGTCTAAGTCTTTCTGGAACTTTTTTTTTCCCTTGCCTCTCCTGTTGTCTCCTGGTCTCTGTCGGGATCCACTCCATGTCTCTATCATCATCATCAGAAGGGGTGTTTGGAGAAGATGGTGCCGTAGTAATACTCTCCCTTTTCCTTGCTGGAGATGTGGGAGGCAATGATTCTAAAAGAGGAGGTTTAACTTCTTGCTCTGAAGGAAGCTCAACCTCCTGTTCTGCTCTAACATCAGACAAATCCATTGCTGGCTGCGGCTGCTGTCCATTTTGCTGTGTTTACTGAAACGATTGTGTACTACTTTGCCAAAGGGACAAATCCAATTCAACAATGCTACTCGTCAGCATCGACATGATTGCACTGGCTGCCTCACTGACAGACATGGTTCTGGGATTAGGTTGGGAAGGTGGTGCTGTTAATGCAGGAGTGCTGCTCACCGGAGGCCACTGCGGCAGGTACAACTCTCCTGAAAAGGGTTACTGTTGGCATGCCAATGGTGGAAATCTGCTTCCTCTGCTCCCCACTAGCCACTTTCTTGGCAGCATCTTTCTTTGTGCCATCTTGAAGTTGGCAGTTGGCAGTAGCACTTAGCTTCACAACAAGCTGAAGAGATGACCGTGTTGCGTAATCAGTCACGCATCATATAGTTCACAGGCCTTCTGCCTGGCAGTACTGTGGGTGATGTCTCTTCTCTTGTGAACCTAAAAGCAAACAAGCAAGAAAAACATCAGTGAAACGTGGCATTGTTGCAATTCAAGTGGTAGTACAAACAAACAATATCATTTAGTATGGTTACTTAAGTTATTATAAATAATTAACAATAGAATACAGTGTTCATTCGTAAAACGGAAAACTACACCGACATAAACTTTCATGGTGACTGTACACTCAGTAACGATTAGAAAGAGCAACATCAACAACAAAACAATACAGCTGTAACTGTTTGCTTTATGTGCAATGCATCACATGGAATGTGGCACGCAGGGAGATGCAGCTGACAAAATGCATTGCCAATCGAATAATCCTTACACAATGATTGCTGCTGTATACCTATAGCAGACATGGGGTTGATTAGTTAATCATACACAAGGAGATGATGGACGGAGCGCTGAACATTTTCAGACACTCACCCCCAGTCACAGATCTGGGTTGAATCCATCATCGTTCTTTAGCTCACTTCGCCACCCCAGTTCAGACACAGCTATATGCAAATCAGTCTTGACCCTGTGCCTCATGGGAACAGTCCAGTCCGAACTGCCAAGCCATGTCTTCCCTGGACCGGAAACAAGCATCCTGGGACCGGTTTCGGGCTAACAGCCCTCATCAGCCAGACTAGCTTGAATCCAGTGGCAAAGTGAGTAAGGGACCCATGTCTGGGCATACCCTGTCAACTTAGGGCAAACAAAGCATACACAAGGAGATGATGGACGGAGCGCTGAAACTTTTCAGACACTCAGTCCCAGTCACAGATCTGGGTTGAATCCATCATCATTTTTTAGCTCACTTCGCCACCCCAGTTCAGACACAGCTATATGCAAATCAGTCTTGACCTTGTGCCTCATGGGAACAGTCCAGCCCGAACTGCTAAGCCATGTCTTCCCTGGACCGGAAACAAGCATCCTGGGACGGTTTCGGGCTCACAGCCCTCATCAGCCAGGCTAGCTTGAATCCAGTGGCAAAGTGAGCAAGGGATCCACGTCTGGGCATACCCTGCCAACTTAGGGTGAACAAAGCATACACAAGGAGATGATGGACGGAGCGCTGAAACTTTTCAGACACTCACCTCCAGTCACAGATCTGGATTGAATCCATCATGGTTCTTTAGCTCACTTCGCCACCCCAGTTCAGACACAGCTATATGCAAATCAGTCTTGACCCTGTGCCTTATGGGAACAGTCCAGCCCGAACTGCCAAGCCATGTCTTCCCTGGCCCGGAAACAAGCATCCTGGGACCGGTTTCGGGCTAACAGCCCTCATCAGCCAGGCTAGCTTGAATCCAGTGGCAAAGTGAGCAAGGGACCCACGTCTGGGCATAAAAATCGAATAAAAGTACAAATAAATCCAGGTGCATGGCCCCAGTCAAACAAACAACACCCTTATCCACCAGTTTTTCAACTAACTTGTGATATCTCAAAAACAAAGTCCTTAAATTCCAATGGTATATATGCAGCAGACAAGGAGAGTGATCCTTCCAGCTCCAAATCCCAATGAAAAGTGACCAGGAGAGGGACAAAGCACTGGGAGGAGCCTGCTGGACAGGAACAGGAAGTTGGAGTCTCTGGGGCACTTCCTTCTGGTTTGAAAAAAAAGGTTTTAAAAAAAAATGGCTTCTTATGCAAAAACAACAACTCCAATAGGCAGTTTGGGAAGAAAATCCACTCTAAATGCCTTTCAGCTGCATTCTCAAGCAAAAAAGCTGCTCGACCGCTCCGTTTACGATCGCGATCGGCTCTAAGAATGCTAGATTGGTGCTGTCGCAGCCGGAAGCTGTGCGAGTGAGCGTGAAGTCTCGCTGGAGCTCTCCAGCGGTGTGAGAAGTCTTGCGCGTGCTTGCGAGCGGCCTGAGAGCCTTGGTGCTCGCGGTTGAGCACCAAAAGCAAACTTGAGCGAGAACGAAAAAAAAAAACTCTGCTTTGCGCCCGGATGACAGAATTCAGGAATTCCGCATTCCTGCACGGAGTGCACAAACTCCGCGAGTGGAGCAGAGTTTACCGCCCGGGGTTAGTAAAGATGATCACAGCAGTAACTAATCACAAGCTTATATGCAAATTATAAATGCACCCAGTAGTTTAGTAGTCCTACTACTCCCAGCATGCTGTGTAAATAACCAAATTCATATCGTACTTGCAGGAAATCATTGTCACGGTTGAATACCATCACATACTGCAGTAGCAATGTTAATGTATCGGCATGCCAGCAATAAAGTGCTAAGTGCATAAAAGGAAAAGGAAAATTGTTCACTTTCTCCATTCTGCCACTGAAACAAATTAAGCTGCGAACAAAGAGTTTCCAAAGACCGGAAAGGAGGCTTTTGTTCCTCATCACCCCCTTACTTGTGTCTTTCTGCCATAATACCGTGGAAATCCTCTTATTGACGCAGAAACTAGCGGGTCAATCTCCCGTGTCCATTGAAGCCAAACGCAATTCCTCCATTGCAGGAGCAATAGACCCTGAAGGGCAGTCATAAAAGGCAGGAAAAGAGCATCCGTGGTTGCATCAGATGAAGGCAAAATGCTTGAGGCAAAATCGTTGGACTATTTGTTTTAATAAGCAATTAGACTGTGGCAAAATTACATCTTGCCATAGTCTTGACGCGTTTCAGCTCCTCACTCGAGCCTTGTTCACAGGTAAAGATGATCACAGCAGTAAATAATCACGTGCTTATATGCAAATTATAAATGCACCCAGTAGTTTAGTAATACTAAAACTCCCAGCATGCTGTGTACATAACAAAATTCATATCGTACTTGCAGCAAATCAGTGTCACGGTTGAATGCCATCACATAGTGCAGTAACAATGCTAATGTATTGGCATGGCAGCAATAAAGTCATAAGTACAGTAAATCAAAATGAAAATTGTTCACTTTATCCATTCTGTCACACAAATTAAGTTGCAAACAAAGAGTTTCCAAAGACCGGAAGGGAGGCTTTTGTTCCTCCTCACCCCCTTACTTGTGTCTTTCAGCCATAATACCAGGAAAATCCTCTTAGTGACGCAGCAACAAGCGGGTCATGCGCCGTGTCCATTGAATTCAAACGCAATTCCTCCATTGTGGGAGCAATAGACCCTGAAAGGCAGACATCAAAAACGGGAACAGAGCACCCATGTTTGCATCAGATGAAGGCAAAATGCTTGAGGCAAAATCATTGGACTCTTTGTTTAAATCAGCAATTAGAACGTGGCAAAATTACATCTTGCTGTAGTCCTGATGCGTTTCAGCTCCTCACTCAAGCCTTGTTCACAGGTAAAAATGATCACATCACTAAATAATCATATGCTTATATGCAAATTATAAATGTACCCAGTAGTTTAGTAATACTACAACTCCCAGCATGCAGTCACTATAATGCCAGTAAGTTTTCACTGCAATTACAGTAGGAGTAATTACATTGTAAGAGACCTTACAATGCAGTCTGTCGCTACTGTGTATAGTTGGGTCATAGTTTCCATAGGAAGAGTTTTTTGTTTTGCTATTAACTTGCCACTGTTTGACGAATCTGCACAAAACATTCAAAATAAAGGTTCATCCATCTCGGCTCCTTCATGTAAAGTTTTGTGCTGATCCATCAAGTGTGGACTTGGAAGAAGGGGGAGGGGGTGAGGGCAAAAGTACAATTTCCTATGTTAATTCCCATTGGAAACTTTGCTCTCGAATAAAGAAAAAAGGCAGAATGGAATTTGACCAAATTTGCCATATAGTTAGAATTGTAATCAGAAAGGGTGCTTTTTGTGATTTATTGTAAAACTGTTCATCCATTTTTGAGAAATTAGTGTTTAAAGAGGGGTTTTGTTTGAGCATGAAGAGGTTAAAAAGTGAGGTATTTCTAGGCCTTTCGTGTTGAGATATGCTCTGATTAGCCAATTTAAACGGAACTGCTCAGTCCTGATTGGCTGGCCACAACATGAACAATATATTTTGGCAGCCATATTGTGTATTAAAAAAGAGGAAATGTGTAATTCTCACGTGTTGTTTCTGCAGGGGCGAGATGCAAGGTCCAACGCAAGGTCCCAACTTCCAACACCCACCCATGCCAGCCCAACAATGTCAAAGCCAACACGGTGGAAATGGGGGAAGAGGGGAAACAAAACAAGGAAAGAAAAAGGGAGGCACATCACCGATGCGCTTCAGGTATGGATATTCTTGTGGAGTGGTCTTTATGTGGTTTCTGTAGTGGAGATAAAGTTACAAGTGTTGCCATGTGAATGTATTCTGGTGATAACCCTTTATAACCAATATTGTAGTCCTACTAGATATAACAACCTGTGTAAGGTCCCTCTTCCATTAGGTAAATAGGGTATCAGAGAGTAGAATCAGCTGTATCATCTATAATTGGAAGAGGAAATCATTAGGTGTTCCTAAGTAGCGGGATAATATTATGAAGGAAGTATATGGTATAACTGACCTTAAGAGATGTTAAGCTGGGAATCCAATTAAAGCCCAATTATTCTTATCCATTAAAAACCAGGAAAAAAACAAAAAAACATATTCTCCCAACATGGATCAGAAAAACAAAAATGCACAAAAATGTGCAGGACTAAGGTACAATGAAAAATCAGCCCCTTAAGTAATCGGGAAACTAATTTCTATTTAAATTGTCCTTACAGCCATCAAGCATTGTCAGCAAGGAAGCAGACTCTCCATACACTGTGAAGACATACATCAGATAAGTACTATAAATAATAGTCAGATCAAAGTAAATGTTACCGCCTTTTTCAAGAGAGGATTCTTTTTAAAACGTTATGTTTTTTCTTTTGTCATGACAGGAGCTTGAAGGTACCCGCGGCGCTGGATGAGTTGAAGAGATGCAGGGAGAGAAGCGGTAATCACCAAAGCAGATGCCCGACGAGGGAACGCCGAGCATGTCCGATTAACACAGAAGGAAATCAGGTATGTGTCAGAGGAGGCAAGGCGAAAGACCAGCATGCGTCGACTAGAACGTGAAGGGCTCTTCTGCCCTGCTCGGCCTCTTTTATTCTTGCCTCGCTCCGCCCCGCACACACTGACGATCAGGAGCGGAGCAGGCCCGACATAAAGGGTAGGGTGAGCATACCCTGACCTCACATGAGCATGTGGGGGTAGGGGGTTTGGGTCACTTGATTGGTTGGCAATAACATAGACAACATGTTGTAACAGCCATTACAGGACTCGGGACATGGTCCCCATTGAAAAGCATTTGTGAGTCACAAGAAGGAGCACATATAAAGGGTGGTAACAGATTTTAATCACAATATAAATAATTTGTTGGTGGTGTTATATTTCAGATTTGGACTTCCGCTGAGTTATGAGGTGATTTTACCCTACGAAAACTGATGACCCTCTGCTCGAATTTGATGAACCATGTTTAATAGAAAACAGTCTTCTTTCATGATTTTCTCATAGAGTTCATGGAAGGTGCTCCAGAAGCTAAAATGAGAGCACATTGTCTATAATCTCACACTATCTTCATCCGCCATGTGAGGATAAAGTCTGGTATGCTGATTAAAACGTGTACTTCCAGCAGCAGCCTGTCTGTTGATTCCCCAGGGTTTTACTGCAGTTTCCTACAGTGTTCTAAATGACAAATAGAGTGCTAACATTCTGTTTTGGTGACAAAAGTGTGACATAACTACACATCATCCTGATGGAATCAAATCTGTAAATATTAAAGCATTCCCTTTAGAAATTAACAAAATGAGGGGGTTCATTTTGTCATGGAAATTATGGTTAGTGCCCTAGAAAGTTAAAATGACGACACATTTTGTATGAGCTCTTGAATAACTTTCTTATCCATGTCAAAATAACATACTGACGTGCAGAATAAAATATGTACTTTCATCACCAGCAGCTGTCTGTCATCTAACTCCCTAATGATCAATTGCTGATTGTAGGAAATTGGCTTACTGGTTGAGGGAGTGAAACTCTACTCAAGCAGCCGCCACAATTCCTGTCACAGTGAAGTCAAAAGCAACACCAAACAAACTTGTTTTTGATCCTGTGGGAGCTTGGCACAGAAGTAATCAGGCTTAATTTAGAGGCAAAGTGTAAAGCATTTATGCAGCACTTCAAACAGCAATAAAGTAAAAATACAACATAAGAAAAATCCAATACCAGTTTAGAAAAACAGAGTAAAATTTAATGTTATTTGACACCAAAACGACAAAAATCCAATCAGTAGAACAAAAGGTATGTAATTTTGAACAATTTAGGTCAGAAAAGCGCCTAAAAGCACAAAGCACCAACTGCGGTTATCTTGTCGCGATGGACCGGGGCAAAGTCACAAGTTCAGGCTGACCGTGATGGAGCGTGGGCCGGATACAGGGACCAAGTTAGGTCCACTGAACAAAGGTCCAGTAAATCCAACTTGCAAAGGCATAAGATCTCATTTTGAGGATGTGTCACAAAGCAACAGTTCCGGAAAGCTGGAGGCTCCAATGCTAGGTCCTGAGTCGTAAATGAATTGCACAGCGGTGGCTCTGAGGATCGTTGGTCTGGGTTTGCGATGTGAGGCCCTGAGTCAGAGATGCATTGCGCACCGGTGGTACTGAGGATCCATCACCGGGGCTTGCGATGTGAGTCCCTGCTTCGTTGTCAAGGATGTCGTCGATAAAGGCTTGAAATGCGAAGTTCTGTGTCAAGGATCTAATGTGCGGTGGCGGTTCTGAGGGCCTGCGATTTCAGGTCGCGCGTCAGGGATGCATCGCGCAGTGGTGATTCCAATGTGGAGCTTTGAGGGGAGAGGAGGTGCATCATACTGCATCGGTTCTGCCCAAGAGGCCACAGATGGGCTGGCAGAGCTCATTCAGGCCCACTTTCAAGGTTCCAGGACTGGGTGGCACCACTTCGGGGGGGGGAGCAAAACTCACAGCAGACAGAGTACAGGTACTGAAGTCAAGGAGGTTGGAACCTTTTCTGTCCATGAGGCTCTGATCAGGAGGCCAGCTAACTAGCTCTTGGAGTCACTCTGGTGGTCCTGGGTCAAATATGCAGATCCAGTTCTCTTCACTCAGGTAGCAGGGCAGCCGGCAGCAGAGTAGCAGGGCAGCAGAGCAGCAATCCTTGTTGCAGCAGAGCAGCACAGCAGTCCTTCTTAGCTGCATTGCCAGGCTATAATGATGACTGCATAATATACAGATAGAGGAGTTTTTGGTTAGCCAGTTTCATCCATTGGTCAGTTAACTTGTCAATCACATTCCTGCTGACCACCATAGCATTCAGCACGGGGACATTTCTAAGCCCACGTTCCCCAGTGTCTCCCTTCATTTTGAGAGACTGTGCAAAGTCTGTGAACATTTTCACATCAACCCAAACATAGTTTATGTCTCTTCAGTGTCTAAGGTTATTCAAAATATGCCTTCAATTGTATTTATTTTTTGTAACACTGGAGCTGCCTGTGATTTGAGTGCATGGTCAGGGGAAGATATATTCTTGTTTTTATGATTATTATTATTATTATTGTTATTATTATTACCATCATCATCATTATTATTATTATTATTATTAGTATTATGAGTATTATTAATTATAATAATAATAATAATAATAATAATAATAATAATAATAATAATAATAATATTAATAGTGATGGTAATAATAATCGTAGTAGTAATAGCAACAACAATAGCAATAATCATAATTATAATAATATCATGCATAGTACAACTGAAAGGCTTGATATTTTAAAATTTTACTAGTAAATCAGCCACATTTGTAAACATATTGCAAGCATGTGGTGACCACGTTTAGATGGCAGCATGCTTTGTACCCATTACACCAGCTTGCCAAGACCAGAGCTCTTGGCTTTGCCAGTGCTTGTTATTTCAGTTTGGCGATTGTTTAACAGGTATCAGTCCACTGAAGACCATTTCTTATATATGTATATATCCTAAGAAGGCAGCCGTCTGCAGTCCTAACGCTTTTATTTTAAAAATGTTGCACCTTTGTTTCATTCATTTCCTCCTTCAGTGATGCCTAGTACCAAGCCACCATTTCTTTTCATCCTCTCATTTCTTTGTGTCATTTTAATTTTCTTTCAAGCGTGTCTGACCTAAAAGTATTTGTAGCACCAGTCCATCTCTTTTTTGAGCCACTTGCGAGTCACTTGATTAGTGACTGGACAAGCCCATCTCATTTGATCAACTAGCATGTCACTTGATCACTTACATTGTGCCTAGGAAATCTTATGCGCGAGGCCCCAGCACATCCTTCCATGGTCAAATTAACAGTAGCAGATGACTGAACGATGAACAACTAGGAGAGACTCCTCAGCATTTTTTTGCTTTTATTGCCTTAGTTATGCCTATTTTGCTTTTTTCTTGTACTACTCTGTAGGCGTTGTTTTATTCTGTGAATTGTGAGCCCACCTTTTATTTTTGCTGTCCAGCATCAATGTATTTTTCAATTTTCTTTTTAATTTTTATCTTCCTGTGGGTTCCTTGGAACATGTGAGGTATCTTACCTCCTGTTCGTCCCCATTCCCAGTTCACCTCTCAATGTAAGTCACTGTTGAGAAGGTGGCATCATGCCCGCAGAAGTGTACACCATGATGGCTAACTGTCTTAACATGTCACTTATTTCAGGGAGGTTTTTGGAAGTTTTAAATACAATTGCTTAGTTTCACTACCAAGACTGAAATGTATTTCCGAACTGAACATTTTAAGGGCATCATTTTGAGTGCCCGTGGATCCATCAATTGTTCTTTTTGCATTTGTCACCCCGAGTGGGACAGGTATGCCCAGACGTTGGTCCCGTGCTCTCCATGCCACTGGAGTCAAGCTATCCTGGCTAAAGAGGGGTAAAACCCCGAAACTGGTCCTAGGTTGCTTGGTTCCAGTCCAGGGAGGACCTGGCCTGGCAGTTCGGGCTGGACTGTTCCCATTGGGCACAGGGTCAAGACTGATTTGCATATGGCTGGGTTCAAACTGGAATGGCATGGTGAGCAAAAAAACGATGGATTTAGGCCCAGATCTCTGTACAGGGGTGAATGTATGACATTGTTCTGCATTCTGTCCATCAAATTTTCTTTTTGCGCGTGGATCTCGATGAGGCACAAGGGGATGATAACTGGAGTTACCAGCCTCAAAAGGATTAAAACAAGGGAGGGAAAAACATGGCTCTTTAGCATTTCACCGAGAGATTCTGGTAGAAAATCCAGCACGAAATAAGGAGGAGCAGGTGGGAAACGGTGTGGGTTCCTGCATGTTATTTCCCACTGTCCCATAATCAGGAATAATCTGCCCTCCATGACAGATTTACTGATGCCTGTGATACAAGTAATTCCAGGTGTGAGAAATACCGGTCTGAATTCTGTCCCACTTTTAATGGGCCCTAAATCTCGCCCTTACCATTTTCAGACACTGTGTCTCTCCACTAGGGATTTACTTTGAATTCTAATCTGCACTACACTGCTTAAACTAAAGTCCCTTGCTATTCCATCCAGCACTTCTAAAGCATGCATGGTTGTAAGAAAATGGTTTATGAGTTGGGGGTGGATGGTAGTAAACCACAAGTAATAATGGCATTATTCTTGTTAGGTCCAGTAAAGGTTTCTGTAATTTAAACCTAAACTCAGCCCCTGGAAGCTATGGCACAGAGCAGCAGGCTTAATGTAAGAAAATGTGTAAAGCATTTAGAAGCATCAAAACAGTTAAAAAAATGAAAACACCATTGCAATGCGCCTCCTGGTAATTAACGATTTGTTCTCTGGGGGATGGTCAGACCCAACCTATCACCTAGAACTGGAGAGCCTGGGTTCTCAAGGATCCAGGCAATGCTTTATGGGACACCAATCCCTCACACTATCCCGAATGACACTATCTCATAGCTTATCGGTCAGCGCTGCGCTACACCCGATGGGACACCAAACTTACGCTCCAGACACCGTTGTGGCGGGGTACATGGACGGGAGACGCGGGGCGCTAGAAGGGTTCCAAAAATTGGTCTTTATTGGTATCTCTAAGATAGGAGATGTTTGGACGGGAGGACATATTCGTATCTTCCAAGACCTGCAGGGCCTATATTCCCTCAACGCCACTCAGTTCTATAAATACCTACATCTCCGACATGCCATCACTCCTCTCATCCGCACAGGTACCACACTTCCTGAATTCAGCCTCTTAGAAGCCAAACTCCTCATAGGAGACCTGGGAAAAGGGGGGGTGTCACAGATCTACTGGTCCCTAGTTAATAGTTTCCCCCACACTAGATCAGGTGCAGACCTGATGGGAAAGGTGTTTGGGTCCCCTGGAAGATGACAATTGGCTGGACACCCTTACGGCCCCCTGGGTGATTACTAACTCAGCTAGGTTGAGGTTGATCCAGCTCTACTATCTCCACTGTGCATATCTCAACCCGCTAGGCTTCACCTAGAGGGATACCTACAGAATCCAAGTTATCCACGGTGTGCAGGGTCGCCCGCAGACTTCTATCACATGACATGGTCCTGCGTGGTCATAGTGAGATACTGGATAGAGGTGGTTGGGGAGTTGAATGAGGTCCTGGGCTGGGAAGTCCCACTTACTCCCTAAACTTTGCTCCGGGGGGGTGATGGAAGGCATATGAGGTTTCAGAGCTGATAAGGCATTCTTGGGCACTGCCACCATGGTGGCAAAAAGGGACATAGCGACTAGATGGAAGAACCCCATCCCCCCCACGATTTCCCAGTGGCGCAAAGGACTGGACTGGGGCGCTGCACAAGAACAACCGGTGTATGAGGCTTGGGGGTGTCCAACTAAATACAGAAGTGTATGATGCAAATGGCTGGGCCTGTTGGGTTAACAGACCCAGCGGACCTTATTGAGAGCGTGCAGGAGTCGGAAAGGTACCTCGCTCGTCACCTCTACTACTACTGCTTTTAATCTTTGATTTTAAATACAGATTTAACATTTTAAGTATTTTAAAGCAGTGTTTCTTCGTTTTAAATAAAATTGTGAGGATACACTTACTTGGGAGTAAGAGCGCCGCTAGAAGCTCTGAGTTGTTGCAGGGGGGTGTTCAGCAACCATAGAGCCATAGCCAGAGTGTCTGCACGGTGGAGAGGTAGTGTTACCCCCCTGTACCACTGAGTTGCTTGTGGCGTTGGGGGTTAGCGCTCTAGTGTCCAGCCCTTCCATGCTTCAAATGACAGCAAGAAGGCGGGCGCGCAGCGGACGCGCGCAGCGGACGCGCGCAGCGGACGCGCGCAGCGAGTGCACCGCTGGTGTGCCGAAGGCGCACCAAAGGCAAGCCCGTCTGTGCCCGTCCGCATCCGACCGGGACCAGGGGCCAGGAACCCTGTCCAAATAGCTAAAATCTACTATTCAAGAGATCCGCTTCTAGCACTAGCAGTAACTCAGGTACCATGTAGGAACATGGAAGGACTTATTGACTGTTATGTTGATAAACAACAGGTGTGTAATTCTTGTAACTACTCGACAAAACCTGGGGGGGAAAGGGGTGTTGTGGGACCAAAGAATTCAAGAGAGAAGAGCTCCTTGACCCTGGGCCTCATCAATAGTCGCTCGCTTCCCAAGCATCAAGTGCAAATTTGGATGCTGTTGGAAGAGGGTGGATTTGATGTATTATTTGTCACAGAGACTTGGCTCAATGACAACTCGGCCCCAGATATTGTGATGACTTTGCCATCGGGGTTCCATATGCACACACTTAATCGAATAGGAAAGGAAAGGTGGGAGGAGGACTCACGATTTTGATCAGGGAAGAGTTCAATTGTCTCTTACGCAACTCGCTATTCCCGACTGTGAGTGTGGCCTATTTACCATCACCTTTTCACCAACCCATACTTTCTCAGGGCTGTTAATTTACAGACCCCTTGGGTCAGAAACAAAGTTTTTAGAGGGATTTATAGAGACAGTCTTGATGAAGAAATCCCACATTACTATCTTAGAGGATCTGAACCTGCACTTTGGAGATCATAATAGCCAGAATGTGGTGAGGTTGGAACAGGAATTAGAGAGTCTGGAACTCTCTCAGCTCATAACAGCGGCCACTCACTCGAAAGGGCATATACTTGATCCAGTTATAACGAATGACCCTAAAATATTAATATGCCTTCAGATTCCGGTACCTGGGACAGATCATTATCTTATTTCTATCAGCTTGGAGAATATGGAGACCGAAAGGACTTATCCTCTACCCACTAAGTCAGTCTCAGCACCCCAGCTGAGAAACTGGGCTAAACTGAGATCTGAAGTCTGGGTGGAAGCTTTGCAGTCTTCAAACGTTAATGCTGGCAGAAATATTGACGAAGTCTATGCTAACTGGAAAGGGTGGGTCCTTAGGGCATTGGAGGGAGCTGCTCCCCTCAAGAGCTCTAATTCAACTAAGCAGACCAAAAAGTCCCCGTGGTTCAATGACCAGCTAGTATTGCTGAAAAAAGGTTGCAAAAAATTGGAAAGGGACTGGAGAAAGTCCTTTGACCCCTTACTTAAAGAGAAATACAGACAAGCGATTAGAAGCTACCATATGAAAATTAAAGAGGCTCAAGCAGTGTTCTTTGAGAAAAAGATCATGCAGGCGCACAATTCCTCTAAAGAGTTGTTTCGAGTGGTAAAATCTCTAACCACGATTAATCAAGACACTCCTTGCCACCAAGCCTCTAAAGAGAAATGTAACGCGCTAGCCACTTATTTTCATGAAAAGGTCGCAAATATCTATAGCTCTTTTCAGGGGAAATCAACGTGGAATGAATCCGCCATTTCAGAATCAGGTCAGCAGGAGGTCGTAAGTCCGGTCCTATCTTTCTTCCCAGATCTGGACACCGACAAGGTGCAAATGATTATCAAAGAGATTAGATCAGGCTCCCCTTTAGATCCGGCGCCCCCACACATCCTTGCAAAGGCCATGGAGGTCCTCCTGCCCTCAATAGTGGATATGCTAATTCTCTCCCTTCAGACAGGCAGAGTCCCTGCTGAGTGGAAGCAAGCAATAGTTAAACCACTGTTAAAGAAACCAAATCTGGATGTAGCCTTACCAGAGAATTTTCGTCCGATATCATTGCTCCCATTTAATAGCAAAATTTTGGAGAGGCATGTTAATAAAATGTTGTCACAATTCCTGGAAGATCATCTCCAGCTACACCCCACACAGATGGGATTCCGCCCACAGCATAGTACGGAATCGGCCCTACTAGCGGTAACTGAAGAACTAAAGATAACTCTTGATCAGGGGGGATCTGCTGCAATACTTTTGCTAGATCTAAGTGCAGCGTTCGATATGGTGGATTATGAATTGCTGGCACACAGACTAAGTGAAGCAGGTATTAAGGGCAAAGCATTGCAAGGGCTAAAATCCTTCCTGGAGGAGAGGTCCTTTCAAGTCAAGGAGGCTAACTTCCTGTCGGACAGGAAGCCTTTGAAGTGCGGAGTACCACAGGGCTCATCACTAAGCCCCCCACTGTTTAATGTTTACATGCAGCCATTGGCTGATATAGTACAGGAACATGGTATCTCCGTCACTTCATATGCCGACGACACCCAGTTGGTGGTATCATTGGACTCCCGGACCAATGGGGAGTCAGGTCAGCTGGCTCCTTGTCTGGAACAAGTAGTTAAATGGATGACAGGGAGCTGTCTGAAATTGAACGGTGATAAGACCGAAATTATGTTCCTTGGTAATGTAGGTATTCCTAGGCCCCTAGTAAGTTGGCCTGGTTGCTTGGGGCCTGCCCCAGCCCCCAGTACAGCCATCAAGAACCTGGGCTTTTGGTTGGATCAGGAGCTGACTATGGAAACCCAAGCACGGAAGGTGGCAGGCACGTGCTTTGGACTACTAAGAATGCTTCGTAAGATCATTATGCTTATCCCTGCACAGTTAAGGAAAATGGGCATACATTCCTTGGTCACCTCACGACTGGATTACGGGTACTCCCTCTTCCTAGGTTCACCCAAATATGTTATTAGGAAGTTACAGGTAGTTCAGAACGCTGCGGTCAGACTCCTGTGCCAAATCCCAATTAAAGAATCAGTTTCGGCTCACCGCAGAAACTTACACTGGCTTCCGATCGAGGCTAGAATTAGGTTCAAAGCACTCTGCCTAACCCACAGAGCTATAAATAACAAAGTGCCCAGCAAGATTAGGAAGCTGGTATGCCTACATCTTCCCAAGAGATGTTTGAGGTCAGGCTCTGAGTGCTTGCTAAAAACTACCAGAATAAAATGGGCCAGATGGGGGGGGAGAGCTTTCTCCCACCTGGCGCCTAAGCTGTGGTACTCACTCCCGCGGGAGATGAGATTTACATTCTCAGAGGCAACATTTAGAAAAAAATTGAAAACATGGTTGTTTACCGAGGTCAATTAAGTGCCTGTCCTCCCGCTGTCATTTCATTAGTCCGATGCTTAGCGCTAGGAAGCCTTTGGGTAGCCATGCGCTCTATAAATCTTCTTAACATTAACATTAACATTAACACAAGAGAGATGTGTATTGGTCGAATTCCTAATATGGGGTTCTTGATGTATGGACACTCTAAAATACGGGGTGAGCAGACCACTCAGTATCCTATACTTGTATGTCATGCTTTGTAGAATTTGATACTATGATCTGTCGTGTCTAGTGATTTTTCTCCTTTCTTAAAACCCAATAAAATTGAGTATAAAAAAAAAAGTCGAAAACACAACATAATAAAAATATCACTACAATTTATAAAAATAGAGAATATTTTAATGAACAAAATGTACCAAAAATTATAAAAATCCAATAGTGAGAACCGGAGATGTGACTCTTAAACTTTTTTTAGAGAAAAGCAGCACCAAAAAGTGCAAAGCGACAACCACAGGCAACTGGTTGTACTAGACAGGGGCAATGTCAAATTTAAGGGTGACGGCAGTCGATCACCAGTTGGCTACATAGACTGGGTTCCTCCTGATTACAGAGTTACCTTCTTTTCTTAGAAACAGTACAGTATGTTGATGAGTCTGTCGGAGTCGACGGCGACAGATGGGAGCTGGGGCAGAGCTCCAAGGTGATTAGTGCCAGAAAGGGGGGGGGGGGTCCCAGTGTGGTCATCAATGAAAGTGTGAAAAATTTGGGTTCCCCTGCCTTGGCGGTCTTCACTGTCAATCCAGTCCTCACCGATGGCAGCATCAAGGAAGCTGTGGCATGGTGACTAAGCGGCCTTGTTGACAACGGATCTTGGCATGGATCAGAGAATGTAGCAGGAGCTACTGAGAAGTCAGGCCCACTGTCAGTGCACCCTCAGCAAATCACCAAGGAGGTTGTTCCTGGTCCCACAACGGTTCTCCAGGAAGAGCTTTAGCAAAAAGTCCCCACTTTTAAGGTTAAGCTGAAGGATTTATTTATTTATTTGTTCATTTATTTAGAGAGTTTTATATAGCGCTGGCAAGGCCCGAGGGTATTTACAACATTTACACAAGCAATAATATCATACAGCAATAAGTAGAAGTAAATAACAGAATTGAGCGTTACAATTGGATTGGTGGTGAAAGAAACACAACAATCTATACCTTGAGCAGGGTGGGGGTTGCGAAAAAGCACTATGATTTACTATCCAGAGGGTTAAGGTGGCAGTTGAGGAGGAGAGCCTTTAGTTGTCTCTTGAAGATCATGAAGGAGGTGTTGGTCCTGAGATCTACTGGTAGGGAGTTCCAGATTTTAGGGGCATTGCCCGAGAAGGAGCGAGCCAGGGCTTTTTGTTTATGTCTCTTTGAGGGTATGAGAAGTAGGGTGTTGGTGCTTCTCAGGCTTCTTAACTGGCCTGCCTTGGTGAATTTGGCTACAAAGTATGCTAGTTTACCAGTGTGAAGGACTTTGTGGGTGAGACAAGCAGTTTTGATGTGACAGCAAGCCTCAATTGGAAGCCACTTTAGATCTTTCAGGGAGGGGGAGATGTGATCATGCCTTTTGACTCCAGTGACCATCCTTGCTGCTTCCTTTAGAGTGGTTCTCAGCCATGTGGGACTGTGCTTGTGAGGGTAGCATTCCCATAGTCTAGTCTAGACAGAACCAGGGCTTGTGATGTGGTTTTGAGGTAATTCGGAGAGAGGTAAGGCTTGATTTAATTAAGGAGTTTTAGGTTGTAGAAGACACTCCTCGCTATATTCTTTATATGACAGCTCATGTTCAGGCTTGGGTCTAGTGTTATCTCCAGCCATTTGGCAGAACCAGCCATTGATAGGTGGCAGTTGAGAGAGTTGATAAACTTTAGCCACTCTTGGACCTGTAGGGTCTGTCCATTGTTGGAGAGGAGAAGAATTTACGTCTTTTCTTGGTTGAGATTCAAGTGGTTGTGTAATGGGCAGTTTTGGATTTCTGTTAGCGTATCATTCAGTCGGCGTATGTCATCAAGTTAGGCTAATTCCAGGTAAAGCTGGATGTCGTCCGCATAGAGGTGGAAGGGGATTTTTGCTTGTTTGATTATGGAAGTGAGGGGCTCCATGTAGTTATTGAAGAGTGTAGCTGAGAGACCTGAACCTTGGGGAACACCTCCCGTTATAGCAGAGGTATCTGAAGTTGCGTTGTTTATTTTTATTTGTTGAGAGCGGTTGTGATGAAATGATGTGAACCACTGCTGAAGGTGTTTAGAAGAAGCTTATGGTCGACCGTGTCGAAACCGCTGATAGGTCTAGGAGGATGCGCTGGCAGCATCGACTGGCAACCAGAGATTTCTGGATGTCATCCACTATGTTTAGTATAGCTGTTTCTGTGCTATAACCCTTTCTAAAGCCAGATTGGTGTGAGTCCAGGAGTTTGTTGGTGTCGATGTGCTGGTTGAGTTGGAGTAGGACACATTGCTCAAGAATTTTAGCCAGGAAGGGAAGGTTGGAGACAGGCCTGAAGTTGTTGAGGTCAGCAAGGTCTGATCCTGGTATTTTTAGCAGTGCAGTGACTTGACGTAATTTTAGGCAGTCTGGCATAACCCCAGTACTTAGGGAGCTGTTTATTATAATCATCCAGAGGGGGGTTATGATGTGATTAAGATTTTTTGCCAGGGAGGCCGGAAGGGGGTCTGCGAAGTGGGAGGCAGGCTTTGAATTCGCAATTAGTTTAGAGATGTCCATCTCCAAGAGTGGGTTGAATACTTTCCAGCTCTGGGGTTAGTGGGGGATCCTTGGATTTGGTTGCACTCATCGATCTCAGGAGGGGCGATCACTACTTGGGGGATCAGAGGAAAGCAAGGGGGGGTTTCCATCATCTGTAGTGGGTGGGTGATTTCAGTAGGTGCTTGAGTGTGGCATTCTAGAGAGGACTTGTTCATCGTGATTTTCTCATCAAAGAATTTAGCAAATTTGTCACATCGCTCTTTGGAGACCTGGGGTGCTTTTTTGGGTGGTTTGGAAGTACGTTTTTTATGATGTTAAAAAGGTCTTTTGGGCTGTTTATTGCATTCTCTAGAGAGCCTCAGAAAAAGGCTGCTTTTTCTTTCATGATGTGATTTTTATACTTCCTGTGTCCCGCTCTGAGTTGATGAAGGTGAGTTAAGGGTGGGTTTGTTCACCAGAGTCTTTCTGCAGCTCTAAGTTGCCTTCTTTCTGTATTGAGTTCTTTGTTAAACCAGGACCTCGAGGGGATGTCTCTAATCCTTTTCAGTTTCAGTGGGGCTACTTGGTATAGGACCACTGACATTGTTGAGTTAAATTGGGTTGTGAGTTCATTCATTGAGAGGTTATTTGTCATTGGAGGAAGTAGTGAAATCATTCTTTCTTCCAGAGCAGCTAGAGGAATCTGGCTCATGTTTCTAGTCCACTGGAGAGCTTTCTTAGTATGGATGGTGTGCGGCTATGCCTGGTTCACGTGGAACAGAATGATGTGGTGGTCTTACCAGTTGACTGGAAGGATGTTATTAATGGTTATCATCTTGTCCTGGGCTATAATGGGTTGAGCCTCTAGTATGTGTTTGTTCTTTGCAGTTTTGGGAAAGGTTGTTGCAGAGTAAGAGTTTATTTAAGGATTGGATTAGTGTGTTTCTCTCATCATTCCAATGGAGGTTGAAGTCAGAGATCTGGGCCTAAATCCATTGTTTCTTTGCTCCTCATGCCATTCCAGTTTAAACCCAGCCATATGCAAATCAGTCTTGACCCTGTTCCCTATGGGGACAGTGCAGCCCGAACTGCCAGGCCAGGTTTTCCCTGGACTGGAAACAAAGCATCCTAGTACCAGTTTCGGGGTTTCACCCCTCATCAGCCAGGCTAGCTTGACTCCAGTGGAATGGAGAGCACGGGACCCACATTTGGGCATACCTGTCCCACTCAGGGTGACAAATGCAAAAAAAAACAATTGATGAACAGAATGTTGAACAATGTCAAACATTCACCCCAGTACAGAGATCTGGGCCTAAATCTATCATTTTTTTGGTCCCGATTCCATTCCAGTTTAAACCCAGCCATATGTCAATCAGTCTTGATCTCATTTTGAGTAACTTACTCATTTTGAGTAACTTACTACCATCATCAATGAGTAAGTGCCTTCTGTGAATACCAAAATGAGTAAGTGCCTTCTGTGAATACCAAAATGAGTAAGTGCCTTCTGTGAATACCAAAATTGTAGTAAGTTTAGGATTTTGTCTTAAGTTAGTTCTGTGAATCGGGCCCATAGTGTATATATTTGAACAAATATATAATTTTACAGTCACAACCACATACATAAATACAAATAGGGCGGATACTATACTATGTGCTCACAATTTTCATTCGTTGGAGATGATACCACTTTGTTAGTGTATACTGCTGTTGGACACTATGGGCCTCATTTTGAGGCCTCTCGTGCCGCCGGAACGTCACTTTTTGTGACGTTACGTGGCGCAGGAGCCTGCTCCATATTTGCAAGGCAGCACTAAGCCACTTTTTTTGGCTTAATGCTGCCTCGTAAATATTGTTCCCTTTAACACAGTTTTCTGCGATAAGGGGGCGTGCAAAGGGTGTTGTTGGGGGCGTTCCCAGCAACATCCATGGCTTTTTGACACTGCACCAGATTTACGAGAAATCGTAAATCTGAGGCAGCGCCAAGAAATTATGGGAGGCACAACGAGGAGAAATATCTTTATTTCTCCTCGCTTTTCCTTTTTCTATGTGTGCTGCATTCTACAGCACGAATAGCACTCCTTTTTCCGCTTTCCCTCACCCTGCATGTTATTACAACGCAGTCGTTACAACGACCGCATTGTAACAACGCAATACCATTACCCCGCAAGTCGTTACCATGACTTGCGGAGGGGGGCGCTGGATGTTGGAATAGTATGATTTACTATTCCAACTCCAGTCTGTGCGGACAGTAGGGAAGGTGTTGGATTTTAAATCCAACACCTTCTCCCCCCCTCCGCAAGTCGTGGTTTCGACTTGCCGGGTAATGGTATTGCGTTGTTACAACGCGGTCGTTGTAACGACCGCGTTGTAATAACATGCGGGGTCACGGATGCGGGGTGAGTGATGTTTACCCTACAGCACACATGGAAAAAGGAAAAAGCCTATTGTGATTGTTTTTGTACAGGAAAGTTTCCCTTCCTGCACAAAAATAATCATCCCCACAATGCAGGCACCCTTGCACCATGGTGCAAAGGTGCCTGCGTTGACACACAGCAGCCCATTGGGCACAGGGGAAAAGGACAGGAATGCCTGATAGATAAGGCGCATTCCTGCCCTTTCCTTTTGCCGTAGGGTGGCGCAGCAGGAAGGCCTGCGGCGCTGCCCTACGGCAAAACCTCATAAATGAGGCCCTATATGCCAATAAACATGTCTTCCGTGCAAAGAAAACATGAAGGAGATTAAGGGGGCTGATCAAGCACGGTGGTCGTTGAGAGATGCGGGAGAGTTTCCTAACAGGAGCCTGCAAGCTGTCCAATTTACTAGTTTCCCCATGATGGTCTACTTTTAAGAGTAAATAAAGTTGAATCACCTTCATCCAATGACCTTTACAATCACCTCGGAGTGAATCATTAAATAAGAAGTTAGAATGAAATTCATTAAAGCATTGTGAAGACGTGTGTGACTATGAATTGAATTTTAATTCTTCAATTGAAAGCTTAAAAAGTAATCCACACAGCCAAAGACTTCTATCAGAAATATGCTGTGACATTTATTTAGCGTATCCACCCCCACCCTGATCACTGAGGGGATTCTGAAGGCAAACTAATGTAGAAAATGTTACAAATTACTTGGATAAAGAAATATCACACTAAGCTACTCATCCCTTTGGGAGGATGATTAGTGTAGTTGAAATATTCATCTGAACCCTTCTAGATATGTTTGGCACCCTCCAGCTTGAGCAGAACTTGTAATGGACCCAGCCAGTAGTTACTCCGATGGATGTGTGAAACTCTCTCGAAAATGTATTAATTGGAGATTTTCTGTGCTGCCTAATGTTTGTATCTGATCATCGACTATGAGTATATATGAGATGCCCAGGGGGATTTTTGTCCTCAAAGGTATCAACTGGAACAAATTGCTAACAGCCAAAAAAGTCCAGAGACGATCTGTGAGTGAAGAGCCATACCTTACTACTTGTAAATTATGTTTTATTCAAAGATTTTGGGTCATCAAAAAAAAGAACATTTGGTGATAAATAGGAGTCATACCAATAAATTGTTGAAGAACCGCTATCTGGCCTACAAAATAGAAAATTAATATGCATCACAGTTTCAGTGCTACCACCACAAAATCTACATAGTCCTTGATGAAATGGTAAAATTAGGGGCCAGATGTACTGAGCATTGTAACGGTCCAAAAATCCGATTCAGCCTTTGCGACTGTTAAAATATTTTTTCTTATTTAGTAATCCCATTTTAGGAGTCGGAAAAGTTTTGCTGGATACCAATTCTGTATGTGGAAGGGGTCTGGGGTGTAGGTGTCCCTTCGAAATACCGACAAATTCCAAGCTCTCTGGCTTCTGCATGTATGGGGTGCAATACATATCATTAAAAAAACTGGGCCACTCATAATGAGGGCCACAGTGTTAAAGATCTGAGATTTTCTCACTCTTTAGATTAATTATAATGTGTGTTATTTAAAGGTGTTTTGAAGTATTATTAATTTTCCAAATTGAATATGCTGAATAGACATTCAATCTTTATTGTAATTATGTTATTATACTGTATTTAGTCTTAACTTTCACACCACCTTTCTAGAGTAAGGCCAAGGCTCAGCCAAACCACTTCAGAAACTTATGAAAGATTTCTATCCAAGAACTATTACCATCCATTCTGTTCATTAGGAAATGCATGCATTTTCGCATGTGTTACTGTGGCATGATTGCTTCAACTTCAAGTATATGGAAAAAGCCTGACAGTCGCCATCCAGGGAGGGTTGTTGCTTTGTTCTGTTTGCATTTCTTCTGAGTTATTTTTGAGACTGAGTGGGTGTTTGATGTTTCTTCAATAAAACATGTGGGTAGAGAACTCCCTAAGCCCTTAGAGGTGTCCAGGTCGCTTGAAGGTCGCCAATGCACCAACCCTTGTGAAGCCCATGAAGATCGGCTTGAAACTGTTTTTGGAGGGTGAAGACAAATCTTTCTATTTAGGTTCCAAATTGATTCCCTACTTCACCACACATATTTATCAGTCTGTTTATAAACAGAATCAGCTAAATTTGGAAGGCACAAAGACTACAGCTACAAGGTGTGGAAGTAGAACAATGTACCTCATTATTTAGGACACCACAAAATTCAGATCACCCTGCAACTTACCTTAGGTGGTTGTGCTCCAGGTTGAGCCTTCTGCAAAAAGGCACCCTCCACAACATTTATTTAGCAGAGTAGCAAAGTAATTTATTGAGACCACTCAATAATTGAGTTCTAGATCAGAGAAAAGTTAAAGGGTTTTATTACAAAAAAATCTCAAAATCAAGCAGTACAGAATAAATGCCATGAAGGCTCAATGCAGAATTACACAGAGTAGCCAAAATCATAAATAATCCTACGTCACAAGTGAGCATTACAAATCAGAATTGAAACAGACAGCATCCTTTGTAGGAAAATCAAACGTCCCCTAAAATCTCTCTGTCAGAATTACAAGGCAATTGGACAGCATCTCTAGTAGTAAGGGAAATTCTTCTGGCTCAGATATCCAGAGGTTCTTGTACATAATTCTTGCATAACAAATTAGTAAAAAAGCAAACTCATCATGCCATGATTGCAAATAACAACTCTCTCGGCAAATAAGAATAGCCTACATCACTACCTAGATTCATAAGCACTATCCCACTTTTAAGTAAGCATCCAGCATCTTCCATGTAATTGCTATCTGGGGATGTTAAAACTAATATGAAACATTTAGACAATTAACCTTTACATTGATGAATATGACTAGGATCAGCACCTCATCTTCGTTCCGCAGAGCAGTGGGGAGGGAAGATGCACTGGGGGACCAGATGGGAGGGAGTGAATACAGGAGTGAAAACAGCATCAGAACAGCATCCATTCAATCCAAGACGGAGTCTTATGTAAAACTGTGGCATACCTAAATCATGTTAATAAACACTCTTCTATATGTTGTATTAAACTTGTTTCAACTGGAATCATATCAACTCAGCATTTGGGTTTTGGGCCTCACATAAAAATCATTACTCGCGATTATTATTTTCCATGAAAATATAAACCCAGAAAAATGCTACTACAATGGTATCTGCATGACTGAGGAGAAACTCCTGTACATATATATGTGGAATTTGTATAGCACAACCCTATCCAAAATGCAGGGGAGATTTGCACAAGACCAAGGGAAAATATATCGTCAATGACTGGAGTAGAAGCTAGGTTCTAGAATCAGAAGTGTACTATTACTACATTGTTGCTTCATTGTGAAAGAGATACATCTTCAATTCTTTCTTAAATTAGAGCAGGGCTGGGACAGTCCTCATGGACACATGTGCTTTTTAAAGACCTGGGTGCATATATTGAGAAGGTCTGTTGTCTTCTTTTTTCTTTGTTACATTTCTCTGCCTCCAGTCTGATGTTATGGCTGTGGTTGTTCTGAGAGACACCAGAGATGGTGAGTTTGTCAGCTCGGTAGGTGTCAATGATACAGTTGGTGTTGAAGATGGTGTGGGCCAGCAAAATGAGTGAGAGGTGTTCCACCAGGATGAGCATCCTGTGATCATATTTCTTCAGGCCCTGGATGGGAAGTGATGCACATATTAGGATGCCTTTAAAGGTTGCCAGATTGGCTGATGTGATTTTTTCAAAGTTTATTTTTTCAACGCAACAAAATCAAACATACATTAGCCATAGTACAGAAAATATAATGATTCCATTTTCAAACAGATATCCAAGCCAATAGGAGTGATGTATCTGAAGGTGAGGTGCTTGAGGATTTCCAAATACAGCTTGATGAGCCACTGGACGATGAGAACCATGACACAACCCCCCAGTTGCAACCAATGAGTCTCACAGTGCAAGTACACCAACAGCCAGCAAATGTAGTGGGTACAAGAAGCATAGATAATGTGAACCAGGAACCTGTAGACAGGCCGAGAGAACCAAGAGGAAGATGTGGACGTTGCACTCGCCTTGTAGCCAGTACTCCATCCGCACAAACAGTGAAAGTGGTGGCATCTCCTAAAATGTGCCGGAGTTTGGTGACTTGGAAGAATAGGTGCTCAAAGTTCAGCATCTGCAACAGAGGGAAATAAAGCTGGTCACCCATAAGCTTACAAATATTGAAAAAAAGTATCGCCACAGGATTAGAAAACATTGCAACAACCCTATCTGATATACCACAGAACATGAATGGAAAGATTGTCAATCACCCTGAATCTAAGAAGACCCTATGCATAGACAAAAATTCCAACCGTGACAACACCGACGTAGGGTACATCAACAATATGCCTGCATTGATGGATTGACAATATCAATTAATAGACTTGCAATTGAGACATCAGTGTTGTCAAGGTGTACTGTCAACCTCAAGTGGAAATGTGGCACTACTGTGGTGATGTGGTACATGGACTCTTACAGATGACAAATGCTATAGAGACATTAAAAAACCCTCAGATAGCAGGTGTCAGTCAAGTTGAACATCCTGTGAGTGAGAACCACTCTAGTGTCAGTACAATCTCTGTCAGTGATACCATAAGTGAGCGTGAAACTAGCATCGCAGGGAAGGAGGTGTAAATGTAGGTGTCAGCACTTTTGTACGTAGCAAACGCAAATCAAAGCCCAATATCCTCTTGGTTTTTTATTTATTTCCTGTGTGTCTGTACAAATATGGCGAATTATATTTCAGATCTAATCGTGACATGATGTAATGTCATTTACTAGGATCACATTCCTAGCAAAACATAGGAATAAAGGTTGATTAATGTTTACCTGCATATATGCCTTTGAGTTTGAGTTAATATCAGTGTGTCAATAGTTCACTTACCTAGAAAAATAATTATCAGTTATAGTGCCCTCGACACTCTGCTGCTTCCAATGCATCATGTTGAATATAGTCAGTACCTGTTCTTCCTCATCATCAGTTTCAGAGTCAGATACAGTAACTGGTAAGCCTCTGTGAGTTGCTACATTGTGGAGAAGTGTACATGTGTCTACAATCTTGCAACATATTTCTGGAAATTACAGTAGGGCACCACCATTTTTGTGCAGGCAGCTGAATCTTCTTTTCAGTATTTCAAATGTGCCCTTAATCACAGCTCTGGTTTTCCTATGTTCCTTTTTGCAGCGAAGCTCACTGCCTGTGGATGGATTTATATATGGAGTCATTATCCATGGGCGTAGGGCATATGTACAATTACCTGAAATAGCACTGTATAGTTATACACATCACAGTTACAATGTTAGTGCTTTTAAAATGCAATCAAAATGTAACATAGGCTTATTACTGAAAATATATGCGTCTTAAAAGTCTCCACTTTGTAGCCTTCCATGAGTGCCTCTGTGTCTGAATATGAATGAATAATGGGTTCTCCCAGGGAAACATGCTACTATGTCTGTAATGACATGTTTAGTATCACACACCACTTGCACATTCAAAGAATTAGGGGCATATTAGCAAGCACGGCGTTAAAATTATCGCTGATTTAGCGGCAGGAAACTGCCGCTAAAGTGGCGATAATGGGCTTGATAATATGCCCTGAATTCCAATAGAAGCCCAGGATCACAGCAGAACATGGGCTTCTATTGGTATTCTCAAGGGCATATTATCAAGCCCATTATCGCCGCTTTAGCGGCAGTTTCCTGCCGCTAAAGCGGCGATAATTTTAACGCCGTTCTTGCTAATATGCCCCCACGTATTTTTCCTGTTGTGCAATAAATACTCAGTGGTGGAGTGTGGGCAGAATGACACGTGTTCCATCTACATCTCTCATGATATTGGGAAAGTTGGCTATGTGATCAAATTGGAGCTTGGTTGTATGCAGGTCCTGTTCATATCTAGGGAGACACATGTAGGTGTTGATTCGCATTAACAAAGCATCAAGTAATGCATGGAAAAACTGCAACAGTGATCTCTGCGACACACCACCAACTGCTGCAATCACACCTTGATAGCTACCAGACTGTGATAGATGCAAACTGCATAACACCTGTACATGAGTAGGGATGAACTTTCTGCATAAGGTGTGTATCTCAAGCTGGGGCTTTACATCAGCAATTAGATTAAGGATTACTACACTACTTAGCTTATACTTGCTGTATATCTCTCCCTCTGTTTGTTGGAAAAGTGTGAGCCTCAGTCTAAAGAGCCTCTCCTGTCATCTCTTCCTTCTTTGTAAACCAGACAAAATCCTCATTATCCTTGCCATGACATACAGAGCAGCCATTTTGGGAAATGGACATGGGGCCTAGGCGTAGGATCGCAGGCACAGTAGACAGGTGCGGGCCAGATCAGACCAATCGAGGGCAGGGGCCAATGGTGGCCACATTATGAATTTCATGGTACAGCACAGTGAGCAACCATTGGTTGCCCAATTGATAAGCATGGTTGCCTGGGTAATCATCAGGGGCGACAGGACAGGTTAAATAATGGGCAAGGCTCCCTGATCGTGCATTGCTGCCTGAGAACGATGATGGATTCAACCCAGATCTGTGACTGGGGGTGAGTGTTTGAAAAGTTTCAGCACTCCGTCCATCATCTCTTTGTGTTTGGTTTGTTTGCCCTAAGTTGGCAGGGTATGCCCAGACGTGGGCCCCTTGCTCACTTTGCCACTGGATTCAAGCTAGCCTGGCTGAAGAGGGCTGTTACCCCGAAACTGGTCCCAGGATGCTTGTTTCGGTTCAGGGAAGACCTGGCTTGGCAGTTCGGGCTGGACTGTTCCCATGAGGCACAGGGCAAGACTGATTTGCATATAGCTGGGTCTGAACTGAGGTGGCTAAGTGAGCTAAAGAACGATGATGGATTCAACCCAGATCTGTGACTGGGGGGTGAGTGTTTGAAAGGTTTCAGCACTCCGTCCATCATCTCTTTGTGTTTGCTTTGTTCGCCCTAAGTTGGCAGGGTATGCCCAGACGTGGGTCCCTTGCTCACTTTGCCACTGGATTCAAGCTAGCCTGGCTGAAGAGGGGTGTTACCCCGAAACCGGTCCCTGGATGCTTGTTTCCGGTTCAGGGAAGACCTGGTTTGGCAGTTCGGGCTGGACTGTTCCCATGAGGCACAGGGTCAAGACTGATTTGCATATAGCTGGGTCTGAACTGAGGTGGCTAAATAAGCTAAAGAACGATGATAGATTCAACCCAGATCTGTGACTGGGGGTGAGTGTTTGAAAAGTTTCAGCACTCCGTCTATCATCTCTTTGTGTTTGCTTTGTTCGCCCCTGACAACTGCTGATGATACCCTTGCCCTTTCAGCACCGGAGTTCTTTTCATGCCCAGGACTCTGGTACCATGCTTGGGATCAGTGCTGCTCACTGCCTGGGCCATTCTCACCAACTTTTGTGTCTCCCCTGTCGGCCTGTTGGAAAGGTCCCTTCTGGGGAACCCGACGGCGGCGATGGTTGAGATGTCAGGAAACCTTTTCCCTTTTCTATTTGCTATATGGAGGTCTCGCTAGTTGCCGCCATCGGGGACTTCATACGGGTACGTCCAAGAAGGGAAAGAGTGGTGAGGTGTGGTGGGTTCAGGGGGTGAACGTGTGGATCTGCTGTGTTGCAACTACCCGATTGCCAATGCTTCAGAGGTTGTTCTTCATCTGATTGCATTCCCTTTCACCTTTGAGACCTTTTGGGGTGTCTCATGAACCATGTATTCAGTGTAAAATTTGTAAGTATGCGAATTCTTGGCAGTTATGTTCGATGTTTTATTGCTAATATTTTGCCTGCCACAACACGACTGCAGCTACCCGATTGCCAATGCTTAAGAGCTTGATCTTCCTTGAGGAGTATCTCATGAAGCGTGTCGTCAGTGGCACAAAATTAGGCGGGCAGCGCCTCAAAAGTCAGGATACGTGAAAGCATGCTTCAAGGTTCAGGCAAAAGGTGCTCAGGTAGTGCTTTCAAAGGGGAAACAACCGTTACAACACGGTTATTACAACGCGTTACCTTTACAACGGGGTTGTAACAATGCAAATGCTGTTACAACACATGACCATACCAACGCAAATTTTGACCACTCATTTTCCTTTACAATGCATGCCTTTACAATGAATTTCGTTGTAAAGGCATGAATAGTAAAGGGATATGCATTTCAAATGTATTAGGGCAAGTATAGGCTTGGTTTTTTAGGGTTTAGGGTGGGTATGGGTTTTGGGGTGGCAAGTGTAATTTTAGGGTTTAGGGTGGGTATGGGTTTTTGGGTGGCAAGGGTTATTTTAGGGTTCAGGGTGGGTAGGTGATTTTGGGTGGCAAGGGTCATTTTAGGGTTCAGGGTGGGTATGGGTGTTGGGGTGGCAAGGGAAATGTCCGTGATAATGACCAACACCAGGGACGCTGGTCCTCCGACCCACCACTGCTACGACGCCAGCATCCTCCATGATCTCAACCCTGGATGCAACAACAACTGCCAGCTCTCAACACTGATCAACACCCACATCCCGCTCTCTTGCCTTCACTGCTGCCTCTCCTTCACCCACCTCTGTTCCCGGGCTCCCTCACCCAACCTACAGACCCTCACCACACCCAAGCCTCTCAACTGCATCCTCCTCAAAGTACGATCCCTCCACAAACAAACCACAGAGATCTGGGACCTCCTCAATGCCACCTTGCTTGACATCGCCTTCCTGATGGAAACCTGGACGAACCCCAGCTCAGCGCCAGACATCGCCACCACCATCTCCGAAGGCTAAAAGATCATCCGCAAGGACTGTCCCATCCGGCCAGGAGGAGGCATTGCTATCATCCACAAAAGCTCCCTCCGCCTGACCACTCACTTAGACGAACCAACAACCCGCATGGAACACCTCCACTTCCAAATCCAGACCAACCCAAAAACCACCCTTGTCTACAGACCACCCAGTCCCTGCACCTCTTTCACCAATGCCATTGTCGACCTCATCACATCCCAGGTCATCGCATCCACCGACTACATCCTACTCAGGGACCTCAACTTCCACCTGGACAAACAAAAGGATCCCAAAGGCTCCTCCCTCCTTGAGAACATCACCAACATAGGACTTAAACAGATAGTCACCTCGCCCACAGCAGGATACATACTTGACCCCATCTTCACCGCAGGAAACAGCATCTCCTACAGCCACACCACTGAACTCCTCTGGACTGACCACCACTGCATCCACTTCTCTTTCAACAAACCCACTGCACACCAGCACACCCACCATTTACTCCGCAGAAGCTGGAACAGAGTCACAGAAGATCAACTCACCACTTTCCTCAACAACACATCACCACTCACATCCTCAGACATCAACACCACAGCACGCAACCTCAACAATGCAGCACAAACTGCGCCAACACCCTTGCCCCCCTCAAGAAAGCCACTGGCAAACAACACGTCAAGAAAGCAAGTTGGTTCACACCCACTCTTCAAGTGTCCAGACGCACCTGTAGACACTCGAGAAGACATGAAGAAACAACAAAACCCCCGAAGCCCACGCCACCTTCAAAGCAGCCACCACCGCACACAACCACCTCATCAAAACCACAAGGAGAAAGGCCCTTCAAGACAGAATCACCAACAATGCACACAATAGCAAAGAACACTTCAGCATCATCAAGGAGTTCGCCAAACCCAACAGTGAGGCCATAGATGTCCCACCCTCCCAAGCCCTCTGCAACAGACTCAACACCTTCTTCTATCACAAGATCAAGAGTATCTATGACAACCTCGACACCCAGGACCACCCCACTGTGACAGCAACCACCACAACCGATGCCGGCCCCCGACCAACTCTGCACAGCTGGTCCCCACTCACCATGGACGACACCATAAAGACCATGAAAAGCATCCACTCTGGAGCACCTTGGGACCCCTACCCACACTGCATCTTCCACAAAGCCGCCTCCGCCATTGCACTCAGCTATGCCGAACCATCACCTCCTCCCTCAAGAACGCCACCTTCCCCGATGACTGGAAACATGCAGAGATCAACCTCCTCCTGAAGAAACCCTCCGCGGACCCGACGGACCTCGAGGACTTAAGGCACATCTCCCTGCTCTCCTTCCCAGCCAAAGTCATCACAAAAGCCATCAACGCCCAACTCGCCGACTTTATTGAAACCAACCACATCCTGGACATCTCCCAATCCAGATTCCAAAGCAATCATAGCACCTAGACCGCCCTCCTCGCCACCGACGACATCCGCTCCCTCCTCGACCAGGGCAAAAGTGGATCTCTCAGCGGCCTTCAACACCATCTCCCACCGCACCCTAGCCACAAGACTCCACGGCGATGGTATCCAAGAAAAGGCCCTCAACTGGATCTGCTCCTTCCTCACTAGCAGAACACAACGGTTTAGACTGCCACCATACCTCTCGAAACCGACAGAGATCAGCTGCAGAGTACCCCAGGGTTCACCCCTCATCCCCACCCTCTTCAACGTCTACATGGCCCCCCTTAGTCATTGTCAGGAACCACGGGCTCAACATTGTCTCCTATGCCGACAACACCCAGCTGATCCTCTACCTCACCAAAGAACCCACTGTTACCAGAAACAACTTCCATGAAGGAATGAAAGCTGTCGCCACCTGGATGAAGGACAGCTGCCTGAAGCTTAACTCGGACAAGAGAGAACTCCTCATCCTGGGAGCCTCCCCCTCTGCTTGGAATGACTCGTGATGGCCCTCTACTCTAGGGAGTCCCCCAACCTGCAAAAGTTACGCACTAAACCTCGGCATCGTACTGGACTCCCCGCTTACAATGGACTGCCAGATAAACTTCGTCTCCTCGGCCTGCTTCAACACACTCCACCTGCTACGAAAGACCTTCAGATGGATCCCCACCAAATCCAGGAAAACAGTCACCCATGTCCTCATCAGCAGCAGACTGGACTACAGCAACGCACTCCACACCGGTGTCACCCAGAAACTCCTCCGAAGACTCCAGAATGTCCAGAACGCCGCAGCAAGACTAATCATCAACATCCCGCATCGCAGCCACATCACTTAACACTTCTGCAACCTCCACTGGCTTCCAGTCGATAGAAGAATAACCTTCAAACTCCTCACCCACGCATACAAGGCCCTTCACAATGCCTGACCCGCATACCTGAATCACTGCCTCACATTCCAGGTACCCAACAGACACCTCCGCTCCGCCCAGCTTTCCCTGGCTACCGTCTCATGAATCTGCAAGACCAGAACCGGAGGAATGTCCTTCTCCTACCTGGCCTCCAAGACATGGTTCTCCCTGCCTATCCACCTCCGGAAATCACCCTCGCTGACGCAATTCAGGCAGTACCTCAAGATCTGGCTCTTCGGATTAACTCAGCACTTAGTCTGATCTGCTGCACTCCCCTACCACAGCGGCTTGAGACCCTCATAGGTGAATAGCTGCGCTTTACAAACCTTGATTGATTGACTCATTGATTGTTTAATATGTGCTGGTAATTTGGATGATGGGCACATCCACTCGTTTTTGTGGACCAGGTGTTTTTCAACATCAGCCTTAACCCAGAGAAAGAACTTACATGGGGCAGAAAAGGGTAAAAGGAGGGAGGGAAAGTTAGGAAACAGTGGCAACCTACAACAGTAAGATGCACGCGAAGTGTAGGGTCACATGCAGGGATGCATTTACCCATTTTGCATCAAGGCCTATGGTTGCCTTGCTAGGCTACTGGCTGTGCACATTTCTCCTTTTTGTTTACCCCTTCACATTCATCAATGGTAGTCCGTAGCATAGCAGGAAAGGGAGACTTGAAGCCTGGGGAAATGTATGGCCCAGTTGCCAAGGCCCATCTCCCAAAGGGTGCCAGAGGGAATCCCTGTATTGGATTGGCCCTGGCACGGTTGTTTGGGGGACCAGCTATTATGCTTGCCCAAGCTCTCTCTGTCTTGAGGGCGCAGGTGAGTTCACCTTGTAGAGGACAACTTATGGAGGGACCAGCTGGGTTTTGTCTTTGGGTCCAAGTCAATTGAATTAGTCAAAGCCACAAGGGCCTAAGGGGTTGTCAACTATGACTCATTTGGAGTATTTGCTAGGAAATTTCATGTACTAGTTATGGAGTATTGGGTAAGAAATGTAATGTATTAGTTATGTCGATATGATAACCACAATGCTGTTCTCCACATATTGTAACTTTATATTGAAACTAAACATTTGTCTTGTCTATGAGATATAACAAATATGGCCAGATAATGGGATATTCTCTGATGCAAGAATTGTGGCTAGCTTTGGGTCCTTTCCTCAGAATCACCTATATGTTTATTGGTGTGTAATGTCTTTCTGGTATGATATATGACCGGTCTCGCTGTGGTCCCTCACCCGTTCTACTGCATTCTGGTGCACTTTATATAGTTTGCACATGATTACCACCTGGGTCAAGGTGGTGGTAAATTGCATGTGCAATTTGCTGTTTTTGCGACTATTCACTATATGCAACTGTAATCAGCATACAAATAGCAATTTTCAAATAATTATTTCTTATTTGCGATTCACTATTTGGGGTCGGTAAATTGCTGAATCGGTAAAATATTCGCCATGCTAAATTTGGTGCTACGAATGCATTTCACACATACTGATTTAATAGTTTTTTTTACCAGTATTCAGTGTGCGACTGAATACTGATACACATAAGTTTTGTACACTATGGCTCTTGGTTGGGAATTAAAGTTTAATCGCCTCCTCTTAGCATCGTTGCAGATAGTAAATTCACCAACAAACAGTGATTTGTTTACTTTTTTCTTTAACACCCGCTTGGGCGTACCTTAGTCTCCCTTTTACCTAAGTATTCCTCTTCTTGTTTTGCAAAGGTTGTATGTGCATTGCACTACTTTTCTTCATACTAAAGCCGCCGTGATAGAGTTTGTCCAACACAGGAAGCAGTCGAGCAGGCTTTTCACCCAGACATGGGCTGTCCATTGGTTGTCCTTAAAGTACACGTTATTTTGAGGGAATCAAAAATGCAGAATGCATGTTTATTTAATAGGAGAGCACCTGTCCCAAGAAATTAACAGAGTATTCCTTGGGGGGAAAATCCTAGTGTGTGTATGCGTATAAAATGTGGACAATAATGAAAAATAATTTTGAACACTGGATTTTTTTTAGAAACCTCTGCAATTTCTTCCTGGTCCCCTGCGGCTGAACATGTCAGTGTTCCAAAATAGTTGCAAAAAAATCAAATCAGTCTCCCGTGACTGAAAGCTTCTCTAATTATTTTTTATACATTACATTGTCCTCCAGCTATTCCAGTGACAGTTTTTATCCTTGTCTTTCAAATACATGTGCTGCTGCCACGCAATTTACAAAATCCTGTGTTCGGGACTTTTGTAAAACTCTTGCTAGATGGAAAAGTTCTGGTGCTTTACGTTTTAACCCACCTGAAATTTCACAGTGTGCCTATCTTTACTCGGATTGTGTTAAGCGCTGTTCACCACCCTGGCCCTCAGTACACACTGACCAGATCCAAATCTATGGGGCATACTTACAAGCCCCTATGGCCACCACAACGTCACTTTTCAGGACGTTCCTGTGGCGATAGGGGCTTCACTTTATTTACAAGGCATCGTTAAGCCACTTAATGTGGCTTAACGCCGCCTTGGGAATAAGGCCGCCTTTCACGCTATATGTAGCATGAAAAGGGTGGGCAATCGGTGTTGGGGTGGGCGTTCCACCACAACACCCATTGATTTTGACCCTGCCCCATATTTAAAAGAGCAGCGTAAATATGAGGCAGCGCCAAAATTAAGACCAGGGAAAACCTGGTCTTAAACAGGCGCAGCGAGGAGAAATGTTTCATTTCTCCTTGTTTTTGCTGTTTCTATATGTGCTGTGTTGTGCAGCATACGTGGAAACAGCAAAGGCCATTGATTGTTTATGTGCAGGAAGGTGACCCTTCCTGCACATAAACAATCAATTAAAAAAATGACGTTTTGCAACTTCTATGTGTGCTGCATTTAGCAGCACACATAGAAGTTACACAACGCCATTTAAAGATTGTTTATGTGCAGGAAGGGATACCTTCCTGCACATAAACAATCTTCCCCTCAATGCAGACACCCTTGCACTATGGTGCAAGGGTGCCTGCTTTGGCGCTAGGCTGCTAAACTTAGCACCAGTGCAGGGGGAAACACAGGGCTGCACCATATTGTTGTAAATATAGTGCAGCCCTGCATTTCAGAAGTGGCGGAGCGCAGCGTTAAGCCAAGGAGGCTAACTCCGCGCTCCGCTACTTCGTAGTAAATTTGCCCCTATGTGTTTTACTACTTTACAGATGAGATAATGGGCTCAAATCAGAGCTTATTTACTACCTGCTTAAAGTAAGTGGGAAATGTGTGCATTCGATGCGTGGCTCATGAAGAGAAATTTGTCAAAGACATAGGCCTCGGTCTGTCACACTCTGTACACCACCAGCACCAAAAATACACACAAGAAGGTATAACTGGTGAGATTCTGTAGTTACAAAATCAACTAGTCATCAATGTGTATATTTGTAAAATAGATTCATAAGTAGTTAACACATGAGTCAGTTTCAATCATTTTGCTTACATGGAATCTTCATCTAAGGGAAGCTTTTGAGGAAGTAAGTACAGCAGAATCAATGTAACTTATAATATGTTTTGCTTTGAGTAAGGTGGTGGGAACGAGCTACTGCAGTGTGCCTTATAACACAGCGTTCCTTTGCACTCCTGTCTTTTTGTGAAGCGGCCATCTGTGATCTGCAGGAACTCAGCCTTGTCTCCACCCTCATCAGTTGTTAAAAAACGATACCGCTGCTAAGTGTCTGACATTTAATTAAATCAGTGTTGTGTGACTGAATGTCTCTCAATTTTTCAAGCTACAATATTTTGTGACTCAGCACTTTCACAGTTAGATACTCTCCCTCATCATTCATGCACTGTTAACATATGCAAAGGTTACACCGTGATGAATGCAGCTAATTCTATCAGCACACACTCACTATTGGTCTGATATGGTTTCCAAAGCATTTACCACATAGTCTATGCAGGATGCAGGCACACTAATGCCCTCTTTATCACAACTGGAATCACTGACGCCATCGCAATTATGAGCACAGCAGGAATACTGCTTCTGAGAGGTATTCCACATGGAGAAGGCATAGGTTGTGGGTGGAATACAGGGGAAAAGCATAATTGAATTGGCTCAGTAAATCAGAAACCTGCTGTAAGAAATTGGATTATAGTTTGGGGTGGGTGACTACCCACCTCAAAGAATAATCACATCCCTTGTCAGTGTGATTCCTCAAAGTCACTAAATTAACCTGAGTTCGACCCCCTGGTAGCTATGGCACTGAGTAGACAGAAAATATGTAAAGTATTTATGCAGTGCCAAAACAATAATAAACACACAGTGCAAAATAATAACAATCCCAAATATAATTAGAAAAATAGTGTAAAATGTAATAAACAAAATGACAAAAATCCAATATGGAAAACAGGAGATGCGAATTTTTAAGTAGGAGTAGTGCTAACAAGCACAAAGTGCCAGTAATAGTCAATGGTCATGGTAGACTGAAACCTAGGTGCGATTTGAGGCTGGCCACGATGGAGCTTGGGTTGAATACACCAAACGGTTTGTACTGGTCAAAGATTTCATTTCCTGACTTAGGGCCTGATTACGAGTGTGGCAGTCCTGGAGGGGGCCGCCACGCCAGGACCATCAACCCTGTCGTCAGACTGCCCACCAGATTAGGAGTTTTCTCTTGGTCTGGCGGGCGGTCCTTTGGCGTTCCCACAGATGTGCCTAATAAAAAGGCACCGCAATGGGAACGTCAAAGCCCGTTCCTGCACAGCATGCACTGTAAAGTCCATGCCGTGCAGGAAAGGGGGTGCATGCAGACAAGTGACCCCCCTGCATGTATCCCATGGCCCTAAGGCAACAGGGGGCCTGTAGGGCCCTCTAAGTTTCCTCACCGCCACACTTTTAATGGCGGGATCACTGAGGCAGTCAGGAAACTTCTAATATGCTCAGCGGTGCCGCAGCACCCCGCCAAGTATATTTGGGCCTCTGACCGCCGTTCCACTGCCGCGGGATCCATGATCCCTGGCAGTTGCGGCGGTCCTGTGGTGATCCCACCACCATATTCATAATATAGCGACCGGACCATCAGTCTCAGGCCCTCAGGCCCAGATGTACGACTGCATGAATTTGCGAGTTGCAATTTGCGCAAAATAGCGAGTCGCAAAAATCAATGTACGTACCCAACCGGTCCCCAATTTGCGAGTCGCAAATGACTCCCATCTCAATTTAGTGAGGAGGCAAATTGAGACTCGCTAAGCGCATACAGATAGCGTTCGCGGTGGAATAGCCAGTTTAGCGTGCGTAAATAGCGTACGTGGCAGAAAAGGGAATTTTGCATGTGGAAATAGCAACCGCGATTAAAAAAAAAGAAAAAACACTTTCTGGGAGAGCAGAAGGACCCCAAAATAGGAAGTGGTGTCCCTGGAGCATCCTGAACAAAATTTACAGCACATGGTAAGGTGCAGCAGCACAGTCCAACACTGCAAGCCATCTAACCAAAGAAAACCAAGATGTCCAGCAAGTCCAGTGAGAAGGCAGGGAAGGAGCAGCTGCGCAAACTCAAATTCTCAGAGAAGGAACTGGACATACTAGTTGAAGAATGCTGCAGCAACCACGAGCAGATGTTTGGGAGGTCATCACATACTGTACCAGAGTCTGAGAAAAGGAAAATCTGAAGAGAGATTCAGCTGCGCATAAATGCCCTGGGTGTGGCTGTCCAGTCCCTGGACGATATAATGAAAAGGTGGTACGACCTGCGCTCCAGGGCCAAGGAGAGGGTGGCAGCACGGCTGCGTGAAGTACAAGGAACATGAGGAGGCCCATCCAATGTTTTGGAACCTTCAGCAGCAGAGGCAATGGTGGAAAGTACCCAGGAGAGAGAGGCAGTAGTGGGATTTGGCACCCTCGACACATCTCAACCTCCACCACCCCTTGGTAAGTGTGAAATGTGTGCCATATTAGTATGTCAACCAAAAGCCTGCTCCCCACATGCTTGTCACACACCCAGAACCAACTGCATCTACATGCTCCATCTACATGATCCAAAAGTCACTGTTGGTGCATTATGGGAAATGTAGCACGTGATATAAACAGTGCAGTTAGGGACTGACATGAGCTGAAGAACATAGTACCACCTCTGAGATAGTGACTCCGATTTTGTTTCTTTATTTCCCCTTTTGTAACATAGATACACCCCTGGGAGGAAGCCAAGGGCAGATGATAGTGACGCACAGCAGGAGCAGGTCCAGTTGGAGCAAGGGCATGATGAGGGAACAGCAATTGAGCCAAGTACTTCAAATGTCCAGGCAAGTGCTGCATACAGCTCATCACAGGCTCCAGCGCATGACATACCAGCAACACGGCAGCAAGCACCATCCCAGCGCACTCTGGGCACCAGGATCCGGGCTCTGCGTCCGACACAGCAGTCAGGAAGGCGGCTTCTAGCTAGGATGCACGCTCCCACCCATACTGGAGTAGCCACTCAGGCGGTGTTTGGTGGCCTGGAGCAAGCCATGTTGAATGTTCAGCGCCTGCAACAAAATCAGATTAGGCTGATCAATTCGTAGCTGAGCCAGGGGTTCCTAAACATTACACAACAAATGGCTGAAAACCAGTCCTGCATTGAGGGAAAATGACGATTCTTATAGGTTTACTGAATAAAGAATCGCAATTTTATTAAAGACAAGGAGGCTAGCATTATGCATTATCTTTTATTAACTCCTTCTGAGTAGCAACAACACTTAAAAGCTCCCAGAATGTAACTTATAAACATCACAATTAAAAAGAATGTTCAAACACATAAAGTCTCTGCGTCCTCCATTGTCTTCCTCTTTTGTTCGTCTTCTCAACAACTTCGAAACATATTAACTGGAAACACCGAAAAACTTCTACAATTCTGCAAAGCAAACAAGCAATCTCACATGAAACTATCACAGACATAATCTCAGTGAAAACGAAAAACGTTTCTTCATTAAACTTACAAACAAACAAATCAATTTTTCTTTTTTGAAAAAACATCTTAAAATACCCAATAAAACCATTATTACCCACACATGCCACATGGGCAGGGTGGGCGGGATAATGCTAGCCTCCTTGTCTTTAATAAAATCTCGATTCTTTATTCTGTAAACCTATAACAATTGTCATTTTATGGCAAGACAGGAGGCTAGCATTATGCATGTTTAAAGCTTCTTTAAAACACATTTTGACACATGATCAACATTTTTAAAATAACATTTCCTAAAAGTTTCAGCTGAAGACCAATCCGCAGCCTTCATGATATCCTCCAATCTACCACCCAACATACAAACCTTACTCGTCATCGCGCCCCTTGCACAATGTGCAGTGAACTTTGACATATCCACTCCTGCCTCTTTCATAGTCGCTTTAACCCACCTAGCAATAGTAGCGTTACTTACCGGTTTAAACGGTTTAACATAAGAAATCAATAACTGATCCACACCATCACCCCTCTTATCCATCATCCTTGATTCATACTTCTTAATACAACGTACCACACAAAGCTTAGAAGCATCCTCAAATCTTGGATAAAAAATTGACTCTGACATAGCCTTAGTCCTTTTACAGACCTCAAACAAAACACCATCCGGTTGATACATACGTCTAGACACCTCCAACGCCTTGACATCTGAAACCCTTCTAAATGAAATTAAACAAAGAAGTGTCGACAACTTCCAACACAACTCCCTTACCTCTAAATATGTATTATCTGGCTAAACCTGAAAAAGCTTAAAAACTTAATCAACATCCCACAAAGTCTTGTACTTCGATAAGGGAGGTCTCTTTAAATGGATACCCTTCATGACTCTACAAACCAAAGGACTTCTTCCAATCAACACTCCTTGCACCAAAGAATGACCAGCTGCTATAGCAGATCTATAACAATTCACTGTTCTATAAGACATACCTCTCTTAAATAAATTTGCCAAGAAATTTGCTACCTCCACATCATCCGCCTCCACTGGATCCAAATCCCTTTCCAAGCATCAACGAAGCCAAACTCCCCAAGAGCTTCTGTACATTTTCTTTGTCCCCGGAGCACAGGACTCATTGAGCAAAATTGAAGCTGTTTCCGAAAGTCCTGACATTCCTCCTGAATACCTGATATCCTCCAAACTAGAAGGTTGAGAGAACCAGCCTCTACCAATGGGTGATCCAACCCATCTACTCCTACCAACATGCCCCTGGCCACCTCTATCAAACGAGGTTCTTCTACCGCTAACTCCATCACTGTTGGAAACCACGGTTGACATTTCCAAAAGGGAGTCACTAGAACCAGACGACAACCTTGCCTCCTCACTTGCACCAACACCCTCTGGATCATTGAAAAAGGAGGAACGGCATACCCTTTTAACCCCTTCCAATCCTGCAAAAATGCATTTATTGCTATTGCCCCTGGATCTGGCCTCCAACTCACATACCTTGGTAACTGAAAGGTCAGACGAGATGCAAAGAGATCTACCTCCAAAGGGTCAAACAACTTCACAATCTCCTCGAAAATTCTCTTGTTCAGCATCCAATCGCTGTAATCCACACCATTTCTTGAATACCAGTCTGCATCCACATTCAACTTCCCTGGTAAATACTCCGCTTTCAAAACAATTTTGTGCTCCATACAAAAATCCCAAATCTCCTTTGCCAAATTTGTTAACCTCTTTAACCTGCTGCCACCCAACTTGTTCACATAAGTTACCGCAGTTGCATTGTCCATACGCAAAAGTACAGATCTCCCGAATAAATCCTTGCGAAAACTCTGCAATGCTAACAAACCTGCCTACATTTCCAGGCAATTTATGTGCTCCAACTTCTCGTCCATTGACCATACACCCCCTGTCTTCTTCGTCAAGCAAGATGCTCCCCAACCAGAGTTGCTTGCATCGCTCTCCAAAACAAAATCCGTCTGGCTTCCAATAATAGCCTTCCCATTCCATGCATCCAAATTCTCCTTCCACCATGCCAACTCCTCTTTCACCTCCTTGTTCAAATGAACCATGTCCCCGTACCAAAAACCTTCCGCCAACCTCTGAGTCTTCAGACGCTGAAGCGACCTGCAGTGAAGCGGACCTGGAAAAACCGCCTGAAACGAAGAGGACAAGAGTCCGATCACCCGAGCCAAATCTCTTAACTTTACTGACATCGAAAAAACCTCCTGCTTGATTTTTTTTACCTTCTTTTCTGGTAAACGCAAACAGCATTCCTTTGTGTCCACTACAAATCCTAAAAACTCCAAACTCTGAGAGGGAATCATAACTGACTTCTCTTTGTTTATCACAAAACCCAAACTCTCTAATAATCTCGTCATCACATCTAATTCCTACAAAAGCATCTCGGTATTCTGATTCATCAATAAAATATCGTCCAGCTAAATGATCAACCTCATTCCTCTTTCTCTTTGATAGCCTACCACTGCTCGCATCACCTTTGTGAAGCACCAAGGCGCAGCCGACAGAGCAAATGGCAGACATTGGAACTGAAATAACTGAGTCTTCCATCTGAACTGAAAAAAAACCTGACTCTCCTTTGCCATTGGAATGGTGAAATAAGCATCCTTTAAATCCATCTTCACCATCCAATCCTAATCCTGTAATAAATCTTTCAAACAATGTATCCCCTCCATTTTGAAATGTCTATACTTCACAAACCGATTCAAGTTGCGAAGATTTATAACCGGTCTCCATCCCTTGTCCTTTTTCTCCACTACGAACAAGGTACTCACAAAATCTCTTTCTCCTTCCTCTACTCGAATAATCGCACCTTTCTGTAACATCTTCCTGAATTACCTCTAGTAAATCTCCTTGGAACATTAATTCTCTTGGTTCCACTGTTTGAATTGGTAAAGACTCGAACTCTAACGTATAACCTGCTATAGTCTACAGCACTCAAGCATCTGCGCTTATAGTCTCCCACTTTTCTCTGAAATAATTCAGTCTTCCTCCCACCTTTAAAGGGGTAAAACCAAAAATACTCTTCATACTCACCTTGTCCTTGACCTTGACCACTGGATTGACCCCCTGAACGCACTCCCCTTCTTCCTTTACTCCTCCCTCTTTGAGGGTAGAAGGGGGTACTGTTTGCCCGTCCTCTATAACCACCGAATCCTTGATAATTGGAGTTATTATACTGGGCTCCGAACCATGCTTGGCCAGTAGACTGCCCTCCCCTACTGGCCCTACCATATAAACCACTACTCTGAAACACTCTTCACATAGCAAATTGGGCTTTATACAGACTCGTAAAAGTCTTAACATATTTTGTCAGTGATCTTACTAGACTATCTCCAAACAATAAACCCTTTGCGTTTTCCGTAGACTCTCTTTTAGCTAAGTCCATCAATTTGGGATTTATCCTCATTAACAGAGTTCTGCGTCTTTCAGATAACAATCCCGCATTGGCATTCCCCATAAAGCAGATTGCTCTCTGACACCAGCCTCTCAAGAGCAAAAGATCCACCTCTGAGCCCTTCAAATATGCTTCCTCCACGTAATCAAAGATTCTTGCCAAAGGGCCCAAAATATCCAGCAATTTATCCTGACAAATTTTCAGGGACTTTTCCAAACCCTTCCTTGGATCCTTTCCCTTTTTAAACATATAGGTTATCAAGTCCGGATCTAAGTTTGGTGTCAGCGTCACCTTCTCATCAATAACGGGTCTTGAGCACTGAGCTCTCATCAGGTTAAGCTCTTCCCTTTCCAAAGGTTTCCGCAACCTTGCTTTAATGTACTGAGACACATGCTCCATGGGCCACCAGTCTTTCCCTCTGGGATGCCTTATCTCACTAGGCTCAAATAATTTCTCCCCAAAAGGATCCTTCAGTGTAGATAATACAGTATGGTTTGACTTGACCTCCTGAACACTATCTTCGTTCTGCATAGTCATCTTTATACTCTAAATCAAGTATATACTCATCCAAATTCACACTAGACTGAGTTTCCAGCTCATCAGGACCAAAACCCTGAGATTCAGCGTTCTGCTGACCCTTCCGTATGCCGCCTAGGACACCTGAACCATGCGAGGCGCTTGGGCCCCCTTTATTATTTCCATTCTTATCCAAATGCCTCCTCTTTTGAAGGCATTTACCTCCTGGACCTCTGTTTTCAGACTCCTCCTCTGATAAAGAAAAAAATTATTCTTCATCTAAATTCCTTCTCTCTCTTTTTCCTAAAACCTGCTTAAAAGTTTCCTCAACTACTAACTTCACTTCCTCACAAACCATTTTCCGTAATTTTTCCTCCTTATTTTCCTCCATACTTCCATTATTTTCCATTTTATATAGCAACTGTATCTAAAATGCCCAAAAAATCCTTATTTTTGTTAAAGTATCACTTTCCTCCACTTAAAATGCTTCACTCACACGATCGCCTCACAAAACGATCAACCGGCAACGAGCGTCAAAGCCTGAACACCTGTTGCCTGGATACCGTACCTAACGCGGCTCCCCTCTAGAAAGAGACTGCAATGCTGTCAGTAAGCCCAACTTCCTTTCGAAACTCGTCCGCAACTTCCTAACGATGCGGACATACCATACACAAGAAGACATAGGCATCCATTTTGTCTTCGCGTCTCAAGACGGACTGCGCTCGAGCTCCGACTTGAACTCAACCGTCGGAAAGGTCCGATCTTATCTTATTATTAAAAAAGCTTCAACTTACTTGATCATTTTAACAAACGATCGACATATATACCTGAATTTCTCTCACAATACTATTCCTTTCATATTGAAATACGATTAAAAATGAGACTTCCTTCCAAATCCTACACGTAAAAACTATTCTCTACCAAATATACATAATACTAACGATATCAAACAGTAGTACCCATAAATTGGGCTCATTAATAAACCATCTATAACATATTAAATTATCTGAAATATAACATTCAAAGGATATACTTAGCTTGCTCAAAAGCAGCAACAAAAGAGGAAGAAAATGGCGGATGCAGAGACTTTATGTGTTTGAACATTCTTTTTAATTGTGATGTTTATAAGTTCCATTCTGGGAGCTTTGAAGTGTTGTTGCTGCTCAGAAGGAGTTAATAAAAGATAATGCATAATGCTAGCCTCCTGTCTTGCCATAAAATGTGATGCCCTTACAGGGGCTAGTGGGCAGCTGTGCACAGAGTTGGCTGAGGAGAGAGGGCAGCAGAGGAGAATGGCGTGCAGCCGGGCACACAGAATGGACACAATGACCAGGGCAATCAGTAGGCTGGCAACAGCAACAAGACAGCACACCAAGCGCACCCTGGCTCTGCAGACAGTATTGGGTCACTACAGTGGTGACGTTGCACGAGGGCTGCAACAAATTACACCTGCAGTGGAGGCAATCCAAACAAACATGATTGCTACTGGAGGAGCCACAGAGACAGCAGACAGCGAGGTGTCCAGCCGCAGCAGTGTCTCTACTGCAGAAACACCTATGCAGCGGCGAAGCAGCAGTCGACAGCCACTAATCCCATGTCGCAGATCCCCACATGCTGGATGTTGAGGCAAGAAATGATTTTTTACACAAATGTGCCTGTTTACTTATTTTTGGTTGTGTAGTAACCACATGACATTTATACTTTCATTTGTTTATGTGGATTGAGATGGACAGGATGTCCAGCATTGTCTATTGACATGCCCTTCAAATAAAGAGAAATTAAAATTGTTAAGTTCACATTTTGTAGTGTCATTTGTTGTGTGTAGAGTGTCAATGGTTATGACGTACCTTAAAAAATAATGTCTGGCTATGTGGTCCCTGCGCCTTCTCCCCTCTACTGCTGAGCTTCCCTCGCCTTGCTGTTGGGCTGGTGGGCCAGGGTCTTCATCTCCCAAGTCTGAATCAGACACCTCCATGGGCAAGTCACGCCTGCAGGCAATGTTTTGGAGCATGGCACAGGTTGCCACAATTTTGCAGACTGTCTCAGGCGCATACTGCAAGACTCCGCCACTCTTGTGAAGACACCGGAATCGGGATTTTAGGATTCCAAATGTGCGCTCAATGACTGACCTGGTGCGTCTATGTGCCCTGTTGCACCGCCTTTCAGGTGCTTTGTTGGGAGACAGGTACAGTGTGAGGATCCATGGACACAGGGCATACGCACTGTCACCTGTGGAGAGATTTATGATGGTGAGACAACATGCAGACAGACATTAAAGTGCAAATACATTTCACTGTGGGCATGAAGATTCAGTACCTAGTAGGTATCCTTCATCAAAGTCACCTCTTTCTAATTTCTGGTATATGCCACTGTGTCTCAAGATGTATGAGTCATGGGTGCTTCCAGGATATTAGGCAACAATGTCTGTGATGATGTTGCTTGCATCACAGACAACTTGGATGTTGAGGGAATGTGTGCTTTTCCTATTACGAAATATGTTTTCTATGCGTGAGGGGGGACATATGGGCACATGGGTCCCATCTATGCACCCTATGACCTGTGGAAACCTAGCTATTCTATAAAATTGCAGTTTAGTATTTTCAAGTTCCTCATCATGTAGATGTGTTGATGGATGTGGTGTAGCATGTTATCTAGGAAATGCTACTCAGCCTGTACTGGTCATAAATATTTTCATCTGTCTTCTCAAACAATGTCAGCCTGACTCTGACAATCCTCTCCTGTCTCCGCCTCCTCTGCTGAGCAGCCAGTATCCGCATCCTCCTCGCTATCACGTACAGGGGAGCCATTTTGGAAAGATTTCAGATGCATTCTGGGCCAGTTTTTATAGGTTGGGATAGTTTACCACCTGGTTTTGATTAGTGGTAAATTGTATTGGCAAATGGGCCAATTTGCGAATTTTCGCTATTTGCCAATGGTCTGTACATTGTAACTTGCCCCTCTCAAATTGCGAGTCGCTATTTTCAGAACGCAAACACAGTCGCATTTTTTGCGAGTCGGTATTCGTTCGCATCGCAATTTTGAAATTTGCGAGTGCCTTTCGTACATTGCGCACAACCATTTTTGCTTGCGCAAATCGTTTTGCGGCCGATTTTGCACTTGCAAAATGGTTGTACATCTGGCCCTCAGTCCTTTAAGTCCCAATCCACCACAGGAGTACACTTCTAAAGCCCCCCTAGGACCTCATGTGAGGCACTTAGAGACTCACAGGGTGTCAGGCAGAGGCCAACAGCAGGATTCAGTCCAGTTGCACTGGCCAGCTTGTGGCGTGGTTTGCATGTATTCTCCATTTTAGATTCAACTTCTTAAGTTGACATCTCTTTCTCGGGATGCCCTTTGCCACACTTTTTGCTTTCTGCTAACGCAGGAATGTGCTGTATGTGTATTTGCGATAGGTACTGACACCGTTGTCTGTACAGTTAGTTTCAGGGTTGTGCATGAAGAACCCTGCCACTGTATTCTTTCTGTTCTGCGCTCGTTAGGAGACGCTTTATTTTACCTAGACGAAGCCAAATGAGCTGTTCTGCGCCTCTGCCTCAGTTGATAACAACAGGGTTTTATTCTATAAACAGCTTCCGTGCTAAGCCTCTTGGAGATGAGCATTTCCATGCTGGGAATTATCACAGAACTGCTGCAGATTGTGACTGAGAGGGAGCCATGATGACTCTTACCTCCATCCTACTAAGGAAGATAACCTGTGCACTGCGACCAGCTTCCAAATACTTAAGACCAAGGTATGGGGTCAAACTATCCCAAATGATCTAGCAGAAAAATGCTATCACTATGCTCCCTTAATATGGTGTAGGTACAGATAGGAGTAGGCAGAGTGTTGGAAAGTGGGTTATTGGTAGGGGTAAGTATGCACCTACCACTAGTAATAAGGCCACCAACATGGTATAGCATTCAGTAAAGGTCTCAGTAAATTAGCCCCTTGCTCAGCCCTTGGTAGCTGACAATGAACAGTGAGGCCTAACTTAGGAGACAGAAGTGAAACAAAGCATTTAAAAACACCAATACATCGAATAAGTAAGACACAACACACAATAAAAATCCCACACCAATTTATACAAATGGGAAATATTTTTATGAACAAATAGACACCAAAATGACAAACATCCAATTTAGGGAACTGGAGATATGAACTTTTTAAGATTAACCACTTTACAGTGCTTAAAAACATATATCACCACTCTAAGACATCTGGTCACGCTTGACCTGGGCAAATTCAAAGTTTGAGGCCAATCGCGATGAAGCCATGTTCGGATACACTAAGCAGGAGGCCCAAGTCAAAATTTTACGTTCACACTTAGAAACGTTTCTGGATCTTTTTCTTCCGACTTCGCTCAACCCTCCATAGCAGGTAGGATTTGGAGAGGGTTTGCCAGCCTGATTTTCCGCAAGGCCCCAGTCAAATCCTGGAAGTCTGGAGCTCCGTAGCTTTCAATTGGACAAACCTAAAATCCTGGCTGGGTTGCAGTTGAAGGTAGTCGGCCTGACTCTCAAAGTCGGGTCGGTCAACTCATGGAGCTTGTTCCCAAAAGTTCTCCAAAGTTCTCCGAACTTCTGGAGGTGCTTCCTGAAGGTCTCCTTGCAGGTTCAAAGTGTCCAAATCACTAATACCTTGGTCTGGATCTCCTAGATGGTCTCTGGGATGTCCGGATCACAGTTCCCATAATTCACTTGGCAAATCCTTAAAAGTCACCAGGGCGCACTCCAGGATGGGGACTCTTGGTGGAGATGATGCAGGTGGGCTCTGTTAACCTGTAGCTTGCAGGGAGTCCACTCCTTAATCCATCTTGAAGCAAGGCACAGTCCCCAGGGCTGTATTACCAGATTGTGCAACAGGTGCAGTCATTCAGAGTGCAGGCCTTTGGGTGTAAATCCAGATTCCAGCAGGGCAATCCTTCTTTTCCTTGTAGTTTTAGGCAGCAGATCTGAGAGACTATGCAGCTCTCACATATTTATTCAGTGTTCTGGGCTACAAGCAGGGGGGGCACCTCTGTCCAATGAGATGCTGGGTGCCCCTCAAAACCATGACAACTTCCTCCAAAGTGTGGCATCTTGTCCCACAAAGCACTGCACTTCCAAAACCCAACATGAATGATTTCTCTCCAGAGGATTAAGACCTGATAAACCAACCCACATTGTGGCTCATTTCAATTAGCTCTCCTCCCCTTAACCTCTGCAAATTCCTGTCCTAGGCCTGCCATCTGGCTGGGGCACAGGGTGTGGGAATAAGTACACCTGGCATTCCTTACTGATCTGCTCTCTCTTTGAGCTCAGCTTGATTTACCCAGCCTCCTCTTTATGACCAATCCTACTCAGCTGCAGAGCACTTTCCATCAGATGACCTCAGCTGAGGCTAGGCCACTTATCACCTAATCAAAGCAGCCTGGCTAAGCCTGTTAAGGCTGACCAATCAGCAGAGTCCACTAGAAGGCTGGATATTGGCAAACAGAAGGGAAAGTTATATTATATTAACTTCTCTACTGTACTAGTTATGGTAAATTCAACAGTAGCAAGTTGTTGAATTTATCAATACTAATCTTTTAAGTCCTTGAATGATATTTCATTCTTTTCCTAGCAATAGTTATACCCAAATAAAATATTGCAATGTGAGCCTATGCAGCTAAGTATTACGATGGTGATAAATGAAATAGGCAATTTTTCCCTCACCACGGCATATAAACCATCTTTTATAAAGTCCCCCCCAATCCCTGGGATACCTAGGGGAGATCCTGGGGGTGCCCAATATGTAAACATAAGGTAGATTAGTACTTTTGAAGTGCCCATGCCACCAAAGTCAAGTTTGCACAAAATTTACTTTTAAAGACAGTCTGTAAAGCCAGGCTGCCTTTACAATGACAACAGACACTCCAAAGTGCACACATGCAAGTGCAGGTAATCTACTGGGCCTCTAAACTTCCATGCCCTATTATATACTAAGGACTTATAGGTAGATTGAACCCCCTAGCCCTATTATATACTAGGGACTTATTGGGTCTGTCAATATCCAATTGTGAGAATTTACTTTTAAAGACAGGCTGCATGGCAGGACTGCCTTTAAAAGGATGGCAGGCACACAGCAGCGCATGCATGCAAGTGTAGGACATCTGTTGGGCCTCTAAATCCCCATGCCCCATTATGTACTAGAGACTCATAGGTAGATTGCACCCCCTGGCCCTATTATCTACTAGGGACTTATAGGGTCTGCCATTGCCAATTGTAAGTGTACCCTATTACATGTACCTTTTTAAACATAGCACTGGCCCTGGGCCTGGTTAGCAGAGCTCAGGGTACAGTCAGAGTCAGTTAACACCAGTATCATTCAGCAAAAAATGGGGGGAACAAGGCAAAAGGATGAGTTTCTACAACACAGACATTAGCAAAATTTAATATGGTTGAATTGTTCATCCTGTTTGCTATTCTAACAATGCTGATTACAGTAATATATCTCATCTTTCTGATAATCGCAGCTCATGCTTTTTATGCAAGAATACGATAATTTCAATAAATGTTTGAAAATGCATTGTAGTAGCTTTCTTGTGTTTACCTTGGGTATACAGGAGTGACAAAAGAAAGGGTTAAGTCTGTTTCCACAGATTCCTTGAGAATCAGAGTGTCATGTTCTAGTTTGCCAACAACATTTGTTACCCTGTTGGTTTAGGGGTTAGATGTGGTACTGTGAGCTAGTCAGAAACCCACCACTATGAATTGCATGTTGGTCTGATACACAGCCCTTCTATATTTGTAGGAACTGTATACCAATCTGAGCAGTTGCAGGAAAGGCATCTTGTAGCTTGTTGTATCCCTGCAGCTTGAAAAAGAGGTAAGCCTTATGACCCTTGAGTCTACTTCTTTGTACTGGGTACAAAAGGGAGTTGGCCCAGTTCTTCACGGCTCCTCTCAAGTCACAGACAGCAAGTTCAATCCTTTTCTATTCTCCCTAATATTTTTAAAATGCAAGTTCACCTTTGAATTTTATGAACTATCAAAAATATTTTTTTAATTATTTTTCTACATACAGTATTAGGATTTTAATCTGTACTCTGGTTTTCTATATAAGACATCTGGGCTAGCCACAGCAAAAAATAGATTTTGGGTGCTAGTCACTGAAAGGATATTTTAACATTACATTTCTACATATCCTACTTTTAAATACCAATGCATCCTGCCTTGCATGCAACAAGGCGACATGGGGTGACATTTTCATATTTAGAAGAGAGGTTTTGGCCTTTCAAAAGGGTATATTTTGACAAGTCGAATTTCAGTTTTTACAGGGCTAGAGTCAAGCTATACAGGGTAGGCCTGAAGCCATGTTTTAATGGATGGCACACTAGGTGCTGCAGTCCACTGGTGGCATTTAACTTCCAGGCCCTGGGCACACTTTGTGCCATATACTAAGGACGTGTAGGGAAATGAAATATGCCAATTAGTAACATGCCACTTTTGCCATGTTTAAAAGGAGAACAAATACAATGTACTACTTGTAGCAGTGGTAAAGTGCACAGAGTTCTACAGCCGGCGCAAATAAAGGGTCAAGCAAATGGTGGAAACTCCTGGGTGACCAAGCAGAAGGGCAGATTTCCTACACCTGCAAATTCCCTATATACAGCAAAATATGTATTACATACAACCTCAGGATGCTCTGCTTTTGGTTGTAGGCTACACTCCTAAGAGCATTGTTTAACATTTGGCTTCTTTAAATGGCTATTTCACTTTAATGGAGACTTATGCTTGGGAATGATAGATTTTCTGTTTGATAATTAACTTTTGGCCAAGAGCCCCCAAATCTCACCATTGCGAGCGCTTGGACATTGAGATCACTGTAAGAAGACATGCAAGCTGTCAGTGGTATGGGTTTCAAAGAAAAGGTGTTGTTACTTTTACAGGTGTAATGGCCTTCATACATACCCCTGTAACTTCAAGAACAACAAATACCACAGTTTTCACTTTCATTCAACCCATTTCAATTTATACAAGATGTTTGGGTCTGATGGATTAAGAGACACTACTTAGGGCCCGATTCTGATCTTGTACGGAAGGCCTCCAAACAGGATTTGAAAAGAACAAATCCGATTCGGAGCCTATCTTTCCACCCGAATTGCCCCCCGTTCCGAACGACCAAGTACAATGTGAGTATCAAGCACGCGCCGTGCGAATCGTTTACGAACCCGAACCTGTCCGTCTGACACGTTTGTAGCCGAATCGTGCCGCACAATCGAGCCGTTTTCCGACCGAGCGAGTACGATGCATGAATCGGACAGCCGCATCACCTCGGTCTCAGCGAGACGAAACGGCTGTCGGAATCGTACTTCGGGGGGGGGCATAGCAGGCCCCCCTTCACCCGGGGCCCTCCGAATCTGTCATGAGGGTGTGCCCATGGGTCCCCCAATCCAGGCATGCACGCTTTTCCCCACCCACCCATTTTTTGCTATGGGAGCCTGTGTACGAGTCTGTACACTGGCTCCCATAGAGTTCAATGGGAGTCTGAGCGTGCCGAGTCCGTAAGAATACAGCAGCATCATACTCGCTCGTTCAGACTCCAGGAGCACGTCTCGCTCGGAAAGCCCTCCGGATCCGAGTCGTACGGAGGGCTTTCCTAGCGAGATCGGAATCGGGCCCTAAGTGTTGCTGTAAGGGGAAACATTGATATTGGAAATAAAGTAATGTTACATTCCTCAGAACCAACAGTTGCTAAAAATAAAAAAAACTCTTTCCAACTCAGTGAGAACTTGATTAAGTTCACTTTAACAATTCTCTGTTTATATATGTATGCACTGGAGTTATATTGTGTGAACCTAGCTGTAAAGCAACAGTGCATTGTGCATCATGCGGGTTACAGAATAGTGGCGCATGCAGATATACATGCGGCTATCCATGACAAATGTTCTTCAATGTGTCTGTATTTTTATGAGAGTGGGAACTGTGGTAAAATATTCAAGAACATAGCCAATGTTGGCATAACCACTACATCACTTCTTATGCAGTCACTTCCTCTAATATCACTTCCTGCATATTGCATGATGGGATGGCTATCATTATGTGCGTTGCCCAAAGAGGCATGGATGATGTGGTAAGCTGCAGGCTTCACCATCATAGCCACTTCTTATGATCTCACTGCCTGTCATGTCACTTTGTGCATGTTTGATGGTGAGAGAGGATCATTGGCCACAAGGTTTGACTCCAGTGAGACTAAACTTGTGGCCACAGCTGCCTATATCACTTTTTCAGCCACTTCTTATACAGAAGTTGGGGTCAGCTGTCTCTTTTTGCAAAGGCACTACCAGTGACTTTCATGTCATCTCTGAAGTAGAAATAGTACTATGGTATGGTATGGAACAGTCTTGTGAGGTACAAGATTTCCTGTTGCTGAGCAGCATATATTGAGAAGTCTTATATTGAGTGGTGGGAAGTGGTGTTATGGTGTAATCTAATAGTGTACGGTACACTTTGGTTTTGGATAATGTGGTGCCGTGAGATGTGGTGTGATACAGTGGTACGGTACAATGTGGATCAGTTACTGTGTTTCAGTATAATGTTGTGGAGTATGGCTGGGTGTGATTTGGCGAGGTGTGATATGTGTTTATGATGTTACATGACAAGCGGTTTGGTATAAAATCTGCACAATGCTTAATCTCTCTATGAGGGAGGGCCAACTCCCACCAGAGTGGAAAGCTGCACAGATAATCCCCATTCTAAAAAAGGCGAATGTCCCAGTAGCAGATTTATCCAACTACAGCCCTATCTCCCTCCTGCCTCTACTGAGTAAACTCTTGGAAAAACACATCAACAAACTACTCTCAGAACATACGGAGTCCATTGGATGCCTCGATCCCTCACAGTCTGGCTTTAGACCAATGTACAGTATGGAGTCAGCTATGATTGCTGTTACAGACAACATAAGATACTCCCTCGATAATGACCAGGCGGGCTTGTTGGTGCTGTTGGATTTGTCGGCAGCCTTTAACACTGTGTCCCACCTTATTCTGCTCCAGATCTGTGGACAAGCCCTATCATGGTTTTCCAGCTTCCTATCCCATCACTCACAAACCATTAATCTTGTTCCCTTTCGCTCCTGAACTATGGAGCTTACCAAGGGAGTGCCACAGGGTTCTTGTCTCAGCCCCACTTTGTTTAACATTTATGTGGCACCCCTTGCAAAATTAATCCGAGAATTCGGCTTCACCTCGATTTCATATGCCGATGATACACAGCTCCTACTATCATTTGACAAGAATACTACAAACAGTATTTTTCGCTAAGCTAATGCTGACGCTAATGCAAGACTGAACTGATGCAGATCGATCCTTGCAGAATGAGGAGTCCCTGCCTTGTTGTTGTGACTCTTGCTGTTACAGCGGCAGACTAACACAGAGTAATGTCTTGACAGACTGAACTGGCTACTTGGAAGTTTGCTGAACTCTCCTAAGAGTCTTTGAGGGAGACTCTCCTGTCTGCCTTTCCACACCAACTCATACGCTGTATGCGTTTGGGGGTCTACCTTGGCTGAGGGAGATCGCCCCACTTACCTTATATTTACTGAATCCAGATGCTTTGGTATATTTCATTAAACATTTCACTATTTGAATTCTAATCTGAATGCTAAAGTAATTTAAATGTAAATGTTTTCCATCTTTATTTTGATAAACTAAAATTTACTACTTAGGGCCTGATTACGATGTCAGTTGGAAACTCTATCGACCAACTCGGTTTCGGAATCGGGTCCAACCGAATCAGGTTCGGCGAGTCCGACTGACCGATTACGATGCTTCCGAACATTGTTCCGTTGGACTCGCATTGACTTCAATGGGAGCATGTGTTCCTACCGACAACACAGGCTCCCATTGAAAAAAGGGGTTGTTGCGGAAAACCTTGCACCCTGTGGCAGGCACCCCATGGTGCCTGCCACACTGTGCATGGTTTTACAGGGGGTCCCATGAGTAACCCCACGGCCCCCAAACAGAGGTCTCCGGGTAAAGGGGGGCCTGCTACAGGCCCCCAAAGACAGATTACGACATCTGTTTTGTGTCGGGCAGGCCAATTCAGAACGGATGTCAGAATCTGACATCGTAATAGCTCAGTCGGAAACGGTGTCCATAGAGCTGTACGATTCGACTCTGAGTGCCAATCGGAACCAAGTCAGACAACCTGAACGGTTTCCCTGCATCGTAATCGGTCACTCTGAAACTTTTCCGAATCGGTCGGAAACATAGGTTCTGAAATGGTTTAGGGAAATCCGATTGTCGGTCGGAGGATTTGCGACTGACATCATAATCGGGCCCTTAGACTGACTTTGCTGATCTGATTCATCATTATTTATGAGTTAGCATTATTCCTCAGTTACCCGATGTCTAGAGACAAATGCGAGATAGAAGCTTCTAATGATCAACTTCTGATGCTATCATTTCTCTTGGCTATAACTGAATTCTTGGTCTGCATAATCCTTGCTTGCCTATGTTTGGCTTTGTGGTGTTCATATTTTATATCTATGACATTTGTTTGAGATTAATCTATTTGAATTTAATTTCAAGTTTGTAGATACAGCTATCCTATTCTTGGTCCTCATTGGGTAACCGTTCATTCCCCAAATATCCAACCCCTTTCAGCACAGAGCAAGATCCATCAGAGGACCAATTATTGGTAAAAGAATAAAGAGTAAAAAGGACCTAGTAAATGCTACAGCCCTAAATCCGTATTTGTAAAGCGTGAACTACTCACCCTTACGGGTCTCAAGGCGCTGGGGGCCGTCGTGGAAATTAAGTGAGCTATTGCCCAGAGTCACATGGTGCTGAGCTGAGCTGCCCCCGGAGCCGGGGATCGAACCGTGAACCCTGTGCTCCAAAGTCAGCTGCCCTGGCCGCTGCACCACACCTCTCCACACCTCTCCAGCCCTCTCCAGCCCTTGTAATCCCAATCTTTAGAAAAAACAGACCTTGAACCAGTCAGTTTCTTGATCTTTTCCCAGACTTTGGAACTCGATCCTCTCTGAAATTTGGACTTGAACTCCCTTATCGGTATTCAAACAACAATTAATCGTCTTCCTCCATACTAAGCACCTACCTAACCACACCACTGCCTAAACAAACATAAAGGTCTAACAACCTCGGTATATAGGTTTATGCATGTGATCTCGCCACATTTGACAGGAGCCAGACATTAACAATACAGCAGTCTACTGAACCATGCGCACTCCCTAGAATCTGAAAAGGGTTGTGTGACCATCTCGTTCTCCCTACCCAAAGACTAGACATGATCCATGGCTATATATCTGACTGCACTGCTATTGAATGCACCTATTTGATATAAACAAGTATGCTCTCTTCTTAATAGGTAAGACATTGCTATATGACAGCAGCGCTGATGCCTTCACATGCTAAAGACTACTTGAGCTTTTATACTTTCCTTCATATGTTATTGTTTGTTGTGGTATGTAAAGCTTTCTTACACTCCAGGGCCTAATTCACTTTATACAAAAACATTAAATAAATACGTAAATAAAATATAAATAAGAGTGTGGTGTGCTTCTGATTGACATGGTGCTGTATGGGGATATTAAATCCCCTACACTTTTCTCCCAGCTTTAGTGCTCCTGTCCATTAACACCCACAACTTCAGAATTCACTTCTGAAATTATCTAAAATTGTTTACCCTTATCATCTCAACAGGGACATATGCATGGCAACAGCTCATAAATATCGGTACATCCATATCGACCTTACCTTACTTGTAGCTTAACTGCTTATCGGCAGTCTGGTTCTCAGCAAACTTGCTTATGCAATAGCCGACTCTTAGGACTATCCCTGGACTGATTTTACCCCATCAGTCACTTAATTGAGTCATCTGCTACCCATTTAAACTCTTGCTATTTGTGGCCACTTCCCCCACCAAACAGTAAGCTGGGTGGCTCACTTTAAAAGATCCTGATCTTGGTTTTTATTTAATTCAACAGTCTTGGTTCTAAGCAGCATATTTACAAGGAGTTAACACCACCAGAATGTCACTTTTTCCGACGTTCTGGTGGCATTAACTCCTTCGCCTTATTTACAAGGCGGCATTAAGTCACTTAACATGGCTTAACGCCGCCTTGTAAATAATGCCCCTATTCAGGCAGCACTTAGCGTGAAAGGGGTGTGCAATGGGTGTTGCAGTGGGCGTTCCGCCGTAATACTCATTGCTTTTTGATGCTGCCCCATATTTACAAGGTATGGCGCAGCGCCAAAAATACCACCAAGAACTACCTGGTCTTAAGAAGGCGATATGAGGAGAAATGTTTTATTTCTCCTCGTGTTTTGCTCTTTCCATGTGTGCTGCATTTTGCAGCACACATAGATAGAGCAAATCGCCTGTAAAGATTGTTCATGTGCACATAAACAGTTGCCCCTGCAGCACAGGCATCCTAGCAAAATCGCACTAGGGTGCCTGTGCTGGCACTAGGCAACTTTTTTAGCACCAGCGCTAGGGGTAACGCAGGGGTGTGCCGCATTCTTGGGAATACAGCGCATCCCTGCGTTCTGAAACTGTCGGAGCATGGCGTTACCAATTTTGGCATAACCCTGCGCTCCGCCAGTTTTTTGTAAATATGCCCCTCAGTTCCTCTACTTCAACCCCATTCTGACAATCTGACAAAAACCCTCCACAGACTCACTGTGTCGGAATTCCCTGTTGCCTCTGCTTAAATGGTGATGTTCTTGCACTTGGCTACTCTACCTCTAGGACACCCACCACTCTGAAATCAGATTGACTGTTTCTTATCACTGAATTGGAATGGGAGCAGCTGAACAATCAGGGCTGCATGTGATAAAGTAGTTTAAAGATTTATATTTTTGCTTTTCATTATCAATGTTTAATATGCCTTTACTCATGATTTTACATCTACAGACTGATATAGAGTAATTGCCTTTCAAGAGAATTTCTTATGATGTATAGAAATGAAGTCCAGATATCTGTGAAAAATTCAATTTTGAACAAGATGGATGCCATCTCTGTCACTCAATCGTGCTTCCCTCTGCCAACATCTTCTCCACACAGGCTTCACAGCACACAGTCAAGCTAAGGTGATATTCGCTTATTTTCATTGCTATATTGTTCTGCTCACAATTAACTTTCCATGGTGCGGATGTAAAATTGATACTTGTTACCATATCCTGTTTCTAAACTGGACATATTCACTTGAAGAAAGTCTGAATTGCATTAGCATAGAGGGTATTGAATATTTATTTGAGAAAATTAGATAATACTTGTGTTAAGGTAATAATGTGTATTTTTCTTGTGTTCTGATTTGCTAAAGAATTGATGCTTTTGCTTACACCATAAAAAGTAATGCTAATTTTGTATGCAAGATTTGCGTATAAGAGCCCCTTAATTATTGGGAGATGAGCCTGAGATTTTGAAGGTTTTCCTATTCTACTAGGGAGGCTGCCAAATTTCTTTCTGATTTTGCTGCCTATTGGGATTTAAAAATGTTCCTGATTTTTGCTTATCCTGTCTAACTTTGCATCTGAGAGCCTTCATGGCATTGACTCTGTAGCGCTTATTTAAATTTTTTTAATAAAAACCTTTAACTTTTCATTGATCTAAAACTCAGTTATTGGGTTGACTCCATTACTTAATGACCTGTTGTACTCTGCTGATTTGATTTTTAGAGAAGTGCTTTAACATGGGGACACATTGCCTCATGAAATTGAGGTTAATACCGTCTCTGATCCAGTAAACTGTGGGAGAACCCAATGAGATAAATTTATGGAGTGCCTAAATTTTGGGATACAGTTTTGCTCCCACACGTGCATTGGCAGTGCGATAGTCACTGTCCAACAACTGACTCCGAAACATTGGCTTTGTAGAGGTCCTGAACTTCTTGACCTCACCCCACTTTACATATCAATCTCAATTCATCCCAAAGCCACTCACATTTTCAACTAATTGTGCTTTCGCCTTGGCATTCCAATACTTACCATATTATTTCGCCAGCAAGTCCATGTCAATATTGTTGTTGTCCTGATGATAACCTTTTAAATCGTGGAGAAGGTCAAAACATCAACACTTTACACACCAACGTGGTCTCAGTTCATTTTTTATTGAAGAAGTGGTGTAATTGTCACAAAGTCATACACCTGAATCTACGACCTTGACATGAGCTGTCAATGTTTTGTTACATACACAAGCACAATTACTGTTTTTTAATTGTCTTCCGTTTGTGTGAGAACTAGAGACAACAAACACTAATAATTACTGTCATGCTAGTTAATCTGATTAACATTGAAAGTATTGAGCAATTCATTTGTTCATGTCTGTTTTAAATGTCTTTGAAATGAGTCTGTAGTGAGGGCATGCTTTAATATAGCTAGTCAAAGGACTGGCATACAGAATTGCATGTGTGGAGTGCAGGCGTTTGAGTTTTGGGTCTATCTAGAATCCAACAGGGCAAGACTAGGCTAGAGACAAAGTTAACAACTGCACTCATTTCACTCGAACGTGTTTCACTCCTCATTCACGATCCTTTCACTTACACACATTCTACTCTCACTTGACCATTTCTTCCTCACATTCACCCTCCTCTCGCTTGTCCTTTCCTTGTACTCACCGTCTCCACTTACTCACCTTCTTCTTTTACTCTCTCACCATCTCCTTTTATTTTCATGTTCAAATAATGTAACTCTATCAACCCATATTTGTGGAAAGAAAATCTTTTCGGCAGGAGAAAGCTAGATCAAAATGATGGGTTCCTTACATATCATTAAACATCAGCCGAATTACAGGAGTGTTGGCATATAAGTGAGATTTGCCAGACACTTATGCTCTGGCAAACCCACCCCTCAAGTAAAGACATTCTTAACATGTCCCCGACCCACACCTTCCACACAGACCCCCCTCTCCAGCCCAACGTCAGGAGGCCATCTTTGTACTCTTTCCTACCACTCGCTAACCTGTGTCTGTACCACCCAGTGGAAGAAGGGGCCCCAAACCTGCGCACCAGACAACATCTGAACACCCCCAGGTATTCACAATTTACCCAGGGAAAACAACGCTCAGAACTGAAATCCGCAAGATACAAATATCATGTGGGAAAAAACTTCAATTTATTTTATTTTATTTAAACAACTTATAAAGCGCCCAAATACCCATAGGTGCCTCGGTGCTAGGTGTTGCAGAAAGTAAGGCTTAAGATGGAAAAAAAACTATTACTTGAAAAGCCATGTTTTTATTTGTTTCCTGAATGACAGTAGAGTAGGGCTGGCCTCAATCTGCAAGGGACGAGAGTTCCCCAACTTAGCCGTGGCCACTACGAAACTTATGTCGCCCCAGTTGGCTCTGTAGGTTCTTGGGACGACAAGAAGGTTGGCACCTGCTGAGCACATGGATCTGATGGGAGTGTATAGCTGGAATGAATTCTTCAAAAATTCCGGCCCAATGTTGTGAATGGCCTTATAGGCAATGCAGAGTGCTTTGAACTTTGTTCTGCTTCTTATGGGCAGCCAATGGAGCTGTCTCACCACATTAGAGATGGACTTGAATTTAGGAGTACCCAACAGTATCTTAGCAGCCGCATTCTGCACCAACTGCAGCTTACTAAGAACCATTTCCTGTGCATTGGTTAGAAGGCTGTTACAGTAATCAACTTCGGACATAACCAAAGCAGATATTAACTTTCTCCTAGCACCAATCGGGATAAAAGGAAGCAGTTGCTTCACCATTTTTAAGACATAAAAGGATGAGGAGACCACTGCGTTAGCATGATGTTTAAAAGACAGCTTATCGTAGAGAATAACACCCAGGTTCTTGGCTTTAGTGACCGGGATTGGGGGCGATCCCAATTTATCCTGCCACCAGCCCTGGCTTGAGCACAATCCCACAGTGACCTCTTGCTCTGCCACTGGCATGAAATTGTGCAGATGCAGTGTGATCCTGGTGGTGCAACAGAATGACAGACTACATGAAGGGACCAGGACATCAGGACTTAGCTTTGAGAGATGAGCCCAAAGCCGATGGTAGAATGGAGAAGAGAGCTCAAGAGGGAGGGGGGGTGTTACAGCTCGTCACGTGGCAGATCCAGTGTCACAGCTTTCAGTGGTGCAACCAGTGCTGTGGCACCGGGGCTCAGGGGGTGTGAGACTCCAGCATGCCTTGCACCCATTGCAGTTTACTTAAGAGGCCTACTCGAATTCCTTTTTAGGAGAATCTTTGTTTACATTTCAGTAGAGAGTAGAGGAGAAGGGGGCGCTGTGAGTTGGGCGGGGTGGTAAAAGCAAATGGGCAATGTGGAAGAGAGATAATGAAAGGAGACAGAAACAAGAGAGAATGGAAAAGGTCGGGCAGAAAGAAATGGAGAAAAGGTAAAAAGAACAAAAACAGAAACAATGTGAGAGGAGGAGAGAATGGGAAATGAGATATAGAGAAGATCGAGAAACTGAGGGAGTAGATGCGGTGTAAAGAGATAAAGGAAGGGCAAAAATGCAGAGAGGGAAACAGAAGTAGAAAAAAAGACGAGCTTTAGCGATGTTAGAAAGGAGGAAGCTGTAAGGGCAGGGGTGGTAAGGGAAAAACTGGAGAAAGGTAACAGCGAGGGAAAGAGGTAAGGAGCAGGCGGAGTGAAAGGAGATAGGGGGAGGAATAAGGGCGTCAGAGGGAACAGACGGAAGGAGGAAGAAAACGAGTGAGAGAACAAGAGAGAATGAAGACAATGTAAGGGTCTGAAAGAGAAAAAGAGGAATGGTCGTTCGGGTAATAAAATCTAAGTTGGCAGAAACGTAAGGAAAGGACGTAGATAGGAGAGATAGAGAAGAGAGTGAGAAATAAGGGTAGAGAGAGGAAATGCAGAAACCTGAGCAAACGGGAGCAGTGAGAGAAGAAAAGATGATAAATGGATGAAGGAGGTAAGAATGAGTGAGAGAAGGGGGGTGAAGTGAGACAGAGGTCCTGATGAAAGCACTGTCAATGCAAATTTATGCATGAGGATACCATACGGCAAGCAAACATGCTTTCTAACCGGTATCCATACGCATAAATCAGGTTATTGGATAATACCTGTAAGGATCCATTTTTCCAGGACAAATTCCAGACAGAATTTCCCATTCCATGTGGATTACTGCCCCAGCTTACTACCTGTTTTAAGCAGGTGGTAAATGGGTATTAAAGGCTGGCTCAGGGTGGGAAGGCCGCAGTGGGCAGGAGAGCCTGTTGGCTGGCAGGGTGGAGCTTTGTCATCCCCTGTATTGTAGGAGGGGGGTCGGATTGAGATTGTACTGGCCAGGTGCAGAACACCAGGCTGGTTGTAATAGGAGGGAGTGACATACTGCCCTGGATTCAGCGACCAAGTGGAAGGGAAAAGGGGATCGGAAAAAGAGAGACTCAAAAGCAGGAACTAAACGAGAAGAGAGAGGGAGGAAGCTAGACAGGGGAAAGGAATGACAGGTTAAATAAGGAACTCAGAGATCTATAAGTAGAGGTGTCTTTATCATTGCTGCAGGTGGTACAGTGGAATTTTAGTCTAGCGTTAGCCAAGATCTTTTTTTCAGTAAGAATATATATGCTATACATATTAGGCCTTATTTACAATATTTCGACGCACGGCTGCACAGCAAGCCTTCCTGCTGCACCAAAAGAAAATGGCAAGAATGCGCCGTATCTACAAGATACGGCGCATTCCTGTCCTTCCTCCACTGCGCCAGAGCACAATGGGCTGCCATGCGGCAACACAGGCGCCCTTGCGCCATGGTGCAAGGGTATCTGCTTGTAGGGGTGATTGTTTTTGTGCAGGAAGGGACACCTTCCTGCACAAAAACAATAACGAGAGGTGTTTTCCTCCTTCTATGTGGGCTGCAGTATGCAGCCCGCATAGAAAAATGAAAAGCGAGGAGAAACAAAGGTATTTCTCCACGCTACAACTCCCTTACACCTCCCTTGGGAAGGCGTATGAATCTGACGCATTCCCAAGTTTACAAAACCTTGTAAATCTGGCAATGCGTCAGGTTCCATCGATGCTAAGTGGGAACACCCACAGCAACACCTATGGAACGCCTCTTTCACGCAGAGTAACGGTTGAAAGGGGGCCATATTTACGAGGCCACAAAAAGCCACGCAGGATGGATTTGCGTGGCCTTGTAAATATGGGCATGCACACTGTGCCACTGGTGCATCAAATAAAGTGACGCACCGGCGGAGCAATGGGCTTATAAATAAGCCCAACTATTTACAGGGGCTTTCAGTCAGCATCTTCATATATTGGTCTGCTCCATTGTCATTCACATTTTGCTTCTGCCTACCACAGCATACAGCATGGGCCACAGGGTCCACGCGCTTCAGCCACTGGCTTACCTGTGTGCGAGTGTCGGCATTCGTCTCTTGCACAAAATACACATCCTCAAAATAAACAGTCCCTTTCAGTGCCAACAACTGCAGGTGGAATGTGTGCTTTTACATAAAAAATATGTAGACTGTTTTGTTTGTCAGACAGTACTTGTTTTTATACAATAAAATCCACAAACAAAATAAGCATTGGCAAAGCCAAAAGGTCAGCAGCCAACACCAAACTAATTGGCTTTGCCAATGCATGTTTTTTCTTTCATTAGGGTCTATGACACCCATGATGCAAAGTCACACACGGCTTCCTCTATTGTCTTACCCTACTTTCACACCACTCTGTTCACATTGCGGTCCAAGCACCTATCCACCTCTTATTAATAAGCCAATGCCCGAATAATTTGTCTTTTTTTATTGCATTAAACCAATATCGTTGTGCATGTTTAAAATGTTTATAAAATGTACATAGTTAAAATCTTTCACGTAACATTATTTTTTCCTTAGATTTGTTTTAATGGCAACACAATGTGCATGGAAATTACTCTTTTTAATAATTTAGCCCCAAATTTGTAATTTTGGGGTAAGGAAGAACTACAACCCATGGTACTGGAGCCCCGAGGTGGGTTTTGTGGACTTGTGGCATACTTCTTCCAATCAGTATTAAGAAAACAGTTCATCAGGATTCTCCCCACCGGCTGAAACAATAAAAGAAAGATATTTACAACAAACGCACATCAATATACGTGAATGAAGTGTTATGTGAGGGAATGCCGGAGCACAAAAATATACCCCTGTGGGAACGCAAAGCTGTATTTCATGAGACGTCGCAGCCTCTTTGAAAAAGAGAACTCAGGCTCTTGAAACAACGAGTCTTCACTAGGGAACAACTGTTGAAATATTTTCCAGGACATATGTCCTTGGGGGTGACCAGTCTGTGGAATTGCTGTAACTTTCAACAATCATTCTTCTTGGCACCTCCCTCTGTATTTTGGCAGTGCTGAATCTGCCATCGGTGTACTTCAATATTGTGACCTTGAGATAAACTCTGCCGAATATTTCATTGCCTGCTGTCGAATGTCAATGTTCTGAGAGACAGAGAGAGTGAACCTGCGTGCGCTCTGATGGCACCAAACAAGTGAAGCAAGTGAGCACAACCCTCCCCAGAAGAGCTCCTTGTCTCTTCCAACCAAGCATCCATCCAGTCACCCTTTCATCCACCCGCTGATATCCACTTCATCACCTTTATATCACCTTTACATTCTGTCATCCATTCACGCCTTCAGCCATCATTCAGTCTTCTACCATTCCATCTATTCATCCACCTTTTCACTTGTTCTTTCACCCATCCAGCCTTTCACCAACCCTTTCTATTACCCACGCTTCCTTTCACCCATTCAGTACTTCACCCATCCTTTCACCCACCCAGGCATCCTTTCTCCCATCCTTTCATCTACCCATGCATGTTTTCACCCACCCTTTCACCCATTCTTTCACCCACCCATGCATCTTTTCATCGATCCACCCTTTCACTCATTCTTTCACCCACCAATGCATCCTTTCACGCATCCACCCTTTCACTCATCCTTTCATCTACCCACGCATCCTTTCACCCACCCGCCCTTTCACCCATTCATTCAGCCACCCATGCATCTTTTTACCCATCCACCCTTTTACCCATCCATTCACCTTCCTACACATCCTTTCAATCATCCACTCTACACCCACTCAAGTAGCCTATCACCAATCCTCCTTTTCACCCATCCTTTGCACTCATCCACTCATCCATTCACCTATGCACCCTTTCACCCTTCCTTTTACCCACCAACGCATCCTTTCACCCATCTTCCCTTTCACCTATCCTTTCACCCATCACACATCCTCTCATACGCCCTCTGTAACAAGTTAAAAGCTAACCTTCATACATCCTTGTTAACTTTAAACAGCCACTGAAAGCTCTGTTAATTAGGTTTTAAGCTATCTCACTCGAAGAAAACGTTCATATAGACTTTTGGGTCCAAATGTTAACTAGACTTGTATAGCGCAAAGCTGCCTCAGCGAAGAGGCGTCCCGGCGCTGAAAGCAATGTAACATAGAGGTTAAGAACTAGGCGTCCCGGCGCTGAAAGCAGTAACATAGAGGGTAAGAACTAGGCCACGGGGAAAAGGTATGTCTTAATGGCTTTTCGGAAGGCCAGCAGGCTATCCAGACTGCGAATCTGAAAGGGCAGGGAGTTCCACAATTTGGCTGCCAAACAGCGGAAGGACTGTCCCCCGGCACGGAGACGGTTCACTCGAGGGACAGCAACCAAGTAATGCCCCGAGGAGCGCAACTGGCGCATGGGAACATAAGGTACCAGCAAGTTGGCCAAAATCCCAGGAGACGCAAGCTTCAAAATTTTAAAGGTCAAGCAGAGAGCCTTGAATTCGATCCGCTTGGCCATAGGCAACCAGTGTAATGGCCGAATGGCACTGGCTGTTGAGCAGCTTTGCGAGAGCCCCAGCAGGGCTCTGGCTGCTGCATTTTGAACTCGCTGCAGGCGCACCACCTCTGCCTGATTAGCCCCTAAGAGGAGCGAGCTGGCATAGTCCAGTCTAGATAAGCTAGCCGCTTGGACGATCAACTATCGGGTGGGTGGATCAAAAAACCCCAGCAGGGGCCTAAGTCCCCGGATGAGGCCAAAACAAGTGCCGGCCACTTTCTTGGTGTGCTCCTGGAAGCTGAGTGTAGAGTCCATCCATACCCCTAGGTTTTTTACCACTGCCTTAGGGGTGGGTGCACTACCAAGGGTGTTGGGCCACCATTGCTCACTCCATAGTCCTTTGTCTTTCCCCACCAGCAACACCTCAGATTTATTGGCGTTAAGCTGGAGGCAGTTGGCGGTCATCCACTCCCCGACTGCCGCCAGGCCACTCCTAAATTTGGAGGCGTCCTGCGTGGAGTCGTCGGAGAGGGCCACCACCAACTTCGAGTCGTCAGCATACGAAACCATGGTAAGACCTTTGTCCCTAGCCACCGCAGCCAGAGGTTGAACGTACAGATTAAATAGTACAGGACTCAGAGCAGAGCCCTGAGGCACACCCTGCCCGATGGCCTGGACACGGGAGAGAAAAGGGGGCAGTCACTTGGAATGTTCTCTCCGACAGGAAAGATCTCAACCATTCCAAAGCTAGGCCAACGACACCGGCCTCCTCCAGACGATGTAAAAGAATCTTGTGGGAGACCGTGTCAAATGCGGCACTGAGGTCAAGCAGTATCAGTGCCGCAGTGTGCCCTGCATCGAGAATGGTCCGCAGATGTTCGGTCACAGCCAGGAGAGCAGTCTCCGTACTGTGACCGGGGTGGAAGCCATTCTGGGAGAGGTCCAAGGTGGCGTTAATATTCACAAACCCCGTTAAGATGTTATTAGTGTGAGCCTCGGCAATCTTGGCTACCCATGGTAGGAGAGATATAGGACGAAAGTTTTCCAACTTAGCCGGATCCAGTGAAGGTTTTTTGAGTAGAGGAACTACCTTAGCCTGCTTCCATAGTTTAGGGACAACAGCTGTGGAAAGAGATGTATTAACAACCTGGCACAGAGGTGCCAGGAGCACAGATAGGGTGTCCCTGAACTGGGCAGGCTTCAGAGGATCTACAGGAGAGCCAGATTTAACTTTACAACTCAGTAGTAAAAACTCATCCTGCGAGATGGAAGGAATAACCTCCAGAGAATGGATAGGAGGGGGTCCGTGAGGAGCAACAAGAGAAGGAGGAGCCAAAGGGAAAGACCTATAGATTGTCTCCACTTTATTAACAAAGAAAGTGGCAAGGTCCTCACAATGTTGCTCAGACATAATCCCAGAGGCAGTAAAATTTTTCCTAACTTTGAGATCCTTAAGTATTTTGAAGATACACTTGGCCGGGTTGCGACTTAACTTGATTTCATTGGCGAAGTAAGCAGCCCGGACAGACTGTATAGTCCTATGGTAGCTCTTGATAGCGGCCTGATAGCATTTTTTAGCCACAGGGTCATAGTCCTTTCTCCAGGCACGCTCCAACTTTTTACAAGATTTACTTATAGCGGCCAGAGAATTGTTAAACCATGGGTTAGAGTCAGAGTTACGGCCTTTAGACCATTTGGCTGGAATAAGGGAATCAAGAGCATGAAGAATCCAATTACAGAGTGATTTATACGACAAATCAGGGTCACTAAGCAGTTTGGGAGGGTGTAAAGAGAGAAGGGCATGAAAATCCTCAAGCTTCAGTCTACGCCAAGGGCGTTTAAAAGAGGACTGTTGATAGGCTCTGTACGGGCGCTCAAAGGCCCGGAAGGACATAGAGACCCGAAAGTGGTCAGACCAACATACTGGACTGGGTGTCTTGACAGAAGTGGAGGGAATATTAGAAAAGACGGGGTCAAGCAAATGCCCGGCAATGTGGGTAGGACCTGAAACCAATTGATTTAACTGGCAAGCCGTCAGGTCTGCAAGCAAGCTGTCAATTTCATTATGAAGTTGGAGGACAAAGTGCAGATTAAGGTCTCCCAAAATACTAAAATTAGCTGCGCTCATTGCCAGAGTACTGGTGGCATCAATAAGTGCAGATTTGAACCCCTTAGCTGGCCCATGGGGAGGTAGACTAACAACCCTGACATGGCCGAATGAGCGCTAAAAGCGATTCCGAAACGGGCACATTCGCAGCCAGCCACAGACTCTTTGACAAATGAGCAGGTGTAGCAGGACTTAAAGATAACCGCAATGCCACCCCCTCTAGACTCCCTGTTTAAGGTCAGGATACTATAGCCTAGAGGAAGCGCTAAGCCGGGTTCTGCCACCATGTCATCGCTAAGCCATGTTTCTGTTAAGAAAAAGACATCAGGAGACTCCTCCTGTACCAAATCATAAACATCCAGATAATGTTTGGCCAGGGAGCGAACATTAAGGTGAAGAATTTTCATAAAAGACCTGGGCGAAGGAAGGGGGGGTGAAGGGGGCAGAAGCGTGTGGGAATCAAACCCACAGCAGAGACAGCAGAAAGGCCCCTCCATGGAACCGAGCAGAGGCGGGCTACAAGTGCTTACCAGATTATTAATGGCCAACAGCTCAGCCCTGGAATAAGTATGCAATCCTATCGTGCCACTGCCAGCGTTTCTTGCTGGAACAACATTCATGATAAAAATATCCCATAATAAAAACAGTTAAAATCAGATGTAACGCTTGCTTGAAAATGTGTCTTGAGGGTTAAAGTTCCAGAGCCATGGTTGGCTGCACAGGAGTCCCAAGGGACAGTGGAAAGGTGAGTGAGTAAAGATTGCGGCTGATGTCTACACTTAATCATGCTCGCAAGTACACGTGCTAGAAGGATTAGGTAAGCAAAAGTGCTAAATCTTGTCGAAAGAAGGGGATTGGTAAGGTTACACAAGACGTGCTACCTGTGAGACAACAGAGTAAATAAGTAATGGTAAATGGATTAGGTTTCGCCATGTGATGAATAATAAGCTGTTTTATGTTGTAAGTTGTAGCTTGCTGAGTAGTTGTTCCATATACGTTACAGAAAGTCCGTTAAAGTGTTATGACTTGTTTATATACAAAAAGACAAAATATTGTGCTGTTACTAGTGGCATAGTGTGGGGAAGTAATAGCAACATTTTGGAAAATGAAATGAAAGAGGGAAATAATAGAATTAATTCATGTAGTAGCACTATTATGTGTTTAGAGGAGTTCTGACAACTTTTCAGCCCGGAGCCACTGCACCTGCTGCACCATTCAAATCATGCCCCTAGTGCCTGTAAGATAACTGCATTTGTGACTGCCTGTTTAGTAGTAAAATAAAGCAATATTTGGTGTTTTAGAGGAGTTATGATAACTTTTGGCCCTGTGCCACTAAACCTGCTGCAACATTCAAATCATGACTAAGTCTGGGTGGTGAACTCCGCTCCACTCGCGGAGTTTGTGGAGTTTTCCGCACTCCGCGTTACGCGGAGTTCTGAAAAACTCCGCTTCGTGTTGCTGAGCGGAGTTTTTTTCCTCGCTCGCGTTCGTCAATGTCAAGTTGGCGAGTGCGAGCGAGGAAAATCCACCTCCCGGGGAGATTTTTCCTTGTTCGTGATCGTCAACATCAAGTTGCCGAGCGCGAGCGTGGAAAATAAACCTCCCGGCGAGATTTCTCAACGCGGGCGGTCAGATTTCTCATTGCCAGTGGGCGCATATGCTCGCGACCACTCACGTTGAGAAACCGCCCGCTCGCGTTGAGAAAGCTGCAGCTCGAGTAAAAATCTACTCGAGCGGCAGAAAAGAAGCAGTGCCCGCTTGCGCTGTGCATGATGCCGTTCGCGATGCTTGCACAGTGCGGACAAGCACCTGGCACTGACAATCACCACAAACTGCATTTATCTAAAGAAACTCCGTCGTTCGCGGAGCTCCGCGTAGTGCGGCAGAGTTTTTGGTGCACTTCGCGGTGTTCCGCATAGCGAAACTCTGCGAACTCCGCCCAGAGTTAATCATGACCCTATTGCCTGTAATGTAACTGCACTTGTGACTGCCTCTTTAGTAGTAAAATATAGCAATATTTGGTGTTTAGAGGATTTATGACAACTTTTCGCCCAGGTGCCACTGCACCTGCTGCACCACCCAAATCATGACCCTATTGCCTGAAAGGTAACTGCACTTGCGACTGCCTGTTAGTAGTATAATATTGCAATATTTGGTGTTTAGAGGGCAACCTAGAGCTTTGGGCCCAAGTGTCATAGCATCTGCTGCACCATTAAAATCATGACCCTAGTGTCTACAATGCAACTGCACTTGTGACTGACTGTTTAGTAGTAAAATTTAGCAATATTCTGCATCGTTTTTTTGCTCCCCATGCCATTCCAATTTGAACCCAGCCATATGCAAATCAGCCTTGACTCTGCGCCTAATGGGAACAGTCCAGCCCGTATTGCCAGGCCAGTTCCTCCCTGGACTGGAAACAAGCCTCCTAGGGCCCGTTTCGGGGTTTCACCCCTCATCAGCCCGGATAGCTTGACTCCAATGGCATGGAGAGCATGCGACCCACATCTAGGCGTACCCGTCCCACTTGCGGTGACAAATGTAAAAAGAACAATTGATGGACAGAAAGCAGAACAATGTCATACATTCACCCCAGTACACAGAGCTGGGCCTAAATCCATCGTTTTTTGCTCCCCATGCCATTCCAATTTGAACCCAGCCATATGCAAATCAGTCTTGACCCTGCACCCAATGGGAACAGTCCAGCCTGAATTGCCAGGCCAGGTCCTCCCTGGACTGGAAACAACCATCCTAGGACCGGTTTTGGAGTTTCACCCCTCATCAGCCAGTATAGGTTGACTCCTGTGGCATGGAGAGCATGAGACCCACATCTGGGCATACCCGTCCCACTCGCGGTGACAAATGTAAAAAGAACAATTGATGGACAGAAAGCTGAACAATGTCATACATTCACCCCAGTACACAGAGCTGGGCCTAAATCCATCGTTTTCTGCTCCCCATGCTCCCTGCTGTAATTACACCTAACATACCACCTTTTATCACTAACAAACATATAATCATCCTTCCATCATTTGTCCAACAAACACCCTCCTCTCCCTTCTACCATAATAACACTAACGTACAACACACACACTTCAGACCACCACACTTTTTAACTCTTGCAACAAACCAGTCTAAGACAAACACTCTTACCTCTACTTCATTCCCACCTACACACATCATACACTCTACTCATAAACACATCACCACCCCCTCTACTGTACAACCTCCTCTCAAAAACAATACTATACAACCAAATCCATTGCATGAAACATATACATCAGCACCCCTTTTCACTACTCCTCAAAAACAAATTATATCACACTCACCAGCACAACAAGATCTTCAAAGCACAACACCTCATAATACTTACCATCACAAAATACAAACATACACCCACCTTTCAAACACAAAGGAACCAACTCCAATGCCAAGCTTTCTCTCTTCCACCACACCTAACACAGATACAGCAACACAGCAACTCTCTTCTAACCGCCTCTCATCCATTGGACAATTTAGAACCTTACTACATGACCCACATGCTGCACCACCACCCCTGACTCATACACCTTCCGCATTAAACACACGCAAACAATATAAGCAACATGCCATACCTCACAACTTCGCTTCCCCATGTCTACTTCACAATGTTACACCACGAAAACAACACAGCACTCCAACTCACTCTCAAACACCATCTCCACCACATACACACGCAGACCCATCAAAATGCCTTCTTAGCATGCTGGATGAGGGACATGATATAGAACAGCTACACGATTGCTATCCTAATACAGCTAATGCCAGCTCTAAAAACACACCTGCTACAAACCCACACAATACTGACCACTCTTCTACAAAACAAAGTCTCACAATCACCAAAGGCCACTCTCTAAACTGTCTACTAATAAATGCTCGAGCCCTCTCTAAAAACAAGCATCACGTCTACGACCTTCTCACAGATGCAAAACCAGACATACTATTCGTAACCGAATCATGTTTGGGAGAGGATATGGCTCCAGTCCTGCATGAAGCCATTCCTCTAGGCTATCAAACAATCACCCAAAATCGTATAGCCAAAAAAGGAGGTGGTCTAGCTGTTGTATTCAGGCAAACAATACATATCACTAAAATTGACAACATCTCCATAAAGAATTGTGAGGCTCTTCTAACAAGATGCAATCCTACACTGTCTTCCTCCTGTAACTTCCTGCTCCTTTACAGACCTCCACCTAGCAAGGCAACATTCCCAGACGCACTTCTAGACACAGTTTCAAACCTGCTAACAATACACTCCAACCTATGCGTTCTGGGTGACCTCAACATTTGGTTTGACAAACCCAATATGACCCATCCAAAAACAATAATCACTGGCCTAGACGCACTGAACCTCCATCAGATTGTCCACAAACCGACACACCGCTGGACATATCCTAGATGTCATTTTGCTAATACTGAACTAGTTACCTTTCAAACTATAACTCCAGTAACATGGTCAGACCACCACTTGCTTGCTTTCCAACATAAAACAACACTAAGCGACTCATCTAAAACTACCTTACATCCATCTCCCTATCGCCCGTGGAACAAACTCAATTTGGAACACTTAGAAACACAACTAACATCAAGTACAAATCTAGAAACCATAAATTCTGTTCAAAAACTATATGAGTGGCTACAAGAAGCTTTTGACATCCTGATACCACTCAAAACCACACAACAGAACAAAAGAAAAAAAGCACCTTGGAGAAACATAGAAATAAAAGACATAAAACAACAAATTAGAAAGCTGCAACGTACCTGGCTCAAAACAAACGCCAAACAAGACAAACTTCACCTACAAAAAATTAACAGATTATACAAGTCGGCTATCAAAAAAGCTAAGAAAAGGTACTATTCAGACAGAATTCAAAACGCTAAATGTGCAAATAAAGAATTCTATAAAATACTCAATGAATTTTGCAAACCAAATTGCCTAGAAGGAACTCATCCTGTTACTCAAGATTTCACTGACAAACTGGCAAATCATTACACGGACAAAGCAGACACGTTGGACTCATACTTAAAACAGAAACAAAGCACCAGCACTAACCCTTGTACAAAATAACAATCCAAGAATACTCTAACCAAGCATCTCCGTTCCTTCCAACACATCTCACACAATGAATTTATGGACCTGGTCAAAGCAAGCAGGGCTGCCGGCAGCCCTTCTGACCCCTGTCCTCCACAAATTTTCAAAACAATTCTTTTAACAACCTCTGCTGCCACTCCAGTAAGAAGAATCATCAACGATTCCTTCACTACCGGAATATTTCCAGAAGAACTCAAAAAATCACACATACGCCCTTTACTGAAGAAAACAAACTTGGACCCGCTGAACCCTGACAACTACAGACCCATTACAAATGGACCTTTCCTGGGCAAACTGATAGAAAGAGCAGCGTTCGCCCAGATGTCACAATTCATTGAAGAGAATGACATACTTTCAGACTTCCAAACAGGATTCCGTCCGGGGAGAGGCACTGAATCTGCCCTCCTTGCCATCTGGGATGACCTGAAAAATACAGTTGACCGCAACGGAGTTGCTGCGCTACTCCTCTTGGACCTCTCGGCTGCCTTTGACACGGTTGACCATGACACTCTGAAACAAAGACTCTATGAAGCCGGCATAGAGGGAACTGCTCTAGACTGGATCGCGTCCTACCTTCGAAACAGAACTAATGTCATCCATACCCCACCTTTCTCGTCCAAACCGTACTCCACAAAAGCAGGGGTCCCTCAAGGTTCTATCATCTCGCCCATGCTTTTCAACATCTACATGAAGTCATTACCAGTACTGATCAATAAATTTCACCTCACGTGCTTTAACTATGCAGATGACACGCAAATACTCCTTCAATTGGAATGCCCAAAGACATTGGAAAATCACCAATTTTCAGCTGTCTCAGAGCCGTGGATCAGTGGATGACTTGGAGCCATCTCAAATTGAATACTTCAAAAACTGAAATACTCACGTGTGGCGATTGGAAACATTACAACCCGCTTGCCGCATGACCTAATGAACTGGGATCACCACCTAAAGTATCGAAGGAAGTAAGAAACCTCGGAATGACCATGGACTCCAAGCTGTCGAAGTATGCCCAAGTGGACAAACTAGCAAGATCAAGCTTTGTCACTATAAAAACGCTGCGACGAATTTTCCCTCATTTAGTATTTCTGCACAAGGTCCAAGCTACCATCTCCCTTGTTCTGTCCAAACTCGATTACGCCAATAGCCTCTACCACGGATCACCTTTAACAACCATGAAAAGACTACAACGGATTCAGAACTCGGCTGCCAGACTACTCTTGCATATCAAACCGCGAGACCACATCTCCCCTGCCTTGAAAGCCCTGCATTGGTTACCGGTTGCCAGAAGATCCACGTTCAAGCTGCTTTGTATCACCCACAAAGCAATACATGGAATAGGACCGCTCTTCATCAGGAATAAAATCACCAAACACATTCAACAGAGGAACCTCCGCTCTAAAGGAGCATCTCGCCTCAAAATCCCAAGATGCAAGAAAAAAACCATGGGTGGCACATCCTTCTCTGTTCAAGCAGCCAAACTATGGAACTCTTTACCCCCCAACATAAGATCCACCGACAACCACCTTATCTTCAAAAAACTACTCAAGAATTGGCTCTTCCCCACATAAGCACCATACGCAAACAGAAATTTACAGCATATCCCTCTGTATATAAGCATTTGTTTTCACTATAGACATGTACCTATCTTTGTGTATTGCTTTGTATAAACATGTAGAATAATTATGTTGTTGAGAGAAAATAATAATAATAATAATAATAATAATAAATAAATAAATATCATCTTTGGTCTACATGTACTTACTTCCATTGTGCATCTATGTACCTTCCATGTACTTGGATCTGTGACTGTTACTTTTCTCCTGAAAAAGCATATCCAATGCACTACCCTATTTCTCATCCTGTGCCTCTATCAATATCTTTAATCTACATATACTTACCTCCTTTATGTATCTATATACTTTCAATGTACTTATGGATCTATATATTTATCACTTTCTTCTAATTTAGCATTTCCAAGGCACTACCCTAGTTCTCAGCCTATACTTATCTCAATATATCTTCTAGCCCAACCTTCTGACTCATCTCAAACTTCTTTCTACTACTCTTTCCAATGCACTACCCTATCCCTCATCCTATACATTTATCAATATATCCTCTACATCCACACTCTCATTTATCCCAAACCCCATACCACTACTATGATCCCCAAAATAACCCTTTCTAGACTCTCTCCTACTCTACCCTCCTTGCATCATCTGACACCTCTTTTACTATACCGATCCCCTAAAACAAACCTTTCTAAACTCTTCCCTGACTCCTCTCCTCCAAAACCCCCTTTTACTCATCCAAAAGCCTCCTCCTACTGCTAAGACCTAAAAAAAAAACCTTCACTCTTTTATCCCTCCACTATCCTTTTCAATCAAAATTTACAGACTAACATGTTCAATTCTCAAATTCCATTTTCAACTATACTAATTCACCACTAATCCTTTATGGGTTCCAGAGTAGCGTGCTACTCGCCAATAAAGCGTCTCAACACCCCATCAGGGTTACAAGCGCTATATAAATACAAACCTTTTCCCTTTCTACCCTCCCCAACCCTTCTCAATCCAAATAACTGACTAACATAGCCACCATAAAATTACTTTCATGTTTCACCACACTAATTCAACACTAATACTTATGGGTTCCAGAGTAGTGTGCTACTTGCGCTTCAAAACCCCATCAGGGGTAGCAAGCGCTATATAAATACAAACCTCTTTCCCTCTTCTATCCCGCCACCTACCCTTCTCTACCCAAATAACTGATTAACATATCCACTACTCAAATTACTTCATTTTTTACTATACTAATTTTCAACACTAATCCTTAATGGGTTCCGGAGTGGCGTGCAACTCGCCAGAAAAGCGCTTCAACACCCATCAGGGGTAACAAGTGCTATATGAATGCAAACCTTTCTTCCCTTTTTATCCCTCCACTATCCTTCTCACTCCAAATAACTGACTAATATCCACCACTGAAACTACTTTCATATTTCACCATATTAATTCACCACTAATCCTTTATGGGCTTCCGGAGTAGCGTGCTTCAACACCCCATCAGGGGTAACAAGCGCTATATAAATACAAAGCTTTTTTTCCTCCTCTATCCTTCTGCTATCATTCCAAATCCAAATAACTGACTAACCTATCCACCACTAAAAATGTACTTGCATGTTTCACTATACTAATTCAACACTAATCCTCTATGGTTCCCGGAGTAGCGTGCAACTCGCCGAAAAAGCGCTTCGACGCCTCGTCAGGGGTAGTAAGCGCTATATAAATGCAATTACAATTACAATTACAATTTGAACCCAGCCATATGCAAATCAGTATTGACCCTGCGCCCAGTGGGAACAGTCCAGCCCGAATTGCCAGGCCAGGTCCTCCCTAGACTAGAAACAACCATCCTAGGACCGGTTTTGGGGTTTCACCCCTCATCAGCCCGGATAGCTTGACTCCAGTGGCATGGAGAGCATGCGACCCACATCTGGGCATACCCGTCCCACTCGCGGTGACAGATGTACAAAGAACAATTGATGGACAGAAAGCCGAACAATGTCATACATTCACCCCAGTACACAGAGCTGGGCCTAAATACATCGTTTTTTGCTCCCCATGCCATTCCAATTTGAACCCAGCCATATGCAAATCAGTCTTGCAATATTTGGTGTTTAGAGGGCAACCTAGAGCTTTGAGCCCAAGTGTCATAGCACCTGCTGCACCATTAAAATCATGACCCTAGTGTCTACAAGGTAACTGCACTTGTGACTGCCTGTTTAGTAGTAAAATTTAGCAATATTCTGCATTGTTTTTTTGCTCCCCATGCCATTCCAATTTGAACCCAGCCATATGCAAATCAGTCTTGACCCTACTCCTAATGGGAACAGTCCAGCCCGTATTACCAGGCCAGTTCCTCCCTGGACTGGAAACAGGCATCCTAGGGCCTGTTTCGGGGTTTCACCCCTCATCAGCCTGGATAGCTTGACTCCAGTGGCATGGAGAGCATGCGACCCACATCTAGGCATACCCGTCCCACTTGCGGTGACAAATGTAAAAAGAACAATTGATGGACAGAAAGCCGAACAATGTCATACATTCACCCCAGTACACAGAGCTGGGCCTAAATCCATCGTTTTTTGCTCCCCATGCCATTCCAATTTGAACCCAGCCATATGCAAATCAGTCTTGACCCTGCGCCCAGTGGGAACAGTCCAGCCCGAATTGCCAGGCCAGGTCCTCCCTGGACTGGAAACAACCATCCTAGGACCGGTTTCGGGGTTTCACCCCTCATCAGCCCGGATAGCTTGACTCCAGTGGCATGGAGAGCATGCGACCCACATCTGGGCATACCCGTCCCACTCGCGGTGACAGATGTACAAAGAACAATTGATGGACAGAAAGCTGAACAATGTCATACATTCACCCCAGTACACAGAGCTGGGCCTAAATCCATCGTTTTTTGCTCCCCATGCCATTCCAATTTGAACCCAGCCATATGCATATCAGTCTTGACCCTGCGCCCAATGGGAACAGTCCAGCCCGAATTGCCAGGCCGGGTCCTCCCTGGACTGGAAACAACCATCCTAGGAACGGTTTCGGAGTTACACCCCTCATCAGCCAGTATAGGTTGACTCCTGTGGCATGGAGAGCACGGGACCCACGTCTGGGCATACCTGTCCCACTAGCGGTGACAAATGTAAAAAGAACAATTGATGGACAGAATGCCAAACAATGTCATACATTCACCCCAGTACACAGAGCTGGGCCTAAATTCAATGTTTTTTTTTCCCATGCCATTCCAATTTGAACCCAGCCATATGCAAATCAGTCTTGACCCTGCTCCCAATGGGAACTCCAGCCCGAATTTCCAGGCCAGGTCCTCCCTGGACTGGAAACAGGCATCCTAGGACCTTTGTCGGGGTTTCACCCGCCATCAGCCAGGATAGTTTGACTCCAGTGGCATGGAGAGCACGTGACCCACGTTTGGGCATACCCGTCCCATTCAGGGTGACAAATGCAAAAAGAATAATTGATTGACAGAATACCGAACAATGTCATACATTCACCCCAGTACAGAGATCTGAGCCTAAATCCATCGGTTTTTTGCTCCCCTTGCCACTCCAATTTGAACCCAGCCATATGCAAATCAGTCTTGACCCTGCGCCCAATGGGAACAGTCCAGCCCGAATTGCCAGGCCAGGTCCTCCCTGGACTGGAAACAAGCATCCTAGGACCGGTTTCGGGGTTTCACCCCCCATCAGCCAGGATAGTTTGACTCCAGTGGCATGGAGAGCACGCAACCCACGTCTGGGCATACCCGTCCCACTCGCGGTGACAAATATAAAAAGAACAATTGATGGACAGAATGCCAAACAATGTCATACATTCACCCCAGTACACAGAGCTGGGCCTAAATCCATCGTTTTTTGCTCCCCATGCTATTCCAATTTGTAACCAAGCCATATGCAAATCAATCTTGACACTGCGCCAAATGGGAACAGTCCAGCCCAAATTGTCAGGCCAGATCCTCCCTGGACGGGAAACGAGCATCCTAGGACCGGTTTCGGGGTTTCACCCCTCATCCGCCCGGATAGCTTGACTCCAGTGGCATGGAGAGCATGCGACCCACATCTGGGCATACCCGTCCCACTCGCGGTGACAGATGTAAAAAGAACAATTGATGGACAGAAAGCTGAACAATGTCATACATTCACCCCAGTACACAGAGCTGGGCCTAAATCCATCGTTTTTTGCTCCCCATGCCATTCCAATTTGAACCCAGCCATATGCATTTCAGTCTTGACCCTGCGCCCAATGGGAACAGTCCAGCCCGAATTGCCAGGCCGGGTCCTCCCTGGACTGGAAACAACCATCCTAGGAACGGTTTCGGAGTTACACCCCTCATCAGCCAGTATAGGTTGACTCCTGTGGCATGGAGAGCACGGGACCCACGTCTGGGCATACCTGTCCCACTAGCGGTGACAAATGTAAAAAGAACAATTGATGGACAGAATGCCAAACAATGTCATACATTCACCCCAGTACACAGAGCTGGGCCTAAATTCAATGTTTTTTTCCCCATGCCATTCCAATTTGAACCCAGCCATATGCAAATCAGTCTTGACCCTGCGCCCAATGGGAACTCCAGCCCGAATTGCCAGGCCAGGTCCTCCCTGGACTGGAAACAGGCATCCTAGGACCTTTGTCGGGGTTTCACCCGTCATCAGCCAGGATAGTTTGACTCCAGTGGCATGGAGAGCACGTGACCCACGTTTGGGCATACCCGTCCCATTCAGGGTGACAAATGCAAAAAGAATAATTGATTGACAGAATACCGAACAATGTCATACATTCACCCCAGTACAGAGATCTGAGCATAAATCCATCGTTTTTTTGCTCCCCTTGCCACTCCATTTGAACCCAGCCATATGCAAATCAGTCTTGACCCTGCGCCCAATGGGAACAGTCCAGCCCGAATTGCCAGGCCAGGTCCTCCCTGGACTGGAAACAAGCAACCTAGGAACGGTTTCGGAGTTACACCCCTCATCAGCCAGTATAGGTTGACTCCTGTGGCATGGAGAGCACGGGACCCACGTCTGGGCATACCTGTCCCACTAGCGGTGACAAATGTAAAAAGAACAATTGATGGACAGAATGCCAAACAATGTCATACATTCACCCCAGTACACAGAGCTGGGCCTAAATTCAATGTTTTTTTTCCCCATGCCATTCCAATTTGAACCCAGCCATATGCAAATCAGTCTTGACCCTGCGCCCAATGGGAACTCCAGCCCGAATTGCCAGGCCAGGTCCTCCCTGGACTGGAAACAGGCATCCTAGGACCTTTGTCGGGGTTTCACCCGTCATCAGCCAGGATAGTTTGACTCCAGTGGCATGGAGAGCACGCAACCCACGTCTGGGCATACCCGTCCCACTCGCGGTGACAAATATAAAAAGAACAATTGATGGACAGAATGCCAAACAATGTCATACATTCACCCCAGTACACAGAGCTGGGCCTAAATCCATCGTTTTTTGCTCCCCATGCTATTCCAATTTGTAACCAAGCCATATGCAAATCAATCTTGACACTGCGCCAAATGGGAACAGTCCAGCCCAAATTGTCAGGCCAGATCCTCCCTGGACGGGAAACGAGCATCCTAGGACCGGTTTCGGGGTTTCACCCCTCATCAGCCCGGATAGCTTGACTCCAGTGGCATGGAGAGCATGCGACCCACATCTGGGCATACCCGTCCCACTCGCAGTGACAGATGTAAAAAGAACAATTGATGGACAGAAAGCCAAACAATGTCATACATTCACCCCAGTACACAGAGCTGGGCCTAAATCCATCGTTTTTTGCTCCCCATGCCATTCCAATTTGAACCCAGCCATATGCAAATCAGTCTTGCAATATTTGGTGTTTAGAGGGCAACCTAGAGCTTTGAGCCCAAGTGTCATAGCACCTGCTGCACCATTAAAATCATGACCCTAGTGTCTACAAGGTAACTGCACTTGTGAATGCCTGTTTAGTAGTAAAATTTAGCAATATTCTGCATCGTTTTTTGCTCCCCATGCCATTCCAATTTGAACCCAGCCATATGCAAATCAGTCTTGACCCTACTCCTAATGGGAACAGTCCAGCCCGTATTGCCAGGCCAGTTCGTCCCTGGACTGGAAACAAGCATCCTAGGACCGGTTTTGGGGTTTCACCCCTCATCAGCCCGGATAGCTTGACTCCAGTGGCATGGAGAGCATGCGACCCACATCTGGGCATACCAGTCCCACTCGCGGTGACAGATGTACAAAGAACAATTGATGGACAGAAAGCTGAACAATGTCATACATTCACCCCAGTACACAGAGCTGGGCCTAAATACATCGTTTTTTGCTCCCCATGCCATTCCAATTTGAACCCAGCCATATGCAAATCAGTCTTGACCCTACTCCTAATGGGAACAGTCCAGCCCGTATTGCCAGGCCAGTTCGTCCCTGGACTGGAAACAAGCATCCTAGGACCGGTTTTGGGGTTTCACCCCTCATCAGCCCGGATAGCTTGACTCCAGTGGCATGGAGAGCATGCGACCCACATCTGGGCATACCCGTCCCACTTGCGGTGACAAATGTAAAAAGAACAATTGATGGACAGAAAGCCGAACAATGTCATACATTCACCCCAGTACACAGAGCTGGGCCTAAATCCATCGTTTTTTGCTCCCCATGCCATTCCAATTTGAACCCAGCCATATGCAAATCAGTCTTGACCCTGCGCCCAGTGGGAACAGTCCAGCCCGAATTGCCAGACCAGGTCCTCCCTGGACTGGAAACAACCATCCTAGGACCGGTTTCGGGGTTTCACCCCTCATCCGCCCGGATAGCTTGACTCCAGTGGCATGGAGAGCATGCGACCCACATCTGGGCATACCCGTCCCACTCGCGGTGACAGATGTAAAAAGAACAATTGATGGACAGAAAGCTGAACAATGTCATACATTCACCCCAGTACACAGAGCTGGGCCTAAATCCATCGTTTTTTGCTCCCCATGCCATTCCAATTTGAACCCAGCCATATGCAAATCAGTCTTGACCCTGCGCCCAGTGGGAACAGTCCAGCCCGAATTGCCAGGCCAGGTCCTCCCTGGACTGGAAACAACCATCCTAGGACCGGTTTCGGGGTTTCACCCCTCATCCGCCCGGATAGCTTGACTCCAGTGGCATGGAGAGCATGCGACCCACATCTGGGCATACCCGTCCCACTCGCGGTGACAGATGTAAAAAGAACAATTGATGGACAGAAAGCTGAACAATGTCATACATTCACCCCAGTACACAGAGCTGGGCCTAAATCCATCGTTTTTTGCTCCCCATGCCATTCCAATTTGAACCCAGCCATATGCATATCAGTCTTGACCCTGCGCCCAATGGGTACAGTCCAGCCCGAATTGCCAGGCCGGGTCCTCCCTGGACTGGAAACAACCATCCTAGGAACGGTTTCGGAGTTACACCCCTCATCAGCCAGTATAGGTTGACTCCTGTGGCATGGAGAGCACGGGACCCACGTCTGGGCATACCTGTCCCACTAGCGGTGACAAATGTAAAAAGAACAATTGATGGACAGAATGCCAAACAATGTCATACATTCACCCCAGTACACAGAGCTGGGCCTAAATTCAATGTTTTTTTTTCCCCATGCCATTCCAATTTGAACCCAGCCATATGCAAATCAGTCTTGACCCTGCGCCCAATGGGAACTCCAGCCCGAATTGCCAGGCCAGGTCCTCCCTGGACTGGAAACAGGCATCCTAGGACCTTTGTCGGGGTTTCACCCGTCATCAGCCAGGATAGTTTGACTCCAGTGGCATGGAGAGCACGTGACCCACGTTTGGGCATACCCGTCCCATTCAGGGTGACAAATGCAAAAAGAATAATTGATTGACAGAATATCGAACAATGTCATACATTCACCCCAGTACAGAGATCTGAGCCTAAATCCATCGGTTTTTGCTCCCCTTGCCACTCCAATTTGAACCCAGCCATATGCAAATCAGTCTTGACCCTGCGCCCAATGGGAACAGTCCAGCCCGAATTGCCAGGCCAGGTCCTCCCTGGACTGGAAACAAGCATCCTAGGACCGGTTTCGGGGTTTCACCCCCATCAGCCAGGATAGTTTGACTCCAGTGGCATGGAGAGCACGCAACCCACGTCTGGGCATACCCGTCCCACTCGCGGTGACAAATATAAAAAGAACAATTGATGGACAGAATGCCAAACAATGTCATACATTCACCCCAGTACACAGAGCTGGGCCTAAATCCATCGTTTTTTGCTCCCCATGCTATTCCAATTTGTAACCAAGCCATATGCAAATCAATCTTGACACTGCGCCAAATGGGAACAGTCCAGCCCAAATTGTCAGGCCAGATCCTCCCTGGACGGGAAACGAGCATCCTAGGACCGGTTTCGGGGTTTCACCCCTCATCAGCCCGGATAGCTTGACTCCAGTGGCATGGAGAGCATGCGACCCACATCTGGGCATACCCGTCCCACTCGCAGTGACAGATGTAAAAAGAACAATTGATGGACAGAAAGCCGAACAATGTCATACATTCACCCCAGTACACAGAGCTGGGCCTAAATCCATCGTTTTTTGCTCCCCATGCCATTCCAATTTGAACCCAGCCATATGCATATCAGCCTTGACCCTGCGCCCAATGGGAACAGTCCAGCCCGAATTGCCAGGCCAGGTCCTCCCTGGACTGGAAACAACCATCCTAGGACCGGTTTCGGGCTTTCAGCCCTCATCAGCCAGGATAGCTTGACTCCAGTGGCATGGAGAGCACGGGACCCACGTCTGGGCATACCCGTCTCACTCAGTTGACAAATGCAAAAAGAACAATTGATGGACAGAATACCAAACAATGTCATACATTCACCCCAGTACAGAGATCTGGGCCTAAATCCATTGTTTTTTTGCTCCCCATGCCATTTTAATTTGAACCCAGCCATATGCAAATCAGTCTTGACCCTGCGCCCAATGGGAACAGTCCAGCCCGAATTGCCAGGCCAGGTCCTCCCTGGACTGGAAACAAGCATCCTAGGACCGGGTTCGGGGTTTCACCCCCCATCAGCCAGGATAGTTTGACTCCAGTGGCATGGAGAGCACGCAACCCACGTCTGGGCATACCCGTCCCACTCGCGGTGACAAATGTAAAAAGAACAATTGATGGACAGAATGCCAAACAATGTCATATATTCACCCCAGTACACAGAGCTGGGCCTAAATCCATCGTTTTTTGCTCCCCATGCTATTCCAATTTGTAACCAAGCCATATGCAAATCAATCTTGACACTGCGCCAAATGGGAACAGTCCAGCCCAAATTGCCAGGCCAGATCTTCCCTGGACGGGAAACGAGCATCCTAGGACCGGTTTCGGGGTTTCACCCCTCATCAGCCCGGATAGCTTGACTCCAGTAGCATGGAGAGCATGCGACCCACATCTGGGCATACCCGTCCCACTCGCGGTGACAGATGTAAAAAGAACAATTGATGGACAGAAAGCCGAACAATGTCATACATTCACCCCAGTACACAGAGCTGGGCCTAAATCCATCGTTTTTTGCTCCCCATGCCATTCCAATTTCAACCCAGCCATATGCATATCAGTCTTGACCCTGCTCCCAATGGGAACAGTCCAGCCCGAATTGCCAGGCCAGGTCCTCCCTGGACTGGAAACAACCATCCTAGGACCGGTTTCGGGCTTTCAGCCCTCATCAGCCAGGATAGCTTGACTCCAGTGGCATGGAGAGCACGGGACCCACGTCTGGGCATACCCGTCTCACTCGGGTGACAAATGCAAAAAGAACAATTGATGGACAGAATACCAAACAATGTCATACATTCACCCCAGTACAGAGATCTGGGCCTAAATCCATTGTTTTTTTGCTCCCCATGCCATTTTAATTTGAACCCAGCCATATGCAAATCAGTCTTGCCTGCCTGTGTTGTAAAATATAGCAATTTTAGGTGTTTAGTGGGGTGCCTAGAGCTTTTGATCCTGGTGTCACTGCACCTGCTGCACCATTCAAATCATTACCCTGTTGTCTGCAAGGTAACTTCACTTGTGACTGCCTGTTTAGTTTTAAATTTTAGCAATTATCTGGGTTTAGTGGGGTCCCTAAAGCTTTTTGGCCCCGGTACCAAGGCACCTACTGCACCATTCAAATCAAGTCCCTTTTAACTGGAAGGTAACTGCGATTGTGCCTGCCTGTTTAGTAGTCAAATATCAATATTATGTGTTTAGAGAAGTTCTGACAACTTTTAGGCCCGGTACTACTGCACCTGCTGTACCATTCAAATCATGACCATGTTGTCTGCAAGGTAACTGCACTTGTGGCTGCCTGTTTAGTAGTAAAATACAGCATAGCTCTTGTATATTAACTTTATTTTTAGCGTACAATGTTTATTATTATTATCATTATTATTTGTGACTTGTAGATCGCATGGCTGCCCTAGAGTTTCCTAGCGCTAGGAGACAGGGTGTAGGTTGAGGCTGGACAGATATTAGAGGTATTGCTTAAACCGCCATGTTTTGATTGCTTTCCGAAACTCCAATTCTTTGTTCAGTGTTCGATATTCCAGTGGTAGAGAGTTCCAGAGTTTGGGGGCTAGGTGGGAGAAAGATCTACCTCCCCCCCTCTCCTTCCTGGCCCTTGTTGGTTTTAGGAGTCCCTCAGAGCTTGATCTCAGATACCTATTTGGGATATAAGGGGACACCAGACTCTTGATTTTCCTAGGGCCCCTGTTATGTAGAGCTCTGTGCGTTATGACCACAGCCTTAAATTTGACTCTGGCCTCCACTGGGAGCCAATGTAGTCCTTTGAGGTGCTATTTGGCAGACTCCTGAGCAGGGACATTGCACAGCAGCCTTGCTGCCGCATTCTGGACCACCTGCAGTCTGTGGGTCACACATTTTGACGCCCCTAGGAATAGCGAGTTTCCATAGTCCAGACGCGGAGTGACCAAGGAGTGGACTACCGTCTTCCTGAGCTGAGTTGGGATCCGATCTAGGATTTTTCGAAGACTTCTAAGTAGTCCGAAACAGGTGGCCGCGAATTTCTTGGCCTGTGTCGTCATAGAGAGATCCTTCTCTAGCCAAAAACCCAGGTTCTTAATTGATTCTTTAGGCATGGGTGGGCTGCCCAAGCATTCAGGCCAGCTTATGGAAGGCCTGGGAATTGCCTTGTTCCTGAGGATCATTAACTCCGTTTTGTCCCCGGTCAGTTTTAAGCAGCTGTTTGTCATCCACTCCATGACTTTTTCCATGCAGGGTGATAACCTCTCGGAGTCCCCGTTGGTTATGGGGTCTAAGGCGTTCACCAGCTGCGTGTCGTCAGCGTAGGACGTCATAGAGATATCGAACTCTTGGGCAATCCTAGCTAGTGGCTCTATATACACATTGAACAGCATGGGGCTTAATGAGGAACCCTGTGGTACCCCACACGTTAATGACATAGTTTTAGAGAGGGTGGTGTTTTCCAATACTTGGAATGTTCTTCCCTCCAGAAACGAGGCCAGCCACTGTAGCATGGTACCTTGTACCCCAATGGCCGAGAGTCTCCTTCACAGTATGTGGTGGTCCACAGTGTCGAAGGCAGCACTCAGGTCCAAGAGGAGTAAGGCAGCTGATCTTCCCTGGTCTAACGATGTTCTGAGTTCCTCTACCACCGCCAACAGAGCAGACTCCGTGCGGTGTTGTGCCCGGAAACCCATCTGGGTGGGGTGGAGGCAGTGGTTTGTTTCCAGGAATTCCGACAATGATCTGTTGACGTGCTTTTCCAATAGCTTGCCCACAAACTACAGCAAAGAGATGGGACGGTAATTACCTAGTTACGATGGATCTGCGTTGGCTTTTTTTAACAGGGGTTTGATTATAGCGTGCTTCCATGACGCTGGGACCATGCCCGTTTCCAGAGACTGGTTCATGGCTCTAATTAGGGGAGGAAGGATGACAGGTGTGACTGTTTTGAGGATGTACGGCGGGGCAGGATCTAGAGGCGAACCAGACTTCACTTTGCCCATCAATGATTCTACATCTTTTGCCTCCATTAGCGGGAGATTGGTGATGGTATTTAAGGGGGGAGCTCCTTCCTGATCCTTTTCCCACCTTGAGGTTAGTTCCCCACTCGCTCTGAAGGAGCTATATATGTCTGTTACTTTAGAAAGGAAGTAGGTGGCTAAGTGTTTGCACCTCTCCTCCGAGGTCTCTGTTGGGTGGGGGTCCTGGGCTGGGGTGGTTAAAGCCTTAACTATCACAAACAGTTCCCTTGAGGAGTTCTGGGCCAGGCTGATTTTCTCCTCAAAGAACTTAGCCTGCGTTTCTTTGATACTGTTGTGGTAGTTTCTGATGGCTGACTTATACTGGATTTTAAGTTGTGGGTCATAATTTTTCCTCCAGCCCCTTTCGATTTTTTTGCAGTTTTTCTTTAGCGCTAGCAGTTGGGGATTAAACCATCCCCCCACCCTGGATCTGGGTTTTGGTTTGGAGGTAAATTTCGGGGCTACCTTATCCAGGGATTGGGTAATCCAGGTTTCCCACCTGGAATATGCTTCCTCCATTGTTACTGGTGTCTCAGTGTTAGGTGTAGTTGTATCTGCTAGGATGTTCCCCCATGCCTCTGTTTTGAGCTTGGCCCAGCACCTATTCTTTGTCTCGGCTTTGGGGGGGCCCCCCGGTGCTCTCTTCCTATCTTTCCTATATTGAAAGGAATGAAGTGGTGATCTGACCAGGGTACCGGTATTGGAGGTGCGACTTTAATGTTGGGGTCGTTAGAGATTACTAAATCCAATAGGTGTCCCTTGACGTGTGTGGCAGTCGTTACCAACTGGGCAAGTTGTAGATCCTCAAGGTCTAACAGCATCCTTTTGACGCTGGGAAGGTTCTGATCCTCCATGTGTAAATTTAGGTCTCCTAATATGGTGGTGTTGGATTTCCTTAATAGTAAGCTGGCGAGAGAATCGGGTAAGTTTTCTGGAAACTCTCCATAAGGGCCCAGGGGCTATAGATTAGGAGCCCTGAGAAGGTGTACGTTGGTGATAAGGAGATTGAGAAATGGAGGCATTCACACCCTTTGATAGGGAAGGCCTCGGTGGTACATTTGTACTCGTTTTTTATCAGGATGGCCAATCCACCCCCTACCTGCCCCGTCCAGTCCAGTCTGAATATTTTGTAGCCTGGTGGCAGGCCCATTACTATATCAGGGGAGGAGCCATCTGAAAGCTAGCTTTCTGTAATAAACAGGGCCTCTAGAGTGGTCTCCTCTAACAGTAAACGGATTTCTGTTTTATGTTTAGGCAGAGATCGACAATTGATCAACCCTAGCTTCCATGCTTGCATCTCCTTTGGGCCCTTGGTCTTGCTCGACCCTGGCTCAGGGGATGCTTTCCACTCTAATTTACAATGATGACAGAACTTATCTGAGGCTGGCTCGCTCGCGAAATCCCAGCCCTTATCACAACCGGCTGCTCTGGATTTGTTAAGGCTATGTAAATCCTTTCCAGAGTATGTGATTTTTGATGTTTGTGCAAGGTTCCTGGCCCCTGGTCCCGGTCGGGCGCGGACGGGCGCAGACGGGCGCAGACGGGCTTGCCTCTGGCGCGCCTTCGGCGCACCAGCAGTGCGCCCGCTGGCCGGCCGTCATTTAAGGGTGCAGGTTGATCAGGACCGGTCAACTAGACCACTAACCTGCGTTTCCCCACCTGAGTGCACTCTGTGGTAAAGAGGGGTAACTCTACCTCTCTACTGCACTCTATGCTCCTGCCTGACTGCCTGGCTACCAATGCACTGCCTACGCTGGTTAGCAATTCCTTCTCAGCATGGTGCGTGATGCGTGGTGCGCAGTGCAGAGTGCTGAGAGCTGTGAGGTTAAGGCCCTACCAGTAGTAACACTGCTCAGTAAGTACAAATACAACAAACTCACAGGTTTAAAATCGTTTTAAAACAGTGCTTTTTACCGCAATTAAAAACAATGACCGTGTTGGTGTTAATGTAGGAGGCCTTCGTGTCCCACACGGACCGCGCTGTCTCCGCTGCACGCCCGCTGGCCGGCCTTCATTTAAGGGTGCACTTTGATCAGGACCGGTCAACTAGACCGCTAACCTGAATTTCCCTGCCCGTTCTACAAGATTTAGAATTTGATCATAATGATCAAATAGATTAAGTTGAAAAAAATCAATCCGATAATGACTACAAAGTGCAAAGAAAGGTACAGAGTCATTAATAGGAAATGCCACAAATGCTCTAAGGCTAAACCATCTGCTTTACACAACTAAGGGGCCGATTCTGATGCGGGTTGGAAAAGCTTCCCGACCGAATCGGTTGGGAAATGGTGTCCGACCCTCTCGGATCGGGAAAGTCCGACCGGCGGAGTAGGATGCATCCGGATGCTTCCAGATACGATTTGGTTGAACTCCCATTGACTTCAATGGGAACATTTGTTCCTAACCGCATCAGAATTGGGCCCTCGGTCGGGAAGACACGTTCCCGATCCGATTTGGAAGGAGCAAATGCCGTTAGGAGGCCTTCCTAACCGCATCAGAATCAGGCCCTCGGTCGGGAAGCTTTTCCAACCCGCATCAGAATCGGGCCCTAAGTAATAAAAAGCAAGCATTCCAGCATAGTGTTAGAAGCTGTCTGCCTTTTCCATGGGAAGAGATCTTATCTTGACAGTGAATGGGGCTTAAACAGTGTGAATAACTTTAGTAGAAGTATCGTAAATGTGTGCAGCCAGGGGAAGTTTAAAAACAAAAAAGTCCCACACAAAAGCGAATGAACACAGTACTTCGGCAGGCACTGTGCAGGTGAAACCTAAAAACAAGGGAAGATTAAAGCGACAGTTTGTATTTGAAAAGAAGTTGTTTCTATCTTTGAGCGATAGCCCAAGCTGCTTGTTCATAAGAGGGGGTTGTTGATATGGAATCCCTCTGCACAGCCCTAGTCCTAACCCTTGTACATTATCTGGACTGCCTTCTGTCTCCCCCCCCCCACAATCTCAATAGTCCAGCTAGCAATCTGCAGATCATTCCATTAGCTCTGCATTTTTGTTGACATATGAACTGAGGGGTTCACTGACACAACATCGATGTAATAAATATCGATGTAAAAAATATCGAGTAAAAAATATAGACAACAAAAATTTCGACTCCTATACTTAAACAGGTAAGTACAAAAATATTGACTAAAAAATATCGATGTAAAAAATATAGATGTATAAAATATCGACTTTTATATAAATAAAAATAAAATAATATGTATTAAATATATTAACTATTAAATAAAAATTTAACAAAATCAAATACATTTAATATACATTTCAATAAAATATAAAAATAAACTTAAAAAAGATAAACACACAAACATAATTATTTATACATAACTATTTACTTTAAAACAATTAATAAACTATTATTTTTAATTTATGTTAAAAGTTTAAAATTATATAAAAATATATATCAATGTTTAAAATATAAAAAAACAAAAATCTATAATAAATTAAAACATTAAACTATTAAAAAACATTTAAACTTAAATTTCACAATTCAGTCAGTGCAACAGTAGGGAAAGTGTTGGATAGCGGAGGGGTAAAAATAACTATTCCCACTCCAGTGAGTGCAACAGTAGGGAACGTGTTGGATAGCGGAGAGGCAAAAATTACTATTCACACTCCAACAGTTAAAAAAAATATATATATATTAAAAATTAAGAACAATTATAAAAATAAATAAATAATATTTTAAAATGGAAAGAAATATATATTTTATATATAAAAAGAAAACATATAATATTAATTACATATAACAAATACCTACAAATATCTCAAATTAAATAATAAATAAATTAAAAAATATATTTCTTTTAAACTAGAAAATATTTACAAAAAACATTAATTAAAACTTAAATGTATTTTTTCCTACCCTATAACGCCACACCAATAACAGCACACTTCAACATTTTAAATTAAATTTACTTCCATAGTTAACATAATTAATAATCAATTCAAAAAATATTATTAATAAAAAACTAATAAACATTAACAACACACACTTTAACACTATAATGTCCACAACACACACCTAAATTAAACTATAAAATAATAAAACACAATTAAAACTTATTTTTAAATTAACAACTATTGCTATTAACAACTAATTATAAACTAATTAAAATCTATTTAATAACCACCCTTCACTCCTTTAAAAGTACAAACAACACACAAAAAATGAACAATTACCCAAAATAAATATCAAATAATTAACATTAATTGACAACTATATATTAATTAATTAAACATAAATTATTTCCCATCCATTACGCCTATAAGTACCACAACACACACCTAAAATTATTTACACAATTTCCATAATAATATTTTTATTAATATCAATTGACAAATAATGATTATTAAAAAATAAGCTGCTTAACACCCATAACCCCTATAAACCCCAAAACACACAACTAAAATTAATTACACAATTACCATAATTAATTACCAATTAATCATAATTAATTAACAACCAACTATTAATTCATCAATTAAAAATACATTATTTCTCACCCTTTAAACCTATAAACACCAAAACACACACCTAAAATTAATTACACAATTACAATAATTAATTACCAATTAATTAATTAAAATTAATTAACAACCAATTATTAATTCATCAATTGAAAATAAATTACTTCCTACCCTTTACATCTATAGACACCAAAACACACACCTAAAATTAATTACACTATTGCCATAATTAATTACAAATTAAATAATTATTATTAATTAAAAACAAATTATTTATTAATTAATAATAAATTACTTTACACATTTAACGCTATAACATCCCAATTAGACAAATATTAATAAATAAAAAATAATCAATTAATTTAATATAATTAAATGACTTCCCACCCTATTCCCCTATAAACCCACAACCCACTACGGAACTAAAAACACAAAATTCAAATAAAAAAAAATTAATAACTACTAAAAATTTAACACATATATTAAAAATACAAAACATTCTTATACAAAAAAACACACATCATATACATTTAAAATATATACTAAAATACATAATACTAATAAAAAAAATCGATATTGTTAACAACTATGGGGCTCATTACGATACCCGGTGTAAAAAAATCCGCCAGGCATGGAAGCGGCAAAAATCCACCCGCACACACCGCCTGAACACCGACCACGCCATTATGAGTACACAAACCGAAAACCGCCATCGGCGGAAAAATCACACAAAATACCGCCCGCCATCGTCCGAGTCGGAGTCAAACCGCCCGCCACGGACGGAAACACGCACGACAACACAAAACCGCCCGCCCACACGGCCGACACACCGCACGTGAAATTATGATCGCACCGCCATGAGCGCGGAAAAACAACAAATATACCGCCCGCCAGCGCAAACAACGCCGATGAGAATCGACACGGCAGAAGCCATGGCGCCCACGTACCTGCACAGAAACCATCCGCACACAAAACCAATAGCACACAACATGGCCAACAAGTCCACACAGCAAGGCACACACAAATACACAAGCACAGTACACATCCCGAAAACACCCCCGGACAAACAAAAAATACAAAGGCCAGAACCCCAGACACAACACACCTGAAAACAACAGACCATGAGGACACACCCACATAGGTGAGTACAAAAGCAGCACTCCCACAGACCACAACCCCTTGCTACATTGCAAACCAGAGAGGAGAGGAGAGGACACAGTGACACAGCAAGGACAGCAGCACACCACAGAAACGCACACATCACAACCACCACCACCACCACCAAACACCGGCACCACAAACCCCTGCACATTACACAACACACACCGCACCAGCACCACAAACACCATGGCACCACAAAGGATGCTCAAGTTCACGCCCATGGAGCTGACGGTCATGGTCGACGAGATCATCAAGGTGTACCCACAAATCTATGGGAACATGGTCCAGCACACACCACTAGCCACCAGAAACAGAATGTGGACCCGGATCGTAGACCAGGTCAATGCAGTCGGGACCCTGCCCAGGAACAGAGTCGAGATAAACAAACGTTGGAATGACGTAAAGAGCCTGGTCAAGAAGAAGGAGGGCAAAAACAGAGAGCTGGCTGCCGTCACTGGCGGAGGGAATCCCGCGCTCTTTAAGACCTTCAAAGCGTGGGAGGAGAAGGTGCGAGTCGTAATCCATCCGGAGATCCTCGCCGGATTAGCAGGGGGAGTGGAGGCTGGTAAGTACAAACTAATGTATACCAGCACACCGCTATGTACTCACATGCGCAACTACCATGCCACAGCTCCCAGGGACAAACACCCCCATGTCCAGCACACAATACACAACACATCACACACACATGCAACAGACACTACCACACACAGCCCAAACCGAACAACTGTAAGATGCGTGGGGACATGTGTACACTAAGCCAGCCACGTAACCACCAACAGGTCCCCAAATATGCCAGAAGCGCCACAACGAGCACCCACCACACCCATGTGTCCGCCACAGCTGCACTAACCGACAAGTAACAGGTAAGTGGCAGGAACACAAAGTGCAGTGGGTGGGACGGTGGACAGCCCAAGTACAACACACACCAGGCCCCAGTCCCACAGCACAGCAAGGAGGAGCATCCCCCACACCCCACAGCCACGTGTCAGCCACCGCAGTGCACAACGACAGCCGAAAGGCAGACATCACGGTCCACAGCAATCGGTGTCAGTGGGTGTACAGCCACCCCCACGACCCACTACACCCCCCACCCCCACAGACCTGCAACATGGAGCACCCCCGCTTAGAGCCATGTGGCATCCAGTACAGTGCACGCACGAACAACTTGCAGGTGGGAAACTGGACAGGGCTGGATTACTGGAGGCATGAGGACCATAACACCACCAACACATGGGACATGTCACGTAGCACACGGACACGCAGCACCGCCCACCGTCACGAACAAGTGAACAATGTGCACACGGACATGAACAGCAGACTCACACCCCACATGACCCATCACAGACATAGCAACACCCAAGGAGCCACGTCTGCATGCACAAGCCACACTGAATATAGTCCCACACGGCAGCCACTGTGCAACTCATCACACACAACCGAAACACCATTGAAGTCCTGTCCAAGTAGCCCCACTGCCTGTCAACCCCACACCCCACAACTACGCCTATGTAAGACAAACAACACTAGACGCAACAGAGCGGAACAACAGAAATGCACACGAACACCACTGAACCCATCAAACTCACAGACACACCATGCACATACAACATACCATCCATCCCATCCGTCAGCCCCAGTCACATGAAAGGCATGTCATCCGCACAGCTGCCACACATACAGCAGTCACGCTAAGACACATGCCCATGACCAACCATGTGCCAGAAGTCAATTAAGCGCACGACACACTGTGAGCAACAACACACAACATGGGCCACACCCCCCGAGCACTGCAGTGATGCACATGGCACAGGGCAGCACGCACACCAAGGAGATGGGACAACTGCAATACGTTGGCTGGCACACAACTATCACTCACTCATAACGATGCGTCCAATGCCATGTCCAGTAACCACAACAGACAGCAAATATGCAGGGCATGTCAGGCATGCACACACCTCAGACCATGCACTGTCATGCTGCCACAACACATGTCACGTTAGGCACCCATGGCTCACAGCATGTACCCCAAAAGCATATCCCCTCCCAAATGCGAATCTGGGGCATGGCCCCCATATTGCCATATGCGTTCCTAAGCGTTCCATTTAAACCCCAAAAGCATATTCCATCCCAAATGCGAATCTGGGGCATGGCCCCCATGTTGCCATATGCGTTCCTAAGCGTTCCATTTGAACTCCAAAAGCAAAGTACAAACCAGACCCAGGATGGGCCAGGAGCCCGCATACACCAGAGTCACAATGAGTAGAGGCAAAGCAACACACCCATCGGCATGGCCAATCCGTCCCATGCCACATGTGCACAGCACACAGTCCCATTGCCTAGCACACACAACTACAGATGCCACAGCCACACACTCGCCTCCGGGAAACCCATGTACGAGATTGCACGAACTGCCAATGTCAGACGACTAATACATACTTCGCCAGGTGCAACACAATAACAAATCTCATTCTCTCCACAGGTGACGAACTGCTGGACGCTGGGGATGGAGACAGCAGCCAGCACAGCCAGCCTACAAGCCCCCAACGAGGACACACGGATCTGGAGGATCTGTCCACCTCTTCGGACACGGACCACCAAGCTGGCCCATCTGGCGTGGCAGGGCCCAGCCGCTCCCCAGGACCCCTCCTACCCACCAACCCATCATCCAGGGATGCTGAACAGTCCCAGTCCCCTGCTGCCACTGTCGTTGCGGCCACACCCACGGTCATTGCAGCTACTACCACTGCCGCAACCGCCACCATCGCCGCACCGACCACCACCGCCTCCACCACCACCACGTCTTCGCTGGCACCAGCCCCAGCGCAGGTGGTGGCCCGGCCGACTGGATCCACCCTGGGAGCCACAGCGAGGACCGTGGTGAGCAATGTGGCTAGTGGGCAGGCCGGTGGCAGCAGGACTGGTAGGAGGAGCAGGGTCAGGGAAACGCCAGCCTCCCCTGGGAGCCATGCCCTGCCTCAAATGGCCAGAGTCCTTGGGGCCTATGAAGAGGCCCAAGGACAATGGGCCAGGTCTGCTACTGACACGCGGGAGGTGCTGGGGGTGCTGAGGTCCATGGACGCCCATATGGGCCAATTCGTGTCCCGTATGGACCAACTCGTGGACCTCATGGGCCAGCTGGTGGTGGCGGTGGGGTCACAGGCAAGGCCAGCAACACCACCTCCGCCACCACCTGCTAGGGCGCAGGGTCGGCCAGCAGTGTCCACTTCCCCTGCGTCCACAGCCAGTGAGCACACCTCACCCACCACCAGCAGGTCGCCACCACACACCCCCTCCCAAACGTGGAAGGGGCCGTCCGAAGAGGAAACAGATCTCCCGGGAGGACTTCGCACGCTCCAGTCGCAAGTGAGGCAGCCAGCCAGCCTTCCGCCAGCCTTCCTTGACCAGCCACTGCATTGACTTGCTCTACGATCCCACTCCACACAGCCATCTGGATGGCATGTGTGTGTTGGACTATGGACATAGAACCAGTGGGTACACCCTGATCATCACGCAGCCATGACCGACAGCTCATTGTCACTGCACGCACCACTTTTGTCATCACCTTACACACAATCACATGTCACAGTTTGTAATAAATGCACCTTTTTCACTAACTGCTGTTTGTGCCCTGTGTTTTATTTGTACGGAATACAACGGCCACCTTGGGCGGAAGGGCACCTGATGCGTGGCATGGCAATGGAATCCGGAGGGCCTGTAGGGACCTAGGGGTGGGAGACAGAACAGGAGCACATTCAATGAGTGTGTCACACACCCATCACACAGTACATGTCAACAACTACAAGCAATGTACACACATCGCACAGAGCAATAGGGCACAATGCCACAGTCACCAACAGTGGCATACTACCCTGGCCATGGAGCGTTGACACACTGCACGCAGTGAACATACGGCCACCCTGACACAGCACACACACACCTGCACAGATACAGACACATCATCCGTCGTACATGGACACTCACCGTCAAGTGAAGTAGCGGGCGATGAGCTGCTGGCGCACATTCCCAGCTTCCTCCTCTCCGCTGTCCACCTCACTCGAGCTGTCCTGGTCTGCGGGCTGGGGCCCTGGTTGATCTCCGTCATCCACAATGAGGGGGATCTGCTTCCGAATGGCCAGATTGTGCAGCATGCAGCACGCCACCACTATCTGGCACACCTTCTGTGGGGAGTACGCCAGTGCACCCCCGGTGCGGTCCAGGCACCTGAACCTGGACTTGAGGAGGCCAAAGGTACGCTCGACCACACGTCTGGTCCTCCCATGTGCCTCATTGTATCGATCGTCTGCTGGGGTGCGAGGATTCCTCAATGGACTGAGCAGCCATGCCCCATTCGGGTACGCAGAGTCACCTGGGTGTGAGGGACACAGAGAACCGTAGCTATTCCAACTGGACAGGGGACAGCATCGCACAACCAGCACGCTACACCACTCCACATACTCACCGACAATACAGGCACGATCCTGTTGCAGATTGGCCATCAGTCGTGGCAAGATGCTGTTGCGCATTATGTGTGCGTCATGGGCCGAGCCTGGAAACTTGGCACACACGTGGGTGATCACCATGTCCGCAAGGCACACCACTTGCACATTCAGGGAGTGCGTGTGCTTCCTGTTGCGGTACAGGTGCTCAGTGGCCTGTGGTGGAACAAGGCCAACATGAGTGCAGTCAATGGCTCCCACGACGTGTGGGATTCTGCCAAGGGCATAGAATGCACCCTTCACTGCCGCCAATTCACGAGCCCTGGGGAAGCGGATGTACCTGTTCCGGTACAGCATCATGGCTGCCAGTACATCCCTCAGCACCTTGCTGAACATGGGCTGGGACATCCCTCCTCCACTGCCCACTGTGTGCTGGAATGACCCAGTGGCGAAGAAATGCATGGCGGCCATCACCTTAGCCGTGGGGGTGACAGCAGTCGGATACACCCTGCGGGGACGGAGATGGGGCTCTAACATGGCACACAGTCGATGCAGAGTTGGCCTGTCCAGCCGAAACTTCCTGATTACCTCTGTATCGTCCATGTCCGCCAGCAATTGGTATGGGCGGTCAATGTTCGGTCTCCGCCTGGGTTAAATGGCAGAGGACACATGTCAAAGCAACACGGCACATAGCAATTTCGCATACACATCACTGACATGACTGAGCAAGCACATGAGCCACAGCCCAGCTGTCAAGCTGGGACGGCACAGCCACAATACACTTACACAGGTCTCCCAACAATGGCAATGGCAAGTGAGACATACCACTGCCATGTGCATGCACATGGTGATCTAGGCCCCAATGACTTGCGGGGCGTGCTGATGGGGACTGACTGCATATTCGTCAAGCGGCAACGCCACGGCAACATGAGTGTCTGCTGAGCATGGAACTGCTTCCGAGGCTGGATGAGTATGGCACACGACGACGACGATGTGGGCACGGGCTGAGCGGCCAATACAAGTGGGACCTGTGGCACGAGGGGATATGAGACAGTAGTAGGTGTCAGCACTGCACCCTATGTACAGCACTGTACGGATCACAGCTCCCGAAACATTGACTGGTGTCCACATTGACAGCCCCATGCCAAGATGGCTGTGTGCTTGCAGTCACAGGTGAGAGGTTACATTGCACGTGCCAGGTGGCAGACGTACATAGTGGGAGCTGGCATGTGTGTGCATGTGTCTCCTGTTCAGGATCCACCAGATGGGCGCTGACTCTGTACTGACCATTGGACACAGCATGTTCCGTGGAAGGCTTGTGTGTGTGGGATGGTGGCACTGGATGTGCCTCCGTTGGGTGGGGGGCCATGCACAGGGCGGGTACGTCGATGATTGCGCATTGTTGGTCACGGTGGGTGCACCAACTAAGATGTGTTGCCCTGTGTTCAATTCCTATGTCCGCATGATGATGGACTGTGGATGTGGGCAGACTACACATTGGTCGATGTGCTGTCTATATGCATGTGCCTTCACACCAGGCACAGCTGCCCCTGCACATGTGACCCCTGCTGGACTCGCTGCTGGGTCTGTGGAGCTGATGCACCTTCTGCGCGTGGGGCGGACAGCTCTCCTCACTTCCCTCATTGCGCATGTCATGTCTTTGCCGCAGGTGACATGGATCATGGAGGGCCCACATGTACGCGTGGGTAGGCTACACATGATTGTTCACTGGTCGCCACCCCCAGTCAGTGTTTCGAATGGGAAGGTTGTCGTGCTGGTGGTATGTTCGATGTGGCGGATGGGCGGGCCTAGGTGCGGGCTTACATTCCGGACATGGGGGTAGTTGGATTGGCGACTAGTTGCAGTACACACGGGACACGTCTCTTCCTTTCCACATCTGGGTCATCCCTTGTACTAACTGACAGTGATACAGTCATCTTCGCCCCAGCCCTCATGTCCTCCCTCGCCCCCCAATATGCATGCTCACCTGCGAGGCTAGCGCTTGCACAGGCAGCCCCAAGCTCGCACCAGAGAGGGCAAGGAGTGTATGTGTGGGTCCAGTTGCACGAGTGGGCTGTCTCAGGGTATGATGTGTGGCGGGACGCCGTCCACCTGCGTGGTGCCCCAAATGGAGACCCGGCCTGCATGGACTATGCATCACAGTCTTCGCCTTCCGGATCCGCCACCTGCGACACCCAGTGGCTGTGGCTGCCCTTGCGGCCATGCCGCGTCCGTCTGTGGCTGATGGCCCACACATTCACTCTTTGGCCTCTCTGGGGAGGGCTCGGGGGTGGTGGCGCACGCGCTTGCACTTAGTCGCAATGGCATGTGGCGTGGTTGGTATGATGGGCAATGGATGGGATGGTGCGAGCCACCTCCCGTGACGTCAGTGCTGCTCGTGCTGTGGTGCGTCCCCCTACACTTCCATTTGACTTGTGCCATGCTAGACGTTGAGGTTCTATTGCCTGCGTGATATGACCAGGAGGAGCGCGAGGAGACCTCTCACACACCATGCTCCACTGCCATCCCGTGCCCTGTATCGCCTGTGCGGATTGACTATGTTGGGGTTACACCTGGTCGACTGGGGCTGTGTGTGCCTTGTCAAGGGGCATGGCGGGCGCACAACAGGATCCAGCTTGTCCACAGAGGGTGGGCTGAGGTGCGCCTGGTACCGCCTTGTACGTGTGCCCGGCTGCTGTGCACACACGTGTTCACTCCCCCGACAGGTGTCCTCTCACAATGCCCAGGGAAGCGGTGGTGTACTGTTCATGAGCCCTCCCAACACGGCGTGCTCCAACTTGGCATGTGCACATCTACCCGTCGCACCCACCCACCTGAGCACTGCGTCCATACGACTTCACACGACACATGTGTGTCTTCCACAGTAGTGCTACTCATTTGCGTTGACATCCAATACCAGTGGACTACATGGTCATGTCACGACTGCCGTGTACTTCACATACTCTCATCCTCTCTCATTCGTACTTGTGAAATGAGTCAGCGGAGACAGTTTTGGTTTCAAACATTATATTGAGTCTTCTGTCCTCTGTGATGCAGTATAGTGGACACTACTGGCAGCGGAATACATGTTGAGGATATACTGAGCATGATAACAAATGGGATAGGGTGTGGGGTTACATCTGCTTGGCCAAGGCTGTGCTAATGTACATTTACGTATAGCTGCGGAGCTGCGGACTTTGACACAGACGGTATACATGTAGCCTACCAGACCGCTCGGCATCATGGGCACAGTCCATCTCAGTTCCATGTGACAGGTTTGCTGCGGTTGTTCCTCATGCACGCGTGCATGTGAGATGACATCAGGGCATGTGCTTGCGTGCATGCAGCGGCGTGCCACTTGTTGTTGCACTGTGGTGGTTACTGGACATGTCACAGTCACTGGGGTCGTGTTGTTGTTGTATGCACTTGTCGTCCATGCAAAGGTCCTGGTATGGGATTCCCGGGGCGGGGGTGGGAGGGGTGCAGCACCCACAGACTCCAGGCGACCTATTCATGTCCACTGAGCGGTGTGTGTGTCCATGTGCGCTGGATCCATGTCGTGTCCTGGTTGTTCGTGCAGTTCCGTCCATGTGGGTGCGATGCACAGAGCCCATGCCACTGCCTCCCACGATGCATGCGGTGTTCCTGGATGTGATGGGGAACAGTGTGCATGTCCCGGTCATATCCGATGTCATGGCGATGTCGTTGATGGTGTGGTTACAGTTGCCGGTCGTTTGGTATGGCTGTTGTGGTGGTGACTGGCCAGTCCGTGCGGAAGCTGAGCATGGGTGCGGGGTTGGACTTCATAGGTCACTCGGGGAACCTGCGTTGTGGTCCGACGTATTTACAGGTTGTCAGGTATGCGATGCCGTCCAGCAGGGCTTCCATGTCATTGGTGGTGTACATGTTTGCCAGCCAATGAAGCGGATGGTGGCTGTCAAGGTGTTGTTCGTAGGTTGTCCCTTGGAGGACCATGATGGGGCATGCTGGGTGACATTCGATGTAGCTGTTCTCGATGATCCGTCGTGTGGAGGCACAGTGGTTCCATTTCAGTGCGCGTGCGATGTTGGCCACATACGCCATGCCCCCATAGGCAGAGCAGGCCCTGTCGTGTGCGTCCAGAGGGAGGAGTAGTGGTAGCAGGTCCGCCTTCAGACATGCCGGGTTGGAGAGGCATATCTCGACGGGATGCTGGTAGGGACACCTCCGACAGTAGAAGACGGGCATGACGCAGCTGAACAATGTGATGCGGTAAGTCAGTCGGTAACTTACGTTCAGCAGGGACAGGAGATCGCATCCCAATGTATGTATCGTGTTGGTTTGGTACAGCTTGAGCTGTTCGGCGTAGTTGGGTAGGTGTGTTGCGGTTGCCATTTCGCAGCGGTTCGTAGAGGTGGCGTGCTCCGGCTGTGTGTGCAGTCTGCAATGTGCACGCTCCGGGGTTGCTGTGAGCTCTGTGTAGTCGTGGGGAGACAGGACTTGTGTTCTGTTGGCTTGTTTGGAGGACACGGGCCCTCTTCCCACATGCTTCTCAGACAGTTCAAGGTCAGTGCTGTGTGACTCCTTCCAATTAACTTGCATGTGGCCGACATGGGGAGTGTTTTCTTCTTTCTTCCCCGTCCGTTGTGTGCTTCTGTGATATGCGCTATCTGCCCTGTGGTCGGTCTCCTCGGCATGCCTGTGTTGGTCTATTCTTGGACAATGGCTGTATTCACCGGCTTCTGTCGTAGGGCTGTGGTTTCGGTGTTGGAATGGAAGGTCATTCAGTGCTGTCTGCTCTCCCTTGTGTGGGCGGCAGGCTGCCTTTCCGCTCTGCGTTGGGCCTTGTGTGTGGATGTAATTCTTGGGCCACCTGTTGTCGGTCCCCGGGCTCTTTGGTGTTCCGTTTCATGTGTCTTGTTCATATGTGCAGGGTGGTATGGGTTTTTCAGTGTGGTACTGGCGTTCCTCTTCCCGAAGGGGCCCTGCTTCTCCTAGTTGGTGTTGCCGCCGCTGTGTGCTTCGCCATGTTTGTTACACTGGGGTGTGTCCTGCTGTTGCGTGACTTCACTGACATGTGTGCGTCGGTTGTGTGGCGTTGGGTGTTGTCCGTGAATTGGGCGTTGGGGACATGTCTGTGGCCGGCCTGTCACGTGTCATGTGCGTTCGGGGTGGGGCTGGTGTGTGTGCTGCTTGGTTGTGTCCCTGTGTCTGTGTGCGACGCATGCATGGCGCTGCGGTTGGCCTCTGCGTTGTGCGCATGTGTGGCGGCGTCATCGCCGCTTTGGGGCCGTGACGGGGTGGTTGGTTCCTAGTCCCAGGTGGTGTGTACACATGTGTTCTGCGATGTTAGGATTTGGCCTGTGTGTCATATGTGGATGCAATGGTGGATGTGTAGTGTGCACGCGCTGGTGGGGGGTTGTCCGCTTTTTCCGCCCTTGCACTGTGTGCGCTGTTTGCGTGCACTTGTTGTGTGTGTGCCTACCTGCGTCTCCGCGGTACGTTGCGTCCTTGGTGGTGCATCAGCAGAAGCATGGGAAGGGCCTGCAGTGCTGGATTCATGCCCGGGGTGCCGCTTCTTCGTTGTCCGTGCTCGGCGTCCGTGTTTCCGCCTCTCTTTCACGTGCGGTGTCTCTTTGCCGTGGGAGCCGTTTGTTTGCGGCATCGTAATTTATGCGCCGGGCGGGACGTGTTTCGTCGGACGGTGTGTGTCAGTTGGGCTGCGCCGCTACGTGTGCGGGCGCACTTTGATGGCGGACGGTGTTGCTGGCTTGCCGGCGGTGTTTGGCCTGCTTTTCGCATCGTAATTGGGCGGGCGTGTGGACTGCTGCGTGCCGGCGGTAACTGGTGGTTTTTGCATCCGCCAGCACGGCGGTTGTGCTTCCGCCCGCCATCGTAATGGGCCCCTATATTTTTGCAAATGATATTAAAGACTTCAATATTTTTAAAATCGATATTACTTACCTTAAATCGATATTCTTGACCACGAAATTCTTGCTGTCAATATTTCTGAACCACAGTATTTCTGACTTGATATTTGTGCGACTCGATATTTGTGCAACTCGATATTTTAAACTCGATATTCTGTCTGCACACCGAACTGGGGGATACCTAGAGGGTACCTGTAGGAAATTCACCTTTTCTACTTGATCAGCCCATATCATTTGACTTTTTCTGGACATTATTTTTGCTTATATTATAACTTTATGCACTGTGACCCTGTATTCAATACAACAGTGCATATCCTCTGTCACTAAAACTGTCACTAAAACTGTTTTATAAAATTGTTTGCACCCTATTTGGTTATTTAACTTCCCAGAAGGGCTATTGCAGGTTGGTACAGAAATTGCATCAATAGTGTGGAAGGTAAATGTCATACATGAGCGGAGGTGTGTCATACCCTGTGTTTGCTTCAGAAGGCTCTACATCAGCAAGGTTCTTGTTATCTTAGGACCACTTTCAATTGGTATGTTCCCACTAGATCTCTTAGATCAGCAGGACAGCATAAGATGATGATTCCTAGGTGCAGGAAAGTTAGATTTGTGGAACGTGCCTTCATGGTGGCAGCTGCTCGGTTGTGGAATTCCCTCCTGGAACACATTGGGAGCCTTAAATTGCATCTGAAAACCTGGGGCCCTCTTAGAATGGCAGGCGGACTTTAGTCCGCCCGCCACCCTAGCGGTGTTGGGACCGTCCGCCAGCGGTGCGGCGGTCCTGCCCTGCAAATTAGGATGCGACCGCAGTCCGTACTTCGACATTGTGGCGGATGCTGCTGTAAGCAGCACCCGCCGCAATGCCAAAGAGGCACTTCGTGCATTGCCATGCACAACGTGGCAGGCACCGCGCGGTGCCTGCCACCTTGGGCACGGCAATGTAGGGGGGTACCATAGGTACCCCCCAAGTGCAGCCCCCCACCCCCCGGGGGCCCGCAACGGGCACCGATGCAAAACTGTGTATGCCTTTCCATGGCGGCATCGCCACCATGGAAAGGCAGGTTTTGGCATGCATCCTAATCTGGTGGACGGTGCCTCCTAGGCACCGCCACCATTTTGGGCCCCCTGCACCGTTCGCCAGGCAATCGGTATGATTGCTGGCGGCGGACGGTCTTTGCGTCCGCAGAGGTCGCAGTCATGTTCCCACCGCCATCATAATCTGGCGGTGGGAAAATTCTGTTTGATGGCGGAAGGACCGCGGTGGCGGTCCTTCCGCAATCCTAATCACCCCCATGGTTCTTAGCTTAATGGAAAGTCGCTCTTATGTTATTGTTTTACCCTGGTTAGGCTCTTCCCCTTTACTGTGCCTTTACCATTTCAGCGATTTGATGCCTTGGGTTTTACGCACTTTTTATAAATACAAATACCACCTACACCAATGACACAAATGTATACCTCCAGAGAGCACCAATGTGCAGTTTAAAAGTATTACGGTGACACAGGCAAAGGAAAAATGCTTTTGCATGCAGAAAATAACTGTTATGCGTTAGCTAAGTCACTCCTAAAGTGCTTTGTAAGCACGGAAAGTTGGGTGCTTTATGAATAGAAGTGGGATATGCTAAATACTAGGAAATGTATGCCAGTAACAGAGAAAAGTTACAAATATTGGCTGCAGCACAGGCTGGAAAGAGACTTGAAGGCCCATTACGATACCGGGCGTAAAAAAATCCGCCACCCATGAAAGCGGTAAAAATCCGCCCGCCTACACCGTCTGAATACCGACCCAGCAATCATGATGCCTCGAACCGAAAACCGCCAGCGGCGGAAAAAACACACAAAATACCGCCCGCCCTTGCCCGAGTCGGAGTCAAACCGCCCGCCACGGACGGAAAGACGCACGACAACACAAAACCGCCCGCCCTCACGGTCGAGACACCGCACGTGAAATTACGATCGCACCGACATGAGCGCGGAAAAACAACAAATACACCGCCCGCCAGCGTAAACAACACTGAAGAAAATGGACACGGCAGAAGCCATGGCGGCCACGTCCCTGCACAGAAACAGCCGCGGACTCAAACAAACACACACAACATGGCAAACAAGTCCACACAGCAACCCACGCACAAATACACAGACAAAGTACACATCCCGAAAACACACCACCCCTGGACAAACAAATAAACCACAAAGCCCAGAACACCAGCCACAACACACCTGAAAACAACAGACCATCAGGACACACCCAAACAGGTAAGTACAAAAGCAGCCCCTCCACAGACCACAACCCCTTGCAACATTGCAAAGCAGAGAGGAGAGGAGAGGACACAGTGACACAGCAAGGACAGCAGCACACCACAGATACGCACACATCACACCCACCACCACCACCACCACCACCAAACACCGGCACCACAAACCCCCTGCACATCACACATCACACACCGCACCAGCACCACAAACACCATGGCATCACACAGAATGCCCAAGTTCACTTCCACTGAGCTGACGGTCATGGTCGACGAGATCGTCAAGGTGCACACACAAATCTATGGCAACCAGGTCCAGCACACACCACTAGCCACCAGAAACAGAATGTGGAACAGAATTGTAGACCAGGTCAATGCAGTCGGGACCGTACCCAGAAACAGAGGAGAGATAAACAAACGGTGGAACGACATCAAAAGCCTGGTCAAGAAGAAGGAGAGCAAAAACCGAGAGCTGGCTGCCACGACTGGCGGAGGGAATCCCGCGCATTACAAGACCTTCAAAGCGTGGGAGGAGAAGGTGCGAGTCATCATCCATCCGGAGATCCTCACCGGATTACCAGGGGGAGTGGAGGCTGGTAAGTACAAACAAATGTATACCAGCACACCGCTATGTACTCACATGCACTACCACCATGCCATAGCTCCGAGGGACAAACACCCCCATGTCCAGTACACAATACACAACACATCACTCACACATGCAACAGGCACCACCACACACACAGCCCAAACATATCAACTAACAAAACCATGGGGGCATGTGTACACCCAGCCAGCCACGTAACTACCAACAGGTCCCCTAGTACTCCAGAAGCGCCACAACGAGCACCCCCCACACCCATGTGGCAGCCGTAGCTGCACCAACCGACAAGTAACAGGTAAGTAGCCGCAACACAGAGGCAGTGGGTGGGAGGGGGGACAGCTGAAGTACAACACCCACCAGGCCCCTAGTCCTACAGCACAGCAAGGCGGAGCACCCCCACACCCATGTGGCAGCCGTAGCTGCACTAACCGACAAGTAACAGGTAAGTAGCAGCAACACAAAGCGCAGTGGGTGGGAGGGGGGACAGCTGAAGTACAACACACACCAGGCCCCTAGTCCCACAGCACAGCAAGGAGGAGCACAGCCCACACCCCACACCCACGTAGCAGCCACTGCAGTGCACACCGGCAGCCGACAGGTAGACATCCCGCCCCAGGACAAACGGTGTCAGTGGGTGTCCAGCCATCACCACGACCCATAACACCGCCCCCACCCCCACAGACCTGCAACATGGAGCACCCCCCGCCCATAACCATGTTGCATCCAGTCCAGTGCACGCTCAAAAACAACCTGCAGGTGGGAAACTGGACAGGGCGGGGTGACTGGAGGCATGAGGACTGAATTACGACTAACACATGGGACATGTCAAGTAGCAGAGGAACACGCAGCACTGCTCCCTGCCACAACCATGTGAACAATGTGCACAAGGACATGAACCACAGAGTCACACCCCACATGACCCATCACAGACACAGCAACACCCAAGGAGCCACGTCTGCATGCACAAGTCACACTGATTACAGAACCACACGGCAGGCACAGTGCAACCCATCACACACAACTGCAACACCATCGAAGTCCTGTCCATGTAGCCCCCACTGCCTGTCAACCACACATCCCACAACTATGCCCATGTAAGACATACCACACTAGACGCAACAGCGTGGAACAACATAAATGCACACGAACACCACTGGACCCATCAAACACACAGACACACAATGCACATACAACATACCATTCATCTCATCCGTCAGCCCCAGTCAACATGAAAGGTATGTCATCCGAACAGCTGGTCCACATACAGTAGTCACGCAAAGAAACATGCCCATGATAAATCATGTGCCAGAAGTGAATGAAGCGCACGTCACACTGTGAGCAACTACACACATAACATGGGCCACACACCCCCGAGCACTGCAGTGATGCACATGGCACAGGGCAGCACGCACACCAAGGAATTGGACCATCTGCAATACGTCGTGTGGCACACAACCATCACTCACTCATAACAATGCGTCCAATTACATGGCCAGAAATCACAACAGACAGCAAATATGCAGGGTATGTCAGACATACACACACCTCAGACCATGCACTGTCATGTTGCCACAACACATGTCACGTTCTGCACCCATGGCACACAGTATGTACCCCAAAAGCATAGATCATCTCAAATGCGTTTCAGGGGGCTGACCCCCATTATGCCATCTGCGTTTCTAAGCTTTCCATATGAACCCCCAAAGCATAGTTCATCTCAAATGCGTTTCAGGGGGCTGACCCCCATTATGCCATCTGCGTTTCTAAGCGTTCCATATGAACCCCCAAAGCATAGTTCATCTCAAATGCGTTTCAGGGGGCTGACCCCCATTTTGCCATCTGCGTTTCGAAGCGTTACATTTGAACCCCAAGAGCATAGTACAAACCAACCTCCACGATGGGTCTGGAGTCCGCATACACCAGAGCCACAAAAAGCAGGAGCACAGCAACACACCCATCGGCATTGCCAATCCGTCCCATGCCACATGTCCACAGCACACAGTCCCATTGGCATGCCCACACAACAACAAATAGCACAGCCACACACACGGCTCCGGGAAACCTGTGCACGACTGTGCACGAACTGTGGATGTCAGACAACCTATACATACTTTGTCATGTGCAACACAATAACATATCTCATTCCCCCCACAGGTGACGAACTGCTGGATGCTGGAGATGGAGACAGCAGCCAGCACAGCCAGCCTGCAAGCCCCCAACAAGGACTCACGGATGTGGAGGATCTGTCCTCCGATTCGGACACGGACCACCCAGCAGGCCCATCTGGTGTGGCAGGGCCCAACCGCACCCCAGGCACCCTCCCACCCACCAACCCATCATCCAGGGCTGATGACCACTCACAGCCCCCTGCTGCCACTGTCGTAGCGGCCACTACCACTGTTGTGGCGGCCACCCCCACGGTCGTTGCGGCCACTCCCACTGCCGCAACCACCACCACGTCATCACTGGCCCCAGCCCCAGCGCAAGTGGTGGTCCGGCCGACTGGGTCCACCCTGGGAGCCACAGCGAGGACCGTGGTGAGCAATGTGGCTAGTGGGCAGGTCGGTGGCAGCAGTACTGGTAGGAGGAGCAGGGCCAGGCCAACGCCAACTGTGCCTGGGAGCCAAGCCCTGCCGCCAATCGACAGAGTCCTTGGGGCCTATGAGGAGGCCCAAGGCGAATGGGCCAGGTCGGCAAGCGACACGCGGGAGGTCCTTGCGGTGTTGAGGTCCATGGACGCCCACATGGCCCAAATCGCGGACCTCATGGGCCAGCTGGTGGTGGGGGAGGGCACAAGCAAGGCCAGCAACACCACCTCCGCCACCACCTGCTGTGGCGCAGGTTCGTGCAGCATCGCGTTCCCCTGCGTCCACAGCGAGTGAGCACTCCTCAACCACCACCAGCGGAACATCAACACCCCCCTCCCAAACGTGGAAGGGGCCGTCCGAAGTGGAAACAGGTGTCCAGAGAGGACTTCGCCCGCACCAAACGCCAGTGAGTCAGCCAGCCACCTTGACCACCTACTGCATTGACTTGGAATACGATCCTAGCCCACACTGCCATGTGAATGGCATGTGTCTGTTGGACTGTGGACATAGAACTCCATGGGTACACCTTGACCATCACGCAGCCATGACCGTCAACTCATTGTCACAGCATGCACCACATTTGTCATCACCTTGCACACAATCACATGTCACCGCTGTTAATAAATACACCTTGATCACAATCGGCTTAATGTGTCCTGGGTTTATTCCACGATGTGCAATCGCCACCATGAGCAGAATAGCATCTGCTGTGTGGCATGTCGATGGGACAGGAGAGGCTGCAGGGACCTAGGGGTGAAAAACAGAACAAGAGTACATTCAATGAGTGTGTCACACACTCATCACACAGTACTTGTCACCAACTACAAGCAATGCACACACATCTCTGAGAGCAACAGGGCACAATGCTACAGCCACTGACAGTGGCATACCAACCTGGACATGGACCATTGACACACAGCACTCAGTGAACAAAAGGCCCCAGTAACAGAGCACACATACACCTGCACAACTACAGCCACATCAGCCGTCGTACATGGTCACTCACCGTCAAGTGAAGTAGCGGGCGATGAGCTGCTGACGCACATTCACAGCTTCATCCTCTCCACTGTCCTCTTCACTGGAGCTGTCCTGGTGTGCAGGCTGGGGCCCTGGTTGATCTCCGTCATCCACAATTAGGGGGATCTGCTTTCGAATGGCCAGATTGTGCAGCATGCAGCAAGCCACCACTATCTGGCACACCTTCTGTGGGGAGTACGCCAGCGCCCCCCGGTGCGGTCCAGGCATCTGAACCTGGACTTGAGGAGGCCAAAGGTACGCTCGACCACACGTCTGGTCCTCCCATGTGCCTCATTGTAGCGGTCATCTGCTGGGGTCCGAGGATTTCGTAATGGACTGAGCAGCCAGGGCCCATTCGGGTAAGCCGAGTCACCTGGGCGTGGGGGACACAGAGAACCGTTGCAATTCAAACAGGACAGTAGACAGCATCCTTAAGCCAGCACGCTACACAACTCCACATACTCACCGACAATCCAGCCACGGTCCTGTTGCAGATTGGTCATCAGTCGTGGTAATATGCTGTTTCGCATGATGTGCGCGTCATGGGCCGAGCCTGGGAACTTTGCACACACGTGGGAGATGACCATGTCCGCAAGGCACACCACTTGCACATTCAGGGAGTGCGTGTGCTTCCGGTTGCGGAAGAGCTGCTCAGTGGCCTGTGGTGGGACAAGGCCAACATGGGTGCAGTCAATGGCACCAACGACGTGTGGGATCCGTCCAAGGGCATAGAATGCACCCTTCACTGCCGCCAACTCACGTGCCCTGGGGAATCTGATGTACCTGTTCCTGTACAGCATCATGGCTGCCAGTACATCCCTCAGCACCATGCTGAACATGGGCTGGGACATCCCACCTCCACTGCCCACTGTGTGCTGGAATGACCCAGTGGCGAAAAAATGCAGTGCAGCCATCACCTTAGCCGTGGGGGTGAATGCTGTCGGATACACCCTGCGAGGACGGAGGTGGGGTTCCAACATGGCACATAGTCGATGCAGGGTTGGTCGATCCAGACGAAATTTCCGGATGACCTCAGAATCCTCCATGTCCGCCAACAATTGGTAAGGGCGGTAAATGTTTGGTCTCCGCCTAGGAAAGATGGAAGTGGACACATGTCAAAGCAACACGCCACATGGCATTTTCACATACACATTACTGATATGACAGAGCAAGAACATGAGTCACAGAACAGCTGTCATGCAGGGACAGCACAGCCACAATACACTTACACAGGTCTCCCACCAATAGCAATGGGCAGTGACACAAACCATTGCTATGTGCATGCACATGGGGATCCAGGCCTCAATGACCTGTGAGGCGTGCTGATGGGGACTGACTGCATATCCGGCAAGCGGCAACACCACGGCAACATGACTGGCTGCTGTGCATCACACTGCTTCCGAGGCTGGATGAGTATGGCACACACCAACGACGATGTGGGCACAGGCTGAGCGGCCAAGACAAGTGGGACCTGTGGCACGAGGGGATATGAGACAGTCATTGGTGTCACCACTGCACCCTATGTGCAGCACTGTACGGATCACACCTCCAGAAGCATTGTCAGGTGTACACATTGACAGCCCCATGCCAACACGGCTGTGTGCTTGCAAATACACATCACATGTGACACGTAACCTTGCACGTGCCAAGTGGCAGATGTACATAGTGAGAGATGACATGCGTGTGCATATGCGTATACCATGCACCCATGCCAATGTGCAGATGATGACATGCTAACAGACATGTGGGGGCCGGCCACTGGCCGTCCCTGCCTATGCACACGGCATGTTGTGGCCCCGTCCATTGTGCACCTGCACCCACACGCACATCATGGCCACACCTGCAGATGCAGTGCGCACATCATACTGTGTGGTGCACATGGCATCAGCGGACTGTCACCAACATGGGCCAGGCCATTACGGCCAACTCCGATGACCCTCGCGGTTGCACCCTGCGTGTTCCACTATGGAGGTAGGCGTCCCGGGCCAGCTGGGTGCAGGCCAACGTCTGCAATTGCCAATGCAGGTCTCAGTGCACTTGTTGCTCGTGTGAATGTCAGGCTGGGCCATGCTGCCCCTCTCAGTCCCAGCAAGCCTGGCCTGCACATTGACTGCACAATGCCAGTAGGTGACAGCACCGACTGCCTAGTGGGTTGCATGTGTCTCCTGTTCAGGACCCTCCAGATGGGCGCTAACTCAGTACTGACTATTGGACACACCATGTCTCGTGATAGGGATGTGTGTGTGGGATGGTGGCACTGAATGTGACCTCCTTTGCGTGGTGGGCCATGCACAGGGCGAGTACGTCGATGATTGCGCAGTGTTGGTCACAGTGGGTGCACCCACACAGATGTGTTGCCCTATGTTCATTTTCTATGTCCGCATGATAATGGACTGTAGATGTGGGCAGACTACACATTGGTCGATGTGCTGTCAATTTGAATGTGCCTTCACACCAGGCACAGCTGCCCCTGCACATGTGACCCCTGCTGCACTCGCTGCTGGGTCTGTGGAGCTGATGCACCATCTGTGCGTGGGGCGGACAGCTCTCCTCACTTCCGTCATTGCGCATGTCATCACTTTGCCGCAGGTGACATGGATCATGGAGGGCCCACATGTACGCGTGGGTGGCCTCAACAAGTGTGTCCAATGGTTGTCACCCCCAGTCAGTGCTTCGAATGTGAATGATGTTGTGCTGGTGCTAATTTCAATGTGGTGGGTGGGCGGGGCTAGGTGCGGGCTTACATGCAGGACATGGGAGGGTGATCGGATTAGCGACTAGTTGCAATACACACGGGGCACGTCTTTTCCTGTCAACATCAGGGTCATTCCTTGAACTCACTGACAGTAATACAGTCGTCTTTGTCCCTGTCCTCATGGCCTCCCCTCGCTCCCCCAATATGCATTTGCACCTGTGGGGCTAGCGCATGCAGATGCAGCCCCAGGCTCGCCCCGGAGAGGCCAAGGAGTGTATGTGTGGGTCCAGTTGAACGAGTGGTCTGTCTCACGGCATGATGTGTGGCGGGACGCCGTCCACCTGCGTGGTGCCCCGACTCGAGACCCGGGCAACATAGACAATGCATAGCAGTCTCCGCAGTCCGGATACACCACCTGCGACACACAGAGGCTGTAGCTGCCCTAGCGGCCCATGCCGCGTCCATCTGGGGCTGATGGACCCACACATTCACTCTTTTGCCTCACTGGGGCGGGCTCGGAGGTGCTTGCGCACGCGCTGGCTTCTCTGTTGCAACGGCATGTGACGTGTGTGGAGATGTAGGCAATGGGTGGGATGGTGCGAGCCACCTTCCGTGACGTCACTGCTGCTCGTGATGTGTGCGTCCCCCAATACTTCCATATGACTTGAGCCATGCTACACATTGAGGATGTTTTGCCTGCGTGATGTGTCCCGGAGGAGCGCGCCGAGTCCTCTCCCCCACCATGCTCCACTGCCATCCCGTGCCCTGGATTGCCTGTGCAGGTTGACAATGTTGGGGATACACCTGGTCGGCAGGGGCTGTGTGTGCCTTGTCAAGGGCCTGGCGGGCGCACAACAGGATCCAGCTTGTCCACAGAGGGTGGGCTGACGTGTACGCCTGATACCGCATTGTTCGTGTGCCCGGCTGCTGTGCACACACGTGTTCACATCCCCCCCGACGGGTGGCCTTTAACATTGCCCAGGGAAGCGGTAATGTGCAGTTCCGGACCCCTCCCGACACAGCGTGTTTCAACTTTGCATGTGCGCATCTACCCGTCACACCCACCCACCTGAGCGAAGCGTCACTCCCGCTTCACACGACACATGTGTGTCTTCCACAGTTGTGCTACTCATTTGCGTTGACATCCAATGACAGTGGACTACATAGTCATGTCACGACTGCCGTGTACATCACACACTCTCATCATCTCACATTCGTACTTGTGAAAGGAATCAGCAGAGACAGTTTCTTTCTTCAAACCATGTATTGTGACTTATGTCCTCTGTGATGCAGTATAGTGGACACTACTGGCAGCGGTATGCATGTGGAGGATATACTGAGCATGATTACACATAGCTAAGGGTGTAGGGGTACATGTGATTAGCTGTTGCATGTGGGATGTGGGCTTCAGAGTTACATCTGCTTGGCCGTTGCTGTGCTAATGTTCATTTGCAAATAGCTGCGGTGCTGCGGACTTTGACACAGACGGTATACATTTAGCCTACCAGACCGCTTGGCATCATGGGCACAGTCCATCTCAGTTCCATGTGACAGGTGTGCTGCTGTTGTTACTCATGCACGCGTGCGTGTGAGTTGACATCAGGGCATGGGCTTACGTGCATGCAACGGCGTCCCACTTGTTGTTGCCATATGGTGGATACTGGACATGTCACAGTCACTGGGGTCGTGTTGTTGTTGTATGCACTTGTCGTCCATGCAAAGGTCCTGTTACGGGATTTCCGGGGAGGGGGAGAAGGGGTGCAGCTCTCACATACTCCAGCCGGGCGATTCCTGTCCACTGTGCGGTGCATATGTCCATGGGCGCAGGATCCATGTCATGGCATAGTTGTACGTGCAGTTCTGTCCATGTGGGTGCGATACACATATCCCATGCCACTGCCTCCCCCGATACATGCAGAGTTCCTGGATGTGATGGGGAACGGAGTGCATGTCCCGGACACATCCGATGTCATGGCAGTGTCGTTGATGGTGTGGTATCAGTTGCAGGTCGTTTGGTATGGCTGTTGTGGTGGTTACTGGCCAGTCCGTGCGGAAGCTAAGCATGGGTACAGTGTCGGACATCATGGCTCAATTGGGGGATTGCGTCGGGGTCCTACGAATTGACAGGTTGACAGGTATGCGATGGCTTCCTGCAGGGCTTCCATTTCATTGGTGGTATACATGTTTGCCAGCCAATGTAGCGGATGGTGGCTGTCACGGTGTTGTTCGTAAGTTGTCCCTTGTAGGAGCATGATGGGGCATGCTGGGTGACATTCGATGTAGCTGTGATCCATGATCCGTCGTGTGGAGGCACAGTGGTCCCATTGCAGTGTGGGTCCGATGTTCGCCACATACGCCATGCCCCCATAGGCTGAACAGACCCTGTCGTGTGCGTCCAGAGGGTGGAATAGTGGTAGCAGGTCCGCCCTTGGACATGCCGGGTTGGAGAGGCACAACTCCACAGGATGGTGGAAGGGACACCTCCGACAGTAGAAGACGGGTATGACGCAGCTGAACAATGCGATGCGGTAAGTCAGTCGGTAACTTACGTTCAGCAGGGATAGGGGTTCGCATCCCATTAGCTGTATCAGGTTGTGTTTGTACAGCTTGACCTGTTTGGCGTAGTTGGGTAGGTGTGTTGTAGGTGCCATTTTGCTGCGGGGCGATGTGGTGGCGTGCTCCGGCTGTGTGTGCAGTCTGCAGTGTGCAAGCTCCGAGGTTGCTGTGAGGTCTGTGATGGTCGTAGGGGGCAGGACTTGTGTTCTGTTAGCTTGTGCGGAGGACACGGGCCCTCATCCCACGTGCTTCTCTGAATGTTCAAGGTCAGTGGTGTGTGACTCCTTCCAGATAACTTGCATGGGAACGGCATGGGGGAGTTTTATATTTTTTCTTTCCCGTTCGGTATGTTCTTAGGTGATATGCGCTATCTGCCCTGTGGTCGGTTTCCTCTGCATGCCTGTGTTGGTCTTTTTTGGGACAATGGCTGTATTCTCCGGCTTGTTTAGTCGGGTTGTGGTTTCGGAGTTGGAATGGAAGGTCATTCAGTGCTGTCTGCTCTCCCGTGTGTGGGCGGCAGGCTGTGTTTCCGCTATGCGTTGGGCCTTGTGTGTGGGTGTCATTCTTGGGTCCACCTGTTGTCGGTCCCCGGGCTCTTTGGTGTTCCGTTTTGTATGTCTGGTTCATGGGTGCAGGGTGGTATGGGTGTTTCTGTGTGGTACTGGCGTACCTCTTCCCGACGGGGCCCATGTTCTACTGGGTGGTGTTGCCGCCGCTGTGTGCTTCGCCATGTTTGTCACACAGGGGTGTGTCCTGATGTTGCGTGACTTCACTGACATGTGGGCGTCGGTTGTGTGACGTTGGGTGTTGTCCGTGAATTGGGCGTTGGGGACATGACTGTGGCAGGCCTGTCACGTGTCATGTGCGTTCTGGGTGTGGCTGGTGTGTGTGGTGCTTGGTTGTGTCCCTGTGTTGTTTGTGTGCGACGCATACATGGCGTTATGGTTGGGCGCTGAGTTGTGCGCATGTGTGGCTGCGTCATCGCCGCTGTGCTGCGGTGCCGTGACGGGGTCGTTAGTTCCTGGTCCCAGGTGGTGTGCCCATGATAGTTGCGAGATGTTGCACTTTGCCCTGTGTTACATTTGTGGGTGCAGTGGTGGATGTGTCTTGTCCACGCAGGGGTGTTGGGGGGTGCCATGTCCTCCTTTTCCGCACTTGCACTGTGTGCGCTGTTTGCGTGCCCTTGTTGTGTGTGTGCCTACCTGCGTCTCCGCGGTACGTTGCCTCCTTGGTGGTGCATCAGGTATAGCATGGGGAGGGCCTGCAGTGCTGGATTCATGCTCGGGGGGTCGCCTCTTCGGTGTCTGTGCTCGGCGTTCGGGTTTCCGCCTCACTTTCACGTGCGGTGTCTCTTAGCCGTGGGAGCTGTTTGTTTGCGGCATCGTAATTTGTACGCCGGGCGGTACGTGATTTCGTCTGGCGGTGTGTCTCCATTGGGCTGCGCCGCTACGTGAGCGGGCGCACTTTGATGGCGGACGGCGTCGCTGGCTTGCCGGCGGTGTTTGGCTGCCTTTTCACATCGTAATTTGGCGGGCGTGTGGGCTGCGGCATGCGGGCGGTAACTGGTGGTTTTTGCATCCGCCAGCACGGCGGTGGTGCTTCCGCCCGCCATCCTAATGGGCCCCTTGGTGACTGAAAACATGACCTGAGGACATTAGGGCAGGAGTGACTAGGGGTGCTTTCTACGGCTCTAATAACTCATTGGGAAGTAGTCATTTTTCTACTTCTGCATATTCAGAACAAAATACTTGGGCATACCCGGGATGGCTTCATTCTTGCTGGGCAAAGAAATTCCAAGGTTTTCCTTGCTTGGGGTTCTTTGCAGTGAAGAAAAAGGATTTATCATAACCTAGCGATAAAGGTATCCTGGGGCAGATTTACAAGCCCCTTGCGCTGCCAGTACGTCACTTTTTGTGACGCACTGACAGCGCATTTCCCTGCCCCTTATTTACAAGGACAGGAAAAGCCACCCTGCGTGGCTTTTCCTGTCCTTGTAAATATGGTCCCTTTACACGCAGCATTTTGCGTGAAAGGGGCGTTCCATGGGTGTTGCTGTGGGTGTTCCCACGCAACACCCATGGAACAAGACACATTTCCAGATTTACGAGGATTCGTAAACCTGGAAATGCGTCAGTATGCTACGCCACCCTAGGGGTGACGTAGCGAGGCACAACGAGGAGAAATGTTTTTCCTCGTTTTCTTCCTCTTTCAATGCGTGCTGCATTCTACAGCACGCATTGAAAGAGGAAAATGCCTGTAGTGATTGTTGATGTGCAGAAAGGTGCCCCTTCCTGCACAAAAACAATCTCCCCATGGCGCAGGCATCCTTGCACCATGGTGCAAGGGTGCCTGCGCCGGCGCATGGCAGCTGTTTGTGCACCAGCGCTGGGGAGAGCACAAGAATGCGACATATCATTGTAAATATGTCGCATTCCTGTGCTCTGAAAGTGCCGCAGCGTAGCGCAGCCAAAGGGCTTGCGGTGCCGCTGCACTTTCTTGTAGATCTGCCCCCCTGCCTGCCTCATGGAGTCCTGACTGGCTACAGCGTCCAGCCTTGCCCTGCCGGTGGATTTCTAGCACCTGATAAGTGACTTAGGGGTCTATTAGGATGTCGTGCAGTTCGCCACCGCCCGGCCAGTGGTTGCGGGCGGTGGCGATCTGCACGCCATCACAACACAATTTACCCCCCCGCCATATTACCATGGCGTGGGGTACCGCGGCGGACGGAAAGTCCGTCCGCCGATTTTCCGCTGGTCGGATTGCCGGCCGGGCGGAAAAGGCACACAATATGGTGGCGGTGCCTTGCAGGCACCGCCATCCATATTAGTATGCCTGCGGTGGGTATGCCTTTCCATGGTGGAGACTCCGCCATGGAAAGGCATGCGGTAAACACTTTGGGGGCCCGTTGCGGGCCCCCGGGGGGTGGGGGGGTGGGTGTCTGCATAGGTACCCCCCTTCATTGCCACGCACAAGGTGGCAGGCACCGCGCGGTGCCTGTCACGTTGTGCATGCCAATGCACAACATGCATATTTAACATTGTGGCGGGTGCTGCTTACAGCACCGCCCGCCACAATGTTAAATATGTGGGATGCGACCGCCATGGTGGCGGTCGCATCCTAATGGGCACAGCGGGACCGCTGCACCACTGGCGGTCGGTCCCGTTTACCGTTACGGTGGCCGCCATCGTAATAGACCCCTAAGTGTTTGATTTTGTCTTTGGCGGATGGGTACTCCGTCACAAACTTGACAGATATCCTGGCCATTAGGATGTAATGTACCTATAATTAGGTGGGTGGTATATCTGTGGCATTTCTGTTGCAGTACTCATCAGGCAAACTCCAAATCATGCCATAAGTCTGAAGGTAAATCCTTGGACCAGGGCAAGATAGCAAATGTACTCCATTGGAAAAAAGTGACCTTGACAGCTACAAAGACTCCTTTGTCCCAGTCAGAGTCAGTCAGTCAAAGTAACGTTTATTTAGTCCGTAGGTCTTTATACAACATAAAAACATATCACTCTATGTAAATATTCTAAAATCATTACAAATTAATCAACAGACGCCGTTACAATAGTCCGATTTCCATATGCTTCCTTTCAAATTTACACAATACTCAATATATAAGTCATAGACACGCCTATATTTAAACATAGATATTTTAAAAGCAATAAAATTCCTATTATAAAATATATTTCTAAAAGATATATATCAAGTAAAAGTTATCTAAAATCCATTTCCATCATAGCTTCTATCCTAACGTTCAATCAACCATTTCCTTTTCCATGAAAATTCTTTTTACAGCCTTCATGTACATCGCAATGGCTATTACAATTTCAAGGTTTGGCATATCTGTAAGAAGTTCAATAGCTTGTGCACGCAAATCGGTACCATATTTTAAAAAGATGAGGCGTTAAAACTGTTTCCGCAGAGATAACACTTTTATGCAGTCCATTAAAATGTGTAAACTATCGCATTTTGCGCCCAACCTACATGTGCATTTACCATCAGGTTGCATCATTTATGCTTTTATTCTCCCATTAGTCATACCAGGATTAATACAGTTTCTCAATCTTAGTACTTCTGATCTAAGCCATTGATTAGGTAATGTATCCAGATAGGGGTACCAGATTTCTTTCACCCAACTATTTATCATGAATTTCACTGATTCTTTCTTTCTCAGATACTCCATGTCTTCCATCCTAGACATTTCCTTCCCTGGAGTTCTGAGTTCGCTCTTTGTTACTTCTGTTTGTAGAGTCTGCTGATCAATTCTCACGTTTAGGTTTTCACAGACAAAATACAATTTCTTTCTGACCTCTTTGGCCCATTTTAGGTCGCTATGCTGGGTCTCGTTCTTAAACCATTGTGAAACTTTCATGGCTTCTCCTGTACCCAATCTTTTCCAAAATCTTAGAAGGGCCACTTGCGCCTGTACATTCCATGAAGTCATACCCGGCTCTAATCTAATTGCCTGGATCATAGATGAGCCCGGTAATGACATTAGGGGTTTTATGCATTTCCCTTCCTTAATATCCCAACTGCTTTTACCACTTAAGCAGAGGACGTCTGCTCCATATTGTAGTTGGGGGGGTATCATAGCGTTATAGGCCTTTATCAGTGGTCTGTGGGACATATCCCCATAAATGCGGTTACATTTTTTCAGCCCGCACACTATTATATGGGCGTTGGCTGTCTAGGCCACCAGATGCGTGTACCACTTTAAAGACTTGTCAAACCAGACACTGAGATATTAATACTCATTCACAATTTTCAATTTGGTTGGGCCCATGTACCAATTAAACCTCTGGTCTCTCTTTCCAAAACACAGAATTTTGGTTTTATCCATATTTACAGTCAAATGCTTTGTTGTACAATATTCGCTAAATGCATTTAACTTCCTCTGTAGGCCCATCTCTGTATGGTCAAGGATTACTAAGTCATCGGCATACAGTAATCAAGGATAGTTGCTTCCCATTCATTTTTGGACTAGCACTTCTATCTACCGCCAAGATGGTAGGCAGATCTGCTAAGAATATGGCGAAAAGTAGGGGGGCTAATACACAGCCCTGTCTTAGGCCATTATTAATTGCTATTTTCGGTGTCAAAGCCCCCGCCGTATTCTTAATAACTTGGACCCAGTTCTGACTGTGTAGCTCCTGAATTACAGCCAGGAGCCCTTCTGGGATATCATATTTTTCCAAGGTCTCCCAAAGACATTTCCTATACACCAGGTCACATGCCGCGCGGACGTCTACAAGGCAGCAATACAACTTCCGTCGCTGCTCCATAGACCGCCACTGCCCATAGGGCGAAACAGTGGTCAATCGTAGAGTGTCCTTCCTTAAAGCCTCCTTGTTCCACCGGCACAATCGACCGCTGTTCCACCCAATCCTTCAATCTACCCAGGATTATTTTGGCAAAGACTTTCTCACCGACATTCAACAGATTAATCAATTTATAATTTTTCAGGGCTTTCCTATCTCCCTTCTTATGTATTGGTGTAATTACTGCCCCCCTCCAATTTTTGGGGATATGACCAGAGTCTAATATGGCTAAGAACATATGGGATAGGAATTCAGCCCACCAGTTTAACTGAGTCTTTATTATGGAGGTTGTCGGGTCCTGCTGCACGGGTTAAAGTTAACTTTCTTATAATATCCTTTACATTTTCTACTGTAAGGAGCGCTTTTAAATCTTCGACATCCCCTCCCGAGTGTGTATTTTTTGCTTACTACGGACGCTTCACTTGTCCCATACAGCTCGCCTAGGTACTCTTCCCATGCTGCTTCTTCCACTACACAGCTCAAAGCCCCGGGGGTCTGTCCGGAGACTTCCTGTATCAGCTTCCATAACTTTCGTACATTTTTTGCTTCGATTGTTTCCAGCAAGTCTTCCCAGCATTTCTCTTTAAAAATCCTCTTCTGGTTCCTAACTAGCATTGTGTATTCCTTTCTCAGTTTAAACAGGTTTAATAGTCTGTCCTGGTCATACCTTATTCTTAGGCTTCTCTCTCCTCTCCTTATTAACCTTTTCTTATTCATACATTCCAATTTGAACCACCTTGATCGTCCTCCTTGTGTTGATTGCTTGTCAATAGGGCAAACTTTCTTATTTTTTAATTCTACTCTGAAGCATTGTACAACATGTTCTATTGTTTCTTCAAACAAGACCACATTCTGACCCCTTGCGATTTCCATATTCCTGCGATTTCCATATTGTCCCAGTCAGAGATTTTGGTGCCAAAACTGAGGGCATCAGTAGGAGCTCGTAGATTATACGACTGACTTCGAGAGGCCCTGGTCATCTTTAACTTTCTTTCTTGTCCACTGGAGTAGCTGGAGCTCCTAAAAGTAGACTAAGTCAGAAGGTAAAAACTTGGACCAGTGCAACCTGCTTGGCTTATCCAAAGTCCATCATGGTCAGAGTGAAATCACACCTAGGTCCCAGGCATCCATGAACTACGGCTTCTGATTGCTATTCGAATTTATTTTCTGGTGGCTTTTTGGTTGCTTTTGCCTGAAAACTTTATAAAATCATCACCAGTTCCTTATATCCAGTTTTGACTCTTTTGGTGTCTTTTTCCTAACTTTTTCTTGATTTCTTTAAATTAGGTTGAGAATTGTACTGTGTTGTGTTCTTACTTGAAAACTATTTGCTACGACTTGAACTTAACATGCTGTCAGATCTTCTGTGATTCCTTGGAGCTTGCTCGATGCTAGAATGTTCCACCTCCAGGCACCACCAAGGCTGAATGCCGCTATGGCGCAGACTATTGGAGTGGCCAGGTGAGGGTAAGGGTGGTTGAGGAAGGAACTGTGGGAGGGAGACCTGTACAGTTATAGATAAGAATCATAACTAGTTCCTAACAGAGTTCCCCCCCCCCAAGCCCTCAAGACCCTTTGGCCCCTCTGATATTCACCTGTGCCCCATCTTGCAGTCTCAGTGTGATGAGGTACTTAAGGTGTTTCTACAAAGGCAATGACACAGGCTTGTGCAGCTTGACAATATACAAAATAGGCATTCAAAGCTGCTTCTTTGTGTATACCTACCAGACTTTGCTCTTTAGTAGACTTGAGCAGGCCTTGCGGTTAATTCTGCAAAAACAGTTGTCAATCACTGTTACACTTGGCTTTGGTCCACAGCTCTTATAAGGCAGAATAGCTAGGTTTTCCCCCAACAGTTACCAAATTGTAAAAATTGTTTGTAAAATATGCGGTACCCTTCTCACAAGTAACAAAGCACAAGTTTTCCAAAAATTATGCCTCTAGACGTTCGTGAGCAGAGAGCGATGCGCTCTTACCACTGAGACTCGTCCAATCTCAAACTTGTAGCGTTCTCAGTAATTGGATTCTCGGCATTGGGTCCATCCTAGGCTGTATCCCCCATTCTCATGCTGCTCTCTGGAGACGGCCATCGGATCTCCAGACCATTGTCAGCGATCGAGGACCACACCCAAAGCTGACATCACAGGAACACTAGCTGGGACCACTCTGTAGCCAAGCTAAGAAATAGCGAGTGAGCGGTCAAGGGCGGGGCTCGTTTTATACCAGAGCCCCTCCCAATATGGCTGCAGCGCTCGAGAGTTTGGGAAATGTAGTTCCCCAGCGAATCCAGTGTGTAGGAGCATGTCTGAAAAGAGGAAATGGTTTTATATAGCGCTGGCTAGACCCGGAGGTATCAGAGCGCTTTACATGCGGATTAGCGAGTTACAAAGATTACATCATGAGTTTCTAGTGCATAGCATAAAATAAACACACATCCTATGGGGAATAGAAGGTAGAGGGGGAAAAGTAAAAAGGGGTTGAAATGCCGATCGGATCAGGCAGACCGGCAAGGGGGAAAGAACTTAGAGGAACCAAAAAGTCAAAGAGAGTCAAACAAACCAGCTGGGGACCAGCAATCACAACATCCAGTGTCTCGGTGACTGTAAAAGTCTAATGAGCTAGCATTGGAATGTGCATGAAACACTGAACGATGTAATCTGAGCATACAGATATTGGGTAATAATGGCACAATTTGCAAACTTGGGCATAATCCTAAAATTGGCAAATAGCACATGGTCCCATGAAACAAGCACAATATAAAGTATGTGGCACCAGTATGACACTAGTATGTGAGAAAAGTACTGAGTCTAAACAGATGCCATATCTTGGATGTGGCAAATGGTCCATGAATCTTGCCACACAGTACACGAGGGCATAGTGATTTCACAGTGGTCAGGCCCCAAGAGCCGTTGGCCATGACACAATCATATCTCTCTGAAATTGCTTGCTGCTTGTGACTTTGCTACCAGGGCGTTGAGCGGAGATTCTCTTAGAACTGTTTAGTGACCTAACCAGATTGTCGTTATTAGGTGGTAGGGGTAACAGTTCCCAAATTAATAGCCCCATTCCCGGCAGTACCCTTTTGTGAGAGATGCTACAGTCCTCTCTACCCAGAGTGGTGATAGCATGTTTCTAGTGAGGCACACAGGCCTTTTATCTTTTACCCATGTGAGGGGACTACATGCTGGCTTACCCCTGTAAAAGACCTGTTCGGTCTCTATTATCAGGAGTCAGTGGGCTTCAGCATGACTGGGATATTTATAAAGGCTGCTTTTACATGTGCATTGTGTTTGGGGCTTTGAGCGTGTGCAATTGGATTGTTGAGTGCAAGACAGGTGATGTTCTCCTCCATTTCCTCCGTTGTCGTCATCTCCCTGGACAACAGACGTTTCCAGACACAAAGTTGCACTTTCCCATCTTAACCAGTCAAAACTGATCTCAGTGTAGTCACCAGGCACGGTGCCCATGAACAGTGACAAGCAAATGATGCGAAAATGCTCCTGCCACAAGTTGAAAACGGTGAGCCCACATGGTCCTTGACACTCCCTGCATATGCAGGCATCTCTATACATCTCCTTTGATGCTCCATCAGACACTGCTGAGCTTCCTACTGTGGTGGAGGAGGCTGCCCTGATTTCTGAACAATTTGAACCATTATCCTATACATTGCAGTTCTTCAATTATCTCTGACTGAAGCAATAGTAATACTTATTTTCAACTGGACAAGTGGCTAGTGGTCACTAGTGTCACTGTGAGTTCCATTGGAACCCCAGTACAAGTGGGTTCCTCGCTCAAAAACAAATCTACCACAAACAGTTGGATTGGAGATGTAGAACTCTACAAAGGCACCGCTGTAGCAAATCATTGGAAATGCCCACTACTTAGCCAGTAGTGATCAGTTGTGCCCTTAACTATTCTCAGAACTCCAGTAACATGGACTGTGACCTATGTTCCCTATAAACTGCACACTTGTGTGCACATACAGCCTTCCCTTTTCCAGAGCAGAGAGTTACTGAAAGCGCACATTGTGCACGCCGCACGGAAAAAGAGATTTCACAAATATCAGCGGCATGTTTCCAAAGACGCAGCAGGGGTGAAAAGTCATCTCTTTTGGGTCACAGCAAGCAGCATTGCAGGAGATTCTGGACATCCAGCATAGAGAAGGAAGAGACAATGACCAGTGGCAAACCGAGGAGAAGCAATTTCTGCTTTTTCCCACATAAGTTGAGGAAAATGTTGTTTGCAAATGTGGCAAGGTCTACTAGTGTTGAGAATCTCATGGAAACCCCACCTTTCTTCCCTGTTGCAAGTGTTGCCAATGTATGGCTAAAACACAGGGGGCGACAAGGGGAGAATGGGGAAGGAGGAGGCAGGGAACGGCTGCTCATTCATCTCTTCAGAACTCGGCTCACAGCGTGAGGGTAAAGGAGACCTCCCTTGTGGTGAATGGCATTCAAGAGGTAAGTTTGTACTGGATAGATGCCAGCACCTCAAAACCCGGATGCAAATCCCACATAAATGAAAAGTAGTATGAGGAAATAACAAAAGTGACACAATTTCACAATTGGTTATACTCTTACCAAAACTTCGGCCAACGAGGCTGTGATGATTGCTAAGAAATACCAGGAGACATTTCCAAAAGCCAGGTGAAAGCAGAGGGCATGAGAAAGCCAGTATCTGCAAAGGCCTAAAATGCAAACAAATCCTACCTAACCAAAGGAGAAGGAACAAGGAACTTGATAAAGGGGAAAACAAAAGAAATGTGAGGGACGGGAAGGTCGGGTGAAGAACTTTAGCCATAGCAGTTGCCAGGCAATGACCAACTGAATTACGCCTTCATGAGCAGATGGACTAGTGCCAACCCGGAAGCAGGCTCTAAAGGGACGGGAAATCAGCTCTAAGGTGCTGGAACACTGGACTGTCAACCTATCAACCCTAAAGCCATTTTCCTATTCTCGATAATCTCCCGCAACTCTTCAGTGTCATAATCCCTGACCGTTCATAATCCTCATTTTCCTGACAACACTGTCCATTCAACGTTGAGCAGCACTCATGTTCTCAAAGAGCTCTGGTGTGTTTTATTTTGAATTAACCAGGGATAGAGCTGCCGGCCGCTGTTGTCTCGCCTGAGAATTGAAACAGCGGGCCATATTATCAAGAACGGGCGATAACATTATCGCCGCTTTAGCGGCAGGAAACTGCTGCTAAAGCGGCGATAAGAGGCTTGATAATATGCCCTATAGAATTCCAATAGAAGCCCAGGTTCTGGTGTGAAGGACATCAAACCTGGGCTTCTATTGAATTCTATAGGGCATATTATCAAGCTCCTTATCGCCGCTTTAGCTGCAGTTTCCTGCCGCTAAAGCGGCGATAATGTTATCGCCCGTTCTTGATAATATGGCCCAGCATCTCTTACAGTGGGGGAGCGGGGGGCAAGAAGCCCATCTCACACTGTGCGACTGAAACAAACATTTTCAGTGGTCAGAAGGGAAGCGTTCAGCTATACTGTTGACCCTTACGTTCTATGCCTTATGCAAATCACTATGTACGTACCAATTCCATACAGTATATCATCTTCGTAATCGTGGCTGTAGCTATGGGTTTGAATAAGAATGCCCCACTGCACCTGCTTGGTGGCTTTACCTGGAAATTAAATCAATCCAATTTTCAAAGCTGTAAAAATAAACAAATTGCACAAATATTATCCATTTGGGCTACTGCCCAGTGGAAACTATCAATGTATTAAAAGCCTTGTGCATGGTAAGCAATTAACCGTATATTGTTTCTATGCTTGCCGACATGGGATGCAATTGGCCAGTGATGGGCTTATGAAGTACAAAAAAATGTAGGTCCAGTTGAAGAATGACTTGGAGTGTGTGGAGTGGTGACTTGTAGTTGCAAAATTGTTTGTGTATTTTTTGTATCTGCTTTTTCCTGGATGGGAATTTTTTGCCACTAAATTTTTGTTGCAATTATTACAAAGCAATATATGTCCTTTCATGAAGAGGCAGGTGCCACCTTTCTACAACATGATGCCATATATGGTGGTTTCCCTAAATTGGTATTGTAAATGTGCCAATGTGGAAATACCCTTTTCATTGTGTCATACTTCTTGTTTAACCATTTATTAAAGGCAATACCTCCAGTATTAAAGAATGTTGTTCATCCTATTACTTTTTAAGGTGTAAGTTACCTCTCATGAAGAGATTCACAAAATTCATGTACCTGGCCATGTTACACCAATTTCAATACTACTATGATGTATTGCTAATTAGAATCAATCAGAGCCTTCTGTGGATCCCACTGAGGTACCACAGCATCGTTTATCACATAGAGTACGAGCCTCCAGCTGTAGCCTGTAGGGGCAGATATCAGAGTACGGGGATAGCTAGCAGTGAATAAGAGTTAGGTATTTGAATGAGGATAAGAATTGGAAATGGTCAGGATTCTGGGAGGCATGCAGATAGGAAGGGAGAGTGGAGGGAGGGTGCGAGATGTGGAAAGAACAGTGGTGTGAAAATCGCAGGTATCCGAAGGTGTGAGGAGAAGACAAAATGGAGAGTAAATGCTTCAGATGTGAATAGGTAATAAAGTTGGAAGGAAGAAGTATCCATTTAAGAGAGGTCGAATCAAAGAGGTGAGGTAAGATATGGTGGAAATAGTGTGTGGCAATGGAGAAACAACGTAAAAATGATGAATGAGTGATGAGGAAAAATATGATATGGGGGCAGAGGAAATGGGTGGGAAACGGCATAGTGGGAGTAGGAAAAAGTAAACATGTAATACGAGGAGACTAGGAGACCAGATATAATGAAGTAGAAGAGCAAAGATTTGAGGTTGATGAAGAAGAAAACATCAAAAAGGAGAAGACGAGGTCGGTAGAAAAAAATAGACAAGCTGGTGTGAGGAGCTAAGAAATAGCTCTCTCATTTTGACACCCTAGCCATTGATTTTAGTAGCACTTATGTTTGCGTGTCTTTAGTGCATGTAGACAACGCTGCAGTGCACAGAGAACCTTCATCACCACACACACAAAAAAATTAGACAGAACATTGATAGTAATCTTTAGTGTCCACTAGTGCCCAATGCTCTGGATACCAGAATAAAGCAAGCAAGTGCTATTGGTTCCTTAGGGCGTGAATCCTATTGTTTACATAGTGAGTTTTTGAGAATGGCTGTTTTAAGGGTGCTTCCTTTTATTTCTATATTCTATTAGATTGTCAAAGGAGGAGCCTGTATTATACAAGACAGGTAAGTGTCCTTTGCTCAATCATTGATTCGTCTTTGTTTATTCTTGAGAAGAGGAAATACCACATGGACTTAATTCTAGTGGTGCTTATTCATATTATTCTCCATTTAAAATATTTTCAACATAAGCATACGAACACTATCTTCATTGATCAGACATCCAGCATTGTTTTTAATTATATTATTTTAACAGTATTATTATGAACCTTCCGAATCTTATAGGAGTCCCTGTGGTGGTACCTAAACCTCCACCAGGTGTCAGAACATCATTAATATATTGAAAAAGATGCCTGTTGCCAGAATGCAATTTCTGAAGTCAACAGGATCTTTGGATAACACAAAACAACTCTTTTTAATCTTTCAGTCTCATCCCTACATGTATTGAGTTATCTCTCCACTGAGGGTGAAGTGGCTCTCTGTGATGAAAATATATTCTGATGCAGCTACTTGAAGTCTTAGTTCTCTCATTTTTTTTTACACCTCTCTCAATTTTTGCAAGTCCGCATGTTTCAACCTGATAATGGAGACAGATGTTTAAATAAGGTCTTCATCACGCATATGATCCCCTATTTCATGAAAGGTGTCCTTCTTAATCATTGCCATATGTACTGCAGAGTTCCATGCTATGTCTGCTGGAAGACAGCCCATTTACAACCATCAGAACGCCGGTACGGGAATGTATTCACAACCTTTTCTGACAAAGCCACCTAGAATATACAAGCAGACTAGTATACAAATGACTACCTTTGCAATTATGTGTCTAAATGTTAAGATCTGCTCACACTGGCAGGTTAAAATACACAAAATGGCGGGAATGGAACAGATCCAAGCTGCAGTATGCTAACCCTTGGATACTTTATTTAGAACTGTTAGTAAGAAATCTGCAGCTCACAGATCTTTGAAATTCACAGCTCCATAATTTGCAACAGAAGCTATTATGTATGTATGTATATGATATTTATACAGCGAGAACCTAGCCAAAGGGCATCAGAGTGCTGTATATGGTCAAAGACAATGAGTAATAGGATAGGAAGCTGGGTTGTCGATGGTTAATGCATTGTGATGTAGTGCTCTTTAAAGAAGTGAGTCCTCAACTCTTTCCTAAATTGTAGATATTTGTTTCCTAATGGTTATGGGGATGTTGTTCCAGATCCTGGGTGTATAAACTGAAAAGGCCTGCTGTCTCATGTTTCTTCTTTTTATACTTCTTAGTCTCAGTCTGATGGTGTCATGGCTGTGGGTTGGGCAAGAACCGCCAGAGGTGGTGAGCTTGTCTGCAAGATGTTGGTTGTGATTGCTTTGTAAATTATGCATCTGCTTTTGAAGATGTGTGGAGAGCCAATGGAGTTCCATCAGGAGGGGGGTGATGTGATTACATTTCTTCAGGACCTGGATGAGATGTACTGCAGCATCCAGAATGCCCCTAAGGGGTGCCAGTGCGGAGTCTGGGAAGCCATGGAGTAGGGTATTACCACCATCCAGATGCAAGACGGCATGACACAAAACCCTTTATGGTATTTACAAAACAATGAAAATGGTCATTGGCTTTGCTGTGTAAAAAAAATTAATGCAACATAGGTCATTTTGCTGCCGTGCGTTGCTTTGCGTTAGTTGGGCATGCCATGGTTGGTGCATGGGCGTTCCTGTGCATTCATTCATGGATTTTGATGCAAACCCATATGTATAAAGACTTGTAGACATGGGTTAGTACCAAATATCTGTATTTCTCCTTGCTATTTCTTCTTTTCATGTGTGCTGCACATATAAATAGGAAATAGTCTCATACTATAGTTTTTGTGCAGAAAGGCACCCCTTTCTGCAAAAAAACTCTATCCTGACCTTAACTCAGGCACCCTTACACTGTGGCATTAGGGTGTCTGCATCTGCGCAAGGCAGCCACAAGTGCACCAGCACCTGGAGAGAGCAGACCTGCGCCATTATTTGAACATATGCCGCAGGTCGGCTCTCTCCGATTCATGCTAGTGTGCAGCAACTTCACCTGCTGCATTGTGTGAACTCTTTGAAAATATGACTTTAGTATTCTGCAAACTAAACTGAATCTGTGGTCCAACATGTTTACTTTATAGTAAACTGTTAAATTGCAAGAATATCTGTGCCTAAAATATGTTTTATTAGCATATTAAAGTAGTTGCAGCCTCTCCCTGTGATTGAAACCTTTTTAGTTTTTGTAATAGAGACCATAGTAAGCAGTTTCTAGCTTGGTTTCATTCATTTTTTTGTAATTACTTTAGCTATTCATGCAAATAAAAATAACTTGCTTACTTAAAATCTTGTCGATAGTCTGAGTAAGTGGGGTACTTGGTATGTATTTATTTTTGATGATTTGTTTTTGTACACATTGTTTGAAAACGTAGCTAATATCCCTGCATGCTTTTTGTTAGACTTGTCATCCTTATGGTGGTGTTTTTTTCCAGAGTTTTTGCCTTTTGCCTCCACGCTTTGCTGATTCTTTTTGTTAGCCTTAGGACACTTAGCACTTTACTACTGCTGACCAGTGCTAAAGTGCATGTGCGTCTCCCCTAAACATGATGACATTGGTGTATACCTGATTGGCATATTTGATGTACTGGTAAGTCCCTTGTAAAGTGGTATACCATATACCCAGAGCCTGTACTTCAAATGCTACTAGTGGGCCTGAAGCACTAATTGTGCCACCCACATAAGTACATTTCAAACCTGTCTCAGAGCTGCCACTGCAGTGCCTGTGTGTGCAGTTTACTACCAATTCTACTTGGCATTTAAAACTACTTGCAAAGCCTCAAACTCTCCTTTTATTACATATAAGTCACCCCTAAGGAAGGCTCTAAGTAACCCTAAGAGCAGGGTGCTATGTAAGTAAAAGGTAGGGCATGTAACTTTATGTTTTACATGTCCTGGCAGAGATAAACAGCCTATTTCGTTGTTTACTACTGTGAGGCCTACTCCTCTCATAGGCTAGCATTGGGAATTCCTTAATACACTTTTAACCTGTAATGCCTGATCAGAGAGGAGTAGCTTTTTTATGTTACATATTTTTGGAATATTAATGATAAATCCTCCTTCCTAGTGAAGGTGGATTTAACATTACTATTTTAGAAATGCCATTTTGAGAAAGCAGCTCTTTCTCTGCACTTACTGCTCTGTGTGCATGACAGCCTGTCTATAAAACACGTCTGGGGTGGGTGACAGCTACACTTTCTGCATGCCCTCTAAACAGCCACAACACAGGAAGGATAGGTGTGTCTGAGTACCCATCTATATACATCTGCATTCTGCTGGCTTTGCCTGGGCAGGATGGAAGGGAGGGGCTAACACTTCACTTGAATAGTCAGTGTCCTGTCTCCACACAAAGGACTGATTACCTCCCACCGATAGCCTGGCAGACAGGACTGGGTTGAAAGGGATATTTGTGCACTTCAGAGAGCTGCTTTGAAGTGGCCCCCCACCTCAAAGGCACTTTTGGGTATAAGTACTGGGTCGCTGGCCCCCTAAAATCAGACACTACTGGACTTATAACTGAAGCATTGCCAGAAGAACTGATGTGCTGCTTAAAGGACTCAACTGGACTGTGATCTGGAAGGCCTGCTTTTCTGTTTGTTGCCCTGCTGCCTGCTGCTCTCTGACTCTGCTGAAAGGGAGTTGGACTCTGCCTTCCCACCAAGTGATCTCCAAGGGCTTGTTGGCTTGGCTCCTGTTGCTGGAGACTCAGGGATATCAAAGTCTCTACCCCTGCTCCCAGGTCTGACTCACTGGAAGTGTCCCAGATATTTGCAACACGGATTTCAACACATCTCCTGTCTGCGGGTAGCAGTACCAGTGCTTCGACCTGGTTGTGGGAGTAAAATCGCTGCATAACATCAGAACCAGCGCTTTGACTCCAGAGATCGACACATCTGACAGCGTATCGCCGTCGCTGTAGCTTGGTGAGATCAATGCATCCCCTTAACTGCGTAGCCGGATTCGGCATATCACTCAACGCCTCTTGACTCCAGCACCTATCTTTGGAACTGACGTATCACCTTCACAACGTGGAGAAGATCAACACATTTGGCTGTTTGCGACCAGGAAAGCTACTTTGTTACAGAAGCCTGCATGGGTCCTGCAGCTGGCTGGCGCACCATTGCAGTCGAACAACCAGGAATCCCATTTCTAACACTATTTGTTTTCCTACCAACATAGCAAGATGATTAAAAACATTGACTATTATATATATTTAAAAAAACTTCCCAACATACCACCTCAAACATCCAACACCCACAAAAATAAATTAAAATAATACTTGAAAACTATTAACAATACTCAGTAATTTAAAAAATAATACTAAGCAATATAAAATACTACAATCAATTAATAAACAAATATTTAAAATGAATTAACACATGCAATAATCTAATTAACCAATTGACCATTGCAATTAATTAACATTTTGATTAACATTATCTATTAAATAATGTACAATTGAAATAATTTACATATTTAGTAATCAAATTAATTAAAAATAACAAATAATAAACATTTAAAATTAAATATATTCAAAAGTACCCACCCTTTTACCCTACAAATCCAACAGCCTGCCAATTAATACATTCAAATAAAATGTAAAGAATCCTTAAATAAATTAACCATTCAAAAACACTATACTAAAAAATTGCTTAACATTAAAATAGTATTAACTTACAAAACAAAAACTAATAAAACACAACAAAATAATTAAAAAACAGTATATACAACTATATTACATAAAACGATATGTATTATCTACAATTATAGATTTACTTTCTATATTCTGTCCAATGATACTATTGGCATCACAATATTTTTTATATGATATTTGTGTCCCACAATATTTTTTACGGAATGTCACCATTTACACTCTGACTGGTTTGCGAATGGGTGTTCAATTTGTGATGCAGCCTATGTACTAAATGCTCTCATCAAAAATTGTCCATTCACAGTCGGGTCACAAAACAATCTGCCTAATCACTTATAATTAGGCCAGTTGAATTTGTGACCCACTGTGTTTAGTTGTAATGCTGGGATGGAGTCCTGCAAGGAGGAGCAGCCATCTGTCTCTGTGTTTGCATTACCAATGGAAAACTTTTTTTAAATGGGCACATGCCCCTTAATATGACTTGTGCCGCATTAGAAAAATGTTTCCCATTTGTAAAGACATTGAGGAAAAAAGACATTAGTCAAATGGGCCACTGTCTTCTCCCTCTGATGCCACGTGACACGATCCCCAAAAGAAAATCAGTCACACAGGGACAGCTCCCCTTGGTGAATCAGTTACTACCCCAACTAGGGGTTGATAACTGATCACTGGCCACAATTGTGGTCTAAAACCATTGATACAACCCTTTGTGACTGATAAATAAGAGGGAAGTGTCTATTTTGCACCCCCTCCTATCTGCAGTTTGAAAAGGTTGCAAAACCTTTTTTAAAGCACCCGTGCATGGTATACATTTTACAAAAAGGCTTTGAACATCTGGCCCTGAATTATTATCACAGAATTGGCATGAAGTAATTGTATCATGAAAGATGATGAGAAACATATCTCTTTAACTAACAAAAGCGACAAAATCTGTATCCTGATGCTTTAAAATGTGAACAAGTAGGCTCAAACAAGAGGAAGATTACTAAACTAATATGAATGCCTAGGTTAATCACCTGAAAGGACAAAGTTATGATTGCGCTAGCTGCATTATTGGGATATACGTAGATCTTCATGAAAAAAATTTGGAATCCTCACAGATATCTCTTTAAAACCATTACAAAGTAGATCTGATAGCAAAAAAAATAACCAAAGGCAAAAAGACTCGAATAACTGCAAGGCCTGGTTCATTGTACATCAAATATAATACCACTTTTCTTAGTAGGTATATAATCGTCTATACTGCATAGATAATCAATTTCATGAATCCACAGACACACACCTCCTTAAACCAAAAGAAAACTAATGTGAATATCAAATGTCTAGAAAATATAGATAGCATTTTAATCAGATGAAAATTGTATACATATTGAACAATGGGCCTACTGCTGCGCCCAGCTTAAATACTTATCTCCCAATTATAAATTGAGGCTAATTCATTTTAAATACTTACACAGGCTCTACCGAAAGCCTATGCAGCTACATCAAATGGGCTTGAGACCTGAGGCGCGGTGCTGGCGCTGCGCCGACACTCAGGCGTCCTTTTTGCACATGGCATGGCTATGCCGCCCTGTCTCGCAATTTTGGGACAGGGTGTTTGATATTGTTCAAGAAGTGACCGGTTTCCGATTCGATCGCTCCCCCTTGACGGCCCTACTGGGTCATGTTGCCGCAGCTCCACCTGGCGCTGTCCGTCTTTCAGCTATGATGTTCCTTCTAGCCAAACGCTGCATTGCAGTACACTGGGGCTTACCTAGAATGCCCAAGTTGGACATATGGATTCAGGACATTATTTACTGCCAGGAGATGCTTGCTGCATACTGGAACATGATGCCTACGGCATCTAGGCCTGGAGATATATGGGCCACATTTGTTGCATGGGCCAATGCACGTAAAGAAGCAACTGCATCCACACCTAGTGATCCCAGGAACACTCAATCTCAGGATCCCACCTGAGAGGCCCGCGTGCCTCTCAGTGCATGTAAGACCACAACAGCGCACCCACTATCCCCTACCTACACATTACTTCCAACCATTGCTGTGGCCCAGATTGACACTAAACACCAAGCGGAGGGAGCAATGTGTCCACTTACTGAGGCCTTGTTACCCATTGCCTGTATGCGGGCATTCCCGGATGTTGTCACTCGCCACCTGCCTCTACACAACGAACGGTACACAAAGATGCATGTTGTAGAAAGTACTATATAAGATGTGTCTCAACGATTATCCCTGCTGTGAGTGAGAAGTGTAATGTGATATTTATGCTTGTTTGCTTAAAATCATAAATAAAATAATTTTAAAAAATTTAAAAAATTGTATACATAACATATTAAAAATGTCACATACATAAAATACGAAAACATATACTACACATAACCATAAAAGAAAAGGAAGATTTTGTTTTAGACAAGTCAATATGTCTTTACATCTACCTCTACCATTCATATCACTGAGCAACCATGACTTTGCTTTTGTCATGTAGAAATGTCCTGGTTCTGTCACAGTAATTTGTTAATAAGTTTCAGTATGATTTTTTATAAATTCTACCTTCTTCAGGATTATTATACATGTAGATCTTCTATAAAATAGAAATTTAAAAAAATCACATCATCTGTAAGACAAAGTAAAAACAATTAATACATGAACACTATACAACAATTTTTACATCACAGAAGTAAGTATGACGAAGAAATCAAAAATACACACAATACTTACTTGTTGTTATATAAAGCACTGTTAGCATCACAAAAGGATACACAAACACCTTAAATTTACCAGCCCTCTGACAAAATTCATATTCACGATAAATTGATCATTCATTTAAAACACCAATTTAAAAACTTTTTTTAAAAATGTTAACGAAAAATGTATATATATGTATCTACTTCCATATGGTATTCCATTGCCACTCACTACTACTTCATACTCACACATTTATACTGTGTATAACACCGATATACTAAAATTATCATCTCATTATCAGATCAGATTCACACTGGGGTATATTCACAAGAACGTGCGATAAACATCGCCAAAATAGCTTACCGCAACTCCTCACATCGCAGTCCATCGCGGGAAAATAACGCTGTGTTAACATGGCATTCACAACACGGCGAGACTGTGCGATATTCGCACGATAACGCGGCAAATGTCTGCAAAACAACTACCGCAACGGCGATAAAAATCCAAACCCTAACGCAAAAAAAGTTGCAATGCGCCCAATTGCGATGAAACAACCGTGATAACCAGCAGGAGGCCAGCAATACCCACGCACCATGCATGAAGAGGCGCCATAAAAGCACCCAAAAAACCACCACCACGTAAATGAACTGCGGAGCACCATGGAAGCACCTGGGCCGAGTGCTGAGGCCAACTCGAACCCCACAAGCACAACGCAGGACCAGACCAGAACCCCGGGTTCGGGGAAGGGCAAGGAGAAGAGGAAGAGGAAGACGGGGTTCCAGACTGCAGGAAAACCGGATCCACCGCACGGTGTGGACAGAACACCACAAACAACTGTCCGTCACCACCACCGTGTCATTGGCAAGACAAATGGAAAAATGGCAGTACAATGAGATGACTGCGTAGGACTGAACTAGCTGTGGGCACATCACCCATGAACAACATACTCGCAACCCCCAACATAGCCCCACGTCCATGTAGGAAATAGGTCTGTGTGTAAAGATGTCAAAGTCGGTAGCAGGCCTGAAGGTGTGTCCACCATCACATGTGACAACAGTACCTACCGTCGCATACCTACCCACACCCACATGAGCGGACACAGACTGTCCAGAACGATCACAGTGACCCACATGCCAAGAAGTCGGACCCCATACCCACAATGGTGACGTCACGGAGCTGCACAGGTCTACCAGCAACTATCCCAAACCACCAAGTCTGGCGCATAGAGGTGGACCTGTCAATAGGGACTCACCCCTAAATGAAATGCGTCATCCAGTCCCACCCTGTGTACGGACAATGCCCAATGAGGCACATGAATTGCCATCCTACCCAACACCAATCACAGTTGAACACAAGTGTGGCAGTGTAGACCTTATTAGCATGTGCGAGTAAGTACGGCCAAGACAAGGGCCACAACATGCAGACCAAGGCATCAGACAATCACAGGCAGCATAGGAATGCAGCCATGTCCACTGTTGTTGTGGGAAATGTGGACTCATCACCAGCATGCAACAAGTTGTTGGGACCTGTGCCATGGGTTACCATCAGTCGTGGCTGCTGGAACGTCGTTAGTCGTCCATGAAAGTGAGCGCAGCTTCCTGTGCAATCAGTTCCAGGAGTACGTCGTTGTCCAGCTCAAGGAACATGAGGGCGAGCCAATCCATCAACTGGTCCGGACAGATGTGCTCCGTCCACGCCGTCTCACCAATCTGCCCAATAGGGGGGCGCCTCAATGTGGTCACTGCACACGAGGAATCGTGCAAACTCCCATGTCCAACTGCCAGCAAATATGCCAAACATCCAGGCATCCCATGAACGGGAATCCCAGTTACACTCATGGTCGTGGGCCAACAGGGGGCGCACACACAAGTCATAATACAGTTCAGCTACCGTTGCATTGGATAGGCAGACATCCATGGGCCACTCGAATATGCATGTTTGACAGTGGAACCAGGGCTGGACGCAGGTGACGTACGTAAGACGGAAGCTCAGACGGTAACTGATGTGCAACACTGCAAGTGGCAGGGCCCCCAACATTTGCAGCATTCGGGCACGGTACAGTCCCACGTGACTGGGGTTGTGCATGTGCCCGTGATGTTCGGCCATTGCGGTGGTGGCACTCGCAGAACCGCCACTCCTCTGACCGGCAGCAGTCATGTGGATGAAAAGCCACAGCTCGGAGCAATGAGTCGTATGGGTGTGCGGCGTCAGGACTTATGTGCTGTTGTGTACGTAAGTGTGAAGGCCATTCCATGCAAGAATACCCCGGGCAAGGGCCTCTGTGTGTGGGGTGTGGATACGTTGGTCCTTCATCATCGCTGTGTGAAGTGTGGGAGTCGTCTTCATCTGCTATGATATCTCTCACAGGGGGTTTCTGCCGCATGCTGTATCCAAGGTCGGAGGTGCAGATGCCCGTCCGCCTCCTGTGTGGAGACAATGGAGCATTCATCCCTAATGTCAGTCTGACTACTGCTTGCAATGTTGAAGTGTGATGTGGTCTACACGCTGCAATTGAGGCTAGTCCTTAGGCCCATGGCGCACAAAGAACGATACACACGGCAGTTGGCATGCATGAGCCAAGAACCCGAGCGGACTTGCGCACCGTGTACTTTCCCATGTGCGCGTGCGCCCTCCGGCTGCATGCAACATTGCACCACGCGGCCCGTGTTGCGCAGACACTGCGACAGAGGCACACGCATATGTACATTTCCTGCCCAGCCCAGCACAGGAATACGCCCAGATCCCGGAGATGATACTTCACACCCCTACGCTGGACGTGCGTACGCAAGCCCAGCCCACTCCGTATACGTATAAAGGGTGGGATGGCAGAGCTACATGGACCAGATCTTCCACAATGCCCGAGGGGACAATGCTGCGCCCGCCTGCCATGTCACGTGACGCAATCATGAAGGGACCATGACTTGCGGGGCCCAGAGCAGAAGTGCATGCGGCATGGCCCGCGCGACACGGGATGGTCACTTTCGTTGCACTGGGTTAGTGGCACCCGGAGCACGTCGGCCGGCACGGGCATACCGCCACGGGTCGGTGACTCACGGGGCACTGAGGTAGGGCCACCTGATGTGCTGAGCAGGTGCGCAGCCTGCGATGATGCCCCGTCCTGGCTGTCCGGGCTGGTGAGGGTTGGTGTGAGCCCTGCTGGACCGCAGTGTAGGCTGGAGCCTGCGTGCGACATGGGCCTACCGCCACGTGGTGTTGCCTCAAGGTTCACGGAGTCAGTGGCACCTATGATGCTGAGCGGGTGTGCAGCCAGCGTTGATGACGTGTGCACTGTTATGGACTCTCCCATTCCGAAATCAAGGCCCAGATCCAGGTGTGTGACCTAGTGGCCCACGGGGCGGGTCCGCATGATGTGGAGTCTGCCAAGGTCGCGTGTCACGGGCTCGGAGCATGCACCGGCACGTGGTTGGAGACACACCGGTGGCGGAAGGTGAGCAGTGAGGCCTGGGGGCGCATGGGCGGACAATGTCCAATGGGCGGCGGGAGGGCCGGGGGTGCAGCAGCATGTGTGCGCAGGGGCGGGCGATGTTGCCGTGTGCAATGGTATGTACTCTGCCATTATTACATCTGGACTCCATTGCAGATGAGAGGACATGGTGGACTGCAGTGGATACCGGCATGTGGTTGGAGACACACCGGTGGCAGCAGGTGGGCTGTGGGGCATGGGTGCGCAGGGGCGGCTGACTCCCGCCCTCTCATCCTTTCACTGTCTCTCTATCCCTCTCTGTCTCTCTCTCTCTCTCCCTCTCTCTCTCTGTTTCTTTCTTTCTCTCTCTCTCTGTCCTTTGATGAGCGCATGACACACATTCTCATCTCAGATTTTGTCTTGCAGGCTGTGGCTTCCAGATTGTCCGGAGTGGATCCACAAGGACTAATTCAATTTGTTGTTTTGTGTTGTGTATTAATAAAGTTTTGTTATGGGAATTTCACAGTTGAATGTTTGATTCTCGTTATTCTGACCACACATGTGTGTTTGCTGTTGTATGTGTGCGACATCAGGGTCTTTCTCATCTTGTGGTTTTGTGCAGTTGCTGTGGCATATCTTTGTCCGGGGTGGGTGGGCCGGGGTAGGGCCTCGGGATGTGGGGGGGTCCTGGGGGTGGTGGCGGTGGGTGTTGTGGCCCTCTTGGGTCTCCGAGCTGCATGATCAGTAGCTCCATGGCGTCTGTTGGTCTTCAGGTGTGGCTCTGGTCTGAGCTCCCTTTCAGACTGCAGGTGGTCATCCCGCTTAGCACCAGCAAAAGGCAGGTGTTAAATACCTGCTGCTACCGCGGCTTATCGCCGTTTTTTGACTCGAATCGCAGATCTGGCTGTCCTTTGAGAATCGCGCGGTGTTGTCTTTTCGTGTGTTTTTGTACGGACACGCCTATTCTGCATCTCATTAGCGTTAGTTGGCAGTGTCAACTGTGGCGATGTTTTTTGCGGCAGCTATCGCGGGTTATGTGGTGATGTGGGCAGTTAGCACCAGCTTGCGAAAGGGGCGGTAATTTTATCCCCACTTTTGCTGCGCTAAAGTGGCGATAACTCAGCGATAAGTCCTTGTGAATATGCCCCACTGTCCCTATCCATATACCCATTTCTAACTCTAAATATTTCTACTCAGATATCTCATACCACTCTTCATTGTTTACCTACTGTAATTCCAACCACATATTCTAAATGTTCAGCTGGAAACCCACTACTGTAACTGAAGGAGTCGGGGACCTATATGTCTCGAAAACAAATTGTCCAACAACCCACTATGAGTATATGTTCCAAGTGATGTCATTCTAATTTACATCACTACCATATTACCTTCTTCTCACCTTCTCAGAATAACAATTGTAATAAACATGTCACTTCACCCGGCCAGAATACAAGCTCTATTTTTTTATGATTATCTTATATGCCACATGTCAGAGGCATAATTGCATCTAGGTTAAAACTTCCACAGTAAGGCCAAACTGTTTATTCTGAAAAAGCAACAGGCAGAGATTTTTTATCAGATTGAGTCATTTTCCTTTATATCTCGACCTCTCTTCCTTATCTTATTGCCCCATGCTGGGCTATTACCTGCTTGATCTGTTGTTGCAACAATATTGCATCCCACTTCTCATGAATGGGTCTCCTTCCGCACTGATGTGTTTCAATTCTTTTAAGTTGCTTCCCAGTTTTAGTCATCAGTTACTGCCTATATAGAAATTCAAAAGAAACTGTATCCTCAATATACAGCTGGTAACTTGCCAATCGTAATGCATTTAATGCCCCACTATATTTTAATTGTGATTGCAAGTCCCCTGTATTGTACCAATATCTGCTTACCACAATCTAGTCAGGCATCTCTATCCAGTCTACATTGTGCAAAAAAAAACTTGATGGAGCTAACTCGCCTTTATTTAAAAGATCGTTGAGCTACGCCTGCATCCAATTGTAGGCGGGTGTTGGGTTTTACACTTTATACCGGATGTGCGACCCTTACTGTTTGCGACTCGCAAATTGCGAGTCGCAAACTCCTATGTACAACAGTGTCTGAGACACTGTTTGCGATTCCCAAATAGGTCGCAAAGGACCTGCCTCATTAAATATTCATGAGGCAGGTCGCATTTGTGACCCATTGAGAATGGCTGGCACTCACAGGGATGGTGGCTTGCTGAGGGCAGCAGACCACCATGTCAGTGATGCTTTTTCAATAAAGCAGTTGTTTTTTTTTTTTAAATGCAGTCCATTTTTTTTAAAGGAAATAGGGGTGCATTTAAAAAATAAAAATGAAACATTTCAGTTTCATTATTTAAGAGCAGGCAGTGTTCAGTGGGACCCCTGCCTGCTCTTAGAAAACATTTTCGCTGTCAATCGCAAAGGGTAAGGGGTCCCTCGAGACGCCTTCCTGTTTGTGAACTGGTAAATGCAATTGTTTTGTGACTGCATTCGCAATCACAAAACAATCTTACGTCCCTCAGTGATTCGCTATTAGGAAGGGACAGCCTTGGCATGCCCCTTCCTAATAGCAACTTCAAAACCTATTTTGTGAGTCAGTAACAGGTTACCAACTCACAACATTGGTTTGGTACATGCTACAACCCTTTTTAGCGGTAGCAAATGGACCGATTTCCCGTTTGCGACCACTAAAAATGGTCCTACATAAGGCCCTTGGACTCTGGCCGACATCTTAGAGAGGGTATCCTCCCTCTCAATTAATCCTTCCAGGTTTAAAAACCCACAGGTTTGGTCGTATACATGCAAGTCTCGATGCAGCCTCTGTTCTAATATTAATAACTGTTCCTAAAGGCCTCCCATGTGGCAACTCCATGACCAGACCTGTATCTAATTGTTGTAGGGCATAGTGTCTTCCTATCCAACGTTGGCTGCCATTTTAGAGAGGCTTTTCTCCCTCTCGAAAAATGTGTTCCCAGCATAAAAACCATTAACACTGGTATATGCATGATAATATTTTTAAATTTTGCCATACATTAAGTGATACTAGCTTCAAATAGGCCTTTACTATTATCATGGGAATCATTCCTAAAGACATCCTACATGATTCACATTTCTAAAGGCGCCATATTGGAGTCAGATGAACACCTAGAATGCACAAAATCACCTATTCTTGGGTCCCAGTTATGAATGGGAAACCATACTGCTTACTTCCACTTTAAGAACAAAAATTCCATACTCACCAATAATGAGTTCCCCTTTTTCCCTACTATTAAGTCCTAGTCTGCCTACTTCCACTCAAAGAGCAAAATTCCCTTCTATACCTGAATCTATAACCTAATCACCAATGATACCTTCCTATTCTTCCCTACTGTTAAGTCCTAGTCTATGGGTGTTAAACTTAGACACAAAAAACTATTCTTGGATTTTTCTCATAGAATTGACATTACCCCCTCTGCGTTTTGCTTCCATCTTTTGTAGTATAAACCAGCGGATATGTTTCTCATTATGTTTATTCTCAAGAAAATGTTCCAACAATGGGGGCCCTGCCATCCTCGTCCTGATGACAAATTTATGTAATTAATCCTGATCTGTGTTTCTCATATTTACCCCTTTTCCTATGGGAAGATAAGCACACTAAAGGTTTGCTTCTACAAATAGTGAAAAAATCATGTTTCATGTTTCACTCTATGATATGAAACCCTAACATCGCTTACAAACTGGTGGCAGATTTTACACCCCTCACATCTATAACTACCTATTTTCCTCTCCTTATTACAATGAGGATGTACCATGATACCTAATGGGATCATTGAACAAAAGTAATAAATTCAAATAAACTACACAAAGAAGTAATGTCTTACTTCTAAGTGAGAGTTTTGATACTGAGAAACATGAGTCCTGTTTTGCCTTCATCCTATATTACTATTCTTTCAGTCATCTGAGCATTAATAATATTAAAACAACATCCTATAATATTGATTTGAATCTGGCTCTTTGATACTTTAATTTAAGATTGTACAATGTTAGCATACGAGTACTCACCTCTAAGATTGGTGTTTTTCATGCGTGAAATACTAGTGAAACTAAAGGTAGACTACATTAGGCCTCCAAATGCAAACAAAATATGCCTTCATTGGTTGTCATCTCTCATGGGATTCAAACATCTTTCTCTTAGTGCAACATAGTTCCCACCATCCCTATGCGATCTTCCATGACCAGGATAATTAAAGGGACAAGTACTGCAGTGATGTCTAAAAATCAGGAGGACATTTTCATTATTGCGGACCCATGATGTCCTCTAAAACATCTGGCAGGGAGTCCCCACACCTTATGGAAGAAACACCCATGATTAAGAGAGTCCAAGTGTATGTCTTTTTTCAGTGGGGTTTGGAGCTGTTCTAACATTTTGTACAATCATCTGCATCTTTAGTATGTTAACTACTAGTCAGTTGTTATCAGCTCAAATCATGCCAAAGGTAGTTTTCTCTGAGTGGGGCACTAGTAACAAATTTGACTGAACTGTGGTGCGTGCAGGGCAATTTTAAGTGTTAGCTAATGATTAATTAGCCAGGACAAATTAGTTGAGCAATTCTTGTGAGGACTTGGTATTGGTAAGTTCCTGGCTTTATGGTTTGAGGGAGCTACACTAATATTACGAAAAACAAGTATGGGGTAAAAAGATGGTGTGATCACTCAATTATGTCCAATAACCACCTGCATGCTCTGTTCTAGGATGTGACTTTTTCGAACATAAAGAATGTTTCTTCCTTAAGCTTCAATATTATTAGGAATTGTGAGATAATATGTTACAGAATTGGTTTTGGAGTATCCACTATTCAATGTAAATATGCCTGTTGGTCTAATTCGGCGACAAGTTAAAAGATAAGTGCTCGGCTTGTCCGTTTTTGAGGGCTATTCCCAAACTTTTTGCCTTCTTTCTCCTATTTTTCTGACCCTCTATTTGTTGAGTTTAAACTCTGGGCCCTTTACCACTGCTAAACAGTGCCAAGGCGCATGTGCTCTCTCCTTTAATCTCCTTTAAACATGGTATGATTGGTTTACACCTGTTTGGCATATTTAATTTACTTGTAAGTCCCTTGCACAGTGGTATCCCATAAACCCAGGGCCTGTGAATTAAATATTACTAGTGGGCCTGCACCGCTGATTGCGCCACCCACAGAAGTAGCCTTTCAAACCTGTATCAGGCCTGCCACTGCAGGGCCTGTGTGCGCAGTTTACTGACACTTTGACTAGGTATTTAAAACTACTTGCCAAGCCTTAAACTCCCCTTTTACTACATATAGGTCACCCCTAAGGTACACCCTAGGTAGCCCCATGGGCAGGGTGCTGTGTAAATGAAGGGTGGGACATGTGCCTTTACTGTGTGGCTTGTCCTGGTAGTGACAAACATCCTCTTTAGTATTTCACTACTGTGTGGCCTACTCCTCTCATAGGCTAGCATTGGGAATTCCCTTAGATATGGTTAAGTGGTAATTCCTGATCTGAAAGAGTAGAGTTGCCATGTTTGGTATGTTTAAAATGGTAGTGATAAATCCTGCTTAGTGGTGTAGGTAGATTTTATATTACTTTAGAAATGCCACTTTTAGAAAATGGGCTTTTCTCTGTGCTTATAACTCTATGTGCTTTGAAGCCTGACTCCAATCCACGTCAGGGCCTGGTTGACACCTATACTTTGTGCATACTTTCCAGACAGCCATCACACAGGAAAGGTTGGTTGTGGCAGGGTTACATCTGCATACTGATAGTCTTCCTGGGCTGAGAAAGAGGGAGACGGGGAACACTTACATTTGTATAGGCTGTGTCCTGCCCCCACACAAAGGGCTGATTTACCCCCAACTGATGTCTGAAGCCAGGGCTGGGTTGAAAGGGGTTTGTTGTACACTTGAACGGTTTTCTCTGAAGTTGCCCCTTGAACAAAGTCATTTTGGAGTATAAGTACAGGGGCTCTGACCCCATGTTTTCAGAGCACTTTTGGAACTGGGACTGAACCTCTGTCAGAAGGACTGCCTGCGCAGCTCAAAGGACTCATCTGGACTGCTCTTCTGCTCTTTTCTTGCTGCCTACTACTTATTGGGTGGCCAAAGGACTCACTGGATTGCTTTTCTGTTTGTTGGCCTGCAGCCAGTTGTTCTCTGACTCTGTTTTGCAAGGGCACTGTGTTGCTGTCAAGAGAGAGCACCATTAGGCCTGCTGGTCTGTTTGTGCTGGTCTACCTGCCTAGTGCTGCCTACCTTGTGTTTTCCTCATCAATGTTCTCCCAAGGGCCAGCTCACCCGGTTCCAGCCACCTTGATGGTGTCTCTAGAGTGCGGACCACTTGATTGAAAACAGCAGGTACCTTTTCCTTTGCTCCTCCATAAACAGTGTGTGGTGAGAGCTACTCCAGATAGCGTGACGGTGAGCATTGTTTTTAAATTCTAAAACAACATTGTGGCCAAAATCAGCACTACCCAGTGACATCGTGCTTCACACAACGGATACTGTTGCGGTGGAGGGTGATTGAGGATGGCAGCTGTAATGAGAGGAGCCGCGAAGAGCTTCTTCACATCACCTAGCACCCAGGGCGGGCCAGCCTGACGAGGATCGTTAACCGGCTCCGAGCCCAGAGCCACGTCCTGCACAAACATCTAGGTGACGCTGTGAGTGGAGAGGGCAGGCCCCGTCCCCAAAGCTCACCAGCATTCCTGTGGACATCTTCCCCTGACAAACGCTGCTTTTGGTCGAGAGAGCGGGTCCTCCAGAAAGCCAGGACCACTTTCACTACACTAAGGTACTGGGTGATTACGGCTGCCCTACTCGTTCGCGGGCAGCTGGTTCTTAAGGGAGTAGTCTACCCTGTGTGAGGGGGACTCAGCCAGATCTCCCCATGGAATTGGGCAGTGCGTGTGCCCCGTACCCATCGGCCTTGGTCCTCGGTGTTGTGGGTGATCCAGTGAAGTCGCTCCGCTAAATCGTACAGTTTGGGCCCCCCTACCTAAAGGAGCTGGTTGCTTTGGGGGCCATTTGAATTTCCATAGGGAATACAGGAAGAAACCCTGGGCGGAGGCCCCTGAGTGTAGCAGGTTAACACCACAAGGGACTTTTCTGATTCCAGGAAACTGTGATTCCTGAAATTACTGTGTTGCTGGTAGTGGGTGCACAGATATTTCTGCGCCCTACGCTTTCATGCCTAATTACCACATAAAGCTTACTAAGAGAGCAGGAGCGCTGTGCCCTCTGTATTTATGGTGACATATGACGTTCTCATGCTTCATGTGTGTATTTTCAAGTGGTTTAGGTTTCATGCTCAAAATCTTCACTGATCATGTTCTGTATGTCACTGAGTATTATTGTATTACTCTGAATAACAAGTATCATTTTTTAGTAGTTGCTTTATGTGCACAATAATTATTGATTCATGTTGTTTTGGTCTATATTTTATGCACAATATACTATAAATATTTCTATAATCCTGTGTGGAGTCTCTTTTGTGGTGTATTCATTGTGTGAGTGTGTTGCGCAAACGCATTACACATTGCCTCTGATGATAAACCTGACCGCTCTGCGCCAAGCTACCAGGGGGTGAGCACAGGTTATCTTTGGTGTGAAACTTACTTGCCTTGACTAAAGTGGTGAGTTCTGCCTGGCTTAGGTGCATACCCTAGCCAACTAAAAACCCCATTTCTAACAAGGAGTCTCTAAGGTGGTTCAAATGTTGCTTCTGACTGTAGGAGCCAAGTCTGACTTTATCAAATAACCAGTCGGGCAATCCCAAATCATTGGCTTTAGAAGCAGTGTATTTTTTTTTAAAAAATTAAAATTGTGTTAACTGGCCCCACGGAAATTATTTCAACTATTTTTTACACTCGTGTCTAAATAATACACTTTTTATAGTCTTACGGGCATGCTAGTAAATCTCTGATAGCCCCTTACCTGCAAAATATGAGACAATGTACAAGTCTGCAGCATACCGGGCCATTGTAAAGGGCAGCAGATTAGGCTATTCAATAGACAATGCAGACAGCTTACTGTCATCCATCTTCTGCTCACTATCCCAATGGCTCATTTTGCAGGTGACAAGGCTTCACCAGTTATTACCACAAATGATGTATCATGGGGTTAGTAAATAACCCAGTGGAGAACACTATATGGTATTAAGGATGCTGTCCTTTTACAAATGATCATGTACCTGACTAGATGACCCCTAAATGTAAAACACGAATGTTTTGGCCGCACTTGTTCATATGAATTAGGATAAGGGTGCATCCTCATTGTCTTGTTGCTCTGAATGGCAAATGATGAATTGCTTTTCAATATGTATAAGCGCAGCTTTCATCTTTCCCTGCAGTGTGACATACTAGAGTCGCAACCATTGCTGCCTATGCTAGACTTCCTCTCTATATAAGTCAGCTTTTCCAGCCTCCATTTTGCACCCACACAGGGAAAGTGCCAGACGTCAGGAGCCAACTCAATGTTTCACATTTGTTTTTACCCAAACATTATTTTTGAGTTACGGCCTTTATATCGAAGCATACAATTTGCATGAAGAGGCGTAAGACACCATATGCACCGTAAATGAGTTAATTACACATACCCAAGCTACTTCGAAACTGAATACTGACCAACTTAGACCTCTTAAATCACTAATGTACTTCAGAGAAGTAGCCCAGGAAGGGAAACATCTATAACAACTCAGGCATTACATCGTAGTGCCTTTACAACGCAGTCAGTACCACGACTGCTAGGTTACCACGAGTTCCATTACAACGGAAGTCATTACAACGACTTGCTTTAGGGAATGCATTGTTGGACTGGTGATGGATTTTAAGTCCAACACCTTCCCTACTGATACACTGACTGGAGTTGGAATAGAAATTTAAACTATTCCAAAGTCCAGTGCTTCCCTAAACCAAGTTGTTGTAATGACTTGCGTTGTAATGGAACTCGTGGTAACGACACAGTCGTGGTATTGACTGTGTTGTTAAGCCACGCATTGTTATGGCATTCCTGGTAACAGATGCTATTCGCTCAGGAAACTTGCAAGAAATAGTACACAACATTTAGCACTCTATCACAATAACATATGCAACAAGCATTGTCAAAGGCAATAAGTTTAAATTATGTATATTGCATGCACATATGCAAACAGGCATACAACTTCCACGCACGTATTGATGTATATAAAAAAAAACACATGCAAATATGCAGAGAGCTAAATACCAATCGACGTCCATAAGTATACATACCAATAGACATACACACAAAGACCATCAGACCTACAGCCTTCCAAGCCATTATGTCACCCATAAACAGAGACCAGGGCCATATTCTATGTTGTAGAGGGTCCTGGAAAAGCGATTTATGCTGCTCTAAGGCCATCCTAAAGCATTAGATTTAATAGGAGAGTACAAAGGAAATAATAAGAAAGAGGAAATGAAGAAAGTCCCTTGTGGATGGAATGATCATCCCTAAAATGTTGATGGGGATCTTGTGAAGAGCTAGGACCGGCAGACTGTAAGAGGGTTGCCAGTGCAAGCCAGTGAGAGCAGGTACACTTGTCCACAAACCAAGGCAAGGCTGACACACACAAGCAATCAATATACAGGCACACATTTAGTCGCATACAATGCAGATATAGCCAGACAAGACCCAAGCAGGCACAGAGAGGGCAGGGGGACAAATGGACAGTATGAGCAATGCAAGTGAATACGGATACAGGCTTCATGTACTCTTAAGCTTTATAACCTGTGCAGACAAAATTCAATTTGAGACAAAGTTAATATTAATATCAATGCCTAATCAATCCTTGACTTCGCCCTAAAGGAACCATTTATTTTGGGTGATGGAATAGCTCAGTTTCCATGCTCAATCAATCATTGTCTTCTTTGGAACAATCACTCGCTGTAACAATGAATGCCCACTCTATGCTTGGCCTCTTTGCAATAGTATATATGTGCAGCGCTGCAATGCAGCACATTGATGTCTCTCAAACTAACATATGACACATTTAGGTGTGCCAGATTGTTTCTACTACACCAAATACTGTCTATTCAGCCCTGAACATTCCCTTCACAAATAATTCTTATCAAATGCTTTGGTTACTTGAAGCACAGACCACAACTCCCATAATGCACTGATATGTTAAATGAACCCCCTGGCTAACAACATGGTGCCCAATGTAAAAGGAACTAGTTAGCTAATGATTTACTTATTTCTACATTCTTTCTGTGTCGTGACATTTTCAAGGTGAAAAGTAAAAAAATAAAACAATCCACTTTAATTTGAGTTCTTTTATTTTCCTTAACAACAATTTAGTGTTTGAGATGCCTTATTTTTGTGTTTCTGCTTTCAAAATGTTTTTGTCATTTGATGACAAGCATGGAAACAGTTACAGGTAGTGTTTTACTTTGCTTCTCCATATGCCTCTGTTTATTTCACTTGCTCACAATTGCTTTCATGCAATATATCACTGCAATACTTGGGGAGAGGGGACATAACATAAAGAACCCTGATTTGAAATAGAGGAAGTTACCATTAGCCAACCTAGATTGATAAAGATCACAAGGCTATCACAACAAATACCTGCCTCTAAGTAATCGCGGTAAAAAGACGCTTTGGGGATATATTTAATATGTTTTGTATGCGATGCCGCAGCAGCAACCAAAGTTACTGTGCTGCCTTCTGGAAGACGGAAAAACAGGGCAGAGAACTATATCTACTAAGCTTGGATTGCTGCTTCTGTCATCACGTGTGTTGGCGGCCTGATATGGCTGCCTTGCATGCAGCACAACCTCGCACCATTGTGCACTGGGGGGAGCAGTGTCTAGCATGTGATTTGTACTGAAAGCATGCTTGCTCAGTACAAATTGTTACGAAAAGCTCACAAGGATCCCACACAATGCATGTATACTGCGCATTCAGCAAACATGCAATGTGTGGGTTTTTGATAAATTAATACATTTCCAATTATTAACACCTGCTTTAAGGCGGCATTATTTTTTTATACCAAGCCCTATCGGGCTGCCTAAATTTATCAGGCTTTGCGTCAAAAACAATGGGTGTTTGGGCTAATCCTTGAGGCTCCAGTAATACCCTCATTATGCAAAGCGAGTTTTGCACTCAGAAAGAGGCACCTCTACAGCTCAAAATACCTTTTATGTTAGAAAGTAAATATAAATTAGTCATTTTGCAACACTTACCATCAATGCAAATCCATAATTAATCTGGCTCTTTGTTTCTCCCGGCAACACTAGGCCAGCACTGAAAACACCACAAATGGTATTAGCATGTGAACATGGTAAATTCTATTCCTGAGTCATTTTGCTTACATACCATGGCCGTTCAAGTGATCGTAAACCAAATCTATGTACCTATGCAATGATTTTTAAAGACTGCCTCAAATGCAATTTAGTCAGATCTAAAAACTGCTCATCATCATTCTTCGTGTCTTATTTAGAGTTCGACGGACAGGTATGCTGTCACAAACGTGGCAGATATGGATATAATGCACATGTCATAAGGAGGATGGTATATCAGTCACATTTGTGATGGAGTATCTGCCCACTAAATTCTAAATCAACCAACGATAGAATGCAATTCTAAAAAGTTAATCAGCATACAATTATGAAGTGCAAACACATTCTCAATACAAACAGGCAGAATAGCTGGCAAAGTGCAAGGTGAACAGCTATCAAAACCATGAACGCCCTTCGGAGCAGGCAAAATGGATTTGACAGGGGTATATATGGCAATGAAAAGGCTACCCATTGCCACACCTGCAGTGTCTTGCTAATTCTAGAACAGTTAATAACATGACAGACGGTGCTAGTGTGGTCAGTGTTTGACTCATCCCAATGTGAAAGCCCTCACTTTTGAGATCAGGGTCGTATCTCACAAACTGAATATGCAAACACTGCTATTCATTTGGTTAAGTGAATTGGTGACCAGGACATGGAGAATTTCAAATTGCCTCATCCAATTCAACCGTCTACTGAGCACAAATTACATGCGTGGCTGGACTACACCACCATGGGTAGGTGAGTAGTGCTGTGTCACTCATGCAATATATAAATAATGACATTTGTGTCACAGGTTTAACTGCTAATTTCATCTTTATGACATACATTGACATGGATATGGAAAAATTAAAATGGAAACTGCCAAAGTTATAGGATATGTGTATTTTCTTAAGAGGAACAGGTGTACACTAGACACATTGGAATAGCCATTGACCTGGTGTGAAGACACCACCAAATATCGAGAAATATACTACATAGGCAGAAAGACATGGTGATCCAGTTGAACTATGGGCCAGCCGTTGAATAACTGACCACACAGATCAAACGATGCATGAAGTTGCCCTTGTCCATGATGGGGTGCATTGCCACCATTAAAATGGTGGTATTCCCTTGTTTTCTATGTGTATGAACAAACAAATTATACTAACTAACGGCTTCTTCGCCAACCTGAGAAGACTTCTAACCCGACTTATTTGAGCAGGACGCAGACCTTGGATAAAATTGGATACCTTGGCGCGCCCCTATGGGCAGGGAGGGTTCGGGGTGCCAGACTTACAGTTGTGTTACCTTGCAGTGCACTGTCAATTTGCATATCATTGGTACCATGCAGACGCCCGCCTGCTGTATGTGAGGCCTGAAAGGGACCAAGCTAGGGGTATACCGCTCCCCTCAATACTCCCCAAGGGAATACCCATGGACCCCTCTGATTTTCAGACATTGTCTACTACTAGTTGGGCGTGGAGGAAACTCCGCCACCTTCTTGGTGGGGGAATACTCTACTCACCTGCTCTACCATTGACATATACTACCTGGCTTCCCCTTACTCAAGAGAAACTGGTACAGTGCACTCTTTTCACCCATAGTTTACACTTGAATAGGGACCCCCTCCAGATGGCCACGTTATCACACACAACAATACAACTCACTTTGGAGACACCACACATATGGATCATTTTATACTCCAGCACATCCACAACATGCTATGCCCCCGCCTGCTTTCTTACCCACTGGCCCCGGATGACTTTCCCCCACTGAAGTTGGTCATTACTGCAGCAGACCGGGGATGGCTGGTCTAGAGACTGTACCAGACATGTGTCGCCATGAAACCAAAACAGTGGGGTAGGACCAGAGTGATATGGGAGCGGGGCCTGGGGCATCTGAACCCAGACCTGGCACTACTGCTGCATACAAATGAAACATATTTCCCCAATCACAGACATAAACACTATAAATTTCTTCACCTTGCATATACCATGCCGCGTGACCTGGCCAGAATTGATCCCACCCGAACATTCAAATGCCTCAAATGCAAGGCAGATGATGCCAGCTTCCTGCAGCTGGCCTGGACCTGCCCTTGAGTACAGGCATACTGGATGACAATCCTATCCCAGTTATCCACCATGATTGACATTGCGCTCATGCCAAATCCTTTACTGGTTCTCCTGGGATATGTCAAGGATGTCCCGAAGAGTGTCCGCAGTTGCGCTACTGCTTGCTAAGCGAGGGTTAGCATTCACTGGGGCAAGGCACACTGCCCCACCACCTCGGAGTGACTAGAAAGCATATTATACTGCGACACGATTAGCGAAGTTGGCGCCACATTACAGCCACTATCTTCCCGGCCCACAGACATCTGGAAGCACCTGCGTGATTATTTACTGACATTGAAGTCCGACACACCAAATCAAATTGATCACATATCCCCTCCCACCCCCCACAGAACAACCCCTATCGCCCAATCCTGTTACACGATGCTCTGTCTCATCATCCCTATGCCATTGGCACTATGACCTCCAGCCCAGTTCAATAACCAGGCTGCTGCCCAACATAACCCTCAATGACTATCACCACATTGTGTGTAACTGTATGTAGCACGCCTTGTTACATGTGCCTGGATACTCCAATGTTGTCAGTATTAGATTTCTGTATGCTTATTGTAGAGATGTCTTTGTTTTTTGATGTTATGCATATGAAAAGACAAAATAATTTTTTTTAAATGAAGAGGAACATGTCTAACAGGACTGTGTGCTATTAATGTGTATGTTCTTTGAGATTCTACCACATCTTGGAAGGTTAAGTGGAAGTTGAACAACATGAGAAGGTGGCAGTTGAACAACGTGAGATGCTGTCATTCTGCCTCAGAACTATAATGACAGTGTTGATAGCCTGGATCGGTTTACCTGCACTCCTTCAGTGACAAGAAATCAATTAAATATTCGGTTCCGAGCAATTTTGCACAGGCATGTGAAGTGCAATGTATAATTCCAATTGGTGCAAGTGTTCTTGCATTCATCAAGTATTCTCCTTTTTTGAGGATAAGATTCTGAGAATCTATGATGATCTTGACATGTCAGCTGGTGTCAGTGATCTATGGGAAATGGCCGGCCCAGCCTTAAAGCTACCTGTGACCTGTTTGTTAAACAACATTGGACCTTTTTATTTGATGGATACACAAGCAACATTATTGCAGTCAGTCTGGCTCACCTTTAGATCCAGTTTTCCATACCTATTTAGGCTGTTTGCATGGCAATTGCTCCAGTGCTAACTGAGGTTCTCAATCCCTCTCTGGAGGCACCATTTGTTCCTGTTTGCTGGAAAAGGGCTAAATGAATTCTACTTTTGAAAAAGCTGCTTGCTGATCCTGCTATTCTCTCTAATTATCGGCCAGTTTCATTGCTACATGTGGTCACCAAAATATTAGAGAAGGTGGTTAACAGCCAACTATCTAATTATTTGGATAAACAAATTGGACAATAGGCTTCTTCATAACACCCAATCGTATTTCCGACCGCAACATATCACGGAACCTGCCACCCTCGAAGTGACTGAAATCATTAAATTGGTGCTGGATGAAGAGAAGAGTGCAGCCCTTATTCTGCTAGATCTAGCTGCGGCTTTTCACATGGTATCCCATCTTGTGCTCCTGCAGAGGTTGGCAGATATAGGCATTGGGGGTTTGACATGGTGCTGGCTTAAGTCTTTACTTAAAGAGAGAAAACTAGAGATCTGGCTGGCCCCCCACTCTTCAACGCAGAAGAGGCTTTCTTCTGGATTGCCACAGGGCTCTTCCTTGAGCCCTACTGTGTTTAATATTTATAAGGGCCCACTAGCTACTCTAATTGAATCGTACAGGGTGGCTACCATATCATATGCAGACAACACTCAATTGCTTCTGACCTTCGATCATTCGACTTCTCATAAAAATTTCTTCTTTTGCTGTCAACCTGAAGGATGTTTTGCACTGGATGCTGAAGAGTTATCTCCAATACAATGCAGACAAAACCGAGATTCTCTTCTTCTGTAAAGCAAGAGATCTCTGTGCCAATTTTAATTGACCACAGAACATTCCTTCTCTCCTGTTCCCGACAGCTAACAATTTGGGAGTAGGAATAGATGTAAAACTATCCATGGACACCTAGATTGGGACAGTAGCCGGGACCTGTTTTGGTCTGCTGCGTTCTATCAGGAAATGTTTTGACTTTTTACCAGTTGACACCCGCAGGACAGTTTTCCATGCTTTGATTACATCTAGGCTGGACTACTCTAATTATATCAGGGTGCCCGACTACATGATCAGGATACTTCGGACAGTCCAAAACATTGTAGCCTGGCTTATTTAGGGCCTATCTAGAGGAGATTTTGTCTCCAGGGCCGGACTGGGAAACAAAACTGGCCCTGGCAAAGATCTCAGACGGCCCCAAGGGGGGGGGGGGGTGCTAGTGGAAAGCTTTGTGCCGATTTTCGCTTTTGTTGCAGGGGACCGATATTGCAGCTATGCTGCAAAACCGGCCCCTGGTAACAAAAAAAACGGCCCCCCAGTGGTCTAAAACCGGCTCCCGCCCTGGCAGCCCACCGGAGAAACGCCCAGTGCCCGCTATGGTCAGTCTGGCCTTGCCTCTCATTTGCAGGAGCTACATTGGCTACCCATTAAGAAAAGGATCTTGTTTAAACATTCATTTTCATTCATCGTGGCTTCTACAATCGGGTCTCTAGCTACCTGATCAGGAGGATTCTCCACTATATTCCCTCTAGAGCACTTCGGTCGTCCACAGCCCTGTTTGTTATGATTCCTAAGGTTCTTCTGGCGAGATCCAGAGGTCGCTCCTTTTCAGGTGCTATCTGGCAAGGCATGTAATGAGCTTCCTCTCTCTTGTTCTATTCAGTGTGCGGCCCGTTTTAGGAAAGACTTAAAAACTCATCATGTTGAACTTACTGTGATCAAAGCAGAGTAGCGCCTCCGCACTCCGTTGGAGTAGCTGATCGCTCTATAAAGTGGTTTCATTCTTTCATTCATCCATTCATTCAGTCCGAGTAAAAGTAATTTTGTACTTGTCAGTCAATTTAAATGCCACAGTTATTTTATCCAAACACCAGTGCAAAAACTGTTAGACACCTTTGCAAAACTGCTCAGATATTAGGGCAATACTTGATGTTACACCACCTCTGTCAGTGTCCCTGTTTGATAAGTGCTTAAAATTAGATTACGTCCATTTGAAAACAGGGCAAGGAAATACACAGAAAATGATAACAGAAAAGAAAGAGAAAGGGAAACAACAACAAAAAAAACAACAGGCATCAGTATAACTATAGAAAAAAACCTATCTGTGTATGAATACGAGAAGAAATAAAGATAATGAAAATAAATCTTTGACTTAAAACCAGTAGGTAAAGACAAAAAAGACCAATTTGTTATTGTTTGCTGCTAAGGCTTTGTATCGCCAAGGAACTCCAGCTTCATGCCGAGAGGTGACTTTCACATCCCAAGGGATCTCACCGGTACAAAATCCATCTGTGGTGACATCAGCTCTGTTTACCTGGGAGCTGTCATTGACGCTGAGTCAGGGAATGCATTTTTGCAGATGGGAGAATTTTTGTCTAGCTCTCTTAATGTACAGTGAATGCGGAGAACAGAAAATGGTAATCAGCAACAAAATAATATTGTTAGGTTGTGTTCTTGGGATTACCTGGAACGTCCCCGTCCCCTGCTCCTCCGCCCCTCCCCGTGGTGTCATGTCGCAGTCTGTTGTACATATAGGGGCAGATTTACAAGCCCCCTGCGCCACCAGTACGTCACTTTTTGTGACGTACTGGAGGCGCATTCCACTTCTCCATATTTACAAGGAGAGGAAAGCCACCCTGCGTGACTTTTCCTCTCCTTGTAAATATGGCCCCTTCACACGCAGCACATTGCGTGGAAGGGGCGTTCCATGGTGTTGCTGTGGGTGTTCCCACGCAACACCCATGGAACGAGACACATTTCCAGATTTACGAGGAATCGTAAATCTGGAAATGTGTGTCAATGCTACGCCTCCCCAGGGGAGGCGTAGCGAGGCGCAACGAGGAGAAATGTTTTAATTTCTCCTCGTTTTTTCCTCTTTCAAAGCGTGCTGCATTCTACAGCACGCATTGAAAGAGGAAAATGCCTGCAGTGATTGTTTTTGTGCAGGAAGGTACCCCTTCCTGCACAACAACAATCTCCCCATGACGCAGGCATCCTTGCACCATGGTGCAAGGGTGCCTGCGCCGGCGCATGGCTGCAGTTTGTGCGCCAGCGCAGGGGAGAGCACAGGAATGCGACATATTATTGTAAATATGTCGCATTCCTGTGCTTCGGAAGTGCCGCAGCGTGGCGCAGCCAACGGGCTTGCGTTGCCGCACTGCGGCACTTCCTTGTAGATCTGCCCCATATTTTTTTAAAGAGGACAAGCAGAGAGCGCATTACATTAATGGGAGTGTACTCCACAACAAAGTCCAAACACGACAGCATTCTGCAGTGGTGGCACATACTAACAGGAACAGGATGGGGTTCCCATCCCACTCGCCCCCGTATCCTTCACAAATTCTACCAAAACCAATTTACAGGTCTACTTTTGTACAAATTCATCAATTCACAATTTAGATTGCTTAAAAATGGTACCAGTATGCTAAATTTATCTAACACAAAACTGCTTCCTCAGAGTGAGTGTGAGAAAAAACTAAGTATTATAGGACTACAGAAGTAAAATTAACAACTCTTTAGTTAAGATTGACACGACTCTTCATAGGAAAATAAAATTTTTGCATTGTTGATGAGTTTCCATTCTGACAAATTTGTATCACAGTTTGCAAACACACAGACGAATAGTGACTTTCATCCTCATGGGCATAATGAAACTTGAGGGGGGCCCCCTGCAAAGTACATAGAGGGGCCCCCCAAGCTCCGGACCCAGTCAGGAGCTCCCAGGCCAGGGACCCGCCACCCGTGCACAGAGCCGGAGGGGGCCCCTGGTGCTCGGGGCCCCCGTCACTGTGGGGGGCTGGGGGGGTTATTGTTATGCCACTGTTCACCCTGCCATGTCTGATGAGATTGGGCAAGGACAGGGAATCCCTAAGAAAGTGGTGTTCCATTTCAACTTGAAAATTGTCATAAGCACGATAAAGAAACAATTGGCAGAATGAAAGTACACCAGATTTACAGGCAGGATGCCCTGCCTACGTTTGGGGCCTTTCATTGTTTTGCTGTACTTTTCTTCAACCTTCTTTAAGTCATAAGCAAAAGTAAGTAGTGACCGCACTTCTATACACATTCTTTAAGTACTCTCAAACATCAGAAAAATAAAAAAATTCAAAGTAGCATTCTGAATGGCCAGATTATCTCAATCTTTTCTAACGTCTCAGATATGGTTGATGAAACCCACATTTTCAAAGGGAGGCATTTTGTTTTTCTCTAATTTACTCGTGAAAATCGAGATATTTGCGAGTCACATTTAGGAAAAAGCAGGATAAAAGCATTGTTAAATTACAATTTTGAAAAATCTGTAGCTTGTCTCGTCATTCATTTATTCTGTAGTGGAGATATTATCTAAGCGGATGTTAAAGAGCATTGCATAGAATGAAGGAGGGCAATCTTCAGTACCTAGGTTACATGGTTATTATATAATATATTTGCAATAACAAAACATATCTAGAAGGCATTACTTCACATTTAGGTGAAGATCAAGTTCTGTTAAGCTGGTTCAGGAGTAAATGTTTTTTCTGCTGAGCTTAGAAAAAGGCAAAGGAAGGTTCGGTGTTATTTTGACTCAGATGCTATTCACCACCTTCGAAGCAAAACCTGAGAAATAGCAGGATAGTGGTGAAGTCTTGATGCATCATTTAGTATGAAGAAGAAAATTATTTGTCCAAGCTTCACTGGCATAGTAAGTTTCTTCCTTTGGTAGAGGGGTGTGTTAAGTTTCAGTGCTCTAAAGATGGCGTAAGGCGATCTAAGTCTGCAGTGAGCATGGAAAGGGAGCCATTTTATTGTTATTAGGATTGGTATCATTTGTTCAAATGTTTGGGTCATTAATTAATCTTGAAGCAGCATTGAGGACAACTTTTAGAGGGGATGCCTTAATTGCAAGGAGGCCTGTGAGTTTGGCAATGGACTACACTAGGAACATCACAAAATAAAATGATGAACGAAGTGTTGAAACTTTTCAAACACTCACCCCCAGTCACAGATCTGGGCTTAATAAAACATTATGTTGCACCCCACATCACCCCAGTTTGGACCCATCCATATGCAGATCCGTCTTGAGCCCGCTTCCCATGGCAACAGTCCAACCCGAATTTCCAGGCCAGGTCCTTGGACCAGTTTTGGGGTATCACCCCTTATTAGCAAGGCTAGCTTGAATTCAGTGGTGCAGCGAGTGGTGCAGCGAGTGGTGCAGCGAGCAATGGACCCCTGTTTGGGCAAATGTTAAAAAGAATAACTACCAATACAGCACTGAGCACTTTGGGAAACCACAGGGTGTGAGAAGGTTTAACCTTCACAACCCAGTAGTGTTCATTAGGATACAATTTACCTTTCTAGCACTGATCCTCTAATATCAAAGTTGCAGGATAAAGTTCTAAGTAATAAGTTCTGGTCAACAAAGTGAAATGCTGCTGACAAGTCTGCTAGGACCAGAGGACATGCTCCACTTTTGTCCCACAAATAATATGCATCATGAATAATGGAGAGCATTGCAGCTTTAGTGTTGTGCCCTGATCTGAACCCTGACTGTAAAGTGTTTTGTAGTGAATATTTGCCAATCTATTGGACAACTTGTTTGGCTACACATTTTTCCATAATTATTCCTTTGAAGAGGGTGAAACTATCTAGTTGAAAAAAACAGAGAAAAGATACAGCACGGCGGATGTGCCTATGCTATATGTTGTATTATGCATAACTAATAAGGTAGGATTGTGATGGCCCACCCTAATCAAGCTACCTCTGCCGCGCCCAAGGGCAGAGATAGTGGCAAGGAAGTCAATTCACCAAAATCCCATGGGTAGACGTGGTGACAGCAAGTGCCCTTCGACCGAGATGGCATCACAGGAAGCAATGTCGCATCACTTTTGGACATCACATGAAGTGACATTATTAATGGTTTAAAACATATCTTCATAAGTGCAGGATTAATAAAATAGCAGGAAAGTTCATTTTTAAAGTTTTGTAGAGTGCAAATGAGATCCAACTGTATCAGAGCACTGTACAGAGAACAGTTTCCAGCGGCATGGAAGCAGTTTACATAAGAACAATAACAAGCAATTTCAAATGATCCAGGTACAAGCCTATTAACATTCATTGCATTTCAGTGACAGTTGCGTATATATCATTTTGCTTTTGTTTCACGTTAAACAGATCAATATTTGGATTGCAGCTCACAGCAGAACTGGAAGAGATAGTTAATAAACCGACCAGCCATAGCCTACGAAAGATCCAAAACTTGTCTTTCTTCATTCTTCCAGAAGTCACCTGCTTGAATGATAGTACCCAACATGTCTGTCATGGTAATTGCCACATTTCAAGATGTATTTGGCCTATGACTCTACTTCTTCCACCAATGTTGCTGGAAAAGAATGCACCCTCCCTCAGACTGTGGGAGATAACTCATAGCATCCTCTCACACGGCTTCCGCCTCATATAATCCCATTTGCATGGGAACTGGATCTGGGGGGAGTGGTGATGTGTCCCTGTGAGTCTACAAGGAATGTAGGGCCATAAAGGCATACAGTCAGTCCCATGAAGGTAGACCCCACCAGCCTAGCAGTTACAGCATCTGGCAGAATGTTGTGGGCTCTCCTGTGTGCCGTCCACGGAGTGGAGACCCTCACTGGAGCTTCTACCCCTTCCTCATTTTACTCCAAAAGTTACTCAAGAAGATACAAATATATTTTAGCTACCACTTGTATATTGACCAGGCTGCTGTCGTGCTATGCATTGGCACAGCCATAGCCCAGTGGCAGCTGGGGAACATTTTACCATGTGTGGCATAAACATCTGATCTGTGCATATAGCGGTGTCATATTCAGAACACATGCAGCAAAAAAAACAATGCTTCAAATATTGAAAAAAGTCTGACTTTTTTCTAGCAAACTTTACTCATGTTATTAAGCTTAGAAGAATGGCAGGATAAGTGATCATGGCCAGATGGGATCTATGGGTTACACTAGCCAGTTGGCCATCCAATTAACAAAAGTAACACAAATGTAAGCTGTTCACTTAAGTATCACTATAACAAAGAAATCCTGGATGCCCTAGACCTCACACTGGGGCGAACCCCCCCTTGTACACTAGAGGCATGTATTTTGGGGTTATACTCAAGACCGAACTCCAAGAAAGTCGGAACTAGATTCCTAGACTTAGGGGTCAATTCCGATCCCGGTCGGAGGCGGACCTAATATCATTCGGCCTTGAAAAAAGCCAGGCGAATGCCTGTTTCCCGACCGAGTCGCACATACGTCCGAACGAGCAAGTACGATGCGCACAACTGCCCAAATCCCGACCCAGTCGTACTCACCCAATACAGGTCCTGTTCTCCGACCGAGGCGGATCCGGAAACGCAGAATCGAGTCGCACGGAAGCCAAAATGCAGCCCCGTCCGGCCGGACAAGTACGATGCGCCTCCGTACGCGCCGAACCCGTCGCTACGCACGGCACGCGAAAGCATCCGGGAGAGGCGCACATAAGCTCCGATTCGCGCCACAAGACGATCCACGGCTACGAGACGAACACGCCAGCGACGAGGACGAGGCGAAGCAAAGAGAAAGACGAACGAGACGAACCAACCATGAATCCCATCGTGCCGATCCTACCAATATTCTACATCTATTACCGGAACTGGCACGGACGCGTACGACGCAGAAGGTAAGTCAGACACCCACCACACAAACAAACCACATGTACCCGACATATCACACACACACATAGGGATGCAGAAATTACTTACACCAGCAACAGCAGCACCATAGGGGCGGGGTGGCTATCACCAATGCCACATATACACATAGGGGCCTGGATGCCAACCACTAACACCACCCCTACCCAGGGGGTGCTAGATGCCTACCACTACCACCACCCCTACCCAGGGGGTGCTAGATGCCTACCCCTACCATCACCCCTACCCAGGGGGTGCTAGATGCCTGTCACTACTACCACCTCTACCCATGGGGGCTGGATGCCTACCACCACTACCACCCCTACTCAGGGGTGCCAGATGCCTACCACTACCACCACCCCTACCCAGGGGGTGCTAGATGCCTACCCCTACCATCACCCCTACCCAGGGGTGCTAGATGCCTGTCACTACTACCACCTCCACCCAGGGGTTGCTGGATGCCTGTCACTACTACCACCTCTACCCATGGGCGGCTGGATGCCTACCACCACTACCACCCCTACTCAGGGGTGCCAGATGCCTACCACTACCACCACCCCTACCCAGGGGTGCTAGATGCCTACCCCTACCATCACCCCTACCCAGGGGTGCTAGATGCCTGTCACTACTACCACCTCTACCCATGGGGGCTGGATGCCTACCACCACTACCACCCCTACTCAGGGGTGCCAGATGCCTACCACTCCCACCACCCCTACCCAGGGGGTGCTAGATGCCTACCCCTACCATCACCCCTACGCAGGGGTGCTAGATGCCTGTCACTACTACCACCTCTACCCATGGGGGGCTGGATGCCTACCACCACTACCACCCCTACTCAGGGGGTGCTAGATGCCTACCCCTACCACCACCCCTACCCTATGCTAGGGCCCAGAACTAGGATGTCTGCCCACTTGAAATCCTTGCATTGGCTTCCGATCCGCAAAAGGATTATGTTTAAAGCCATGGTTCTAACATTTAAATCCCTTCATGGGATGGGGGCCCCCTACCTCAGGAAGAGATTTCAATTCTACTCCCCACGTCGTGTTCTGAGGTCGGCCGCACTTCAGTTGGCTAGCATTCCTAAATCTTCTTATGCTCGCATTGGGGGCCGCTCTTTCCAGGTGCAAGCAGCACGACTCTGGAATAGTCTCCCCCTGGCACTTAGACAGATGCAGGATCTTCTCTCTTTTAGAAAGTCATTGAAGACCTGGCTTTTTCAGTCATAGTGTGACTTATGCAAGATAGTGCTCACGATTAGCCCCACCCAGAATCTGTAGCGCCGGGACACTCTATTGAGTAGCCGTGTGCTTTATAAGTCTCTAATAACATAACATAACAGGATGCCTACCACCAACAACACCCCCACTCATAGGATGGGTAATGCATGACACAACAAGCACACACCAACATAAGGAATGCAACAAAAAGACATCCCCCAACACCATGACAAGCGTGTGTAGTCTGTGTCAAATGCCTACAGCACTGAACATGACTTTGAACATACAATGTGACCCCTATCACATGTGTCAC